>JACBWW010000005.1:46589779-46658642 GCA_020086605.1 Lanius collurio
CCTTTCCTTTCCTTTCCTTTCCTTTCCTTTCCTTTCCTTTCCTTTCCTTTCCTTTCCTTTCCTTTCCTTTCCTTTCCTATCCTTTCCTTTCCTTTCCTTTCCTTTCCTTTCCTTTCCTTTCCTTTCCTTTCCTTTCCTTTCCTTTCCTTTCCTTTCCTTTCCTTTCCTTTCCTTTTCTTTTCCTTTTCCCTGAAGCTGCTCAGTATTAATTTTCTTAGAAGGGGGAGGACTTCAAAAACACTGCTGAATGACAGCTGGGCAGAAAATAGATAATGAGTAGAAACACCATGGACTTTACTGTTATGAGGCTTTAGAAAGGAACACAAACAAGAACATAGTGTTAAGTTACCAAATTTAAATTATTACTTATAATTAGCCTTTTTAGGTAAGACTTTTCTGTGTACCAAAGAACAGTGATAAATATGGCTTTCATTTGCAACCAGCTTTTTTGATTAACTGGTGGTGTGAGATTATATACCAGAACATCATGCAGAGGGAGAAGAAGAGAAATAGAAGAAAGAAAAGGGTATCAAGGAAAATTGGGGTAAAAGAAATGTTAATGCCAAAGAACAAGGACAGATTTGATGGAAAGCAGTAAATTCTGCAAGAGTGGGGGAAAAATCTAGGGGATAATCCACAGGGGGAGGAGACAGACTAGGGAAGATGCTTGGTGGAGGAGTGACTGCTGAGATGATAGGGTGGAAGGTGAGAGACATACACAGAGCTGGAGGGAGGAGATTCTCAGAGAAGGAATCGGGTAAAAGGAAGCACATGTAGAAAGGAAGGCAGAAGTCTGGCAACAAACTGGAGGCTGCAGCTGCGAAAACCACACAGGAATCAATCATCAGGACTCCAAGAAGACCAAAGGTAGATCAACAGCATTTACATAAGAGGATAGGTCAGAAAATATTCAGATTAATGCAAATTTCAGAAATATTTTTTTTATTCCTATCTTTTTCTTGTCACTTGATTTTCTGACTAACTTTAGGGAAGCAGAAATTTCATAGAAAGCCAGGTTAAGAGGTTTATGCCATGGAGTGCCCCTTGAGTTAGTACGTGTGGGAGTTTTACAGCTCCTGTCATAATGACTCACCTCCAGGGTCTTGATAATCCTCTGGGACAGCTTTTATTTTATTTTATTTTATTTTATTTTAATTATGAAAGCAATTGGCAGACAGGCTGATAACTGTTGCTATTTGCTGTAACTTTTTGGAAGGAGGTCCTTTATAGGCTGTTGAAATAAAAAAACCCAAAAACACATTGCTTAAAACTTAATAATTTTAGAAAAGTATCATCCCTGCTTTGATAAAAGGATTTAGCAAAGATCCAAAAAGACAAGCAGAGGAGGCAATAGCACTGGCTCAGTTGTTCATTTAGACAACCAAGTTCTGAACCAAAGCCTGTGGAAATTGTTAGAAAGAGTCCTACAAATTGTACTTACAGCTGGGATCCCTCATTCTGACCTGTCTCTGTGCTTTGTGTAAATAAATATAATAAACCCAAATCTGAAGAGCTGTCTCTAATACGACACCTATTACCTGGCTTCCAGTACTTTGTGGGGATTAATTGGGATTGGGCTGTGTTTGCAAAGAGTTACTGCAGAGAGCAATTCAATTAAACTTGTTCTGGATTGGCAACAGGGACTTGATACGTTTCCCCCAAGTGCTGGGCTGTTGCAGAGGCTACAGGGATCAGAAGCAAAGGCTGGTCCTGAAGGGATTTCTTAGAGCTGGCCGTTCTTGTAAAGCATAAATGTGAGAGGGTATTATCTTGGGCTCAGAGGTTGCATAATTCCTTATCACTTGAGATAGTTTAGCTACAAGGGAGTTTAAAAGGTCTGTGCAACTTTCTGCTTCTCTTTGTGGCTGATACAAGATCAACTGTCTGGCTGGGCCCTGGGCAGCAGGGTTGCCTAGGGTTGCTACAGCAACTCTAATTTTCTGTAAATAAGGAGGTAAATTTGCAGTTCCTTCTGCACCTCTGCAGTTCCCCGTGGTGAGAGCTGTGAGAGCAGCTCTCCCTCCATCCAGGTATGTGATCCGTTTCCTGGGGCAGATTCTGAGCCTACAGCTGAGTATTTTATACATTTCTTGTAAGTGCATTATTTCATCCTATAACTTGCAAAATGCTCCTAACTGCTAGTTATTGAAAGCAAAGAGAGATGTCATTCATCAGCCTTTATTTCTTGACTGTTTCTAAATCCAGAAAAGTCCATTCACTAAAATTTGTAAAGACTAAATATACTGGCAATCAAATTATTTCACTTGCATATCTTGATAATGTATATGTAACTAATATTTCACTGTAATTGCAATTAAAATAAATATATTGAAACTTTAACAGCAATGAATGTTTTAATAATTTGCCTGTTAATCATTATCTTGTATATAAAAGCCTATTATATAAGCAAATACATACATATGTAATACAAAATATAAGTGGATATATCAAGTTTATGGCATTTAATAACTGTGAGATAAAATAACTTATGAAAGATACTGTATTAATTATGGGAATTGTATAATTATTAATTGGAGCAAAAGGCATATATTGCATTTCTGTGTAGTTTTAAAGTTATAATTTATGTGCAATAAATATGCTGATGTAACATAAATTAATTTTTATCTGGAAGTCCTGAAATCAACCCAATAAATATAGCATAATCATATGCTATTTTAGTGATTTATTTTCTTGACCATTGACACAATAGCTATATTTATTCAGTGGTTTTTTGTTTTTTTTTAACTTGGAAAAAATATCCTACTCATAAAAAATATGTAGTCTGTAGTTGCTTAGTTTTGGAGGTTGTTTCTGTCCTCAAGTGAGATTTCAAAAGCATCTATATAATTGGCACAACCAGGAAAATGTAAGGGGTTTGAGCTAAATTTCTGTATTTTGGAACTACTGGGGTTTTTTTTCCTGTAACTGATAGTTACATGCATATTTCTGTAACATCTTTTCATCTGAAAGAATATTACCATATCTTAGGATCAAAAATTACATGATCTGAGAAGTTCTGGGTTTCTGTTAGTTCCCTCATTCATTTACCACCACACCGCTGGTGCACAGAAATGAAATCACTGCTAGTACTTTTTCTACTGCTCTGTTCTTCATAGGTGTTAGTATTTCTCAATTCACATATGACACAATTTTTTGTAATCTCTTTAGATCTTCAGCTGCTGGCAAGGTATGTCCTGTGGCAAGGGTAAGTTTGTTATTCAGTGTTGGGGTTTTGGTTTTTTGTCTGTGTGTGAATTATGTTTGTTTCTTTTATTGTGGTAATTAAGTATCTTCTCAAGAAAAATATGAGAAAAAGGAAAAAAATTAATTCTTTTTTTATCACAGAATGTTTTTTCTCTATTCCAGCCACTGATTCTGATTCCCAAAGTGGTGTTGGCAGCTGCCCAAGGACATGGGGTAGCTTCAGGAAAGCTTTCTTCTTGTGCTGGCCTGATGAGGAGCAGGGTTTTTCCTCGCAGTGGGCTGATGGTTTGGCTTTGGTGTTTGAGGCTGGACTGAAGCCCCAGGGAAGATCTTCTGTACATTGTTCAGACCTGGGACATATCTCCAGGTCTGAAATGTGCAAACTGAAAGATAAAGGTGTCAGTCATTTGGCAGGTCTTCAATACTTGAGAGTCTTGTCACCAAGAAGTTGACCTAAATCTTAGGCATTCACAATTGGAAAAACCCCTGTTCCTAATTATTACAGAGACAAAATTACAGTGTAGCTGGTAGGCAAAAAACTAACATGAGGATTACCCAGTCATTCTTCAAAACCCTTGGCTAGGATGATTCATTATGGTGGCTGTTTCTCAACCAGGTATTGCACTAGTGAAAGATTTTAGAATTACTCCAGTATTCTGTGACTTCTGATCTGAGGAGAAGAGTTTTGCAAGAAGTAGAATATATCCAAGTAGGGACAAGATTTATTAAATTTCTCCTGACTTTCAGAAGAAGTTTGCTGTAAAGATTTGTCTCCTACAACTGGAGCCTCCTCTCTGTGCTCTCCTTGTGATGTCTAAGACAAATTTTTTTGTCAACAGTGTTGCCTTGTCTAATTTCAGGGCCTGACCCACTTCACATATCATAGACCCAGGGGAGTAACAAAGATTGTGAGGAAGAATCTGCTACTGCAGGACACCCAAGATAAGAAGAAATTAAAAAAGCCAGCCTGACAATAATAGAATTGTAAATGCTGATGACACTAGGCCATCCAAGATAAGAAGCCAGCTCAGCACAATTCAGAAATAGTCCAATACTAAACACTGAATATATTAGAAAAGCAGAAAATATAAAAAGAGTCCTTACCTTTTCTACTCGGTGTGATAGCTTTGTGGATTCTCCACCCAACATCCATCTTTGTGCAAATATAAAATAACAAATGCATTGCCTCTGTGTGTTTTTGGCTCAATGCATGCTTGTGATGAATCCCAATTTTTTGGGACAACATTTAGATTTCAGTGAGAAATGTCTCTAGCATTAATAGAGCAACCTAGCCCTTTCAGTAAGAGATTTTCATAGCTCTTTACTGTTCCAGACTCACATGAAGCTTATGTTACAATATTACAGTTTCTGCATTGGATTCTGTTGTATTAAGTTCCTTCCTGTCTATGTTCTGAGTTAGTCTCAGGTGAACCCACAGGAGTGGAAGAGTCAGAGTTGGCTCTGTCCCTGCTGCTCTTGGCCTTTCTTTACCTAATCCCCCTGCTAAAATCTCTTGGAGATGAATTTTAAAAGTGATTTTGAGGACTGAGAAAGGCAGCAGTTCAGAAGCAGTATTTCCCAGGGAAAAAGCCTGAAGCAACTGCTGGGTTTTCTATCACACATTTTCTCCTTAAAGAACCTTGTTACAGTTTGACAGAGGAACTCATCAGTGACAGGAGCCAAATATATCACACTGTTTCCACTGTGCTGCTGCCAAGCTGGCTTGAGCCTCTGGTATTTTAGGATGTTTTTTCATATCGTCAGGACACACTGAGAACCACAAGGGACAGCACCTTAGGTCCTAACACTTAACAGAGCTGGGAAAGCTACAGCTGGGAGTCTCTAGTGGGTAATAAAGGAGCTACACAGCAGTTTGGAAAGAGGCTTCCAAGCTCATGTGAAGAGAAATAATGTATTAATCCATTTTGGGGAGGGTTTTTTTCAGGAGGTTGAAAAATATTTGGTATGAGTGGTTGCAGTATGACTCAGGGCATGCACTGGCAAACCTTGAAGGCCAACACAGCTGCAATAAAATCTGTGATGTGAGCTGGGCAAAAAAATGCTATACCATGTCTGCAATCTTTGTCCAGACTTTCCATTAATGCTAGATGGTAAATATCTTGAAATTTTCTTCTTGAATTTTCTATTTGTTTCCCAACTTGTTTGCATTTACCAGACCCCTCCTGTTCAGGTACCATCAGTATAGTGCACTGATGTGAAGAGGAAATGACAGATGTTTTTGGGGAGTTTGAGTGGAATTGTTCTTATGTTAACCTTCTAATCATTCGATGTCTAACTTAAGTCTGTTTTTCAAATGCTTTGCAGTTAAAGGGGAGACATCTAAAAGATTTCCACTCCCTGGAATTGTTCAAAAATAAGTAGCTGTAGCGCTTGGTTTAGTAAACATGGTGGTGCTTGATCAAAGGTTGGACTTGATGATCTTGGAGGTCTTTTCCAACCCTAATAATTGTATGATTCTATATATTCTTGCCTAAGATAAGATTTAAAGTACTTGGGATGAGTTGTGTTCATTCTTCTCTAGGGAGAGGAGAAGAAACCCAATTTGTCTCCCTTAGGCCAGATGCCTGCTTTTAGCTGGATAATTTTACTGTTAACAAATATTTGTAATTAACTTAAACAAGAAAAAAAAATAACCTACTCCTTTCTTTTATTTTAGAGCCTTATAGATAAGATAGTAAAAGGAAAACTGAAACAACGAAAATATCTTTGTGCTTCCTTCTTTTTTTGTGAGGTGACCTGACCTATAAAACTCTGTTCTATCCTGTGACTTTTGGAAAATAAAGTGGTACAAAATAGCAGTCATTGTGAGAATAGATGAGATAGAAATAGTGAACATGAAATTCAGGAGCAATATTCATTCTGTATTATTATTTTATACTTTGTGTGTTATATATTCATCTTCTTTATGTGCAATATCTGAAGATAGGCCATGTTCACTCTGAGAGAGCCTCTTGTGCATTGGAAGGTGAAGTAAATTGTTGAAGCTGGTTTGAGTGGATGGCTCATGTGCTGCTTCTCAGATATTATGTGATGATGTGATACTCAGAAGTTTTTAATAACCTTAGGAAATCAAATTAACTTTGATGAATACAAATTTCTCACCCTATAAAGTAATACCTCGTAGTATCTCCAGTGCACACAGAGAGGCAGAAGTCTCACCCAGCTGGTGGCATATTGCATGCTTTTTTTCCTTCTCTAGATGATTCATTTTCACCATTCTCCTCCTCAGTAGAACTAAGTGCACATGGGTGAATAGGGTTAAGTTGAATCAGAAAGAGCTTATTGGGGGCAGAAGCCATGGGTTTTTGGTTTTTTTTTTGTCTGTGTGTATGGTTTGTTTTTTCTTGAGGAGGGCAAGTTTAATGATTTAATCTTTCACTACTGAGCAAGGTACAACCCTTCCTGTGGGACTTTTCCACTTCCTGTGAAGAAGCCAGAGGACCACTAAATGGTGACAGCAGGACTTTCAGTAGAGACAATAGAAGCCACATAAGATGATGCTAATAGAATAACCTGGATAAGCAATAAATTTCTGCTTTTATTTACCATGGAAAGGTGGTAAACATAATTCCTCCCACCTCTGTCTTAAAACAGAGAGTGGAGAGTACCCAAAAGCTTCTAGAAAATCCTGTTTGGGATGCTGAGAATATTAACCTCATCTTTTGCCCCAAGGGTTGGCACTTTACCTAACAGCTAGAAAGTAGATTTTGTTGGGTTTTTTTTTAACCAATGTCCTTAGAAAGTTTAGAGGGTGCAAAAGCACAGACAGGACTTTCCTGGAGCTTTCTAATTTGCTTCCTAACGTCATCTAAGATATGCTAACACCTCCACATCTGGAAAAGAATTAATGTTGACACTAGTTTTTATAAGATTCATGATAGGCAGTTAAAGAAAAATTCTGAGTGTAATAACTGTGGAAACTCAGGAATATAAACTCGTGCTGTGCTATACTGTACAGCAAAGAATTCCCACAGGAATGTGGGAATGTTTATGTAATCATCTTGAAAATTCAAATTACATGTACCATAAAGTTATGTCATACTCTGATGGAATGGATCTTAATATTAAAAAAAAAAAAGAAAAGAAAGTGAGACATAACCTGTTTAGGAAACTCAGGACATACAGGAGAGCACCACAAAGAAAATGTTTTCCAAAAGGCCCTGCTATGAGATATCTATAAAAGCCACAAATAACACTCATTTCTTCATCATTTTCTTGTCAGTAGTATGTTTACTTCAGAAAATGTATGTGGACTTCATTTGGAAATAACAACAGCATTTCTGTTTATCTGCTTCCTGCAGTTTTCTCTGTCTTCATGAAGCATGTGAGTGTCATTTACCCAATTTCTCCTTTTTGACAGCTTTTCCTTCTGGGGCAGTTGTTGTTGCACCACTGGGGACTCCGATGAAGCACACAGTTTTTTGTTTTGTGTGTCCTTCCTCTGTTGCTGTGTGTCTCTGCTTTCTCCTCTACAACCTCTGAACTCCGATATGAAGCCAGAGAACACAGAACCATTAAGTACTTATGGTTTGTTTTCGGGTTTTTTTGAGAAACAGAAATAACTGACATCCAGAGGTTCACAGCTTCTCTCTCAGCTTCCCATCCTTTTAGCTGGTTTCTGTAGCTGACCCAGTCAGTCCTCATTTCATTGCCAAGCACTGCTGCTAGAAGAGATTTTGCTTATCCAGGATGATAGTGGGATATTGTAAGTCATAACATTAGGTGATACTATGGGGGTACAGAGGTGGGTGTGAAAGGGTGAGAAACATCTGAGCGTGTATATGTTGAAAACTGAACAGCATTAATTGTCATTAGCACATCCCAACAAAAATCCCCAGTAGAAATTTTACTCATGAAAGGTGCACACTGACTCCCACACACTGCAGACAGAGAAAATGAGCATGGTAGGGAGCATCTCCAGAGGCAGCAGGGAAGGAGGATCCAAAACAAGAGCATCCATTGGAGATGTAACAGGAGGACACATCCAACAGAAAGAATTAATGACTGTTCATGCAAGTAGTCCATGGCAAGCACAGTGTGGAGAACTGCTTAACTTTCAGCAGTTAAACATCCTGCTTTAACAAGAAAATAGAGGAAAACAAATTTTCTGCACTTTTCAAGGATGAGAAACTGGAGATATTCAGGGTCACAAACTTGCTCTGTCAGCAGGCCTTGTATGGAAAACTGCTGAAAAGGCCAGGCTCACTTTCAGTTTTGCCTTCACTACTAGGAGATAAAAACCCCAAGTTCATTAGTTTTCATCCACCTTAGATTTAGTTGGCAGAAATATATTAGAAAAAGGCAAGATTCTTCCACAAAAGCTAAACTTCCAAATAGAGCAACATAAAAGAATAGCAAACAATCAGTCAAAACACATAGAAAATACTAAACCTGTGAATTGCAAACTATTCAGTGCTGTACCATGAAAGTCTGGACCTAAGAATCTATTTTTAGAAACATTTTCTCTCTCATAATTAAGCCAAATAAAAGTCACTTCCTCTTGCTGCTGCCAGAAGAATCTTTTTAAACAATCCATTCATTGAATTCACCTGAGATAAAGAGGTATTTATAAAATATTTCTGCAAAAGCTTGCCAAAGTGTTTAATGTGTAGTAATAGACACTATGATGGAGTAACACGTTGGTTGACAGAGATGTCAGTGTAAAAATAAATTATTTTTAGATACATTCAGAAAAAGAATATTTTGGGATGATGTTCATTGGAATTCCAGGAAAACAGAAAGAGCCCTAGCACTTTGCAAGGAAATGTAATCTGATACCTGAAAAAAATCCCTTTGAAAACTATTCTGAAATTTCCTATTTTTTATTACTTGAAAATATGCTATCATGATGTGTAAAATGAAAATATGAAGATATGACAGAAGTGGCCAGTAACCAAATAAGTAAGTTACCCTTTTGTCTCCTTGACCTTTGACTCACTTGGATCAAAATTTGATAAAGATTGCAGTAGCTAAGTATATTGCCACGAGATGTAGGTTGTGGCTTTTAGTCAGGCTGTAAAAATAACCCCTTCCCCAAGCAGCAGTACAACTTTACTTTTTTTTTCTGGCAAAAAGATAAAGAGGGAACTGACGTCTCCTGGAATATATAAACACTCCCTCACAGTTCACAGCTTATGTGCTTGGTGGGAGATTTAGCTGCTTGTCTGCTGATAACTTGATGCAAGTCATGTGCTAAGTACTTGTATGTTCAGCTGAAAAATCAGTTGCCCTTATTCAAGGTGAGTCATATGATACAACATTTAAAATCAGAGATTTTTTCCTCAGGAATACTTACAAGATCAGTTGGGTGGAAGCTCTTGAAAATATTTATTTTTAATGCAAAATAGAATGGAAGCATTTTGCAAAGTTGCTGGAGAGAAAAATGATGTTTTATGTGGATTAGTGAAATGCTTTGTTACTATGATAACAGTGTTTTATGTTCAGTATTTCTGGCTTTCCCAATTGCATTCTGTCTTTGGATATTTATTATTTTTGAAAATACAGTTCTGGAGTCATGTGAATTTATAAGAAATGCATTTTTATAAGTCATTTTTCTAGCATTTACTATTGCAGTTGAAAAGCTTGAAACTATAATTTAAAAGAACATAAAATATATACTGAGATTATTTTTATTTTATATGGACTTGCTTTAAACTGACATGGACAGTAGTCTAAGTTAAGTAGTAAAAGAATTTAATAACATTTTGCATCTCTCCTATAAAGTTGCTTATAATTGTCTTTTGGAGATTTGAATGGAACATTTTCATTGTTATTAATTAATATTCTGTTTAGGATCTTTGAAAAAATATTAAAATGTACATACTCAACACTCTAGAATGAGGTGAATAATCTTATTAATCCTGTAGTCAAATATAAGTTTTAATGATACTATATCCTGATAGACCATATCTAATGTTGTTATGGTACTTTCTATTCTGCTTAAGGTATATACTTTTCAGTTGAATATAAATTCCAAAAGGCTATTCTTACTGGAAATTTCTACCCTAATCTTCATATTTTAAATTCTGTTCTGATAGATGAGAATAGCATGTTGACTTCTATGTGAAATTGAGTTTTATGGTGTGAGTGCTCTTTATTGCAGTTGTGTAATGGGTAATTTGAATTGCATAAATTGGGATGTCTAGACTTCTATTACATTATGTTTGGTGGGAGAAGGGTGAATATTTTTCAATTCTCAGAAGCTTGGAATAGACACAAGTTGTTAGCAGTCGCTTGCTTTCTAGCTGTTTGTCACTAGTGCTCATGAGAGATGACTGGTCTGCCTAAACCAAAATGAAGTCGTTGGAAAGGCTTGTAGAAACTTAGATGGAAATGTATTTTGGTGGAAAGTGTATTACTGTTGAATTTGAAAAACTTCAGCATGTAAGTCAAGAAAAAAAATTTGATGATGTATAAAAGACTCCCTTAAACACTTCTGAAAGAACTAATTTTGATTTTAAGTTTAAAAATGTGTGTTTCCACACTGGAAAAAAATATATGCTGGTATTGGGGGAATAATCAAGTGGAGATAAATCAAATTTTGAAAAGTACCTATTTGACAATGTCTGCTTTTCCTTAGATTTGCTGCAATGTGTAACAGCAATCAGATTTTCAAATCCCCACACCACCTCCCCAGTTAGTTGCCTTTTACTGCTCTGTCTTTGCCAAATTAAAGGTCCTGATCTCAGCATAGCTACAGTGATATGAGATTTGGTCCTCGGGATTTTCAGTTAAAAGTTCTTCAAGTCTAATAAATTTCTAACTTAAATTTGCTTTGAAATTTGTGGTTAATCACATTATGCATCCATTCACTACATCAAAAAGCCTTTAATGGCCTTGGAGTGGGACCCACATGGAATGACCTGGTGGCAGCTGGATGGACGGGCTGACTTTTGTAGTAAGGATATTTTTCTGAGATTGCAAACAGTGTTTTGGTCGTTCATCTCGAAAATATCCAAGGAGAAATTCTTAACATACCGTACAATTTCAAATGTACAGAAATAGCCAAGGCAAGGGAGCCATAACCTGCTGCTGGTGGGGGAGCAGGCAGAAGGTGGGTTTCCAGTGCAGTGAAAGGGAGATGTCTGGTGCCAGGCAAAGATGTGACATAATTGTGAGTTTGGCATGACAAGGGAGGACGCTTCACTGGCCCGCTGACCATGGTACCTAATCTGTTAGGCCACGCTGTATGTCCTTTTTGTGATAAAAGGATCATGAGAATGGAACACACATTATTCCTATACCTGCTTTGCTATTCAGAAACTCATTAAGTCCTTTTAGTTATTTAGTCCTCATGAGCAAACTGGAGTTGTTCTTCTACTTCATCTTTCTATTTTCCTTCTCTCTGTGTTTGGCCATGAGTGTGTAATTAACTCTTAACTAATACCTGCTTTAAAATTGATTTAGAGATGTTCACAACATGTTAACAAACAGAAATTGGTAAGAATAAAAAGGACATAACAGTGACATCTGAAATAGAAAAGAGCAGATTTTCTGTTAACTGGAGCAAAGCAAACAAGCAACTTGCAAATTCTGTGGATGTGATTAATTCATGACCAAGAATAAATTGCAAATTGGGTAACTCTTTGTCTCAATTATTCATTAAAAAATAAAAAATCACAAAAAATATCACTAGGAGCTTCTATTTTACCACTTCAGCACTGGTGTCATTCTGATTTTCTTTACAACCCCTTTCACTAGGGGCCAGTTTGTAAGGTACATTAACACATATTACTAGCTACTCTTATTTTCTTATATTTATTCTTATATTGAGTAATCACAGACATTTTTCTTCTGAGACTGAATAATTTTGAAATTTTAGGATTACATCTTTCAAAGATCAAGCCCTAGTCTTGCTTTAAAAATTCTGATGTTCTGTAAGGCAATTGAGATTGATGAAATTAGCTGGTGGCAAGAATGCTGCTCTAACAAGGAAAATCCCGTTGTGCCTTTGTCATGAAGTTGCTGAAAAAAAGTTTTATCCCTTCGGTGAGGACCGTGGACTGATAGAAATCTGGAAAGAAGTTTCTTGTGGGTGCCTTCCTTTAGAGGCTGGCTTTCCCACCGAGGTGCTGATGGGCTTTAAGGACTTTTTAACTAGCATTAGGCAGAAACAGCCAGGGGAGCTCATGCCAGGGGAGTGCAACTCCTGCTTTTGCCTGAAGTGGGAGCCATGGGCATGGCAGGCTGGGATGAAAGCAAAGCTGTCTGTAGCCTCCTTCTTTGGCAGAGGGAGATTTAAAGATGATCAGGAAGAATGCCATATGAATAAAAACAATGTCAGCTTGCCCTAATGCAAGACAGCCAAAAAGAATAAAAAAAAAAAAAAAAAAAAGACTGAAAAAAACTTATCAGTCTGTTTAGGCAGCTGGAATGAAGAAAGATAATCATACGTAATAAGCAAGTGCCTTGCCAAAAGTACCTGCAATTTTTTTTTTTTTTTTTTTTTTTTTTTTTGCCCTTGGCTGGTTTCTGGCTGGCTGTTTTTGAGTTGCTGTCTTCCTACCTGCTTCACGTCATGTACTTTGCACTTTGGAATTTGATTTTTGTTCATTTTCTGCTTATATTAGCAGCTTCTCTGAGGAAGACCAGTGAGCCTGTTGGGACCAAGAAGTGACGAAGAACCATCAAGCCTCACAGCCAGGATATTTGTACGCTGTTTACCTGTGCCCTAACAAAAGAGAGGAATGGCCTGTAACCAAAACTGTGGGCTCCTCACTGGGGCTGTCATCGGTGCTGTACTGGCTGTCTTCGGAGGAGTTCTAATTCCAGTTGGAGATAATCTTATAGGCAAAGCAGTAAAAAAGGTACTACTTTTTTTTTTTTTTTTTCCCACCCCCAGGGCATATGGTTTGTGTTTATGGAATAGTCATTATTTCTAAATCTTATGTTCAGATTCTGTTTCTGTCTTTTTTTTTTTTTTCTTTATTAAATATAGTTTTTGTAATAGATGTGATCCAAACTTCCCTGGGAATATATGCAACAGCAAAATTTTTTAAAATATATTAATTATATTGCCACTTGTTTGCTTTCTCTTGTACAAGCTAAAATGCTGTTTTCAGTCTGTAATTTAGAAGTAAATGGTTTTTATTTTTATTATATTCCTGATTGTTTCTGGTTTCTTTATATTTTCCTTTTTTTTTTAATTTTGATTTTTTTTTCCATACTTTGGTACTCACTCCATGCACTTATATTTATGTACTGAAGATAATCTAAACAGTTTTCTGCTGCAGCATCTAATCCTACATTTCATGTATTCAGTTCACATTCTGTGGTTGTATGATCCAGGTCGATGTTCTCCACTTGATTGGAGGATCTAATAAAACACATCTTCCCATTTTGAGTGTGAAGATTAATTGAAGTAGAACGTTTTAGACCTGGCAGACATGGGGGTTTTTTTCTGCTTTTTAGATTATTTTCTGTCCCTAAAATCTAGATCCTTCTGTAAAGAAAACACAAAAAAATATTTCTTAGCCCTTTGGTTGAAAGAGTGTACAAAGCCCTGGCGTGTCCACTGTGGTGACATGAAGCCTCCTTGGGGTCACTGCAGCCAAAGTTGGTTCTCTGACAGCTACAAATCTGAAAATTTTAACTATTGCTTAGTCCTGCTGTTGATCTGCTGTGGACTGAGCACATCTTGGGACACGTTATCCACACGTTCTTCTGGAAGAGTAGCCTTAGCACAATAGCTGTTGAAGTCAATTGAGGAGTTGGATGCATGAACTGTCAGGAAATGTTGAACTGTATGTTGAGGCCATGCCTAGATTATAGTATCACTTTTTAAAAAAAAAAAATTGAAAAGAAAGGCTTCTGTACAACATTAATTTTTTCTTGTAACCCAATTAAAACCAACCTGTAGAGGAGTTTTCCAATAAGCATTGTATTTTTCAAGATTTTTTAAGGTTTATAGAGAATAAAAAAACCATCTCACTAGATAATGTCTCAACCACATTGCAATATTTTACAAAAAACCACACTATATTTGCAAACAATTGTAATTGTTTGCCATATGGAGGAATTGACAGGCTTTCTAGAAAGCACATATATTTAAAAATGTATCTCTCCTTATATTGGATACTTACTTGAAGTTAATCCCAAGTGTTGTCTCATACCATTAAGTATTTTGAAAGCAAATTATAAATACTGGCAGTGTTATGTGTTCATCCATTTACTAACAATAATGAACCAGTTATACAGCATGGTTTGCAAATGTCTGCATATCCAATTATACCTGCATGAGTCCATAGTGGTAAAGCATTAGAGGGAGTAATTTTCCCCTCAACCACTTTTTAATTTTCTGCATTGTGATCATGTTTCAGATGCTTGTACCTATTTCAAAGCAGCTTGTTTGATGTCTATTAAAAAAAAACCCAACACAGTAATTACATAAAACATAAAATAGTAAATTTGTAGAGGCTTTATTTACTTAAGTAAATGGGTATGTTTTTTTCCTAAGCACAAATCATACCAGACTGTTGTTTTTTCTATTTAGCCTACTGACTTTTCAGTGACACCACAAGATTCTTGAGACAATTGCTTTTTAGACAATATGTGCTTGGGTACAACAGCTGAAATATGTAATCAGTTAAGCAGATGCTCCAGAGGGACTTGTATTTAATTCTGATTTTGCTGTGTTGATGAAAGATCTGTTAAGAAGAACAAATTTGCTATTCATTGCTTTTATATTTAAGATATGTATAGAGCTGACTGCAAAGGAAACAGATCTTCCAAACAGAGAGCACTCAAAATACTCTTTTTTTCTGAAATATTTCACTTCTAGAAATGTAGTTTTTAGAGAAAATCTTTGGTAGAAACAGATCAATTTCAATGACAAATTTGTTTGCAGTTTCTCAAGAATGGTGACCCTAGGAGAGGAAAAAACCAGAGTGTGATGTTCTTTCAGATCCAGCCTGTAAGCATTTAAATGGAACAGCCTGCCTAGGGAAGTGGTGTAGTCACCAACCCTGGAAATGTTGAAAAAATTAGTAAATATGGCACTTTAAGATATGGTTTAGTGAGCATTGCAGTTAAAAGTTAGACTGGATGATCTTGGAGGTCTTTTCCAAACTTATTGAATCTATTTTATTTCCATTTTTACTCATATGAGGCAAAATCTAAACTTGGGTACTCACGCCCTAGGTGAAAACAAAACTCAAAATTCCATTATTTCTAATGAAAGGTGAAAACTGTTTCAGATATGACCAGTAAAGGCAAAGTCTTGTCTTGAATTCTTCACAGTCAAAGCTTGAAAAAGATCTCTAGTTTTTGCTCTGGCTATCCCATCTCAGAATAAATTCCAGTTCTTTGCAGGGTAATAGGACTAATTCTATATTTTTGATGGAAATGAAAGTTGTTATCAAATGTTATTGCTGGATTAGAATAACAAATGTTGAATAGTTTTTGGACATTTCATACTATAGCAAGACAAATTGTCCTAAATTAACTTGTTATCAAAGTTTAGTCAAATAGCATTACTGTCAATTTACTCTCAAGCAAGTCAAGATGAACTCGTTAACATCTACCAGTGAATTGGAGGAACTTTAATTTCAAAAATCGATGCTGTCAATAGTTCTTTCTGTCCTTTCCTTCTTGCAGCAGAAACCTAAATCTGTTTCTCTTAAGCTTCCCTTAAGCACCCATCTTTACACTTTACCAGCCTCATTTCTCCTTTATTGCAGTCATTGAGAGATTAGCTGGAGTAAACACTGCAGGACATATTTTGCTGGAAGGCTGCAAACTGCTTTTGAAACAAAGAGAAAGTTTCTGCAAGTGTATGGAAAATCTCAGGTGCCCTTAGGAATTGGACAGAGACTCTATCAGCCGTTATCTCCTGCAGGGTGGGTGCTGTGCTCCACCCAAGAGCAGTCCATGAGTGGACAACCCAGACAAAGTCCATGGAACATAAAACACCCAGATGTCACATCTTTGTATGTCTCAATTTATTATCAGACGTCAGTGCTTCAAAGCAGAACACATGGCAATGTTTTCTAGCCCCAGATTGCTTTACCTGTGTCTCAGAAGATTTTTGGATAAGTTGTTTAAAGTCCAACCTCCAGCTGGAGATGGAGTTTTTTAAAAATTCAGTATTAGGTATATATATATATATATGTTCTGATCATTTTCAAGGCTCTTTAAAGAAACTGTCACTTGAAGAGCACACTCAAAATGACACCAGCAGCAGCAGCACCTTGGCAGGGATCCACTGAAGGGGATTAGTGCTAAACTATTTCAGCTCTGGTACTATTCATGGAAAGGTGTCTTTGATTTCAGGACCAAAGGGCAAAAGTCCAGTCCTAATTTCTGCAGACATTAAACCTGTCCAAAGAGGAGAGAAGTTTCCATGAAGGTCGTAGGGGTTTAGAAAACTGACCATGATAGAGTTACTGGTGAAACATGGAAGTTTCAGAGTTCTCTGCAAAAAATATTTTGCTTGAGATTATCAAAATATACCTTTTGAACTGACTTTACACATTTCAGTTGAACATTATCGTGTCTGTTGTCATTAATACTAGATATAATCTTGTCTAAAATTTAAAAAAAACCCAAACCAAACAACAAAAGGAAAGTAGCATTCAAAACAACAAATCAGAAAGATTTTATCTGGCGTTGTTGGAAAAAGATATTTTGACAAGGCTCAATTACTACTTTTTGCCTTTCCCTTCTTAAAACAATATTATCTTTTTAGGCAAAAGTCCCATCACTTTAGCTATGAGGTTTTTTTCCCAGCTAGGTTGAACCACTCAAAGTTATTGGTAGTGGACTCATTTGCTAGAAAAACCTTTATCACCTCTTCTCTAAGTTCTTTTGCTTTCTACCTGAGTGCATAAGCTCAGGAGTTCAACAGAACTCACATAATAAGACTTAATATATTGAACTCCTGATGAATTGATAATGCAGAATATGTCAATATATCAATTTTAAGTTTTATTTACTTCCTTAATTTTTTATTATCAAGGACTGAAAAGGAATAAAAAGTTATGGTCCAACAAAGCCTGAATAGAAAGGCTAATAATAAGCTAATAATCATCACTTAAGGAGTAATAATAGTTATTCTTCCAGCTGCAAAATGGGAGAAGTTTATTTGCTTTTCTTTAGCTTTACTTTTTCCATTTTTCAGAATTGTATTGTTTGTTTCCTCCCCTTTATGTAGGCCCAGCGTGCAATTTTGTTACAGCCCAAAGTATTTGTCTCACTTTGCAGTTCCCAGAAAATGGTGTCTTTTGTCCATCTGGCTGGATTCTTTGTCAAGACAGAAACTTTGTCTTAAATTTTGTGTTTCTTCATCAGAAATCACAATAGCTTAATTTGCTTTGAATCAACAGAGTACAGCAAGCTTCTACTGCTGACTGCTCAGCATTTCTTGAATTTACGTATTGCCTGTTGACCCACCTCTAGTGAGGGAAATTTTTCAGAAACAAAAAGGGCCAGAGATGCCACTGTTTTCACTCAGTCTTGAGCAGTTAGGTAATGGGATGAACTTGGCCGTGTAGCAACTGTTTGTGTAGCTACTTTTGCTGACAGTAGCTAACTATTGTGCAAGATACTAGAGCTGATGCAGATGGACTAGGGAGTTGAGAAGTGTTTTGGACTGTCAGTTGCATATTAGTTTCCAAAATGACTCCTCCTTCCATAAAATCCCAAAGCACAGCAGTGTTAATAGGGAAATGTACAACTGCCCAGCCAGGTACAGCAGTAATATTTAGGGATGGATCATCAGCGATCAAACAACAAAAGCAAGGGGCTTGCTGGTGTGAGGGTATTAATTAAATTAAGATGTGAATTATTAATTAAATGAAGACATGAGTAAGATGGATCTCTGGATTTTATTCCACTTTAACCCACCATTTGCACTTTCAAAGTATGTGATAAAGAATCATACACACCTCCTTTGTGGGAGAAATGTTATTAACAATAATGGCTAAATGCCACTGAAAATAATGGTCTTGTTATCTTCCTTCCCCTCTTTCTTTTGTCCTGCTGCTTCCCATGTTCTCATACTGGCTCCCTCTACATAGACCTCTGAGCCAAATAGCTAACTGGTAGAAAGGTGACAGAGAAAGCAGCAAAAAAAAAAAAAAAAAAAAAGAAATTATATTCCTCCTGAAACAGCAAACAGCTCCCTGAGGAGAAAGAGCTGGTGCAAAGGAAGAGGGTGTCACATGGATCAGGAACTGTGGACTGTGAGAGCTGATTGCCCCTTTGGCTGCAGCAGTGCCAGGTTGGATCAGCTGTACCCTTGAAACATTCCCCAGGTGTGTCCACAGTGACATTAGGTCACAGAGAATGGTGGGCTGCAAATCCACACTTTATGACCTGGCAAAGCTGGCATATCATTCTGCACTGCTTCAACCTCTGGGAAAGGGCTGGAAGGGGAAGGGGAATGGATGGATGGGAAGAATTTTAAAATGTAAGTAATTCTACTTTAAGATCTGTTAAATGGGTCTGTTGTCACAAGGTTGAAATTTCTTTATTCTCTGTTCCTGAGGTTGAAATTTCTTTATTCTCTGTTCCTGAGTATTGTCTTCTAGAAAGATTAGTTTGTCTTCTTGACCACATATCTGCTAGAAATGTAACCATTTCTCTACTCCAGTTACACAGTGGGAGGTCAAATCCTGGCATCTGTCCCCATCTCAGAACCCTGATGAGTACAGAACACAGGCAGACTCTGGGCAGACTAAATTGCACCTTTTATGTTACCCTGTTCCTCCCAGATTCTTCTAGCAATTCTCTGTGAAAACTAGGGAGGAGATTTCTGAATCATGTAAGCTTTTTCCTCTACATTCAGGAGGTGGTCTGATGCCCACGCTGGACCACAGCTGGGATAGTGTTTGACCTTGTGAGGTTTGAGTGCAAGGCCTCAAGATAACACACTTGCTTCTGCAAGATTTCCTTCCCCTCTCGCACAAATGCACATAAATTATAGCAGATATTCAGGCAGCAAGCCCAGCGCTTTACACCACCAGCAAGGTGTTTGCAACTCCCCCATACAAACAGGCTGTTCAGGGACAGAACCTTGACTGTGTTACAAGTTCTCCAAGACATGATATTTGTTTCTAACTGCAATAGTCATCAACTGGTGGTATCTGTTTTGTTTAGGTGGTGATTGCTGAGTGAACTTGAGAAGCACAAACTTAAACTAGAAAAAATCTAGCAACTTTTGATTTAAAATATATTTCCTTACTATCTAGAGAAATTAGAGCCATTTAATTTCTGGGTGTTATGAGTTGTGGAAATTAGCTGATTAATCTTCAATCACTCTAATAAAGAAAAGCATCTTTTATGTTGGAGACAGGCAGCCTAGATTTTTCTTCTTATTGAAAAGCATTTTTATTAATTTTTACCACCAAGGGGAAAACTTACATTATCCCAAGTCTTTGGGAAAATCCTATAGAAGAGGCCTAAAACAGACCAGGCAAAGCAAGCATTCCCCTGAACATACAGGTAACATACTTTAAAACTCTCCTTCTAACTGTGCAGTACTGAGGATTGAATTGCCATTTACCATATGGCTGAGTGGCGCAGACTTAAAGGTGTTGGTTCCTCTTGAGTGGTTCCTGATGTACTTTTATTTTTCCTTCTTCCCTAAATCTGGGAAAGTTTCCTAATAAAATGTTATCTGAATGAGAAAGATTTCTTAGAAGGTCTCAGTTTTGGTGGCAAAAATTTTCTGTCAAAGGAACAGTCCTTCAAGAGTACTTTGTAACTTCTCTGGGTGCAAAATTATCTAGAGCCAAAAAAATCCTCAGACATTACTTTCATTTCCTCCCTTGGGCTATTTGCAATGTATGAAAAGTAGTTCATGGATTTTGTAACCTGCTGGGTATCAATTCAGTCAACAAAGATTTTGTCTTTATAGATAATCAGTGGTTTTGGCAAGTGTTGGAGAACTAAGGCAATGCCCCACCACAGCAATAGGAAAGCTTTGCTGCCAGCTACATCAGTAATTGTATCAGCTTTCTGGTCATTGGTTTTAGGGGGACTCACTTTTGCTCTCACTGAGCAGGAATGTTAAGCTGCCTACAGACGTTGGCCAACTGGACCGTACATCTCATACTGATGCTAAAATGGTGTTTTCTTCTATTTGCTGTGGAATCCTCAACAATCATCTAAAAAGTAAATGCAACTTTTCACTTGTTTCTTTTGTGGTTAATTTTAGCTTTGATTGTTGTACTTTCAGGAAGCTGTCATTGTCAATGGTACCGCTGCTTATCAAAATTGGCTTGTGCCAGGAAGCTCAGTTTACAGGGAATTTTGGATTTTCCATGTTGTAAATCCTTCAGAGGTTATATCTGATGGGGCTCAACCAAAACTTGAACAAAGAGGACCTTACACATACAGGTAAGAAAAGACCCTTTAATATGTGACATCATATCAGAAGTTTTGCTAAAGTCAGAGAAAGTTCTGCTGATCTAAAATTTATTTTTGAAATTCCAGCATCATACTTTAGTTAGACATGACAAAAATGCCTAAATTGCAGCTACACACAGCAATCCCAAACTTCTTCTGGATTGAATCTAACATAAGGAAAACACAAATAGAAATAGGTAATTGGATGTGAAGCTGCTCGCTCTTGCAAAAAACAATAATTCATTGGCCACAGTATCACAGAGGCAGTTGTGTTTCTTCTTGTTCAGTTTTCACCAGCTTTACAGTAGGACAAAATATGCCAGATGCCCTAAAACAAAGAGATTATTTTATCATCCATGCATCACTACTACTTACTTTAATAACATGGTTTGTTTTTGTTTTTTCTCCTTTGTGACATTTTTAATCAATAGCTTCTCTTTTCAAATTTTCCTTGGGAAAGCATTCCTTTTTCTGAGTGTACAGCTGGGATGTAAATGCAGCAGTCTTCCCACATTTAAGGGAGGTTTTATTATGTGTTTAATGTTAAATGTGATGTTGACATAGGACTAGTTGATGCTTCCTGAGTTGCTAAGCCCGGTATTTGCTATCACTGGCACCCTTGTTAGGAAATTGCTTTCCTATTATGATAGGATATTTCTTTCTCCATTACTTTGAGGATGTGTATTGTATTCACAAGATAGTTTTCCATTTCAGCATCTACAGCCAAAGTGCCCTGATGCCTAAAAGCTTATTTATTTCTCAGTAGAAAGAGAGAACTCTTGGTTCACAGAGTACCTGGAAAGACAGAGGAAAGGGTTACCAAGGAATCAGGAAAAAGACAGTTAAGAAATACTGCAGAAGGTGAATTCCCACCAAACAGAAGCACTTTAGTCTAGTGCTACTGATGATGCTGGTTTTCTCAGGGACAAATCTAAGCCATAAGCCTAAAAAAGACTAAGTAAGAAGTGATGACTATGCAGTGAAGGCTTCTCTCACTGCTGCACTCATGCTTTTCTGGGATGTTGGGTCTACCTGAGTAGCTGTGACCTTGAGTCTCTCTTTCTCATTCTCCCTTTAAATATTTAGTAATTTATTATAGTGTAGAACAGCTTTAAAACACATTAATTAGAATGAAAAAATTCTCAACTTTCAGATGGGTGCTCTACACATTAGGCTAATAATTAAAATTACAGGTATGCAAACCATTTCTGAGAAGCCAAGATTCAGCTGCTCTTCAGATAAGACCCACCTACACTGGGAAAATGCTCTCTATAACTTTTGTACCCTGCCACACTCATGCTGGAAGATCTGATGGAGTATCCTGAAGGTCCCTGTGGAGTTGGAGCTGGGATAAGCTACAGCAGAGACTGTCATTTGATCCCTGCTGGCTGCTGTCCCCACAGAGGGGTCAGCAAGGGGATTTGACTGGAAGAGTGGAGCTAAAGCTGGAACTGCAGCAGACAGTTGTACCTTAGACATCTGCTGACAGGGCATGACTGGCAGAACCTCAGTGGGACTGAATGATTGCTTATAAATCTCTACATGCATATTAAATATTATCAGAGTGACATGGGTTTAACCTGCTTTGTTGCAACACATCTATCAGATTAAAATCTGTGTGTTTATGACTGTGTCACCCCCTTCTAATTACATGCAACCATGAAACAGCTTATGAAAAAACATGACAAAGAGTAACTCATTTAAAACAAAACATAAAAATATGCAAGGTCCGTTAATTAAAAAAAAAAAAAAAAAGTTTGATTTCATTTTAGTATGAAGAAAACTATTCTATTTGGCAATAAGGAAATATTTCCAAAAGAACAATATTTTGGAAAAAATTGAATTTTTGCGTGTATTCACATGAAAAGTTTCTAAACCTTTTAGTAGTTATAAAATACTCATCATTCATTTTACCAAAATGCTCATCAACTTTTCAAAAACCTTCAGTCAGTCATGGTTATGTGTTTTCTCAAAAGTTAAAGATTTAAAAGATTCTCTGTTTGTGTTTTGTATTTCTAGGGTGCGATATTTACCTAAAGAAAATGTCACGGAAAGTGAGAATGGCACAATATCCTACATGTTGCCCAACATTGCTAATTTTGAACCTGATATGTCTATTGGGACAGAAAATGACACCATGACTGTCCTCAACCTCGCTGTTGTAGTAAGTAGAGAAACAAAGCCATAGTATCCAGAGACAAATGTGGAGTTACTGAAGGAAGGAGGAGAGAAGTTCATAGAATCACAGAGTAGTTTGGGTTGGAAGGACCTTAAAAATCATCTAGTTCCAGCCTTTCTGTGATGGGCAGGGACACCTTTCATTACAGTGTGTTCAAAGCTCAAAAAACATCCTCCTAGTCAGTTTTAGTATGGAAATAAATCAGGAGTTTGCAGATGGGTTCCCTTGGTTTGTGAGATACCCCATGAACAGTACAGGGAGGATTTGCCATGCTGTTTCCATAATACCATTAGGCCTGCTTGGCAGGGAAGGCTGCATTAATTTCCACATCCTGTGTCTGTATGGCCTCACCACCACAGAGCCTGAGCCCCATGGTGCAATCCTGGAGCTCTCCTGTCCTACTGAGATATTAGTTATTCAAAGAAGAGCACAGGGATCTGTCTCGCTCACCTGGAGTTGTGCTAGAACGCTTTTAGTCCAGTTTTTTTGTCTTATCACAGGCTGAGAATGTTTGCCTTTACAGTTTTCATATTTATATTCAGTGCTGGTTGGATTGCACCAACTTTCTGGCATCTGCATGTGAGTGCTCAGGATTGCTGTGAGAAGGTGTCTGCAAGGGGCAGCGTGTGAAGGTGCTTGGTGTAAATACAAAATAGAGCCATACCAGCAGTCAGGGAGTCACACAAGAGCCCATGTTGGAAGGCAGACCAGATGGTCTCCAGGGGTCCCTGGGAACTTCAGCTGTTCTGTCATTCTGTGATTTGGGCTGATAGAGTGAACTCATGTAATCAGTCAAGAAAAATTGTCTGCTTTTGTGTAACTTATGGCCAGTAATTGTTTTGTTAAGAAGTGTCAGTTTTATGTAGAAACTTAACTTTGAGGGAGCTGCAAATCTGGGAACTGGCTATACCAGACATTTCTTAGAGTCAGTCTCTGGGTTTTTAATTAAAAGCACAAGTGAAATTTTATGCTAAACATTGATTTTATTGCTGTTGTAGGCTGTACCTGCCGTGTTCCCAAGTGGTTTTATGCAATCAATAATAAACACTTGGATTACATCTTCTAAGTCAGCCATACTGCAGAACAGAACAGTGAAAGAATTACTGTGGGGGTACACAGATCCCTTCTTAAACAGTGTCCCCTTCCCTGGTGTGAACCCAGTTGTGGGAGTCTTCTATCCGGTAAGTGAAACCAACGAGGAGAAAATGCCTTCAGTTCTCATTCTATGAATAAAACTTGAGACAGCTGCTCTGAGGAAGAAAGGTCTGTCAAAGCTATGAATTTGTTCAATATTTCTAACAGTTATTCCTTCTTGTTGCATCTGTTACAGTATAATGGGACAAGTGATGGACCTTACAGTGTCTATACTGGGACAGAAGATATCACAAAAACAGCAATAATAGAAAGCTATAAAAATAAAAGGTATCATAACATTGTAGATTAAAAATAATCATATATTTTCAAGGTATGGCGTTTAGGAGTTGATGCACTAGGAGCTGTAGATAAATGGAAAATCCTTCCATGATTCAAAGGAAACAGGATCAAGCCCTGGTCTACGTAAAACCATCTCTTTCTTTCAGCTGTTAATAGTTCTGTTATGAACTTGGACTTAAAACAGTTATTGATTTTTTGATGCAAGTAGTTACTTCTGTTTTGCATGCTTAAGTAGCTAGATTCCTTTTATCCTGTTCTAATGGGTCCTATAATTTATCTGAATAAATGAACATCTCTATCCTTTGCCTTTGCTAATGGGTCAGACTTAGACTGGAACAGTTATATTTGGCAATACAGATAATTAAATTGCTTACATGGTGTAATTTACTACATGCAGCATGATTTTTATTTTACCCTACAGGACTCTTTCGTACTGGAAGGATCACTGTGATATGGTGAATGGCACAGGTGAGCCTATTAAAGGTTTTTAGAAATTCAATACTTTTCTTGATATTGCAAGGAAATAATGAGATATAATATTTAACTCCCCGGGGCTTTGGCAGCTCTGTATTCTGTATGTTGAGTATCTATATATATGCATGCATACTACTACTATGATATATGTATATGTGTGTGTCTATGAAATAAATGAATTATTTATTACTGTACATTATTTTATATACACAAACGCACAGCCTCTACATTTAGAGTAGACATGGAAGAGAAACAAAATTATCCAGTTCTCTTGTTTCTACTAATTATTTTAATTGTACATTATAATTAAGTTTCTTTTTCCTTGCTATAGAAGTTGAAAATTATCTTTGCATTTTAATAATGCACACTCATTTACACTTTTGAGAAATTAATTAAATGCACCAGAATGTACATCCTGATATATGGAAAGAAATTGAGGCAACAAAGGAGGAGGCTGTCAGATCACTACAGAGGAGGCTTGTAGACCACTAGAAAATGAAAAGCAATGAAGAAGAAGAGTAGTTTAGACTGGGATGAGTAGACTGTAAAGGAATATTTTTGAGTTTTCTTTTGGAATGCATATGTAAACAGCTGAGTTGTTCAAGATACATTTGTTGAAGGTGATATTTTTCTTTTTGGTAAGTGAAAGCATTGCTGTGAGGACAATGCAATCTGTGGAGCTCAGGCTGGCAGGTGTCTTGGTGGATGTTTTTGCAGAGAGCTCCAGGCCTTCAGTAAATGAATGTCAAAGCAAGCAGCCTTTTGTGTTGGGTTGTTTTGTTTGGCTTTTCCCCTCCATTTTCCATTCTGCTTTACCTGGAATAGATAATTTTCCTCATAACCCAGATCATGCAACAATTATTTGAAGTATTTAAAATACATCACAAGAATCCGATTTTCCAAAAGTCTGTGAGCCATAAAGGAATTTTTTCTTTTTACGCTGTGTAATTAATTTTATAAGAAACAATATTTTCTTACATTCTAGGATTTGCCTTCTTTCTTATGGAGGCTGGCATCTTTTTTTTTTTTAGCCAGGGTTATCTTTTTGTTTATTCTTCTGTAGCTGATGGAACAAACATATGCCACCAAGTAATTAAGTGCTCCAGTACAGTGAAAAGGAGCTTTCACTTGCTAGGAAAGATTGCTGCACAGTTTGCAAGGGCATTCAGTGTGACATTGCTGTGATTGGAGATGCAACAGGTTTAAAAAGTCTCGTAAGTGTGAGAATTCTTTATCTTGTAAGCTTTCACATGAAAGCTCAGCATGTATAGTATAAGAAGATACATATATAAAAATATAATACAGTATACTTGTATGGGGCTTGACATGAAACCATGTTTGCCAACCTTACAAGAATGCCAAGATTTAGAAACAGAGTGTGTGTTTAGGATGATCTTGAATCTTTGAAAAAAAAGTGCTTCTGTCAGCAGTGGGCAAGTGGCAGTATGTAATTTAGCTTTCTTGCTCTTGCCAACTAGATTCAAAGATATCACAAATGTTTGCAATTGTTTGGTTATGGCTGCTGCCTAAGAAACTAAACAGAAATTGTTGCAAAAACTAACAAATGTACTGGTTACAACACCATAATGGGGAAAATGGCAGAGGCTCCTTTTACATAACTCTGAGTGCTTGCGGTGCAGAAATACAGATTTGAGTGTCTGCATTCTTTTGTATAACAAGTTGAGAGAAAGACAATACCAAAGTGCTGTCCTCTCTGACTTATTTTGCATATCTACCATGGGGTGAGTTGGACTGTGCTCTAGGAGTGGCTTCCTTCTCTCCATTAGTTCTAGAAGGACCTCAACTTAGAGGCCCAATCAAGCAATATTTGGTGAAAAACGTTTAGCACTGATTATTAAATAGACAGTGTTGACATCTAAAGCTGAGTTTCTTGTAAGTGCTGACTGTCATAACAGCAGGTGACCCAAGCTTCTCTAGGAAGGTTTAGGTCTGTAGACTGCATAAACCTTGAAGCAATGGCAATAGGTATTTAGTTTCACATGAAGCAGGTTTTTTTTTTTTAAATCCTCTGTTTTACATGCACTTGATCATATAGCTTCACATCTTGGGGGGGGTGGGGGAAGCTGCTGTATCTTGGCACACTTTCAAAAACAATTACATCTTATCTGTGAAGTGCCTGTCAATGTGCAATAACTTACATAAACATTTTCCCCACATATGACTCATATTGTTTACCTTTTTCACAGCTTTATAGGAAAGTGACAACTGAGTATTGAGCTAGAAATTAAATCATGTCTATTAAGTAGAATTGCTTTCAAACCCTTCCTATTTTATTCACAGATGGAGCATCCTTCCCACCATTTGTTAAGAAGAATCAGGTACTACGCTTCTTCTCCTCCGATATTTGCAGGTAGGCTGGTCCCTTCCTGGAGTGCCTTCACACCTGCATGCCACACTTAATGCTCTTTGCTTTCAGAGGGTGGCTGCAGTGGCTGTGCTTGGGCTCAGCTCAGCCAGGCAGTGCAATGTAAACTTTTCATCTAAAACACAAGTAAAGTCATGAGTTGTGGTCTTGATTCAGAGCCTGATTCTACCACTTATATATATATATCAAGTGGCAAGCTATTTACAATATGCTTTATTTCAGCCAGTTGCAGATGTATATTCAGGAAAATGTGACATTGTAAGCTATTAGAGATCTGTTAAAGGCACTGAAGGGCCGCAGGATTCAAAATGATTCCTCTAAGATCAGGACCTAGCCTTGTTTGGTCTGAGAAGGCAGCAGGTACAGCAGGGTCCAGTTAGATCCATCTTTGGCATTTCTAGAGAAAACCATCTATGCAGAATAGTGTTTACTGTCATATGATAGATACTCAAAATTGTTTTCTCACAGGATATTTTTACATATTTTATTTTTATGTGTTTACAAACAAACAGGCCTGCTTAATACATCCTATGCTGATGACTTTTAAGCCTGCTGCTTCTGCTGGGCTATCCAGTGTCCCCACATTTTCCAGTGGGATCTCTGAAAGAAATGTAAAAGATTTAAAGTGCATCATAGTGTATTTACTTTGGGAGGTTGAAACCCTTTATTTATTTTGCTGCCTGGAAACAGATGATTTCTTTTTACTGGGTTTAAAGTGGGCCATTTGCTTTGCAGAGTGTTTGTTTTCAAAGATCAGTGTTCATATATGGAGTTAAAGGGGTTTTTTGATGAAGCAATTTTATCCAGTTTTTTTCCAAACTGGAAAACATTTCCCAAGTCGTGTAAAAGGGAATTCTGTGCAGGGGAGAAATGATAAAATTCTTTGGATTGATTCCACTGAGAGATTCCTCCAGCCATTTAATTCTCACAATTCATGAACACTAAAGGACAGTAACAATTGCCCAAAGGTCCTGCAGAAGCAGGGTCAGGAAAAATTGTTCTGTCCATGTTGCAAAACCCTTCTTTTTTTTTGGCTGCAATGCAAAATGTTGATGTCCTGGTTACATTACTCTGTAACAACCATATCTCTTATCATCTGATAAGTAGTATTCTGATTCACTTGCAATGCAATAAAGTTATATGCATGATGTTGCCTGCATCATAAAGCTTAGACTATCACAAAGTCAGAAAAAACTGTATCAGAGATTATTTATATAGATAAGCATCTCGACTGTAGTCCAGAAACTTCCAAAAACCTCATAATGATGGTGAGTGTAGAAATGTGTAGGAAAAAGCCACCTCAATTAATTTGTTGGTTTTGTCTGTAGTGTTTGTTATTAGTATTTGAACTTCTGCCTGTCTTTTTGTGTATTGTCATGCTCATCTCTGAGCTTGTACATCCCTTTGTGAAAATGTGGAATATTCTCCAGTACAGAGAAACAAACCTACAATTCTCTGAAGAGTGTGGCAGGAGCCTGGACACTGGCTCTCTGGGAGGGTTGTTTTTTTTTAAGAGAGAAGCAGCTGGGGGATCTTTCAGGAGCACTGGCACAAAATCAGACTTTTGATCCAAGTGGCTGAAACACATTTCTCCTCTTTTGAGTTCAGATCTATCTACGGAGTTTTCCACAGCAAGCAGGTTGTGAAGGGAATCACACTCTATCGTTTCGTAGTTCCTCGCGAAGCGTTTGCGTCGCCAACTGAAGTCGGAGACAATTATTGCTTCTGTACGGACCCAGTCATATCAGAGAACTGCACGTTAGCTGGGGTCCTGGACATCAGTGCCTGCAAAGCAAGTATGGTGTGACATGTACTGCTACACAAGCCATTTAACTGGGGACAAGGCACTTGTCCTGTAGCTGAGGTGTTACTCTGAGATCCAGGATATTTGTGTTTGTTTTCTTCCACAGATTGGTTGTGAGACCCCTCGCATTTCTTCAGCCTCATTGCCCAAAATGAGGACTGTAATATTTCTGCATTTTGCATAGCAGTATTCAAAATTGGGATACCATAGTTTGTGTACTGAAACTGCAGGAATATGTGTAGAGAGAGGAAAGGAGGGACACTGTGTAAAAGCCAGAGATAGTCACAGTGCTTGTGTTTGTGGCAGTTCACACACATGGCGGGGGTGGGTTCGTGCACAATTACATACACATTCAGAGACTGAGACACAATATTGGCTTAGTTTGGTGTTGGTAAAATAAATACATACTGAGTCTGCATTTGGTGTAAAATGAACTGCGAGGGGTCCCTTCAGGCTGAGATCATGAACATGGGGGAAACATTTGACAGTCACCTCACCTCAGCATGAAACTGGGAGCACCACCAGCTCCACAGTGCAGGCACAGACAAGCAGGGCTTGTAGCTGCTGTTTATTTCACCATGCAAATTTTTCTCATGACCAAAAAATCACTGAAATACTTGAATTTTAGTGATTGGGTTGGGTATTTTTTGGGTGGTGGGGTTAGACTATTACAATTTTTATCAGGATTGTACATCTATGTAGCAAAACTGTTTGGAAAATGACCTATGAAAATGAGTGCCAAAGCAAGGCTTAAGGATTCAAGAGAGTTTGTTTTTTTTTTTTTTTTCAATAGAAAGACCGGTATATATCTCTCTTCCTCATTTTCTTCATGCAAGTAAATCTATATTGCATAATGTGGAAGGCCTGAGCCCAGATGAAAAGGAGCATGAGACATATCTGGACATTGAGCCTGTAAGTCCAAATACTTAATACTTGTACCTTGGGAAACTTGAAGTGTTTAAATTTAATAGTAGTAGAATTGGCCTTTTGCCAAGGGACAAGCAGAAGATGCATTATTTTCATACTTGCTTTTCTAAGATCTGCTCTCAAAGTGGTGTGGTTTCAGCAGGGGAAATTTAGAACAGAACCTGATCTCATTCTGACCTTCAAAGTTTTGAAAATCTGTTTTGGTTTTGACTTTTTGGGAACGTGAGATTGAATAGATTCTGCAAACTGTGAAGTGTGTTGTAGCTTTTCTATAACTTTCAAGTACTTTGAGAAAATTATTCTATGAAACTTGTGTTTCCTCTACACTTAATTTTTAAAACATTTTCTATAACTAGCCATTTTTGGATAATTACTATCTCAATTGAAACAAAATAAACATAGATGAGTTTATTTCCGATTGGTAGAACTCTAAACAGACTGATCTACATAGACCCGATTCAAGTCTTTGTGACTTGGATTGTCCAGCAGATCTCCCAAACAGAATGAATTTATTTTGATTTCTTAAAAAATTACCTCTATTTCTGTTTCAGTGATTCAGTTAACTTTAAGTGTATTTACCAAAGTTTTCTGAATTGTATGATGACTTCTAAGGTTCCAAAATTCTATTTCACTTTTACTTTGAATGAAAAGGTAAAATTGAGAATTTCTCACTAAAATTTGGCAGTTAAGGAATATAACTTCAATGAGGAGATATGAAGTTAAATCTTTGATTTACCTTATTTGGAATAGAGAAATCAACCAAATTTTCCTAAATAGTACACAAAATTTTCAAGAATTACAGCCTTTTTTTTTTTTTTTTTGTTAAAGACAGAGACCAGAAGAAAGATATGAAGAAAAGACTTGACCTCTGTACAGATAGTTGTTACTGATATGAAAAGTTTGGTTTCTGCCCCATGCAAGTTAAATGTCCTTCATTTTGAACAAGAAAATTTAGCTGATTTTTGGTAGAAAAAAAACCCTAAAATATATATTTTTTATGAAATATAAAAATTAATGATTTAGTAGTTTTAGCCTTTGCCTTCAGGTTTAAATGTAAATTACAAAAGTAAATATGGTAAAGCCACAAAATTAGAATTTCTTCAAGAAATGAGAAACCCTTAGAAGCATTACCATTTCATAAAAACTAATCCTTCCAAACATAAGCATAAAATAATCCCAAAGTGCTTTTGACATGGTCCATATTATAGGCTTTTGCATCTCATTAAAAAAATTTAAATTAACATTTTGTTGGGTTATTTTCATTGGTTTTAGGTGACTGGTTTTACACTACGATTTGCAAAAAGGCTGCAAGTAAACCTCCTTGTGAAGCCTTCATCAAAAATTGGGTAAGTGCTACTTCATTATTTTATTTTTAATGAATTTTTAAGAGGGCTGATTGGTCTCTGAGAACATCAGTAGAAACGTCTTGGAGAAGAAGGAATAAAAATACTTTCCCAAAGCTTCTTCAGAGCAAATCTTTCTGAGCAGGACCCTGCCCAAGTATTTTAACACACATTTGATTTCTCTACAGATGCTTACAAGGCAACATGTTCTTAAAAATTGCATTCTTATGAAACCCAAATGGGGGCCATGATGATGAACGCAAAAGACAAAATGTATTTTCTGTAGTAAGTCCAATGAGGAAGAGAATTTATGTATTCCCTGTCACTAAATGTTATTATCACAAGGGTCAATGGGTCTCTAGCTGTTTTTTTTCCTCTTCATTGGCTCAAATGTACATGGATAGATGCACCTTTTGCATCCTGTACATATGAAGACCACACAGATCTTCAGCCCTCTTTGTGTCTGTCTGCCCAAATACAGAAGATTAGCCAAAAAATGGTGGTTTCCCAGTATGTAAAATGGCTGTTACTAACTGTAGTTTTGGTTTGGTTTGGTTTTTTTCTCACTCCAGAAGTATATGTAAAAGGTACATCTTGAAGTCAGAAATATAATTAGATGAGAAGAAGAATGTTTAAGTGGAGACTGGGCTTATGTAGCAAACTAAAAGTAACATGCTGTACTTATTTTCTCATTTCAGGCCTTTAAAAAAAGTTAAAAAGCCCTATGTATTCCCTCTTCTTTGGCTAAATGAGGTTAGTATATTTTATGTCTATTAATATTCTCTGTTTTCAAACAAACAAAAATCTACCCAGCTTTTTCAGTCTTGGTGCCCTGAAACTGGGTGATTAAACTCATGCTATGATTTGCACCACCTTAAGAACATTTGGCAAGTGAGGTCTTGCATATTTACCTTTCACTAATGATTTTCTTGCACATTTTCAGTCCGCTGTTATTGGGGATGAGAAAGCAGAAATGTTCAGAACTAAAATCTCCGGTCGGCTCCAGCTGCTGAGCACGGTGCAGATGGCATTAATAATCGGAGGCTCTGTGGTGTTCCTGGCATTCTTGGGGTCCTATTTCATTTTCAGGTCGAAGAAATTAAAATAAGTAAGTAAGCACTAACAGCTCAGTCCTCAGCAGTGACTTCTCCTCTGGATTTCAAGAGTTCAGGATCATTACCTATTTCACTGTTCTTTTTTTTTTTGGCATGTTACAAAATTCAGTAGTTGTTCTTCAGGAAATCATTCAGATAATTGGTCTAATGTTTTCAAGTTCTCTTCCCATCCTAAATCTTTCAGGATGCTCTTAACTCGGGGGAGGGCATTGGGAACTACATCAGAAGAACAACATTTTCATGTTGTTTGTTGTGATTTCTTTAAAATCAGCATTTTGTCCAAGACTGTTAAACTGTTCAGAAGTGTCGTCTAGCACCTCTGAGATAGAGGCCACACAGCTGCAGATTCCTGTGCTCTCCCAGGACATCCCCCTGTCTGAGGTTCAGAGACCCCACTGTAAATGACACTTTCTATTGAGTGATAGTTTCTGACTTCTTCCCCTCAGTGGTGCATCACTGTCATGTTAGTCTGAACACCTCCTGACTGTTCCTGGTCCAAAAATGCAAAATATACTCCCATCAGGGGTAGACTAACCAAGTAGTGGGTTAATGTACTGATTTCTGGGGAAACAAACGTATTCTTGGAATTTTTTAAAAGAAGTGCAGAGACATGAATGTTGTGGTGAAAAGTATGCTATACTAAAGAGATATTCTTAAGATGAGGACTTATCTTGCCATATCCTGAATTTTGATTTTATTTCATTACAGGTAACAAAAGACTTCAGAGGTAGTCAATGTTTAATTGAAATTTCAGCCAAGCAGCTTGTTAAAATTCAGAGACAAAAGGGATGATTTGAGGCACAGTCAACCCGCAGGCTATGGAATTCAACATACTTTTCCATTTTGAGAAGACCAGCTTGCTAACCCAAATAAGCTGATGTTTTCAAAGGTCCACATATCTGAAATCACTAAAGATGCCACTGTGGAAAATACACTTAAAAAAATTATTTGAAACTTGTTATACATTTTAATTGCATTCAACTGGACTGAAATTGAGGTGCAGTTGGATTTTAGTCCACCTTCTGCCACTTATGCAACTTACTACCCATTTTCTTCTGGATTTGCAAGAAAAATGGAAGCCGCTTGCTGATGTTCCGTCTCTGAGCACAGGCTGGGAATGACAACAATTTGGAGCTCATGCTGTGCTCTAGATGCTCTCATTGCAATATTTCTCTCTGTTCCTTCAAGGAATGGAAGCTGCTGCAATAGAACTGCTCTCTGTCCTCTATTCAGGGATGTGAATTTCATTGAATGTGAAGTTTATTATGTAAAGTTACTAACTGTAATACAGGAAGTTTATAAAAGACTTACTAAAATATATGGTTTATACATTTTTTATGGAGATGGCTCATAGATACACCACAGTCCTCCATATACTGATGGAGCTCCTTGGTTCCTCGGCTGTTTATTAATCTGAATCACTCCCTAACTCCCAACCTGTTCCACTGCTCTTACTTTTGCCTCTTGTGAGCTTTTATTTCTGGCTCTTGTTTGAACACCAGCCTCTGTACTGCTCTTAGCCTACTTTTCCCAAAGCCTCTCTTGGAAAATGGTCTGTGTCACCTGATGGGCCAAGAGAAAATATTCCAAAATGCTTTAGAGACAGGAAAGACTGAGATAATGATTTTGATCAAATGTCAGAGGGTTCCACTTGCTATAGAAGCACATAAATGAAAACAAGTAGCCCCAATTATTTACTGATAAACCATCTGCCATAAGGAAATTAGTGCAACCATTTATTTAATGATGTGCATCAGCCTGTAGACAGGTAGCAAACACTGCCATATGCATAAATAGTTGACTTTTTCATTTGATCTGAATGTTGTATTTTATTCTGAGAGTCATTGGGGCAAATATGGAGTGTTGTGGGGTCTCTTCTTTTTCCATGGACTCATTAAATTTAGAACAAGAGCCTCAGTTCAGCGTTTTCTATGATTTCTTTTTGGATCTTTTGTCCCCTTATTTAAGAGCTGCAAAAAAAGGGAAATCAAACATGGCCATCCTCTCATATCCTCCTGTTCAGAAACAATGCTACAATGGACTTTAAACCAGAATGGTTTGTCTTGCTAATACAGGGCAATGTCTTTGACTCGGTATCTTTAGTAAGATGTTCTTACCTTTGGAAATAAAGGGAAAATCCAACTGATTATAATGCTGGTGTTTTATTCCATTGTTCCTCGTGGACAAAGTTTTATAGCTATCAGCAGAGCTGATGAGTCACAGAAATTTCAAGATATTTTTCTTCAAGGTGAGGTCTGTGAGGTACAAGGCTGCACTCTCTTTCCAGCCACGAGCTGGAAACACCAGCGACCAGGGCAGCTGGTGTGACACTGGAGGGAAGGGCTGCTTTCAGCCCATGTGTTTGATGACTCATGGTGCTGGCTAGTCAATGAAAAACAATACCTTTCTCTCATATCCATGTTATTGCTGGTGTCCTATATGATGCTCTGTTCCCATATTAGTCCGGGGACAATTTGACACAACTGAAGGCATCCCTAGAGTCCTATGGACAGCTAGAGTCGTTAAGCCACATCTCCTCTGAGATAAACACAGTTCTGCTGTGGTTCAAGATCTGACACCAACTTTTTATAATAAAATGTCTTTTGTGCCAGCATCTAACATGAAAGGAACAACAGCAGTGCTCCTGTGGTTTTTGATACGCTAACATTTCAGCTTAATTTTATTTGACTTCAAGTACATTGTCAGTAAGTTAGTGTTTGCTTTGCTAGTGTTGTTTAGTGCTGTGTGGTGCTCCAGCAGCAGTGATCGAGCAAGTCAGGCCATGGTTTTAAATGTCTCAGGGCCAAATTTTATATGGACAGAACTATATGTTTGTCCATATATGTAATCTCATTGATCTCAATGCAGGTTTGGGCTTTTAAACTATGTCCAGCACTTAGGCTGCACTTGAATTTGTTGTTATTTTATCCAAAATATCAGTTACAGTTATTGTTAATTCATGATAATAAGGCTAATGTTAAGTATTTACATTTGTTCAAACAGTGCAGGGTAAACTTTCATTAGAAATGTTAATGAAAATACAAATAAAGCTCAAATCTTCTTTCTGATATCCTTATGTTTAATTGTAAATAAAACCTTCTGTGTTGAATAATGTAGTTCTTGTGTCTCTTTTCTTGGTATTTTGGGGTGTGCTTTCTTCTTCTAGAAACTGATTTTATAAATTGATGAATAAATGAGCCTACAGCTAACCTTAAGTCATTGTACTCCAGCACACCACAGCTTCATAGAAGAGCATGTTGCTATGTGAAACATTAGAAAAAACCAGTGACATTTATAGTGTCTGTTGGTCAGAACACAGTGCTAATAACACCAATATTGTGCATTCGATCCCCGCGTGGACAATTCACAAGAGGTGGATTCGATGATCCTTGTGGGTCCCTTCCTTCCACCTCAGAATGTTCTGATTCTGTGAATTATGTTCTGGATCACTTTGTGTGAAAAGGTGAGCACCAGCATGTGTAAACTGAAGTAATTCTAAAACAGACCCAGGAAGGCAAGCTCAGAGCCAGGCCTGTTTTCAAATGCCTTAAGCTGGATGTGTTGGCAGGATGGTGTTAGCTCATCCAGCTGCACATTACAACAACCTTCCCTGGCTCGGCTGGCCCAGCAGGTCTGGTAGGAGGCACAATAATGGCTATGCTCATGCCTCCTGTTCCCCACCCACCCCACATCCAAAGTGTAAAAGTCAGATCTGACCCAAGATCTAACAGCCCACACACTTACACTCCAGAGCAGCTGTGCCAGCTCTTGATCTCTGATTTTAATTATGCATTCAAGGCCTGTCTTAAAACCTGTTCTTCCCAGCTGTCTGTTAAGGTAATATCAACATGTTACTATACCCTGAAAAAGAAAGAAAATTAATGCTGTCTATGTTCTTTTAACTGTGACAGTAAACAAGGGCTTATTTTATTGACAGGTGTGCACATCAGCATATTAAAATAAAATAAATTTAATAAAATATGCTTACATCTTTTTTTTTTCTCAGTAGCCATATAAAACCAGAAACCAGAAACACAGATGACTTGCACATGCCAAATGTAATCTGCATTTATAAATAAATGCCATTAATTTTCTATTCTCTGTGCCCTCTTTGCCTGTCAGTTGGCCCTGTTGGTTTGTGGTTTCACCCTCTCCCAGCAATAACCAAGGGAGGCAGGGATTTGCAGCCCACCTAGACACCACCAGGCTAGGCCCTTTCTCAGTTCTATCGTGTCAGAAAAAAACCCAAATGCTTTGCAAGAGGCGCCACCCAAAGGGCATCCAGGTTTTCACAAGTTCTCCTGCTTTGCTTCAGAATAAGCGGTGAAAAATTAGACTGGCTACAATTAAGTTTTGCTACCTTTGCCAGTTAACATCACCAGATACAATTACAACACCTGTAAAGCAGTACAACAAAAATTCTGTCATAAGTGTCTTCTAGATAACAGGCTGTCAGAATGCAGCTCTAAGACAAATTTTAATGGCCATTAATATTCCGCAGTGTTTTGCTAAGACCGGGGTTTCCTTTAAGTTCTGTGAATCAGTGTTTTTATAAAACACCTGGTTGATATAACTAGGCCCATCCAAAGTTTCTGGGACTCTATTTCTTGCCCAGCATCCCTTGTGTAACTCCAAGGATGTGTGGACAAATTGGGGATTTCACAGAGATTTGTGTGTGCTCTTTCATGTGACTTAGATTTTGGAGGTACCTTAAACACATTTGCAATTTAAACTCTACTAAAATATTTGTGTGTAGGACTGCGAAAGTCACGTTTTGTCCTTACTCTACTCTCATAATTTTTCCAACCAGAAAGCCCCCATGTGAATGCTCCTGAAGTTAAATTTCTTGATTGATTTAACTTCTTCATTATAGGAGTTGAAACCAGCAGCAGAAGGTAAAAACCTGCTGGAGATGCAGGTACTCTTGAGTACAGACATTTCCTGTGTATTTACCACAAATATGGAAGCATATCCTTTTCCATGCATTCACTCCACAGGTGTACTTTATGCTGGTCAAACACCAGGTCTGTTTTGCAAAATCAGAAGTTATGGCTACAGTTAAAGCACCCTCTCCATAAACAGGCACTGTGTTGTGGCAGAGGCTACATTTTATTCTGCAGTCTTGATAAGCTCGCTCTGGTTGTCCTCATGTCTGACAGAGCCAATGCCAGTTGGCTCCAAGATGGACCCACTGCTGGCCAAGGCCGAGCCCATCAGCAACAGTGGTAGTGCCTCTGGGACAACATAGTAAAGAAGGGAAAAAGTTACTGTGCAGGAAAAATTGCAGCTGGAGAGAGGAATATGTGAGAGAAACAGCCCTGCAGACACCCAGGTCAGTGCAGGAGGGGCAGGAGGTGCTCCAGGTGCCAGGGCAGGTTCCCCTGCAGCCCCTGGTGCAGCCCCTGGTGAGGAAGCTGTGGCTGTGCAGCCCAGAGAGGTCTGTGGGGGAGCAGAGATCCACCTGCAGTGTGGAAGACCCCATGCCAGAGCACATGGATGCCCAAAGGAGGCTGGGGCATCGTGGGAAGCCCACAGTGGAGCAGGTTTGCTGGCAGGACTTGTGACCCTGCGCCTCACTGTAGCGTTGTGTTCCTGAAGGACTTCAGCCCATGGAAGAGATGTGTGCTGGAGCAGTTCATAAAGAACTGCAACCTGTGGGAAGGAGCCCATGTGGAGGACTGTCTCCCATGGGATCAAGCCCACCCTGGAGCAGGAGAAGACTGTGAGGAGTCCTTTCCCCAAGGAGGGAGAGGCAGCAGAGGCAACATGTGATGAACAGACCACAGCTTCCACCTCCTGCCCCACTGTGCCAATTGCAGGATGGAGGTAGAGCATTGGGAATAAAATTAATGGCAGTAAGAAGGAGGGGTGGGGGACAGATTTCTAAGATTTGCATTTATTTCTCATTACTGTACTCTGATTTAATTGGTAATATATTAAAATTGTTTTCCCAAGTCAGGTTTATTTTGCACCAGGATGGTAACTGGTGACTGATCTCTCCCTGTCCTTACCTCAACCCTTTCATTGTATTTCCTCTCCCCTGCCCAGCTGGGGAGGGGAGGGATGGACTGGGTTTGGTAGGCACCTGATGTCCAGCCACGATGGTCTACATGCATCCATGCAGCAAAGCTTGGGAATGCCACACACCTGGCAGAAGCAGCAGAGATCAATGCTTTTCAACTCTCTGAGTCACTCTTCACAGTGTGGGAGTAATGTGCAAACTGTGGAGCACTCTCAAAGGCAAACAGTGAAAAACTTTGAATGAGAAATGAGAGTTCCATATTTGCATTCTATTTTCAAACAAATACTGAGCTGGAAGAGGAAACACCGTGCAAGGACACCGGCAGCTTGTTCTTTCTGTATTTACAGGGAGGGAGTACCAAGGACTCTTCCCTGAGTTCTCCTATACCCAGGAAAGGAAAATGAAAGAGCTGAGACTTTCAAATTTCTCCTACTGTGCCCTCACGATGCTGATTCTTGCTCCTTTAGAAGAAGGAAGGAGACTGTGGAGTTCTAATAAGACTTTCTTTCTTCCATTGCACAATAATTGTCCAACTGAACATTTCTGAACTCGCTGCTTCCATTCCCATGTTTTTAAACTGGAAATCTCAACTTCAGTTTCATCATGCAGTCTCAGTGATGTTCACTAGATGGCAATGCAATATTTAGACAGCCCCAAATTCTCCAAATATCCTGAAATATCCTGTCCAGAACAGCTCACCCTGCGCCAGGTTTTGGGTGGATACCCTTGGACAGGCTGAGCCTTCAGCTGAGGACCTTTTATTTCTCATTAATTGAGAGCATAAAAAACATGCTTCACATCACAGCCTCACACAGCATGGATAGTTGCAACATTTCCACAAGAAACAAATATTATAGAGCCCTTCCCACACCATCAGAGCTTTTCCTCCTTTTGTCCGTTCAAAAAACTCACCTGCTGTGATTCTTGCTATTTCCTGTGGCTGTAAGGACACCTGACCATGACCATAAGCATTTCATCTCAGTTTTACTACAAATGCTGTCATGTCAGGAAATGGCTCTTTGTATTTATGCAATTTTGAGTTTAAGATGTTTGATTAAATATGGATACAATATCCCTCTCATATACTCTGTTGCAAATCGAGGCTCTAACCTTTGGATGGCATATTGCCTTTTCTACAGTACATGTTTGGTTGCAGAGAAAGGGGGTTATGTAACTATTTTTTTATATGTGAAAAAAAGCCCATATTTACAAAAAAAATGGCTAGATATTTATAGGTTGGGAAAACATATGATAACATATCAAGTTAATAAGATGCCCATGATAGCAGTCATGAATGACTGGAATAAAAGAAAAAACAACATGTAAATTGAAAACTTCACGTTTAGCCTGCCTTCAAAAATGTGTCTACAGAATGTTCTGTAGGGTTTTCACAGTAAGCAGGATATAAGCCATTTCTGACCCTTATTGTCAAACCAGCAGTTAAGGCCCTGGTGAGAAGTAACACCTCAGCAACCTGGGCAGGTCTAGTTGAAGTTATGGTTAATCTACTATTCACCCATGTCCATTATTTATGGAAATTATGTATTCATCTATCTCTCTTTGTGTATTTTTGAAACCTAACATATATGTACTTCATGGAGTTATGAAGATAGGATATCAATCTCCTTTATTTAGAAACTAAAACTTATTAAAAGTTTTTTATACCTTTTGGTAACAAAATTATTCAAAATGTAAAAGGTTTTTGACAAGAAAATTGAAAGGATTTCTCAAAAATTTGCTTCCTTGAAAATAAAACAAAAAATTAATATATTTATTTCAAATAATTTTTTGTATTGATGTAATGCAGGGCAAATATGAGAAATTTTGAGTCGTCTCTGAAATTCAATCACATTAGAATTGAAGATATCATCAAAGAAGGAAAAATAAGTTTTTGTTGGGTTTAACCACCTTGATTTCCAAGACTGATTATTTGTGGATGTGTGGAAGGATGATATGTAAATCTGTTTGTGATTTTACATATAATTACTGACACAAAGAGAAATGTTGGAGTCTCTGCCTGAGAAATCATAGGCTAGGATATCTTAACCAGTGATGTGACACCCTAGTACATGGGTGAAATCACTTGTAACACTCAAAGGACCCTTTGAAATGATGGGATATCAGCTTGTTTTTCAAAATCTAACAGCTTGAATTGTATGAACAGAGAATCAGAACTAGAGTCTAAGTCATTTTGCAGAGAAATAAGGATCAAGATGTTACATCAGAAGTTCTCTGCTAAACAGACAAGGTGCCAAATGCTGGCTTCTTCAAGTTTCTCTCTCTTTGTATTTGCACCATGCATATGTGGATGTCCTAAAGTTATGGTTTCAGTTGGCTGGCCTACAAATAGTATGAGAAGCATACTGAATGCAAATTTTTCTCGCTCTATGTTATGGAAGTTTCTGGTGACAATTTTAGAATAAGAATTCAATACTAATTTTACTGTAATCTGGTATAAAATTTCTCTTATGACCTTTTCATGTATATAATTATCATATTGGTCTTTTCATAAATTTTAAAAAAGAAACCTCTACCTTTGACTACTAACTGAAATTACTTTTTGGCACACTTGCCTTTCACTGACAAAAAAATATGTTTTGAATATCTTTATGCTTACAAACTGAACTTGGCACAGTGCTAATCCTCTGGGACCTGGTACCAACCGTAGTGAAGGCTTTTGTGTTGTGTTGTGCTTTACAAACTTGTATCTATTACCCAAATTAGCTCCAGAAATGAGCTTTGCAGCAAGTCTTTCCTGACTGAAGCTCAGAACATGGTAGTTTATCTCCCTGATGAAGATTAAGCCTTCATGCTGTTTGTCTGGAGGGCAAGGAGAGCATTTCCAGGTCTGAGTAAGTGGTGCAAGCATTTTAAAATGACAGATTTACAATGTGCATTAAACTTTCTCCATTATTTGCTTTGCCAAAGGAGATTTCATAGGCAGCTGCCATCGTGTGAATTCATCTCCAGCTGCTGGGTCCCCAGGGAGCACACACAGCTGCTGACATACAAAATACTGTGTTTCGCTGCTTCTGTCCCATCACTCTGCTTCCTCCAGCCCTCAGCAGTGGCTGCCATGGGACCCTCCAGCCAGGCATTGACAACCAGCAAAAAAAGCCATATTGGGAAGCAGCAGTGCACACGACATCATTACTGCATACCCACATAAACAGGAACAAAAAATAACATTGCTTCACCTTGTACAAAGCTGGAACTCGCCATTACACCATCTGCAAACACACCCATGACATCCTGTGCTACATCACACTCTCCTCACCCATTACTTCTGCCTTGATAACCACCAATTGCTTTGATAATAATTCCAGCTCCCTGCACAACCTTTCCTGGAATCCCCAAATAATCAATTGTGGGAGTTTAAAGTCAGATGTCAGAAGCAAGTGAAATGCATTTGGGAAGATAAAATGTATTATGGCCCTTCAGTTGGGTGTAGGCCCACACTCTTGAGCAACTTTACCATCATAAATACACAAAATAGAAGTGAAAACAATAGGGGAAAATATGCAAGAACATGTTTTTGGACATAGTCTATATTTTCCCTTCATAATTCAGCCCCATACACAAGACTGATAAGATCTTTAAGTTCCCACCAGCCCCTCTGCTTGAAGAAACCTTGGTTTCAGTGAAAACATGTGTGTCTGGGGCTTTTCCACATGGAATATCAGGTATTTATTCAGTGTGTGCCAACAGTTTAGTTAGAGCATAGGGTGAGATTTTGGTGCAGAGTGCTGTAGAGCCTGAGATGGGCAGCCTCATGTCCTGGCAGTCAGACTGCAAAAGGCACAGGCATTTCCTGGTGTCATAAATTTCTGAACGTTACAGGATTAGGGAAAAGACTGGAAAAGAGTCACAGGTTTCTTGGCAGGACTGAGGCATTTTTTAACTGCGCTACCAGAAGATAAAAACCCTTTACACCTTTTCCAGGCCCTGGTCCCTGCTCTTGGTGGTTGCAAGTGGGACTCAGAGAGGGAGTTCCCTCAGGCAGCAGTATTGTCTTCTGCAGCTTAAACCTCCATGGGCAGGGCATTCACATCCCAGTGTTCACAGAGATCCATCTGCTGCAGCACTGCTTACATCTGTGACTCCTAATAATTTCAGTTGATCTTAGACAACAGTAATTCAGCTACCCCTGGACCTCGGCCCAAGGCTCAGGTTGCTTTGGTTTTAATGAGCTGTGAAAATGTGAGCCCAGGGCAATGGATCCTAGTGCCTGCAGACACCCACCTAACCAAAGAGCAGCTGAGGAGTATAATCCAAACCTACCTTCAGTGGATGCCATTTATTCAGCACAGGCTTGGATGGTAAACCACACCTGAGTTACACGTGGTGACCTGCTCTGCCTTCCAGTAGAGGGCCCACCCTAGATCCCACAAATCCAATGGAATTTTTTCCATTACTGCAGTCAGTGCCAGTTCAAGACATTTGGTCTTAGGGATAGGTTTCTTGCAAATCAAAATTCATATGTTTTGTCCTGTTTCTGTGTTCAGAGATTGTGCTGCAAATGAGAAAGTATGAAACCAGCAACAATTTAACAAAGCAGTAAATAATGCCTCCCAGTAAAAGATTTTGGTCTTTCTTTATTAATTTTTTCTACTGAAAAATCAGTGGTTTGTAGTCAAAAGTTAATTAATGTACCAGCTTTAAGCATCTGGAGAAATCATAGTCCAAAACAAATTGTATGTTTTATGTATTGTTTAGCTCTGGTGTGGTCACTTGATTCCTGAGGAATGAGCACATTCTGTGTGTGTAGGACAAACTCTTCACCCTAAGAATGCAATCTAGCAAACACCAGCTGTCTAAAGTTTTAGCCAACAGAACAGGAGAAAAAAAAACAAACTAGAAAGCTGTGTTTACAGCTGCATTAACACTTAATAACATGAATTTCTTTCAGACTCAAGAACAAAACTGACCTTTAAGAGTAGCAAACTTGAAATATAAATGCAAAACACAGCCTGATTCTGAAAAGCTCTGATAGAAAGCAGGTTTTATTCTTATAGTGCTTGTCAAGCCTTGGACTTGGAACCACAAAGCTCTTTGCTTGCAGTGCTTTTCCAGGCAGACGATAAATCTGCCTGCTTTGTGCAGTTTGATATGACAGCCCAGCTCGTGCAATTCTTTTAAGCAATGAAAATACACCCTAGACTGCAAGATCGTGTCACAGATAAAGGACATCCCTCTTGCACTGTTTTTCTTTTTCACAAGGAGGCTAGGGGTGTTTAAATGCTCCAGGATCATGCACATATGGTCACTTATTGATCGACTCTGCAGATCCAGTTACAGCAAGTGACATTATATGCTCTCCTCCCTAATTACTTAATGAAATCCCCTTGGGCTGCAACAATTTCCCTATCAAAGTAGGTGGTTCATGCATAAATATAATGACTGGAGCTGAAGCAATTCTTTTAAAAGCAGTGGCATAAGGCCAAAGGCCATTTCCTCCAATTAAATTAGGTAATTTAAAATCAAGTTTGATCAGGTGCTGTGGTCATAGAGGTGTGCTGGGTAGTCTGAGTTACTTGCCAGAAAGAACGTTGTTTGTGTATCTCTTCTGTTGCAGTGGTCTGAAAGCCGGAAAAGGTGGAGAAGGCATTTCCTGGGAGCAGATCCCCAGCAACATAGCGAGGTCAATGATCATTCAGGTGTATCTGCTCGAGTCAAGCAACTTAGTTATTACTGCAGCCTTTCATCTGTCCTGCCCTGTGACTCCTGCCTCTTCCCTGCCTTGCTGACCTAGAAGGAGGCCATCATTTGTATATCGGACCAGGGCCAAGAGCAGAGGACTGGCCTGGGACCTCTAAGTGCTGTCACAGTGCAATATGAAAAGCAGCTCCACTCACAATACCTGCTGTGTTTAGGGCTGCCCAGCACTAGAGAGAAAGTTTTGGGTTTTATCTTGGAATTAATCTTTCATGTTGCTATGTGTATCATGGGAACTACCTTCAGGAGAACTGTCTCTTCGATATGTTGCATCTCCCTCTGGATGCCTAAATCAAAGCTCCCACTTGACCTACTTCTTGGCCACAATCAGCTAAGTGTCATCCGCCCACAGGTGAGCATAGCAGTCACCTAAGCTCTTGGGAATTTTGAGGATTTCCACAGCAGGTATTATTTAGATTAAAAAAATTACAAGGCTCGTTAAACACATCCAAAGGAAGAATCCTCTCTTCCTCCCTTATCAGTCACAGGTCACGGCCTAACTCAAATGCCAATTGCCCCCCAACCAGAATAGATTTTATTGGCTTCTTTCAACCACATTGAGATTAGCTCTCTTGTTGCATCTTGAGCAGGGGTATCTAAGTACCTTGTGCTGATGTTGTTTGGCTTTGCATGGAAAAAAAAAGAAAGGAAAAAAGAAACCTCAAAAGACTCAGTTGCACAGTGTTCAGGACTGGCACCTGACAGACAAAACAACACTCTTAGAGCATTTAAACCTCCCTCTTGTACTGATTGCACTGAAAATCCAGCCCAGAGCTTCCTTCTGGTTCATACTACACAGAGCAGCCCAATGTTGTGGCCTTAGACACACTGTTGTTGCTCAACACCTCTTGCTCAAGAGGCAGGACTGACAGCAGCATATCCTGAATGAACGAATCAATGAGATCTGCATTCATGTGACACCTCCTTCTGCAATAATTTGAAACTTCTGCAGAAAGTGTGTTAATGTTTATTTGAAAGCCCTTTGACCTCATTGAGGTATTAATGGGCAATAAACACCTGTCTCAATATTACCTTAACAGAAAAGTGTTTTCTCTGTATCAGTTCTCTTCTTTTTGTGTGTGTGTTTTCTCCAGCACATGGGCTGCAAAAAAATCTGTTTGTACATTCAGATTTAAAACTGGAGGCAAAAGAGAACCTGCTGCTATTTTACAAACATGTAGCTACATCCGTGGCTATGGGTGAGCTGTGGTCAGCTTGTTCATCTCACTGGAAATCACCTGCAGAGGTAGGGTGCCCCTGCAGGCTTTACAGCAGTCAGCTAGCACACAACAGCAAAGTCCAAATCATCTTCCCAAGCCTATTTATAAACTACCAGAAACAGTTTGCTTAAAAGCAGAATATGAGAACTGTATAGATACACATTGTGTTTATTTGCTATAACTCATTTTTCAGCAGCTTGAACCCCTTTTTTACCTTTGTGGGAAGGCCAGTATGCACTGTGGGGTCAGTGGTGATAAGAGAAGCTGAAAATATTTGAGGTTAAATGTCTTTTGAGACTTGCATTTTCATTTCAGCTGTTGCTATGAGTGTGTAGCTGTCCACAGACCGGAGTGTGAGATCTGGAATGACATATTCATTTTGAATTGCAACCAATTTTCTGACCAGCCAAATGAAAATATAAATTCAGGCTGTACTCAACGGTGTCTGCAGCTCTGCCATGTTAATTAAATTACATTTTTCTTTGAGTCAGTGGACCCAAGTGAGTTGCAGACAAACAAGCAAAGAAAAACAAAGAACCACCCTGCAAAGACAGTTAGAGAGATCAAGGGTCAAGATTTGTGGCAGCAAGAAAAATTAAACCGCACAATTGGTAGAAATTCCTTTATTAAGGAAGAAAAAATAACCTTCAGAGGTACAAAGACCTAGTATATATCAAGTATCTGTAACCTATGGCAATGGAAGCGATTTTTAAAATTTACATTAAAAAAAAAATCCTTAAAATCAACTCACTATTTAGTTAGCAGAGCACTCTTAATAGTTTCTAGTCCAAGACTGAACAGTAGAACTGTCTCCTTTTACAACTTTTAAGTGCGGAGGCACATTGTAAATCCAAATTTTAAGTAGTCTCCGATCAACAGTCAGAAGAGTGTGAGCCATTTGCTCATTAATGTAACACAGCATGTTCTAGCACCATCTAGCTGACTTTAAAGGCAACTTCAAAGCAGCAAACAGGACCCAACTGCCACAATCCATCAGAGTGGCAATAATGGTGTTGCTGTAGTTGATGGACTAAACAGCATGGTCACAGGACAGCCAGGCTTACAAATTCATCCATTTCTCCCCATTTTGTTTAGGAGTGCAACCATTCCTGAAAAAAAATGTGGTTCTTCCTACAAGGGGGAACATCCAGTGAAGAAACTGTTTAGCAATCTTACTAATCACCCAGAGGAGAGAAAATAATCCAGGACTCTGAGGTACGGAGAGGATGGAGAAGAATAAAATTATCACAGTTATGAAGGAGATTTTCAAATAAAAGCAGCATCAGAGTGCATTTTAATTTCTACATAATGTCAGAATGTCTAGGATATAATTCTAATTTTGGGGTTTGATTTTTTTGTAATATTACTGAGACCATTTTTCTCCTTTTTAAAAAAATATGTATTCTAAATATTTTTGCATTGTTATGTGTTTGCAATAATCGAAGTTTTTATATGGCAACAATGGCCATAGTAACCTAAAACAAATAACACAGAAAATAAATTTTCATCTCAGTGATTTGGATCAAATTTATGAAGAGAGTTTATGGATCACCCTTGACCAGGTGGTGAGAAAGTGTCCATTCAGAAGACCCTGGACACAGGAAAAGGAGGCTGATCATGGTTCTCAGAAAGCCAAATCCCACAGGCCCTATTCAGCCCTCACTCATCCAAGCTGAGTAACGTCAGTAGGGATCTGGCTTAAGGAACTGAGAAAGGGACTACATTGGACTGGGCTGCAATTTAATAAGTCTTTAAGGAAATACTTTCTGGACTTTTCCTAGGATGTGTGGATCAGAATTGCTAGATTATAAGTGCATTAGCCAAGGAGTTTATGACAATGCATGAAACTCAAGGTATTTCGGCATAAATTGCCTTGATTTGAATTCTGGTTCTTTCATGAATTATATATTTTCTACTTTTTTTCTAGTATTTAAATTTCAAGTTGAAAGTATATTGCACCTTGTTTAGTGAAACAAGGTATGCAGCATGCTGCAAACATTCAAGAAACTATTTTCCCATCTTAAAGATGAAAATGGTCACTGCCAAGCATTATTTGCAAATCAGAGCTCCCGGTTGATGCACCAGCCTTTCAAGTGCTGTGCCCTTCTTTGGGATGCTGGTATGACCCAACTCTGAGCAACTTACTGCTCTGTCCTCATAGAGGGACTTGAAATAATGGCCTAGACCAAATGGTTGCTTGGCAAAATTCTGGTGATGAAAAGCAGCTGTGAATTGACTTAATCAACCAGTTAAATGGTGTTTATGACTGTCTCAGCTTTCTGGGACAGCACAGAGTAGTTTAAGTAAACTGAAGGAGGCCCAGAGTTGCCAGTCTGAGGCAAAGGAAGAGGGACTGCACCGTTTCCCTTCTCTTCCCGCACTGACAAGTAAAGCAAAGTCTGGTGTAAACAGGGCCGGGGTGATGCAGCATCTGGCATGGCACGACACTGTCTGCCACACTCAGCTCTGCCTTCACAGCCAGGAACAGCTCAGTCAACAGCAGTTACTTCAGAGGTTTCCCTCAGAGTGAGATTTATTCTTGGCACCCCAACCTGAGTGCTCTCAACGCAGGAAGGCTTGTACCATTTCCAAGATTTCTGCTGGCTGAATTTACAGTTGGCTGGAGGATACAGGGGAAGTTTCTGTTCAGCTTATATGGTTTTCGCCATCGTGTCATTAGCTCCTTTCAAAATAACAGCTTGCCTTCTTGACAGGAACGAATAAACTGGCAAGGCAATTCTTTCTTTGTTAATCTCTAGCTGGTCTCCAGCAACACTAGAAAATGAACCGTCTCTAAGTCCATTTAGGGCTCCTTGGCCGGTGCATGCTGCACTACAGCAGCCCCTCTGCAGGGAGATGACTAGCACTCTCCAGAGGGGCAGGTGGTTACCAAAAGGCACCAAACATCATTCCTTACTTCTGGAGCCTTGGATAACTCACCAGGCATGGTATTCTCTGCTTTAACCATTTCCTCTTAACTCAGACGTCGCTAGGTGGAAGGCACAGCACAGGACAGATCCATGCATAGGAAAACCCCATATATAGGTAAATATCATTAATCTTTCTAATCCTTAGAAAACTTCCAAAGGGAAAAAAACCTGTAAGATCCTTTTTGCCCCATATCTGTGAAGGAGGCACCTGGATTTGTTGCTGTAATAATAAAAGTCCTCTTCCTATTCCGTGGCAAGGGCTTTTAATCTTAATCTCCAAAGAAAGCAGCCTTAGGAACAATTTTTATTCTCACTCTTTTGGGTAGCATGGAATAATTTTTTTCATTATTGATCTGAGTTACAAAATAATTTCTCTTACAGGTAATTTAAATGAAGGTGTTTGAGAGTGGAAATCTGAAAAATAGATCTGTATAATATAATCTACTGATATTTTTTATCTATGTCCTTTGCTTTATGTCAAGTTCTCTAAAACAAAGTCCTTTAGCTATGGGACTTGTAGTGTCAGGTGTGGAATAACAAACAGTCTGCAACATGAATTTAGTGCTGAAAAAAATAGAATAAAATAGTATTTTAATGTTTCTTCAGTGTAAACATATACATGTAGCTAGTAGTCTAGTTACAGGGCTAGTTCTTAAGCTCAAAGGCTACAAACACCTTGGAGGTGTTTTATACTTTTTGTATTTTGTTTCCTAACTGACACTACAAAGCAAAGAAACTTCATGGAGCAAATAAAGTGCAGCATCTTTTGAAGACTGTAATAGGTAATGTATTTCAGAGTATTGGTGTGAAAGAGGGTTGTAATGAAAACAGTTAAATTAAAGCGGGACTATAAACCTCGGTTCACCTGAGGAAAGCAGAAGGAATAAAGAAGAGTCCATACAGAGAAGGAGGAGTAGAACGCTAGAAGAAGAAGAGCTTTTGAAGGAGGAAATGGCTTAATTTTTAACCAAAATTAAGGGAGGCACAAAAGCTCTTGAAAGGGCTCAACTGGAATCTCATTGTGAGCAGTGGAAGGATCTTAGTCTTGGTGAGCTTTGACACATGGGAAAATTGGACTTTCAAGACTAATTTAAGAACAATATTTTTCTACCATATAACAACATGCAGTAGTGAGAAAATGTTCACAGTGTTCATGTAAGGATGATGGCATGTTCCACTGCCATTTATTTCTGGGGTCCTGTTCTTCTCTCTGTGTCATTTTGAGCAAAGTCTTACAAGTTTTTTTCCAAATATTGAAGCAGCTAGTGAAACTTCTTAGGAAGATATCATAGGTAAAACTGTATATAATACAGCTTTTACTGAGGTCTTATCATACAAAAAAACCTGAAAGGGTGCCCTGGACATCATGTCCTAAGTTGTCAGCTTGAAAAAATATAAACTGCTTGGCTCTTAGGGGCCTTTGAAACGCAGGCAGGGAGAACAGATACTGGAAAAAGGACTACTGCAAAGATCCAAGGAACAGCAACTATCCAAAGGGTTGTAAACCTAAGGTCAAGCAAATGCATTTCTCTTATTCCTTCCCCATGCTGTGTGTTGCTGTATAAGCTAGAAAACAACCTTTTTTATCAACTCTCATTTACCATAGACAACAATAATGGCCTTTTTTTAATTTGACTTTTTTTCCCCAAAAATCTTGTGGAAAAGAAATTTATGGCTCTATAAACTGCTGGATACGTTTAAATCCCTTGGCCTAAACTGTCTTGAATGTGGAGCTCAGCAAACATTCAGGTTCATTTATAAGGCTGGCGTATGAGGCTGTTCGTTTGTAAGGCATTCATATCAGGAATAATGAAGCTGATAGAGTGCTAAGAATACACAAATGCTGTTTGCTTTGTAAAGCTCTATATGGAATCCAATAATGAGTCCTGGGATATAAGACAGTCTATCACTGTAGAGTAATTATTTGTTGACTGCTGAGCCAGCTGTGTTGAATTTGCTTCTTGGAGTGTTCAGAATGCCAAAGCATCTTTAAATCTCAGTCTTTAGTTGAGATTAGACATGTTAAATGACAGCACATTTTTTTATTGCTTACACTGTGCTAGTCCTCCTGATGCTAAAAGGAAATTCTTGTTGAGATAGTACAGAGCAAGGTAAGTTAGAAAGGAGAGTGAATAGAAGAGCTCTTGTTGACTGATTACTTGTTTTAAAATGCTCTCAGAGATGGTAACTGCAATACCTACAAGCTGTTGATGTCTTGGGACTGTGAGGACTCATTCTGCCCCCGTGGAGGAAGAAAAGGACACATTGATGTTAAAGAAAGGTAAGTACTGCATGGAAAGAAAAGCTCCTCCATGCTGTATGTATGCACACATATCTGGGACCTGCTGGTGAGTATCTGTGTGTAGTTTTACTTGCCTTCATAGCACACAAAGTCACTTCTCCCCAGAGCACCTTGGGGTGTCATGAGAAGAGATTAGCAAACCACTTGCAGTGCAAAGAATAAAGAAGCTCTGGTCTCCTGAGACCTAGCCCATTGCTTTAGGCAAAAGTTAAAATGCCACAACCTGTATTTTTATGGCCTGCACCACAGAATTACATCTACTGACTTAATTCTGGAGGCAACAATTAATTCCAGAGACAACCATAATCCTGTAGCATCAGAAGCCACACCAGTGCTGGTAGTCCCTCCTGTGCAGGCAGCATTTTTCACTGATCGCCTCTGGGCATCGGTGGGTGCCTGCAGGAGGCTGTGCTTCACACTGCTCAGTCCTGTGAGGAAGTCCCTGAGTTCTGCATCCTGCATTTACTCAAAGGGAAACCTTAGAAATGTCTTGCTATCAGAAGGGAGACAGTAGGTCCCAATAGAGGAAAAAAAAGTGATCTAACAGACATTTGAAAGACAAGGGAGAAGAGTCAGATCCTCAGAGTTGCCACATCTGATGTGCAGAGAAGTCCCATGTCTTTTGCCACTGTGTAGAGACAAGAAATCAAAACCTTAAGTTCTGAACTCTGCAGGAGAGGGCAGAAAAAGAGTCAGGGAAGAAGGTCAGCAAAAGACAACTGAGCAGGATGGACAGAGGATCAGACATGGGAAAGCTTTCTCAGAGTGTAAAACTCTGTAAATGTCCATCTGTTTTGGAGCCTCATCCAAATATTTCCTATAGCATGTGGGAGTGCTTGAAAACTCAGCTTCTGACCCAGACTGGTCTGAGTGCTGAGCAGGTAATATCAGCACATCTAGGACCCAGCCAGCATGGAAATCCTGGAGTGAGGTCATCTTATCCACTCACACCTCATAAAGCCTTACAGCAACATACCTATCTGGGAAATCAAAATCCACATTTAACGATTCAGAACCTTGTTGTGAAGGTCAGTAAATGTGACATTTAATTTTCAATTACTATCCCAAAGAACTGAAGAGGACTTATACTTTCTTGTTAAAACCCATCTGGAAAAACAGCCACTAAGAAGAGCAGCCATAACACTGCTTGGATGATAGCTGCAGGAAAAAGGAGCATACTGTAGGTGTCAGGCAGGTTATTTCACTCCAAGTACAAGCCAGGAAACTGGGAGAGATCTGTGACTCCCTGTGGTGCAGCCCCAGCAGCCTGTCCTCCCTGCAGAGATGTCTGGAGAAGGCCAGGAATCTCAGCTGAGAGAATCAGGATTTCACAGAATGTGATTTTGTCTTTTCTTATTCTTTTTTTTTTTATTATTTTTGTTTTGGTTTTTTGCCTCAGTGTAATAAAAGCAAAAAGCATCTACACTTCATTCCCCTTTTATAGTCACACATTTCTGATTTACTTTATACTCCCAGGAGAAAACAAATCTTTTTCTTCTCTTTTTTTACAATGAATAAAAGTTAACCTGCTTTTACGCAAGGTGCTTATATGGGATGACTGCTGGAAGAATTAATCTCTGACTCCTCATGAGTTCCTTGATATCTCTGTGACTGGGGGTTCAGTCCAGAGCAGGACTTGGAACTGACCAACTACAATAGGTAATGCTCCAAATATTTTCTTGAACTTATTTAGAAAATCTACAGAATTGCTTTTCAGGTTCTCTTTTAAAACAAACAAACAAAAAGATCCTTTTTTAATGCACATCCATAAGGGGAAAAAACAACAAATTTCTAAGATGTTGCAACACACTTTATTTTGTTGGGCATTTTAGATATTCAATTAAATAGCACTATGTTAAACTACATTTTGTTCTTTCTTACACACTATATGATGCATATTCACTGTCATGACAGTTTCATCATGCTAGGAACTTATACACATACCTACACTTTTAAAACCAAGATTTTCTTAATGAAACACGCATATCTACAGTAACAACAATTGCAAAGAACACATTAGGTCAAGATTTCAGCAAACTTTACAAACTACACAAAATAAAAAAGCAAAAATTAAACCCCCAAAAATACCAGTACACAGTGAAGTTCTTGGCAGAGAACATATCTTTACATTTGGTGAAGTTATGCCTAGAATTCATTTTGCTTTTGCATTATTTTAAGGAATAAAATTATATACATTATTATTATTAATCCTCAAAATAGGAAGTATTAAATAGCACAAATAATATTACAGTCTTAAGTCTTGGTGTTACCTACAGTAGAGGGGCTACTTAAAACAAAAATTATGGTTTGTCTATTCTGTACATTGAAGGCCAAACACTCAGCTGGTATCAACCCCAGTAGCTACAAGGACAGCAAGCAGGTTACATTAGTTTATACCAGCTGAGTATCTGGCTCCTGACTTCTCTATACATGCGGGAAGGCTCCTAAAGCATGGAGGCTTGGACCAGTTACACACTGACAGAAGCTTATTATATTTATATACTGGAGTTCTCATGCAGCAGGAAAAATGTTAGTTTAAGTATAATCCCTTAAACAGTCATACCATAATAATGGTATATGAAGCAGCTTTAAAAATATTATTTTATAATCATATAAAACTCTGAGCTATGCAGATTTTTTTAACGGAATCCCTTATTGCCAATATTCTATTAGAAAACAGTGTAACTGTAATTTCTGAGGCCTGATGGGGTCCTATTAAAGTATCACCATACCTAACCACTTAAAGGGCAAATTGTACCCTGAAATACTTATTAATCACTGTATTCCATCTGGAAGCAATTATGATCCTCACAATAGACATTGGTATCACACCAACTGCAGTGAATCTGCTGGGGAGATAGGAAGAGCATGGCAGCATACAGAGAATATCCACTAGTGTCATTGCAGGAGGTAGTTCTATTTCATGGCACTCGATTTTTGGTTTGTCACTTACACACTTCAGAAGTCAGTCATAACCAGGGAGAAAAAAATTAAAAAAAAAAGAAAAAAGCAGCCAGATTCCCCTAGAATCTGCTTTGCCAGCTCTTGGGGCCAAATTCAATCTCACAGAAGTCAGAGAAAGTTTCCTGATGGTTTCCATAAGAAGGACGTTAGTTATCAACAGGTAATTATTGCAGAAATACGCATTTAGGCCTTGAGTAAGGAGAGCACTTAACTAGATGGCAATATATGAGCAGGCTGGCCCTGCCATGCAAGCAGTAAGCACACAATTAAATTCAGAGCTCCCACTAGCATCAAAGGGATTTAGAGACTGTTTAAATGGTGTCATCAGGGCTCATTTCCCAGATATCCTTCATGAGGTAGTGATAAAGTGACAACCCAGCTAATGGCAGGTAAATATCAGCATTACCTCCACTGCACTAGATTGAATTCACTTACCTCCATTGCTCTAGATTTAATTCACACAGGCACAAACCCAGAAGTGTTCCCCCATGCCCTGTAGAGTTGCTCCCAGAGTATTCTAATAGAAGCAGAATTTTAACTTAACATGGCTTGTTTTGAGCTGAACATCAGTTTGTATTTTTGTATAATGTCATAAATAATTGTGATTTTTCTAAGGTGCTCATACATTTTTAATCCCTGTTACTGTTTCAAACAGATTCACTGGCTTCCAGAACACTCTTACACAGTAAAAGTATTGATGATCTGTCCCTCTTTTTGGCATTAGTGTTGCTCAAAAAAAAAAGGGATTGCTTTTCCTAGGATGGCTTGGTGCACACTCACCCAATTTTCAGCAAAACTTGCTTCATTAGACCAGACAGCTGCTTCTTAAACAAAAGATTTCTGTTTGAACATGCCTCTCAAGTCATACTTTTTGGTTTATGACCCAAACCCATTTTTATTTTTCCCTCATTGTTTTTGTTTTTGTTTTTTTTTCTTTTTTTCTTTTCCTGATCTGCTTTTCAGCAGAGAACTGAAAATAGGAGCAAATTAGGAAAATAATATCAGAAAGGAAAAGGGTAGAAAGACTGGAAAATGGGAATGGTTTAATTACAAAATTCTAGTTAAAATACTCTCAACTTTGAGAAAACAGTTGAAAAAATAATGTTTTAAAATTTTCAACGACACTTATGACTTGTTTCCACATTACAAACCAGCTCCAATTTAATCATGGAACAGAATAAAGATAATCTATGTTTTTTATTTCTGAATAAGTATTATACAGTATATCTACATTCTGTCCTTTGAAAAGAAATTGGAGTGCAATCCCTTGAAAAGTAGCTGAAATACCTAAGTCACTTAGGTGTTTTTCAAAATTGTATGTATAATGAACATTCTCATGTTACCTTTGTGCCACTTATAAAGCTATTTAGTGTTATAGGACACCCTATTTTAATAAAAATCAGTATGAGAAGAGATATTTTAAGTTACATTCCAGAACTCATTAATTTATAACAACTCATACTATGCACAATAATAAGTGCTTACTCTGATAAAGTATAAATTCTTTGTTTTTCTTCTGTCTGTTCCTTCATTTGACCTCTGAGCGAATGAACCATTTCTACTACACTTTATTTGCTTCCTATCTGCATGCATTCACATGATTTGATCGATGAGTGAAAGCTGTAAACCCAATATTGAGCAGTAAACAAGAAGAAACTCATGTTCTTAAAGGCAGTGCAAGGAAATCTTAGTACCATCCTACTTTGAGCATGCATCTTAACCCAGATTCTTTTACTACCAGTCTAGCTGGTACAGTTCCAGAGTTGGAAGACAGTGCACTGGTTTTGTAAAAATGTCTATTCATCTGGATTAAATACTGGGATGTTAAATTTGAATCTGATTTAAGATGAATAACCAGTGCTGCTTCTAGGACACAACCCAGCCTAGAGTCATTAAGAATCTAGGAAAGAAAATGCTCTGAGTTATTTTCTTTAGTCAGGTTACACTGCATTTAATTGGGAAACAGACCTTTTATGAGGCTTGACGAATTTTCATTTAGGTTTTTTCTCAGATTTGCACAAATTTTTTCTCAATAGACAAATATAAGCCCCCTACACTGAGGACAAAAATATCTATTACTATAAAATTAAGATCCGGGTAATTGATTCCTTCTATTTCTACTTTTTCTGCTATTGATAAGGGCCTTTAGTTTGCTGTAGTCCCCTCTCATCTTCTGGGATTCTTCCCTCTGCTGCCCTGCCTGCCTGCTGTCTTTGCAGTACTGGTTAATCATCTGCATTTCGGAGTGGCTGAAAGCCCCCACAAAGTCCTTGGGGTGGAACTGCAGCGCTCGCACCGAGCTGGCCCAGGTCCAAGGGGACCACTTGTCAGTCATGACGGCCACCATGTCCGAATCCAGCACTTTGAAACTGATCTTTGCCAGAGTCTGCTTGAAGCTGTTCTCTGTCGCGATGCAGTGGTAAAGGCCCCGGTCGCTGTCCTGCACAGAGCGGATGAGGAGCCCGTGGGCAGTTGCTATGATCCTCTCGTTCAGCTTGACCTAGAGAGCAAAAAGGCAGAAGGAACCTTTTAAGGGAGGTTATGGAACAACAGAGTATTGGACCATCTGATAAGTTTCGCTTCAAACAGGACTTTCTTAAAGTTATTATATTTTTATATTTATCTTCATAGACCACCCATATTGCTACCGTTAGGAGAGAGCTTACCTCAAAGAAGACAAATGCTGCTAAAGAAAATGACTTAACTATTTGCATTTCTTATGTTAGAATGAATTTGATCAGGATGAAGAGAAAGATGAAAATCTGGAAACCATATGAAATAAGAGTTTTTGTAATGTTCAAATAATAGAGTTGAAGAAAAGAACTTTTATTGCCCCCTTGCACCCCTGAGAATCTCTTTTAGCATCAGAAATTGCTGCTGAGACTCAGTGGAAGAAAGGTGCAAGACCAGGAAGGCTAATTTGGCATTGAACTCAAGGTGGCTTCTGGTTAAATATTTTGACTTTGAGCAGGTTCCTGCTGAAGAACCCTATCTGCTCTGCAGAGTCTATAGACTTGTATAAATATTATCATCACAGTGGTCTCAAGTGGGACTCGACTTTCTGTTAACCAGGAACACTGGTACTCTCCTATTTCCTTTCTGGCTTCAGACTCTGCACTGTCCCACGAGATGATCACATCATCAGAAAGAAGCAAGTTACCACAGCTTGTTATCATCCAATTATAAATGAATGTGCAGATGTCCCTTTGCCTTTCAGTGTGAAGTAAAAATTGCTAGCTCAATCCATTCTGAAACGAAACCACTGCTGGTATTTTTCTGAATGGTTTTTCTATTTTGCTACTGTACTTTGCATTATACTTGTTTCTCTTGGGAACTAATTTACTTATTATGGTATTCTGCTATTGTAAACTTTTGTAGAAATTGTGGAAGTTTGCCAGATGTCTGAGAGCTTGAAAACTAATTAATGCTTTGATTGCTTTAGTCTGCCCACTGTATTTTGCATTGATTCTAATACAGATATTGAACATAAGAACAAAAAAGGGAGATGTTCTGCTGGAGCAATGGATTAAAGAATTACACCAATTGCCAAGACATGGCTTGAGTCTTTGAATAGTGAGAAAACTCAGTGAGACATTTGTGAGTCCCCTCTGTTTTTGGAAAATGGCCTGATAGGAGAATAATGCTTTTCAGTATTTATAGCCTATCAACAGACACCACATTACTTAAAAGTTCCTTTTGAAAGATGTTTCTTTTTATTCATACAGTAAGTGCCTTGAATTTGAAATGGATTTTTTCCCCTTTTATATTACTTAAGGAAGGCACATTCCCCATAAACAATCATACTGTATGTTACAGTACTGAAACTTGAGAGCCTTAGAGAGCACAGTAATGGAAATTGTGATTGCACCATGGTGAGGAAATGCTTTTGTCAATACGTGTTCTTAGCCTGGACTGGTTTCTTGCTAAAGAAACCTTTCACAATTCTCCCACTTTTGCCTTTTATCTCTTCAATAGCACAGAGAATCTACTGCATGCTGACTTCTTCCTGAACTTTATACAAGTTATTGCATGTGTGCCTATTTCCTTAGATCAGTAAGAAGTTCTGAGCGCTGCAAACTTTCAGTTTGCAATTAGTAAGGTGTGAAGCAAAGATTCTTTGATTTTCTGCTAGCTGTTCTGGTCTGACAGAAATCACTGGGGCTGGGGACGAAGTCCCAGCTGTACTGAAAGTCTGCACTTACTCATATGAGTAAGTGCTGGTCACTGTCCTGCATCCACACAAATTCTCCAGCTTCACTGTAGCCAGACACCCTGATAAAAAACTGTCCCTCCCCTTTGTCTGTGGAGGGAATGTGATCCTGACTGAGGATCCTCCCAGAGCTCCTGCTCGAATTACTCACCTCTTTCCTCCTGTCATTGTCTTTCTGTAGCAGCCATTTAATAGAAGCCTGAGGAGATTTAGGTGTGCATTCCAGAAAGGTGGTGTTGTTTTTTACTCCATACTGAACTATTTCTGCAGCGTTTCTGTATGCTAGAAAGAAAGGAAAATAAAAACATTCAGGATATTCTGAATGGTGATTTGATTAAGAAAACACGTAACTGTTTGAAATATAGATTGAATGAAGTATGCCTGATTCTGATATTTGCCAAAAAGAACTAATTTTTGGGGAGAAAAAATCCAAAGAAATTAAATGATATGTGAAGAAGCCCATTCAGTTTGAAATACCAATTTTCAGAGTGACACAGTCTGTTCTGAGAAATTAGGACACCTATAGGCTGGTAAACTTTGCCGATGGGATAACTGAGCTCAGGGATATTTTTCAGTGAAATTATCTCATTCCCTACTACTCCAAAAGAGAATGAAGGATTTAATGTATTTCTTCATGCTTCACCATTTATGAGTAGGAGCAATATGGGTGTATGACCAAAATAAAGCATCATGCCCTAAAGAGGGCTCCAGCTACTGCAGCTTCATGCAGCCTCCCAGGGAGGAGAGAGGGCAGGCTGGGCTCCCACTCCTCTGCTTCTCTTCCTACACAAGGAAGGGACTTGGCTCTCAACCTGAAATGTGATGAATATGTAGACAGGCCAGCAACAGAGAGAAAGACAGATTTATAGCACTCCAGCAACACCTGGGCAAGTGCTAAGCATATGTCATCACTTAGACTTGTTGTGTCCCTTTATAGTCTTGATAGACGAATAATTGGCAGTAACCAGCAGGAACTTCTTGATGCTTATTGCTTGGCCCAAATCACAATATTTGTCCTGAAAAAAGAGCACTTACAGATTTAAAAGCTTGCCTCATATATAAAATACTTTTTTTTTTTTTTGAGAAAGCAATAATGGATACCAAATAATATGAGAACTGCAAATACCTAAAGGCCTACATGTCTAAAATCTGACTGGTTTTGCACAATCCTAAAACTGGTTTTTCTCAAACTCTACTTTATCTCCCATTCTTTTCAGCTTCTTTCATCAACTGATATGAGAAATTAAAATCTATTCTTCAGAAAGAAGGAGACTTTTCCTGGTTCTAGTCCTTCAGCACATTTAGGAATTTGTACCAAAACCAATTCTAACTTTTAGGAGAATAATGCGGAAATACTTTGCATTCAAAATGCATTTCTCTATAAGGCTATAAGGACTAACACAAACATAATGATATTAAACAGACATGAAAAGCAATCTCACAAGATAGCTTAGTTCTTCATGATTTATTTAAAAATAACAGTGAGCCAAAAATGTTGAGTTTATACATGCTTGGAGATCTACAATGTTTAAAGACTTCAATTCAGCGGTATGGTTCTCTACGAGCTTGGAAGATTCCTTGGCTTTGCTTGACTCTCTGCTCTTTTGTCCTTTAGGTAGATTTCATTTTTTTCCCCAAACATAGTCATTTTGCTATAAAAGGCTCTAATTATATATTGCAAGGGTCTAAATTGCTCTTTCTTTTTATCTTTTTTTTCCATCGGGGAAACAACTGCCCTACCTATGCTATAGCCCACTGCTGGCACCAAAACTTCCTTTACAAAGATGCTAAAACACATAAACCTATAAATACATCCACATTAAAAAAGTGGTTGAAAAACAAGAAACTTGTTTCACAAGACTGGTTTCAAGGCTGAAACAATTGTTTCCCCTCAGGCCAGAATGCAGACTGTTGACATTCTCACATTTTCCACATGGAAGGAGGAGACACCCCACCCTTGGGACAGACAATGGGTGGAAGGTCTCAGCACATGCCTGCAGGGGAAGACATGCAGCTCAAGTTGTTTCAGCATGGATTTCTCAGAGCTCAGGTGTATTCTCTAACACTGGGGTCATCTCTTGGAATTACCTGTTCAAGCCCTTTAGCTTCATAGAAATCACCTAATACTGACACACGGGGAAAGGCTCATTTATGCAGAGGGATCTACACCCAATGTGCTGTGATCTTTTTTGATCCAGGAGATTCTTCAACCAACCAGTGGAGACTGTTTCAGTAGAATTATTATTAACAAAACCTTTCAAATGTAACTCTTAAAACATTATTCTTTGATTAGGAAAAAAACTATATAAAAATTCACAATCAGCTCCACTATTTGGTCTCCAGGTGGTACAGATGAAAATTTACTTTAGAATTCAGACTCATAAATAGAAGTGAAAGGAGCATTATACTCTGATGTGTGTCCTTGGTCTGATGGCACACATTGCCACTGCCTAGCTCAGACAGGCATAGCGTTGAAGAGGATTGAGCTGCCTTCATGTATCTGTTTACTCTTACTACAACTTCAGGCATATTTGACTGGTGTCCATCAGTCTGGAGAAAATGGTAGCTGGGAAGGCAGAGCCTTGGATCCCCTGGCCACCCACTCTGTGCCAGGCCGACTAAACTGTTGCACAGCTGGAAATAAGAGACTTCATAAAGAAATTTGGAATAGGGCTTTTTTTTCCCACATAAAGGGAGAAGGGAATAATCATAACTCAAAAGACAGTCTTAGATCCTGCTGTTTGCTGAAAGGTGTGCTCCAAAACTCAATATCGGATCAAATGTTCAGAAAAATTCTGAGGTCCAAAGCTTAAATGAATAAAAAGGCATTAATAAAGACTGAAGGGAAATAGAAGTAGAGAAGTCCTCAAATTAATTGTACCTTTTTCTAGTCAACAGTGTCAGCTTCCCAATTCAAATATGCTGAACAATGTGTTTCACTGCTCTTCATTTTATCATATATGTGCAAGTTTCATGTAATTGCAAAGAAAGATGCTAAAACCAAATCAAAACAAAGCTCAGACTTGGAAAATAATTATGCTTTACCAGTAAACCAGGTAATGTCAGTTACAATGAATCATGTAAAGGAAAGCCACGTGTTCTTTATATAGCACGAGGATCTCTAAATTATAGTACCTTTCAGGTTGAAACCTCGGCACTGAGTCAGAGGATTTCCATGTCTCACGTCTTGTCTACGGCTCCTCCTGCAATATTTTGTAAAAACAAAATGTTATTCTAAAACAGCTACACTGAAAATAACTACTTTTTTTATTTGTGGATTTGTTTCTTTCTATTTTTTCTAGATCAAATGTTAAGGATAGTTCATGACCTACAGTGTGTGTGCTTTACTCTTGGCAGGCTTGCTGGAGTGAAGATACTGTAATGGTGATTAATCAGTTTGTTGGAGCTTATAAAATGGTTGTAGTTTTTGTAGGTAAAGCAGTTGTGCAGTGGAGGTATAGAGATGGAAGGATCAGAGGGGATACATGAAGCAGACATCTGCTCACTCTCACAATACCTGGCATTCAAAGACAGAACTCCCAGCTGGAACTGTTCATAAAGGCAAGCAGCTAAGAATGGGATGCATAAGATTCATCGTGCTCATATCTAATGCATCAGCAGAAAATTATGACAAAGGGCATGTTCCTGCCTCCATTTTAGCAAGCACCTTTTTTGGTGCCTGCAGCCACCTTGGCAGCAGCGTGACTGATGTATTCACCCAGAGTGGTGGAGAGCTAAGATTCTATTCTGTCCTCTATTTGAAGGGATGTGAGTATTTCCAAAATATAATAAAACTCACCAATTATCAGGATACTTCTAAATGGGGACTTTGTTATACTGTCTGGATGACAGGTGGAAAATCACAATTCTGCAGCAATTGTCAGGGGCAATTGTCTGGGGGAATTACTGGGACTGGGAATACTGGCATTTCAGTCTTCCTCAGCTTGGAGGTCATAGCTCACAGAATTCCACGCATGAAAAGCTGGTACACAAATATTTTATTATTGAGATATATTTTTTTCTTTGCTAAATATTGTGTAAGGTTGCTCAGTATTTATCAAGTTGAAGAAAAAATATTTTGATGATATATTGTTGCAAATGGACGCTATTGGGGTATTTAGGAGCTGTATTCTGAACCAGGCACTAAGGACTTGAGGATCAGAAACCATAAAAAGCCCTTGGTGCTCCAGTACTACTGAGTGAAGGGACATCTATGGCCACATTGTACCAGGTAGGGCACAAACACCCAGTAATAGTGCTCATAATCCCCTGTCACCTAATCCTTCACCGCATTGTTTGAAAAGGAAATATTTGAAAGGTGATGTTTCAAAGGAGTAATTATTGAAATTCCAAGTATAGTTTTTATGTTTACCATCAAAAATATTTCATTTTATGCCTTGGGGTTTTAACCCTTGTGAACCATTTACATGAGTCAGAGGAGATAATGAAGAATTTCGGAGTGAATGTCAGAGTTCTTGTGCTACTGTGAGCTGCTCCACATTGTCAGAAATGGCATGTTGCTTGCATTAAGCAGTTCTGAGAATGTAAACTTAGCAGTTAGATATTTATTAAAAAAAAAAAAAAAGTGGTGGTTAGAGAATAAAGATAATACTGTAAGGTGTTTTGGAGTAAACTGATGTTGCATGAGGAACTACAGTAATTCACATGAGACAGAAGTCTCAAAAGAAGCAAATAAGCAAATGCATACAGCAGAAACTGTTGTCTAGACAATGGGATTTTGGTTCTAATTACCAATGTTTTCTCCTTCATAATCTGTCTTGTTAGATAAATGGACAACTCATTTCCTTTACATATGAAAACCAGAATTTTTTTCCATACAGCTTGAGGTGTTTATTTTGGTTTGACATAAAGAGCAAATTGCAAACAAGAAACCAGCATGAATGTAAGCCCCAGTGGAAATAACCTTGGGTAGGTGTTGGGTATGGCAAACTGGAAACTGCACAGGCTGGGTGTACCTGACTGCTCCTTGTACCTTTTGGCAGCTATGTTAGTGTAGGAGTTAGGTGGCCTGAGACTTGGGGATTTTTCTTTTCTTTCCTCCCCCTGTCTTCTGATCTTTGTTCCATGGAAGAAAACAATGAAGTTTCCAGACTGGTGGCTGAATATTCTGAATAAAAGCAGTTAGCAACCCCATGTACTTTACCAATTGCTACTTGCCCAGTTTGGGCTTTACCTTGTAATTTCAAATAAGGAATGAGTCAAGAAAACTTTGCAATAACAAAAACATTTGTCTTTAATCCCAGGGGACGACATTATCAGCAGATCCAAGCTTTGCCTATTTCTGTCAACTGTCTCCCTCTATGAGGGTACAGGAGTAAAACCCAGTGACCATATGTGGCCTTCTGCACCTGCAGCTCAGGGGCAGGCACTAAGCACAGCCACAGGTTTAGGCTGCATATCAAGAAAATGTTCTTAACCCAGAGGGTGGCTGGACACTGAACAGGCTCCCCAGGGAAGTGGTCACAGCACCAAGCCTTCAAGAAGCATTTGGGCAGTTCTCTCAGAACATGGTGTGATTCTTGGGGTGTCCTGTGCAGGGCCAGGAGTTGGACTTGATGATCCTGGTGGGTCCTTTCAAACTCAGCACATTTTTTGATTCTGTGACTCTAGAATATGCAGTCTAAACCTCTTCTGGCACAACTTGAAGCTGTTTCTTCTTGCCCTCTAGCTTGTCACCTGGGAGAAGAGTCCAACCCTCAGCTGGCTACAATCTCCTTCCAGGTAGTTTTAGAGAGCATCCATCTGAAAGGTTTGTCTCCTCTGCAGTAACGCTTCATTGTGTATTCTGTAGCTTTGTGTGTATATGAAGTGAAATCTTATTAACACAAGAGCTCACTACAGCCTTCTGCTATTAAATATTTCCCTTGGGATGAGGAAAGAGACTCCTGTTTTGCATAAGATTATGAGATGGACTATTAGTTCTGTTGTAAATTAAACAGAAATTGCTTTCCCTGTCTGCTTTAATAAACCTCTTGTCAAAAAACTCAAATCCACAGGCATTACATGGAAATCACATTTGCCTAAAATTTTCCTGAAAATAATTCCTCTCACTTAGGAGCAAATGAGAAACAAAAAAATATGAATGGGTTTATTCCTCAGACAGCCTGAGAGATCTTTTGCTGTATTTAGGGCTATCATAATTACATCCATAGTAAGTAATTGAATTTAAATGAAGGGAACAAATATCTCACTGATTTTGTGTGCATGAGATAGAAGGATTAATATTTATGATTAGGACCCATTTTTTTTCCTTTTCTTTTTTCTCCCATCCATTACTTTTAAATATGAAAAGCCACACTCTTTACCATACACTCTTGCAGCTCAGTCCTAAGTGATGAATAATTCCAAGCACAATAGCTATGGAGGTTTGTTTGTACATGCTCACAAAAGGACTGACATCCCACTTCTCCATCACAACACTCCAGGCTACACAGCAGAACAAAAGCAATCTTCCCCTGCAAACTTCACCATGCTGCTTCACACTGCTCACCTTTTTCCTGTAGGATAAAACCTGGAGCAGGAGTTGCCATCCCAGGCGCAGTAGGGATCTCGGGCGAGGCAGCAGTCAGCACAGGCGGTGCCATAGATGTGGCAGCGATGCAAGGAAACCTGGGTGACCCCTTCATCTGAGCTCACATACAACTGTTGCTGCAGGAGGAAATGGAAAGATTTATTTCAGATGTGGAGGAGTTTCACCCAAGACCTCACACCCCAAAAATCTGTCAATTAATTTTGGAATTAACCCAAGACCAAGAGGGGAGCCACAAATATAAAGTCAAGGTCTTCAGAAATCTTCCAGGTGAACAGGCCTCTATTATTTTCACCACCTAGAAACACTGGGGAATGTTAATGATTTTTTGGACTTTGAGCGTCATTGTTCTGTTCTGGGGCAGACAGGCTGAGTTAATATTGCACAGATTTGAGAACTTGGTTCTTATTCAGTGAGGATTATTGGCTCAAGCCTTTGAACTAAGTATTTTCTGTGCATATAGTCAGTTTAATAAATATTATGCAGAATTCCTAGTTGGATCCTCCAGTGCATAAATTTCCAAGATGTAAGTCCTAGAGATTATGCTGAGGCTTAAGGCCAGATTCTGATAGCCTTATATACCTGGAAAAATAAGCCAAGAGAACTTTCACAATACGTCAGAGCTTTTGAAAGAGAAGTTCAAAGTGAGTAGGTCATTACCGAAATCTTGGCCAAAATGGTTGTTTTACTCAAAAACAATTAATCATTCTTCAATTATAAATTAATATTGAACAAAACCCCTTGAAATTCCTTTGATTTTCTTGTCATAAAAATGAAAAAGTATATTGAATTCAAGTTAGTGAAAAATATTTACTTAGTAGTAGCTTTGTAAAATATTGAGTAACGTCTTGCTTGCAGAATTACAGAATACACATTTTTAGCCTGTGTGTTAAACATTTCAGCAGAAATCCTCTCAGCTGCTTTCATCATTCTTATTGTAATTGTTTATTACTAATAAACAAACATGCACAATTGCACCACGGACCCAATAATCCCAACACTGTGATTTCACATTGATCAGACAGATTTCCGAGGAAAAATTTCTATTTAGGACTAGCCAAAAAAACAGGGAGGGAAAATTTCCTCTTTTAGTATTTTTTTGGTTCCTTTGGTTCCTGTCAAACAAATCTTGTCAAAAATGGACACCTTCAGTGAATTAGAAATAATATATAATGAATAGAAATTGTTTTATCTTAGCGGCCAAAGGGCATGTAAGCAGCTTCTGCAAACTTCAGTGAAGTTTCCTGTATTCATTATGGAAAATTTGCCTACATTTAGTGTGCTCCACAAGAACCGATATCCTGACATCTGAGTCAATTTGCTTCTCAGTCAGTAAGTACTAATCAAGCATTCCAGTTTTCCTTACCTTTTTAGATGAAATCTTCATTGTTGTTATAGGAGAATTACTCTGAAAGACAAAGTGACAAACCATTTTCAAGAACTCTGTCCCAACATTAACCTTTAAAAATCACTCAAACCTAAGTAATACCTAAGAAAAAGATATATTTTTATATCCTAGAAGGGAACCATTCCCTCCTACTAAGTATTGTTAATTTCAAAACTAAATAAACAACATGTAAAGAACTGTTGTCTCACAAAATATATTGTTGAAACTCAATCACATTAATATTACTCCTGTGTTTTGAAAAGGTTTTTGTACACTTGTAATTAACCTATATCTGTGCTATCTCAGCAATATAGGAGCCATTACTTCAACTTTGTTATAAGAAATAATGTTCTTTCTTTGATGATGATGATAAGGAAAAATCATAAAATAGCTCATGAATATTCACTGCATGATCCAGATAAAAATATGGCACACTTTTCCTCCAGATTACCAGTGCATACAGTTTGGTTACCATGCAACCTGTAAATTCAGATTATCAATGACAAGAATATTTAAAATGGCATGAGTGCTCTTGAAAGTTTCTTTCCCAGAGACAGTACTCTATACTACTGTGTGTCCTCATAGCACTCTATTAATGTCTGTGTCCAAATCAAATATTAAAGAGCTGGAAGAAGAATTGTTACATTCCTTGCCCTAAGTCATTATGTTCATCCAAACAAGTGATAAAATTGATGGTAATAAAAATGTTTGGCATTTTTTTAAGATTCAGCGTTTGCTCAGTCACAGAGGAAAGCCATAACAGTGGGCTAGGATTAACTGCAGTCCCCCACAACACAGCAGGGAGGTCAGGACTAGAAAATCTGGCTGCGAATCATGTGAATTGGCAAAAGTTTGGAGAAGTTTAGTGCTGCTTTGTGAACTGTCTGGAGACTCAAGGTCAAATGCAACATTGGACCCGATGCCACATTCTCCTTTCTTTGTTTATTCTCTGGAAGAGGTTCTCTGCTCTGCTACCCTTGATATTAACTAGCACAGAGCCCATGACCTCATCCCTGTTCTCTTGGAGACACTCGTGTAAACACCGTGATGCCACACAGATTGTACCAGCAGAGGTTACAGTATTGTGATTTTTAGGGCTCAGGATAAAAAGGTCTGTGCATAGAGGCCCAGAAACTACTTTTAGGCTGAGGGTACCTCTCAGCCCACCACTCTTTGTGCTGTAATCATTTATGCTTCAGTAAATGAAATCAGCAATACATTGGTGAAGGGTGTATTTCAAGTAATGTCACTCACATATATCTTTTTTAAAGGGAAAGCTTCAACAAAAGCCTAGGAAGACTAACTATGCCTTGATGAGTGTTAACACTGAGTGTATTCTTTTTCTTAGAGAAACTTGTAACGCTGCCTCTATAAAGAAGCTTAAAATTTCCTTTCTGCATTCTCTCAATGAAATAGAGAAAAGACCATGACAAAATCCTTAACTAGGTTTATAGATGCACACTACCATTTGCCCTGAGACTACTGTCTAATGAATAGCCCATTCAAATATTTGAAAGAGATTTTTCAACATGAGGGCGAACATTTTCCATAGGTTATTACAAGCTGTTACATGCCAGAATGATTGACAGAGGCTATTCCCTTATCTCTCTGTACTTTTTGTGTTTCTTTTCAGCTTATGTTGTGTTAAACTTGTAGCTCTCTTGACTCCAGAGGCATGTGAGTTTGAAGAACAGGAGTCAAGCAAAAACAACACTAATTTGATTTCATTTTGCAGCTGAGAACCAGGATGATTATCAGATAATCAAAGTAAAGAAATCCTAGATTCCAACCATACATAGCAATTGTGTCTATAAGTGATGCCAATGATAAAAGTCTCCTTTTGGCCATTAGAACATGACCTCCTAAAAAAGTGATTATCAAAATCCTTCTAGTCAATATATCAACATAAAAAATAGGCAACTGAAATATAGGAGAAGAAAAGGACTTCTACAGCTATCTGCAGCCTTCATAACAGTCAACATTTTGTAATCCTCTGTGTGTGGTTATCAAACTGACAGCATGCACATTTACTTGATCTTTTATCAAATCACAGCTGCCCTTACCATAGTGTGTTAGAACAAAGTGCTTGTGTGAACATACACACTGGAAAAACAAAAGAAGGAGAAAGACAAACCTGAAAAACCTCCAGCTCTTCTAAAATGAGTTCTCCACTTGCAGAGAAGTTGGTGGGTAGGACAACAACTTTTTGTACGGTGCCTTGATCTGGAATAGGTGAGAACAAGTGAGATTATGTGACACAGAGAGAGAAATAAAAAAGCAGATTGCCCTTCATTAATTATGAAAGGAAACCATCACAGCAAGCACTATGAGAAAGAGAAAGGTAAGAAATGTCCAGCAATTTCTAGAGTTTGGGGTCAGTAAGAATGATGACATGATTCCTCATACAGGAATACTGATGTAGTATTATTCTCATATATTAACGTAGGTCATGGTAAGATTGCATTTATTACCATTACTGTTGCCATTCTATACAAAAAAAGATCAATCAAAAGCAGTATATTCTGTAGCAGTTGCTGTTCAGACATAGAGGCAGAATCTATCCTAATGATCTTAAAGTAAAACACAATATAAACAGGTAAAAGGGAGCTACTGCAGGATGTAATATATATTCATATCCAATAATGAAATGCTATGATAACTGATGACATGAAAGGTAAACCTTCCAAAGAATAACTCTATCTATGCAGTAAGGACAGTATGATGAAAGCTTTTTTCTATGAAATTCAAGCAATAATCAAGTCCATTATATATTGGTAGGAGTTAACATTTTGCTCTGTAAGGTAAAAAGAAAAAGCAAAGTGAAGTTATTTTATCATGGCTTCCCTCTCAAAACACAGTTCCAAACCTCACAAATCCACTCAGAACAAAGGAGTAAGAAGCAGGAATATGTGGCAATGACAGTGTTATTGCAGGGTAGATGTGATGAGTGAGACCAAAGGGAAATTTGTGATTGGTTTTCCAAATTTCTTATGTGGAAAGAATATGTAAGATGGAGGGAACCATCTGCGAAGGCTCTTAAAGGCTGAGACAGCCACTGAAGTATTTCTGATGTGGCAGAAAATGATGCCATGATGATTTTTTGCCTTTTTTTATATATACCTTTTCTATACCCTTTTATATAGCTTTTATGTATTCCCAGTGCTTTTAGCATGCATTCTTGTAATTCCTTAAGTCTGATAACTTAGCTTAGATCCAATATTCTGTTAAACCAGGAGACCAAACATCCTGGAGGCCTCACAGTTGCAGGCCAAAAAGCCCTATGCTATCCTGAGAAACCAAGGTCTTCCCTAGAACATCCTGTAAACTAAG
>JACBWW010000005.1:46659019-46802290 GCA_020086605.1 Lanius collurio
GTTGTGTTATCTTTTGTGCTAGTTAAAAAAAGAGAGTAAAGTGCTGAAAAGAAGAGAGCAGGAGAGAGGGGGTGTGTGTGTTTTAATTTCTTGTTAAATCTTTTAACTTTTAATTCTGTTAGTAATAAACTTTTTTTTTTTCTTTCTTATTACTGCAACTGTTTAAGTGTGAACCTGTTTTTTTGCCTCGCAGCCATCTAGTTTTCCTCAATATTTTCCTATTGATACTTTAGATGCTTGACGCTCAGTTGTGTCAAACCACAACACATGATAAAACAGTTCCTTCTGAAGAAAATTTATTGGATCTAAATATCATGATAGCACAGCTGGGGTCTAGCCTGGGTGCCAGTATTAGCAAAGCTATGAGAACCTGAGAGAGATTTACTGACTGCCAGGACCCACCAAAGCGTTAAACTGCTGCAGATGCCTTTCTCAGAGGAAAGGAGAAGAGTGTGTGTGCATTTCTTCTCCGACTTAAGGGAATAACACACACACATACACAGCTTCAGTCCAGTCTGCCTCTGCTTCTTTGCATCCTTTTGTCAATTCTCTCTCTCTGACATCAGATTCTACCTTACAAAATTCTCAGTCAGAAGGGCAGGAAGGAATTGCAGCCTTTTGTGGTTTTTTTTGCAGCTGCCTGCAAAGTGTCAAGTACCTGTAACCCTGATATGTGGGGGGCACTAAGCATGTTGACAGTGACCTTACCTGCAAAGGAATGCAAGGCTGCTGAGCCTCTGAAGAACCGGTTTATGTCAATGATCCATTAGCACATGCCACACATTTAAAATTCCTAAATTGTCCTTAGTCCTCAAACTGAAATCAGAACCTGAGGGGAGATTTTATCCTGGGCATTGGCACAGAAAATACTGATAATGCCTGACGCCAGGTCCTTGTGTCCTAATAGCCTTTCCTATTTGTAAAGTAGGTTTCTATCTACCTTTTTGTCACACCCCAGAAAAGTACACAGAGGGAAGGACTCATTCCCTTCGTATTCATTCCCTTTGACTCAATATTTTACTGTTTGCTTTGACTCAGTATTGAACTATGATGGACAGATCCTCAATGTTCCATTGTTTTAAAGGAGACTTAGTTCAACATTTAAATAAATATTCAAGTAGGGAATGGAAAGCTATTGATTAAATAAAATTGCTTAAAGCAAGGGATTCTAATAGTCTGTACCTACATATCTCTCACTATATATCTATATATAAACACTTCCAATTACAGATAGCTTATAGGCTATAGTTCTCCCATTGCTTTTAAAAACAGTCTTGCTACTGTTGCTCAGCCTCTTCCTTAATAAATGAAAAGCAAATATTTGCCCCCAAATCTCACTTTTTATTTCTTTCTCAGTAGAACTGCTTACTCCCCTATAAACACAAATTTGTATCTGACAAATCAAGTCACTTACATGTGTTCACATAGAAAGCTTATGGTATACTTGAGTTTTGCTGAAAATCCTATTTGATTATTTCTGCTAATGGCAAAGCAGTGGATTAAATTTTTTGGGTCATAGGAAAGGATGAAGCACTGTGCACTGCAGGACATTAATGCAAAGTAGCAGTGCCTGAGCTGTTTCAGAGTGTATTTCACAATTGATATTTTATGTTGTAAATTGGGCATAAGAAATCATCAAACAAGTGCAAGTGAAATTTTTTCACGTTTAGGTCAACGTATGAAATTATAAGGTAATCCTCTAAATTTCATAAAAATGGACAGCATAGTTTCCTTTGCCATTTTACATGTTCCTTCCAGAAATCCACTTGAAAACAATTCTCCATTGCTATGATTTCACATAGTCATGAAAAAGCTACTATATTTCCAGAATGTCAATCCACCACTAGAAATGAAGAGGCAGATTTTTCCTCACCACTTTCCTAATTCTCCACTGGGAGCCATTTGCAGCCTTGCATCAGCTCAGCAGTCTCTGAGTCAAGTCAAGATGGACAAACAAAAGGGAATCCTCCTTAAGCTGACAGCAAGAGGACAGGAGTAACTCAAAGTGTTTTTCCATTTGAAACCTGCTTAACAAATGCAGGTGTCCCAGCCTGACATTAATGATGATACTGAGATCACGTTCCCTCTGAGAGGTCTGAGAAACTGGGAACAGCAAGGGAGGAAAGTGCAGGCAAAAAAAAAAATAAAGGTGAAGAATGTATTCAGAGGGAGAAATAAATGAAGAAGGTAGGCACTCCAATAAATGGAATGGAAGCAGAAGAGGCAAATCATAATCATCATAATTATAATAATATTCCTTGAAATGTAAGGCATGATTCTGGACTGATATTAATCAGCTAAGTTTCAGCAATACCAGTTAGACTATGCCTGATTACATTAATTCCTGGTCTGCCTGACCATGGGCAATGGGAGAGGCAAAGCTTAATGAACAGACATGAAAACTACAGAGGTTTTTGGCTGAATCAGAAGGTCTTAGTTTTAAAACTCATTCTCTGAATTTTGCTTAGTTTTTGTTTCCAGTCCTAAGTGAACACTACAGCTGTCAGTAATGTGAGCCTCAAAGACAGCCATGACCCATCTACCCCTGAGCCACATCACATGCACAAACTGAACTACAAATAAAACCTCCGAATTTTCCACATCATAAAAAATGACTGCAATAGGCACCAACTTCTACTCTGATGTGTTTCAAGAGACTTCCCTCTGTAATCCCCACTCCTCATGTGCCTGACACTGCTGGAGACCCTCTAAAACCTTTTTCTCCATGTTTTACCTGTCAGCCTAATGGCAGCTAATTATTTCTGGTCACTTATCTGAGTTGATCCTGATGTATACAAATAACCTAACAAAGAAAAAAGAAAGAAAAAAGTTTATAGAATGTTTGAAATCTGTCTGTTTGAGAAAATGTTGAGGCTCAGCAGAGCACCTGGACGGTGGCAGGTTAGCAGTCAGGGCTGACAGCCACGTTCCCATGCTCTGTGTCTGCTGTAACTCAGGGCTCCCATCACGGCCAAAAACCTCTCTGTGCTTAGTTCACTCAACTGTCAAATGGCGGTAATTTTTTTCCAGCTCATAATATATCTGTGAAACTTCATAAAATTCAAGGTGCATCAAAGAATAAAAAGACAGATACAAATGTTCACACTTGAGGGCAGAGTTTTTGTGCAGTCTCAGCTCCGTCAATCTTTGGGGACACTGTGTGAATTTGCATGAATAAAAACTGAACAGGGGAAATGAAGCAGGTGGAGGTATGCTCTCTAAACTTACATTTAATCTTAAAAGTCTGTGAAAAAGCTTTGGATGAATAGGTCAATGAAAGGTTATGAGTGACTCAGGCACTATGACCAAGAGGAAGAAAAAAATTGTGTCTGACGCCTGTTGTGCCACTGTTGTGCAACATCATCTTCCCAAGCTCACAGTCACAAAGCTGCAGCCAGGAAAACTATGGGAGACAAGCTCACTCTTTTGGCCAGATTATCTCTCTCTGTTAGAATCTGTAGATCGTTTGGCTGTTGCATTACTGGAGGCTACTGTTGTCAGCAAGGGTTAGTTTTCCAAAAAGATAGCCATCACACAACACTGTGAAAATGAGTATTACAAACTTATGCTCTGGAGGCACTTAATGCATCTAGACTTTCAAAACAAATGTTTCATCAGAGAAGTAAAGATAATAAGAAACATCGATCAGCCTCACGCCACATCAGATGCATGTGGCTGACATTAATCATTTCAATAAGCCACATGAAGTCTAAGTGCCTTTTTACAACAGTAACTTAGACCTCTTTGCAGAAAAACGTATCATATCTTGATAGCAAGGACATGAAAAAAATCCATTGGTGCCCACAGCTGTTTAATGTACCCAAGTTTGACCCAGACATTTAAATATTTTCATAACACCAAGAGCAATAAAAACCCCCAGGAATAATCTTTTGGTTGTGCAATCTGTGTGAACTTTGACTGAAGGCTTTTGGACTGCAAGCAGTAGGTGGCATGCTTAATAAATGAATATTAATCTCATGAATATATTCTTGTGGTGTTTTACTGCTGTCTTAAGTCTCAGATGGAAAACAATCTACTAAAGGATGAACATGAAATGTTGAAAGCGCAGATTCTTTAGATGTAACTAAAATGACTAAACAAATTACAGACAACTCCAGGATGAATCCAGAAAACTCAGTACTGAGTCCTGGCCCACCACAGAAATGGAATAATTGAAACAAAACTCTAATCACACTAAGGTGAAAAAATTACAGAGCTGCCTATTGTGCCACGGCTACATGATGAACACCACTGGGACTGTCGGAGCTCTGTACTTCTGTTATTCTTCACTTGCATTCAGGAACTGATTTATTACTAAGGCTATATAGGAGGAAGAGAGGAAAAGCTAAACATTTTGTGTGCTTTGCATCTGGCAAGACATAAAACACTTCGATTTCAAGCATGAGATAGGTCACTGACAGTGACAGACATGGCTGGCAACATCTCAGTTCAGCAGCAGTAACTCATCATTTGAGCTGAGTGTAATTGTCACCAGGTGTCAGGTCCCATTGTCTCCGGCTGTGGGGCTCCAGGCTCCCAAGGAAATTATCACATGAAATTCTCCTATACAATGTGGTTTTTGCATTTGCTGGGACGAACTGACACCAAAGCAAATCCCCTCTGCATTCCTTTTGACACTTAATATCTCTATCAAATCCTCCTGAGTCACACAGAAAGCAGAGAATAAAGAAAACAAGTTTCTCCTCTCAGTGGCTGAAACTTGATCACTATTATTTGAAAGGGCTGAGAAATGCAGTAACTTACACTGCACCGATTTCTTTTGAGGAAGACCTTGGAAGCTATTGATGTCCTGTGCCCTGCTCAGGAAGAATAGTGTCTGCCCTCCATCTCACTAGAAAGCAGAAAATGACCCTTGTCTCCAGTGTAATGAAGAAGATAAAGTAATGAATATAAAGTATCAAGACCTGCACATTTTGTATCTGATCCATAACGGGTCCTATCCTCAGACACAGAAGAGGATTGACATAACATAAGAACTACCTGATGTGTGTTTATGTTTTTAGCAGCTCATATGTGTGTGTATGAGGCCACATTGATCACCGAAAAAGAGTCAAATGGTCATCAAAGGATAAAATGAAATTACCTACATTTATCTCTTGCAGAATTATTGAAATGCTTACTAGCAAACTGTGATTTCAAGGACATTTCAGTTTTTCAATACTTTTCTGGCTTTAACTATCACTGCTATATTAACAATCCTGTATGGTTTGGAACTTATGTCTTGGTCTTTTCCACTAAGCTTTAGTAGAATTTTCCTCCAAATAATATTAGATGCATATAGAGCACTTTAAAACAATGACACCACTATATATTGAAAAAAAAAATTAAAATTTTCATTGAAAGATCGGTACTAGCCTACCAATCTATTACTTTGACTAAACATGGTGATTTGTCAAGGAAGAAAACTAACAGGAATGTAAAACTCCTCTTTTACCAAGTTTTCTTGTGAAGTTGCATAGCAAGAGTAGGGACACTATCTATTGACACTTTCGATATTTCTATAGTAGAAAAAGACTTTACTTATGCAAGAAAGGAGAAAAATAATCATAACAGGTCACAAAGTCAGGAATTTTATCTGCATTAATTAAACTGAACAGAAAATATGGTTTTATGTAACTACCTTGCAGAAAGCCCTGTCTTAATTAGGTTAATTTAGTAGTTTCCAATAGCTCTACATATAGGAGATATTTGAAAATACCTTAAAACTCATTTATCACTTCCAAGCAAGGAAACAAAAATACTCAGATCAAAACTGACAAAATTCTTTATATAATTGATTACCCTGACTATTGTATAGTAAGCATTCATTCTAGAACAGATGGAGACTTGGAAAAGGTTTGGTGGAAAAACATGGAGTCATAGAATCATTTAGGTTGGAAAAGACCTGTGGGAATACCACTTGGGACCAGGGGCCAGCTGGATGTAAATCCATTCACCACCACTCTTCTGGCCCAGCCATCCAGCCAGTTCTATACCCTGTGAAGATGCCCATGCCAAGATCAGCCAGTGTCTCCAGGAGAATGCTATGGGAATGCTACAGGAAATGGTGTCAGAGGCTTTACTAAAGTCCAGGTAGACAACACCCAGAGTCTTTCCATCATCCACTGTGTGGATCACCTGCTCACAGAAGTTTGGTTGGTCTAATTTCACAAACCCATGCTGGCTGGGTCTGATACCCTGGCTGTCCTGCACATGCCATGTGATAACACTCAAGATAATCTACTCTGTATAGATAATTTCATTTTATCCTTTTTATTCTCCAGCCCTGAGGTCTGACTGACAGGTCTGTAGTTCCCCACATCATCCTTGTGTCCCTTGTGGATGGGATCACATTTGATAATTTCCAGTCACCTGGGTCCTCCCCAGTTAGCTAGAACTGCTGCTAAATGATGGAAAGCAGCTTGGTGAACACTCTGCCAACTCCCTCAGAGCCCTTGGGTGGATTCTGTCCAGCCCCATGGACTTGTGCATGTCTAACAAGTGCAGGTCACTGACCACATCTCCTTGGATTATGGAGGCTTCATTCTGCCTTATTCCTCTCTTCCATCTTATCAGGCTGGGAACCTACAGAACTGGTCTTGCTACTAAAGACTGAGGCAAAGAAGACATTAAGTACTTCATCCTTTTCACTGTTTCCCTCCTGAATTTAGTAATGGATGGAAATTCTCCTTAGCTCTCTTTTTTCTGCTAAAGGATTTATGTGAACATTTTTTATTGTCTTTTACAGCAGTAGCCAGCTTGAGGTCTTGCTGGGTTTTAGCCCTTCTCATTTTCTGCATCCATAACCTTACATGAATGGTTTTGTTTTTCTTTCACTTAACTGCAGACACCTGTAGTCTGTAGAAGACATCTGGTGAAGTCCCATGCTCAAAGCAAGTCCTACTAGAGCAGGCAGCTCAATGCTGTGCCAGTTGGGTTTTGAATCTTTTGAGTCTCTGAAGATGGAGAATTCATAACCTCTCTGGGTCCTTTCTCCACTGTTTGATCACACTGATGGTGAAAACTTTTTCCTTTATATATAAAAGCAATGTCCCACACAGCAACTTGTGTGCAATCCCTCATTTTGGCACTGAGCACCTTGAGAAGAGTCCTTGTCTGCTTTTTTCCCATTAGGTGGTTGTACCCACCCATGATAGTTGTCAACAGCATTAAGGTCTCCCTTTAGCTTTCTCTGAATAAGCCCATTTTCTCTGTCTTTTCTCATACATCACATGCTACAGTCTTTCAACTGATCTTCCTCCATTAGGTCAATGTTTTCTTTGTACTGGGGAGCCCACAGCTGGATACAATACTCCTGACAGGAGCCAAAAACAGGTAAAAAGTCCTTTCCATCAACCTGTTTTCAGGATACACATCTGCACACACAGCACAGTGTGTCCTTTAGCACATAGGCACCCTGCTGATTTTGATAGTTGGAGAGGTTTTTCTGAGAAGAGTGATGAGAGTTTTTTTTAATCATTTCCCTATAGAAGCCTGACATTCTTGAGAGATTTTTTAGCACTTGCTTCCTAAATCTATTATAACAAGATGGTTATTCCCAGCCCCATGTGAGTTTGTTGGCAGATATGGTTATTCTATAAGCAGAAAACAATCAGGACCCCAATAATATGTGAACCATAAAAGCAATGCAAGCCATCTCTGTAATCATTTTCTGATGTTCAGAGATATATTATTTCTCCTAGAGTTCTTTTCCTTTGCTCTGCTTGAAACCATCTGTAGTAAGAAATATTAGCTTTTGCTCCTGTCAACCTCTAATGCCCTGTTAAACCAGTGGGAGTTTCAGATGTGACTCCCAGGGTCTAGTCACAGTACCACTCTACTTGTCTGCTTCAATTTGAAGGGTGTGAGTCATATCTGAATATTTCAAAAAATCAAAATTGATCAGAACAAGGATCACTTAACCTGTTCCCTGCAGATTTCAGATGCATAACACCAGATTAAAATTTGATGTAAGTAAAAATAAAATATAGGCTATATCAAGCAGAAGTTTTTTGAGAATACTTGGATCAAGTTCTCTGTGTCCACTACTGCTAGGACTCCAACCATTTGTTTCTTTTTCTCTTCTAAGTACTTCCATATTACTACTGTTTTCTGGAGGAGTTGTTGTTTCTGCCTTTGCAACATCTTGATCAGATCATGCTTTTCTTCAGAAGTAGCTTACACAGTAGGTATTAAATAATGATGATGAGAGTTCACAAAATTATAAAGCTAGAATTTGGTATTTTTTTCTCATGACAGAGATCATCAAATTTTAGTGTGGAATCATGTTGCAGACAAACCATATTCAAGAGAAGCATTATAATTTAGATCCAATAAAATACACACTGGTCTTGATTTTTGTTTCACAATTAGGACCAATACATTGTATCTCTTGCACATAATTGATGTCTATAGTAAATAGAAAAATGCACAAAAAGTAAAAAGAATGTAATTCATGGATTTCTATTACATATCTGTAGATTGAAAACATTAAAAAAAATACTTCTGAAAGCTGTAAATTGTAATAATCAGTTCATTGCAGACTACATGGCAACAGAGGAAAATGAATGCTGCCAAATTCGTCTTACCTGTTCCAAGAAACAAGACGTGGTATCTTCCATCAGCAGCATTCACTCGATCCACAGCAATCTTTGTGTACTTGTAGTCAGCTCCTATCCGGATGATTAAGGGCCTCTTGTGTATTGGGTACACGGGATTAAACATCAAAGGGTGGTTCCTAATGAAGGTCACAACATCGTCTGGAAACTCTTTGGTTGTCCTCATATTGGGTGTGAAGGCTCCTCCCGGACACTGCAAGAAGCACACACAGTACTACTGAACAACACTTACCATCTTTCAGAGAGTTTTCATCTCCAGGTCATTTACAAATATTGACAGATTGTTGACAAAGGAAATTCCCTAAAAAGAACTTCAGACTCAGGCCAAAACTTAATATGCTCCAGTAAGGGGAATGAAGTGTTGAATAGCTACACTTTGAACTCCCATTGGTTCTGATAGAACAAACCAAAATGTATTTCATTTGCAAACCCAGCTTGATGGGAAAGATCTGTACTTCTGAACCTGTTTCTACATATTTCATGCTTCCAAACTGCCTGTTGGAAAAAAAAAAAAAAACCCACAAAAAAAATCCAAGAGTTTGGTATGGGAAGATACAAAACTTTTGCATCTAGTTTGTTACAGAATTAGTACAAAGGCAGAAAACAAAATCTGATACTTAATTGTAATTTGGATAATCTCCCTTTTGTCATTATGTTGATTATAAGATGATGAAAAGGCCTGTGGCTTGTCTTCATTTGAAAGAGCAATAATATGGAGTTGATGAGGGAATCCCATAATGACTTATTTATAGCTGAAAAGATTGTCTACACTTTCCCCTATGCCTTAGAAGTAACAGGTCCATGAATACTTTGGATGCTTTTTTTTTTTGCTACCACTACCTTACTCACTATTGCTGCTCCTGAGCTTTAATTTTTCCCCCTTACCATATTTCTGAGATGTGAAATTCTCCTCAGAGTATATTCAGAAGTGTTTCAAGGCAATATTTTTTCAATTGGAAAATTATTTGTTCAATAAAACCCCTCGATGGAAATTTGTTTATTTTGATGAGGGCCATTCTCACATCTAGGATGGAATTTCTGGTCAAAACCACAGACACAAAATAACCAGTAGCTTTGGGAGAGATTTACCTCACCTGACTTCTACTGTCTAAAAGTCAGGCATTTATTCTTAGGTTTTCTCTGTAGTCAGTAATTCAGACTAAACACCCTGCTTTTAGATGGCTAAAATTACATAAAATGAATCATATTCTGAGAGACTTGGAAACTGTCTGGGGATATATGACTCATATGTCCAACCTACCTGATGAGATGCAACGTTAGAATTTGAGTCTTCAGCACCCAGGGCATCCCTGTAACCACAGGAGTGCCTGTTCTGCCCTCACTGCTAAAAGCTGTTCCATACTGGGCACCGAATAAACGACTCATTGGGCATGAAACAAGCAGAGAGGAACTTCAGCCTAATCACAGGCCTTGGAGTCATCTTCTGGCTCAATTAGGAGTTAATTATTTATACAAAGTAGAATTCTTTAAAGGATTCTGGTAGGAATTCTTTAAAAGAAGTTGCTCTGGCACCAGTTACCTCCAGGAAGAAGAACCAGAACTCAGCTCAGATATGAGTCATTTCTCTCATCTGACATCCTCAACAATTTATTTTTCTGGGCTCGTATTTATCCTAAGGGTTTTGTTTTGGCTCTCATTAGAAATGATAGTACATATTAATGCTCTAAGATTGCTCAGAAAGTTCAGTTCTTATTATCTTGCTTGCTCTACTCTCTCTAGCATATTTATGCACATTCCAGAAAATGTATGGAACTATCTGTTAAGATTAGCAACAAATTCTGAAATAAGAACTGCATTCATCATTAGCAAGATAATTCTACTTGGTAGTGCTCTGCCAGACCCCAGTTCTTTTCAAGAGGGATTTAGTTTCACAAACAGTTCAATTTAAAGGCTCCTGTCTCACACAGCTCAATTAAAAGTCTTTCTCTGATACTTTCAACCCTTCCATTCTTGACTTGGAGTCATATGACTTTTGTCTGTGACTTCTTACAAAAATGGCAGTGCTATGATTCACACCAGCATGACCCTAAAATATCATTGTTCTGAGCAAAGCCTTAACAAACATCTTTAATCAAGTAATTCTTTTGCTAAACCAATGACAAGGAAAAGATGATACTGAAGAAACCTAAGCTCTCCCTTTCCCAGAGGGACTGAATGTGTGTCCTTCAAGCCTCATTCAAGGTACTTGGCTCCTAAATCTTATGTTCACAGTTTATTACCATGCAGTAAGACTGCAGAGGAAACCAGAATTCTTTAATTTACAGCATATGCTGTAGGTACAAAAACTATTTCTGTGAACTCTGAAAAATGGAAACTACTCTCAAACATCACTGAGTTTAGTAACAAGCTGCCAATTATGTATTTTTTTTTTCCATAAGTAAGTTTTGCTTGTGGAGAAATAAGAAACCATTGGTATTTAGTGAAGGCCAGCCAGACATTGCTGAGCTGATCATGGCCAAAAGAACTCATTGCTTCATTTACTCCTACTGAAGCTACACTGAAGCCTTTCCATTGTTTATCCACTGTACTGCGACTGGATGAACTTTCGTTTCTGTCCAGAGGTTTAGTATGAATATCTCTTTGGGCAACTGCAAAGTATGATTTTCCATGTCATATAAAAAGACATCCCTGTCTAGTCCAGAACCCCAGAAGTTATAAAAAAAGTATATTTCAGAGAGAAGAGGATCAAGCCCCATAGTCTGCAAGGATGGCTGATCAAAGTTAACTCTTGGAGCAGAAATTCTGAGCAGCTAAAAAATCCCCATATCCCGATTTTTTGCAGATGCTTTGACATAAGTGAAAAATAAGAGTTTGTGGCAGACATTTAGAAGTGGAATTTTTTGGCAGTGAAATAAAAGCAAAGCCAAAGAAATTCCATCTTAGAAAATATGACTAAGGTACAGTGTTTTGGCTGAATCATGAGGAAACGCAAAAAAACCAGTGATCTGAAAACCAGCAATGGTCAACTAAGGACTCTCTATGAGCTATTATCTAAGAATTTATCTTCACATTCAGAGCTCATCAACACATCTGAAAAATGCAGATAATTTCTGCTACCATGTTAAATCCAAATCTGATTTTTTTTCCCTTTCCACTGTGTTGCCCAATTTCTTTAGGCCCATCTGGAAAACCTCAGAAGCCTCCATGAGGCGAACCAAGAAAAACATGGCAGTGGTTGAGGAAACACATGCAAACAAAATACTCTGAAACAGCAAGAAACTTTGAAATGTGGCTAATCACAATAGTATGAAACTTCCTGTTTAAGTGGGTGTTTTTTTAAGGCCTCAGTGAACTGACAAGGTTAGAGCTGTATGAATTAATTGCAAAGAAAGACTAATGCTAGCAATGGACCTTAGTGGAATGTCAGGTATTGATTAGTTAATTCTACAGATCTGGGAATGTAAAGTCCTAACTCTTATAGCCAGCAATAACTGCACTAAAATGTCATGAAGAACAGGGAGAGCTATTCCATGTGTCTGAGCTATTTATTCCATGTTCAATAGAGAAAGAGAGAAAAATACAAAGTCTTGCAGAACAAAGACAAATCAGAACAAATAGTGATATGGTTAAAAGTTCTCACAGGGATTGGCAAAATTAAAATAAAATTTAATTTCCTGTGATAAATGGAAAAGCAACAAAGTATTAATCTAAAAAAATATAACTGCATCATTGACAGATAATTTATAATTCTCTGCATACCTATTTCATTCTGATACTTAAGAAATTGTAAGACCGCATAGGAGTCAAAATACACCCACAATACTATACTTCATTTATCAAATATGGATTTACAGATGATTCTAGGAAAGCTTATACATTCTTTATTAAAGATTGAAATGTTACATGCAGCACTTCTGCTAAATCTAAATTAAGAATAGTGAAAAATAAGTAAGTAGATAAAAGTGCATTAACAGCAATTTTTGTACACCATGAATTTGAAAATTTAGAAGAAAAAATAGTTTTGTTTAAAATATTTCGTGAGTTGTATCTGCACAACTTGGAAACAGAGCTAGCTGTACTTGTGTACAGGATTTATTGGAAGATTATTACTATCCCTGATACACTGAAAGAAAGTCCTGAAAAATTTTCAAGGCATACAAAAAGCTTTCTTAAGAAGGAAGAATACTGTGAAGTGAATGGCATAAAACCCCATCTATTTCTAAGTCTCTCTTCTAAGATTCAGAACCTGATGGGGTATTAGACTTAGTTAAGTAACAAGTCCCAGAGACCTTGTTCTCTAAATCTCCTACTACATCTCTTAAACATCTGAGTAGAGGTGCAAGACTCTGGAGAATTAAAGAAAATTAAAACAGATGGAAGAAAGTCTTTGGATCCAGGCTGTAAAACACACTAAAAATGTTGTCTTTGCATGCTTATTTATTTAGCTACATTTTCCTCAAATGTACCCACAAAATGAAAATGCACATGCAAACAAGAAGACTGTCACCTAATGAAATAATTCTTATCACCTTTGCAGTAGAAAGAGTGATTAACATTTTGTATGACCTTTAATTCTTTCTAGAAGATTTCCAGACACTACTTGATTTGCAGTTGGACTTGTAGGCAAATAAAATAGTTCTAAACTGTAACTGTCACAGTAACGTACAGACTTTTCTCCTGGAATAAATAATATTTATTTATGCATTAAACAAAGACAAGCAATTGGCAAGACTGAATAAACATCTTTGTACTCACGGTGCCAGGTCGCGGGTACGGAATTCTGCCCTGATATGGAATCAGCTGGTGGTTTGGGCCCTCCTTGTGTGCAAATGGTCCATTGAACACAGTCTGGATGTCAGACAGATGATACACACACACAGCTGAGCCTTTAAATATGGAGCTGGAATACAGAAGAAAAAGCATTGCAATCTACCCACTTTTTAATAGCTTTTCCATAATTTGGCATGGTCCAAAGATGAAAGATACCTCTAAAATAATATATTTTATACAATTTGATATGGATTTAAAACATTTAAAATCAGCTGCCCAATATGCAGCACTGCCTCTTAAGACTTAGCACCTTTCTGAACAGTGAACTGAAAAAAGAGGGAGGAAGGCACTAACCTACTGGTGCAATAAGAAGACTTCCTAGTGCTAAATATAAAAGAAATATAATCTGGCTCCAGTTAAATCAGTGGCAAAAATATTGCTGACTTCAGTAAAATAAGAGTTTTGTAAACTTTGTACTGCCAAGCTCAGCACAGGTTTCCAGAACTCCATACCAGTATATTAACCACAAGACCTCCATGAGCCTCCTAAAATACATGGCTAAAACATTAATCAAATTATCCAGAGCAATTACAATCGGTTGGACTATTATAATCAGTTTCCAGCCTTTTTAAAAAAAATGGGGACTTGTGGCTGTAAAGAAATTACTCCTATACAGACCTGAAATACATCTATAAAATTGGTCTTATGAAGACCCAAGTTTGAAGCTTCCTGAGAAGAACACAGGGAGTAACCTAAGGAAAAAGGCATGTTCTTTCCACTGCTCTGGATTCAGCCACGGGTCCAGCACAAGTCCTGAATGGTCTCCATCATCTCATGATGATGAAGGGCACTAGGGGAAAAAATTTCCAGATCAATGGTAAAACTGACTACAGTGAATTAACTCCCTCATTTTTCCTCTCACTGCGTGTAAGGTTTGTGATATTTATATTTAAAAAGTGGAAACTCCAGAAAGTCTAAAATCTGCCTGATGTTAAGTGTAGGATGAAGATAATCCAAGTTACTGTTTTCAACTGAAGAAGAAAAAACACTCCATAAAAAAGTCTGAAAACATTACATATAGTGTCTAAACAACAAAAGTGAAATCCACATTGCTCTTAGCTATATATGGATGAGTATAATGAACCTCTTAGATGGATTATGGTATTTGTGGAAATTTTACTGGGTATTAATAGATTTTGAGAAATGCATTTAGTCTTTCCAGATGTTTTATGTTAGATTTACAGCATATTATGACACTGAAACAAGTTAGTTCGGTATTACTCGGTTTTCTCCTGTATGATTTAGATAAAAATACTAGTAGTTATTACTTCCTGGGATGTTTCTCTCTCACTTCTGTTATGAGCTGGAAGTCTACAGAGGTGAAGATACAGGAACCATTAAGTAGTAAAAATCCTGAGGGTTGTTGTATTTAACTAGGTAACACATTCAACCTATAGTTGAACCAAAATAAAGTAAGCATAGACCATGTAGTTCACAATAACAAAAATACATGTGTGTAAAAACTTCAACAGAGAGAGAAAATATCTTGAGAGCCAGTAAAAGGTGAAATTTTCTCTTTTTTGTCACCTTATGAGGTGGTCCTGTGATTCAAACCTCATTTTAACTGGAGAAATACCAGAATTAGGTCGAAATGTTACCAGTTCAACCATGTTGCACCCCCAACCTACTGTTAAGTGTGGTTTTACTGTTAAACATAAGCTCATCCTTTTCTCTTTTTGTGAAGTAGGAATTATAGACAGCACCTAAGTTTAAAAGTTATTTGATGCTTTTATTTCCCAATTAAATATCAGAGAATCATATTCTTCTTTCTTATTTACATATTTGTGTAAGCAGATCCCTATATGTCTGTGAAAAAAAGGTCTATTGGAGAAAAAAAAAATTTGAAAGGATTTTTTTACTAAAAATTAAAGGAATTATTGCTAATAGGTTACATAATTTTCTAATTTGATCAAATAACTTAAAAAAAAAATCTGAAGACCTCTTAGAAGGTAAGAAGTAACAGATAAATAACAAGGGGTACCATAAAATAAATCATTGAGTAGTAACTATTTTTTTTCTATACTAATAAAATGTAGTGAAGGCAAGAGGAAAAAATGAGAAAAATAAAAGTAGAGGTGGAAGAATCTATTGGTCTGCCTGTCAGTCTATCTTTGTGGAGTTTCAGCATTGTAAGCCATATCTAGTGCTCCCACCACCCTTGGGAGCTCAGTAAATGCTTTCTAAACCTGACAGTAAGTGAATAAACTGACTGGTAATGGGGAACTGCAAGGACGTGACCAAATGCCACATAAGCTTGTCCTTTTGTAGCCAACTGAAACCAAAATGGGTTATTTGCCATCTCTGTGATCATCAGCCAGCTGAGAGACTGGAAATGATTTGTATGAATTCATGTAAGAATTCCTAGTTTGATCCTTCAGGGTGCTGGATGTTCTTCAGGAGGTGTTAAGTGCTCTCAGATGCCACATGAGGTCATTGTGTTGAAGTCATTTAGCTTTCCACTGCTGAACAGTGACAAGTGGCCCTCCACAGCAATGTTTTCCCAGTGCCAGCTGACAGTATGTCAGGAAGCAGTTTGTTCCAAGGGGCATAGCTCTGACATGGATACCAACAGCAATGATACTGAGGCTCCTTCCTGCAAACCACAGCTGCAGCAGACACACAAAATTGCACAGAACAGCCTCGTCCACAAAACATCAGTTTTCGTTTTCATACAGAAAATCAGGCAGTTCAGTAATTTTTTCAAGTCTCCATGCTGACCTTGATGTTGTAAAAATTCCATACACAAGTGTTGTTCTGGGGTTATCTGTCTCTAGGAGAAACACATCCTCTGTAAGAAAGAGAAAGAAAAACATTTTGAATAATAAGAAAACTTTATTTTCCAGTTCAATTGATGACTTTTTTCCTCCTGAAGCCAACAGTGGATTTATCTCAGACTTGAATGGGAAAAAGAAGACTTACCACATGAACAGACCATAAATCTAGCAATCTAACATTTAGAAACAAATTTGGAAATTAACTCCATGCTCTCTAGCCTTATGCAGACAGAAGGCAAAGATTTTCAAATACATTCAGGATCCACGTCCCACATTTCTCTCACCTGTATCTCATTTCAGCAGGTTGGTTAGCAGTAGGAAAACATTAAAGTTGCAGTAGGTTAAAGACAAAGCATTTCGATACATGGATGTAATCGAAAACAGGGAATTTAGGTATTTTACTGTCCAGAATGCACTGAAGTGCCCTCACTACTGCATTTTCAACATGATATGAACCTCATGCAGCTTCGCAGTAAAGGCTCTGAAAGATGTAAATCTCTCGCCTCCTGTGTAGGGATTTATTGACTGCATTGTGCAAAACTGTACCTACTCACTGAAATGAATTTACCCACTATTACCTCTGATCTGTTGATCTTTTTTTTACACTTCAGTGAAAACTACTTTAATCTCTGACAGCTTCTCCTTACAAATGTTTTTAATAACTATAATCATGCTACCTCTTAAACTTAATTTACAACGCAAAAAGGACTGAACTGTTTGAGCTTTTTATCACAGAACATGTTCTTTAGCTTTCCATTAATTCATGTGGCTCTTTCATTTAACCCGCTGAATTTTTAAATATTCTTTTCAATGTGTCAAAAGCAAAAGACTTCACCATGCAGAACTGGAAGTGTTATACTCTCCTGCATTATACATGAACACAGGAGCATGTGTTTGCTCTCTCCCAGTGTTCTGAATTTCCAGCTGGGATTGTATTCTTCCTCTTTGCTATGGAATTGTGCTGGGAGCCCACGCTGAGAGCATTGTCTCCTATTCACTATGGTCCTTCATTTTGTCATACAAGAAACTAAAAGCAGTTATCCTACTGCTGTGTTGAAGAGGAGGAGGCTGGTAAATCACGGTTCTGAAAGATGAGCCAGTGAGGCAGTGCTGAACTTGAGAAAATCTGTCCTCCAAACACCTGGCACATTCCGAGCTAGAGCAAGTGAGGATCTGCTCCTAGTCCCAATCAGGTTCTGCTGAAACCTTGAACCAAAGTAACTACACCAAAGAGCTGTAAATACAGAAACTCAAAAAGACACCAGACCCCATATAATGTGGTGAAAATCAGGAATAACAATCGAGAAAAGAGAGAAGATACAATGGAGAGAGGATCAGAACCAGATGCAGACCCAGTGCAGGGCACATTAGCTGTTTATATTATTTATATTTATATTTATATTTTTTATAGTAAAGCACATATCAAATCTTTCCATACCTGAATTTGGAACTATGATTTTGTACATCTCAGCTATGGAAAGTATAGAATTGAAACTTTCTGGTAATGTTGTTTGGCGTGCAGCTATCAAGAAATGCATCTATTAATTATTTCATTAAAGGAAACCTCTTGTGATTGCTGTATAGATTACAGATTTAATATTTACAGTGTTTCATATGTTGAAATGCAAATTTATGTGACTGAACGATTCCTGACAAATTATATTTATTCACAGTGCTATTGCTGGTGCCAGTAACAGAATTTAATAGTATTACCTTGAAGTACCAAATTGAGGACTCTACTCTGTGATCAAAAACTAGAAAAAAATGCATTGAGGAAAAGTTGTCTGTTACGCAGCGGTATAAGAAACAGTTTCAAAGAGATGTTAAAAATCCTCTATTGTTATCCAAGCTAGTAGCAAAATAGTAAGAGAATCACTTAAATGTTCCCTTCCAAATGTTAATTCTTTACATAGATCATTATTTTACATAGTCAAGATTAATTACCTTTATTTCAAAGGTAATGATAATTACACAGAGAGACTTATGAAGAATTTTTTCATTTCCCATCATAACACTGCAAGAGAAATTTTGTCACAGACTTCTGGTGCTATGATTTCACTGTTAACAACTTGAACAAGAAACTGTACGAAAATCAGTCATTAAATATGCACGACGTGTAGCATTTAGATGAAACTTTTAAGGAATGTTTTTTGTGATACCTAATTCATCAAAGTATGTTTCTGTTCCATCTTCATCCATTACTGAGCACACAAGTCTTGCTTTCAAGAATGTTGTCCACTTGTTCACAAGGCTGCGCTGACCACCTGTGTCATTCTGGAAAGGAATATTATTTTCAGAAAAGAAGAAATAAAACACAGCTAACATTTTACTGGGATTTCCCACATTTTTCTCAGGTTAATTAATTATCTCTATCTGGTGAATTTAATATTAAAAATAGATAGGCCAAAACCAAATTATCTCATCTAAACATTCCATATGTAGAAAAAACAAAATCTAGTTTTCTGAGTGGACCTTCTTAGCTGGGCTAGCAGGCTTGGAGGGTTGGGCAGTAGATTTTGTGCATCAGCAGTGTATTCTGTTAGGATTGGAAGTGACTGTGGGGCTCTGTATCACTCACTGACACCCAGGATAAAGTCCATGCTACTGCTCAGAGGTCTCATGGTTCTCTGGAGGGATGCTTCTTCTAGTCCTGACAGCAGCAGAGCTGCACCTGACCCAGTAAACCATGCTGGCACATGAGGTGGATACTCCAAACAATACTCAGAAATGAAGGCTAGTGTGGTTCAAGATAGTTTTGCACTGTTGCAAGTCCTGGTAACTTTGTCCAGAGATGGTTTGGTCACAGCTCACTCAAGGATCTTTCCAGTTTTCTGTGGTGCAAGGTGGGAACTGTAACTGCCAAACCAGATGATGCAGCACTGAGGGGCCAGATCCTCACTAACTATGCTGGTGAATGCCTCAGGTAAGAGCAGTGTCTTCCAAATTGCACAGCATGATGTCACCCAAGGAAAGAGAAAACCCCAAATGTAGAAGCTATTGAAATGTGATTTCAATAAAGTGCTGTGCATGTTTCAATGGTGCTGTTGGATTTGGTAATCCAACTTTTTGGGTGACTTATAAGGAGTCTTTTCAGGGGGTAATATTTCTGGCCAGACTAAAAGGTGTTGATACATTAATGTGATGGTACATATGCAACTATACAAATATGACTGGCTCAGATTTATTTTCATAGGGATTCTGCCTCTTCAGTCTAAGACTAAACAGGCTTAGGCCTTCAAAAATCATCTGGGCTTCATTGTAACTGTAAAAAACCCAAATATAGCTGTAATTGTGTAAAACGCCTCCTTGCAGAATACCCAAAAAGGCCTTTAGGCACTCTCCCTAAAATAAGAAAATGGAGATTATAAAAGAGATCACACACCTCATCATATTGCCAGAGAAGGACAAATGCCCTCACACCCAGGCACAACAACATCACAAAGCATCAAATTCTAAAGACCCTAATTAAAGACAGGGAATACATAAACACTCTCAATGAACTTCCTGAAGCTTTTCAACAGAAGGAATGAATAGGCTAGCAGTAATTGTGCATTTATAATTTTTTCTCATTAAAAAAAATCGATTTCACCAGAAATGTTAATAGCTGTTTCAATCATTTTTCATCTACAGTTGATTAGCAATACAAAAAAAGCCCAAAATAGAGGCAATGAGGAGTGCTGTGAAAAAAAATAAATTATTGCCCAGGAATAGCCATAACTCCTGAATTAAAATTTCCTGTGCACATTTTAAAAGTCAGGCTCACACATGTGTCAATACAAGAACTCAGGAACAACAAATACCATAAAAATGAAAACAGTATTTGAATGTTAAATCAAACAATTTAAAAGCTTTATATTTCTAATCTGCTTCAAATATTTTGTGTGTGTGTATGTGAAGGCCTTCACTTGTCTTAAGTTCATTTTTATTAAGAAACTAATGTGCCTTATTTGTGCCAAGCATAGCAAGTTTGAAAATTCAACACTGGTAAGTATTCTGACTCAGTCAGAGAAATACACAAATCCCTGAACCTCTACATTTCCATATCCTTACATGTATATCTATATATATATATAACATGATCAGACCCCAGCTGTGAGTTCAGTAACAGCTCTTTTTGATTATGAATGGTGACACAGAAACAGGAAAATTTGTCAAATATAAATCAAAAGCTTTTCAAACATTTAGCCTTTTAGATTTTAACGTCACACTAGCAGCTTATCCCAGCAACCTGGCAAACAAAATAGTTCTTACCGGGCATACTCTTGCAATCATTGAATGAATTTGCTTTGTGCTGCCACTGTTGTCTGTGAGTCTTTCTTTGAAGAAGAAGTAGATTTTGGCATCATTGGGGTCAGTGCCATCTGGGATAACATGAGCATCCACAAAAATAGGCTCTGAAATGAAAAAGTTTACCAACTGGATGAAACAAAAAGATGTATCAGTATAAGCAACAAACAATTTGACATTTGCTGACTGCTGCAAGGAAGTGTTGTATATACCAAACATCAACAGGTAAATGGCTCCTTACTGGCAGCCATATGTTTTTGCATGCTCACATTTTATTTCACAGCAAATTCTTAGAGAAGCAATCCAGAAGCAGTGGTATTAGATTACTGCAGAGACTTAGAGACTTGGACGAGGAAGAGAGAAGAGTCAGTGTGTTATCAGGGGCACCTAAGGAAAATCTCATTGGGATAAAACATAAAAGTAAGCTGGAACAGCTCAGAAATATGTACAAATAAAGTCCATAAATGAGAGAGGAAAACGGTTTGGTAACCCAGAAAAGGAAAGCAGAGCACGCAAATGCTTGAGCAGCATTTGACTTCACATCAGAGGCTGGTAAACATAACCAAATGTACAAGTAAAACACTGCAGAGAAGAATTGGGGAGAGAGGAAAAAAATTATAACCTTAACAGCAAGCATATAAGGGACAGTGCAACAGCCCTCACAATACCTCCTTTGACTGAAGGAAGAAGTGGACCCTCTCCCTGCATGAAGACTTTGATTTTTCAATGATCATGCAAGATTGCTTGTTTGGTTGAAGTGCAGTACAAATTTTGAAACAATCTGACACAAAGGTTGTGTGTCTGACAGAAAACTCTTTTTAGACTGCAGCATTTTTCCATTCCCATAAGTCTATTCTCAATTAATATAACAAGTGTCATGTCTCTGGCTCCAGAAGAACATGGAAATAAATTGTACTTTCATGTACCTGTTTTGAACATAAATAACAAGTAGCTTTTCCAGAAATTAAGCATTTTTAAATTTTCTTTTTCTCTAATTCACTTTAAGATGCACATGTTATGTGTGTGCAGATAAGTGTAAGAATATAGAACAGGAGAAAAAATTAGGAAGCAGACAGAGTTTGCCTTTCATAGTGAAATGAATTTATTGTGACTGAATCCTGTGATTTTATTGTAGTCACAGCCAGACAGGAATTATAAGTCACTATAAAAATGTCAAGACAAAACCACAGTAACTTTATTTCAACATACCTGAAGGCTTTTTAAAATGGTAACTGCTGTGTTAGTTGCTCTATAGCCTTTCACATCTACCTCTGCTCAGAATGCTGACCACCATTTTAACTAAAATTGGCTTCATTGGAAGGAGTCTTCTTACCAGTAAAGACAGGAAGAATTTTCAAGAAGAATGAAGTGATGTCAGTGAAGCAAAGAGTTAAGTGCTGCCACTCAGAGATGAGTTTTTCTACTGTGTTTAGGTAACAAATTCCTCACCACTGAAATAAGAGGCAACAATCCTCATTGCCTTCTCTGATAGTGAGACATTCTTCTGCACACATTTTTAATGCAAGTGGTGGTGAGTCTTCTGGGCAGAGATGGATCATCTTGAATTAACTGAAACTGGTATCTTAGAACCAAACCCAGATTTAAGGCAATAACTGATACATTAGAGGTGAAGGCACTTTCCTAGAAGTCAGACTGTCCGACCACTTGCCATTGGAAAGGTTGTCATACACTTGCTCTCAAAGAGTTTGGTTCAGCCTGAATGCAGAAAAGGCCCTCAGGTGGGGGGGCTGAAGAGCTTGGCTCAGGCAGGGATCCCTCTACACCTGTGCTTTGTCTACAGTTTGTATTTACACACATTTCTGCATGGTTCAACTTCAAAAATTAAATTCAGAGACGAGCTCTTTAAAAGATAAGGTCTTTTTTTTTTAAGCAAAGGAAGGCAGAATCTCTATGACACCCATTAAAAGCACTGGTAGATCAAAGGTGTCTCACCACTCAGCCACTTGGAGTTGTGCTGGTCAGTCCTCACTGCATTCCTCCTGGTCAGACTGCGAAAAATGGCTGCATCCGTCCCCATGAAATCTATATACATTCCTGAAAACAGCTCTTCATCTGGAAAAAAATTGAAATGGAGGGAGAATTGTATGGCTTTTGGGAAAACAAAAGTTTATTTTAAATTCTTCAGCTCTTTATTTACACATGAGTCTATACAGATAAATAGTGGGTCATGGGAATGAGGTTTCCTCTGATTTACAAAGACTCAGTCAATAAAGGGAGAGTCATCAGATTTTTCTTAGAGACTTTATGGAACTGTACCATTAAATGCCACAGCAGAGCTGCAGATGTGAGGAACCTTTCTTGATAGTAACTTTAGTTTTTCAGTTTCCACTGCTAAGGATCACTGGAGAATCAGGCTAGTGTTATCAAAAATCACATTAAAATATCTAAAGAACACACTTCCAATAACATTTTTTCTTTGTTACGAAATAGATGAAGCAACTGTGTTTAATTTATTGCTGCTGTAAACTGGCACAACATCTATTGCAGTCGGTGGATCAGTGCCAATTTTTACCAGCAGCAGCTAGGACTGCCCCAGGCAGCCTTTAGCTGACTTCAGTATTGCAGAGGTCTGACAATTATATTATTGAACTTCACCCAGAGTAACGTGGAGCAACAGTTGTCCCCTTTTGTGTACTTGGTTCTAAGTATAGGGTCTTGAGCAAAATGAGACATGCAACTCCTACATTAACAGAGCTATAAGCTTCCACTCCCTGTGCAGGGCTGAAAACTCAGTCCATCAATCAGGATGTCTATCTGTGTTTGTGTGAGTCTGTGTATATGCATAAACATGTATATACAATTACAATCATAATTACATGTACTATCGTTTTGTACTCTGTAAATAACCAAGCAATTTCCACTGACTAATGGCAATGAAACCCCAGAGTAGAAAACAGTAGCTAAAATAAACTCTAACTCTCAGAGTGGGAGTGGTGGCTGAATATATTCCAGTACAGCTGGGTCCTTTGATTGGTGTTTTTGTCTGTATTCCTGGACTACCCGGAGTGTGTGGTCAAGCTGGCAAGAGTCACAGGCTCAGAAATACTTTGAGGCTATTTTCATGCTGGTTTTGTGTGTGTGTGTGTGTGTGTGTGTGTGTGTTCATAATCAGCATGCAAGACTATTGAGAAGCTCATGAGAGAATTAAAACTCTGGAGATTTTGCTTTTCTGCTGCTAACTGGAGCCTGAACTGGCAGGGCATCCAGCAGCCACTCTTCTGCTCTTACCTCTCCCTGTGATGACAAGATTCATACACAGGAGATTTAAGCAATGCGTTTGCTGCATGTTGCTGAAGCATTTACTTCTTGAGCAGGTATTGACAGAATGATGTTAGATCTGTACAAATTTATATTTTGTATATATGCCTCCTTGCCTCAATCCATCAGAACTTTATTCTTATTATGAAACAAGTTGTCTGAAAGAGATCAGGTTTATGGTTCTCACTAGATGTTGTGTACAGTCCTGTGCATATACAAATATGTACACACTTCAGCAACAGTACTATACTATGTAATTTTAGTCCTGTTACATATCAATGCTATTACTTATGTTTTAAGCTTTCCTAGTGTTTGTTTGCTAATCATGTATCAGATGAGATCTGTCAGTTCCACTTGCTTCTGGTAAAATCCTTAAATTCCACACAGTATTTGGTCTGCACAGCACAATGAGTTCACACTACTTTACTTTGCTACTGGGGGGAATTACTGAATTGATGAGGTATGTCTGCTCTTATAAATATCTCATAGTCTTGGTAGGGAGAGAGACATGCCTGCTCCACACTAGTTATGCCAAGCTGCTTCAAAAAGCGCATTTTTCGGTGCTTTGATGCAAATATGTCCCTCTACAATGGCAAATTGTACAAAGTTCAAATTTATTTTTATAGCACTACTTTCCTCTGAAGGGTGAGTCAGCTTTCCTGCTGTATTCTAGGCCAGTAATGACCAAAATGGTCAAGACATTGCACCTATATTTAAAAGTGGTTCTTTTATTGCGGAAGAGTTAGTTGGTCTGGTGGTATTTCCTATCTTCTGAAGCAACAGGAGGGAATTCCTCCATCACAAATCTCAAAGGAGAGTCCTGTACATTGGCTCAGTCCTCTCATTACAGCACAAGCTGTGACTTACAAAATGTTCATGTTTCTGGCACGGATTCTGAGGCTAAATTCATTAGAGCTTAACATTCATTAGAGCTAGTGACCAGACTTTGCAACAGAAAGGAGAAAGTATAAAACCCAATCTCTGGGAATCTTTTTAAAAGGAATTTGACCTTTGCAGAATAATTTAGACTTTGTAGGTGAACTATGTCACGAAAGATAAGTCAAACACTAGGGAAGGTCTCTTTAGTGACATAAGTGAGAGATCAAGGAAGATAATGAGAAGTTTATTAGAATGAACAAAGCTGCCATAGATCTAGTGTAGAAAAAAATTAGCTTACTGTATGAACAATAATTCAGAAACAATGCTCTTTAATGTTGCTATACAAAATCCAGAAGGAATAAGGAAAGGAAACAGTTGATTCAGTTAATAACACCAGAATGGCAGTGAGTAGCAGTGGACTTATTTTTCACTGACTTCGAACAAATATTTTCTTTACTCAGTGAGTGTTTGTAAACACTGTCCCTAGATCACTGTTGAGATAAAGTTATAAGGGCAGCCAAGGTCCAGAGAATGTCTAGGTAGCATTTACCTGTTCTCTAAAGGTGTTCAGTTCATGTATCTGTGAATAAATATACTTGTCCTTTGTACTAAATATATTTGCAATAAGGAATCAAAAAAACCCCACAATTTATATTTTGAACAGGCCATGTAGGACAGATTGCATTACACTTCCCTTAAGATCCCTAAGATTTTAAAGTAAATATCTGGCACAGTAGGTAATTGATGGAATTGATTTCAGAGGAAGCTGAATGGCAGGAACACTGCACACTGATCCCTTGTAAACCTTGGGTGAAATACGCAGTACCTGTGTGCAATAAGTTTTATTTACTGAGAAAGTCTCAAAAATCCGTGCAACTGCTGTTCCCTTCACAACCAAAAATACAGAAAGGAGCAGGCCCATGCTGAAAAATCAGGGCTTTGGCACTAGAAGTGTGTGAACATACTGCAAATGTGAAAGGTCAGGTTACACTGAGTATATATGTCCAGCTCTTCCTTGCTGAAAAAAAGAAAAGTGTCTGTTACAGATGACTTGGGCTGCCCAAGTGTGTGCCCTCTTCCAGTTTTTTCATAGGTGTGCAACAAGCACAGAATAAATCCTTTATTGTTTCACTTTCTGGTCTTTCAGATGGAAGAAAATTTCAAAATTAGTTGGGTATAAAGCCAATTGAAGAATGAAGAGCTTTTCAATAGCGGGTGGGCTCTACAGCAGCAGTGACAATAAAAATGAAATTCAAAGCATCTGAAGTCTTCAGGCTTTCTTTCCCTGGCTACTCTGAGATTTTACAAATAATTAAATGAGACACAAGTGCTGTCTAGGATGAACAGGGTCAGAAACCATTCAAACATAAATGCTAGACAGGGTAATGTAAAGCTCAAACTAATCCTGGGAAAAAAAGCCATTCAAATATAAATGCTAGACAGGGTAATGTAAAGCTCAAACAAATCCTGGGAAAAAATGTGTAAGCTGGAAAAGGGAGAACCTTTTGTTTTCTGTCTCTCTCCCCCTTTCAATAACTAATTTCTGCATTTCATTTGTCCACCCACCTTAAGCTTCACATAAGCTTTGAAACATGGATGGACCCACCCCTTGTGCCCATCAGCCAGACAAAAGGCACTGCTCCTGGGGGGCTGAATTCTGTGTCCAGCCTCTTTCAGGCACTCCATCAACCCACCCTACACATGACTATATGGGTTTAGACCACAGCAACTCGGAGTAACTTTACTTACTGATCATAACAGACACTGTGTTCACGTTAGGGTTGAAAGAACAGCGTCCCTTTCCTGATTCACACTTGGAGTCGATCTTGAAGATTTGTTCCTGCAAAGTAGATTTGTGTGTCACTTTTCATGTCAGAAACCATTAGATCTAGGCTGATTTTTATGCCTGGCTGTTCACAGTTAAGCAATGCTCTATTAAGAGTGTACTATTGGGCACTTTTACTGTACTATCAGTAATTTAACACTTCTATTCAAAATTCCACCATCTTGTTAGATAACACTGATACCTAGTTATTTTCAAGACTCTTGTTATAAATTCAAGACACTGTATCAAAAAAATTTTCCCTCTGTCTCAGTTAAGGATAGGTTGCCTGATCTCTGCAATAATATTTGTGGAGAATGCTTCTGTTTTTGAAGTTATTTATAATTTATCTTCTGAATATATGGTTGTACTTATACCTGTCCAGGACATTATAATAAAGCTACTAGAACAATAACATATATGAAATAAAAATCTCTTATGACAACTGTCATTGGATGATAAATCATTTGGTCTTTATTGAGCTACCAGATCTCCAAAAATCCCCTGAATCAGGTTTATTTTTTTCAGTAACACCTGTTGGATTATGTGTAGAGCTCCACATACACAGTGATAGATGATTTATCTATACCTCTTATCAGAGCCTGAAATCTCCTGGTTTTTGGGTTTTTTTTTTGAGAAATCATGGTATAGGGATTAGTTTATATTTTATGTGATTAATGAACAGGAAATAAATTTTGCAAAGTAGAAGCCATCCGGACTACAGCATGATATACAAAAAATCTGAATAGCTTTAGAAAATCTGCCTGTTTTGGTGCAACTCTTCACTTGTTGGTTCCCTGCAATACCAGAACAGTGTGCTGAGCAAGAAACGACTCAGGCCCAAGCTCATTCATTTTTCCTTAAAAACTGCAGTCAGTAATGGCAGATGGACTGATCCAACACACACCAATTCACACACCACTGTACACCAAACAACTTGTTCTTAGGCTCTGACAACAAACTCCCAATCTTCAATAAAAAGACAAAAGATATAACTGCAAGGAAAAAACCAACAACCAACCAAGCAAATTTAAAACATTTCAAAAGAAAAAAGTAGCTGACAAAAATTCCAAAGAAAGGTTTCTGTGCTGTAGATGCCAACAATTAGTTATTTGAGAAAGGACAGCAACTCCTTATATTCTCTTTAACAGCCAATGTAAATCACAGGGAGTAGAGCTACCACACCAGTTCCTGAGCAGCCATTTGGCACCAGCAAATTGAAGATTACACCAAGCTAAAATGCACAGCTGCAGCAGGAAGTTTTCATATCACTATCCTCTCTCTTTTCCCCCTCTTCTGTTTGCCTAATTTAATCTCAGAGATCTTATCTATTGTTTCAGTAATAAGCTCTCTAAACAACGTTAATACATAAGTATGAAGTTTCTAATGTGATCTTGGGTGGTTTCTTTGTTGTTTTTTTACTTCTAGATTATATGCAGCTTGATTCTAATCCATATTTACTATATTAAACCACTGTTTACCAATTCAAAATGCCCATTACTCTTATATTAAACTGGCTCCAGGATTACACTTGATTTTCATATATATTAAACTGCTATTTAGTCTATAATTATTCCACATACGGATTACATTTCCTTCTGTTCACATTTACTTTGACATTAGAATATATTTGGGTGACTAAGGGAGTAATTACCAAAGACCAAAGTATCGAGTGTGCCAAGGAAGAAAATTAATTGTTTTATAACCTTTGTTTCAGGGAAAAGGATAAAATTTTGCCTCATCAATGAAACCTCTATTTTTTGTGATCTTATGTGGAATCCTGAATATAGCAAAACATGCTCGGTTCTTATGATTGTTGGATACGACTCTGCCAGGCTTTGCAGCTTCAAGAGAAAAACAGATGTGCTTTGTAAAATATTCATTTTGCACGTGCAAAAACAACCTTTTGTGCATTGAAAACTGTACCAAATTGAAGGTGAAATGATAAAAGCAGAGGAAAAAATGAGTTTGCATTAGTCCCATCAGCACTACATAGTTCCTCATTCTGCTCTATCAATTAGTCATGCACAGATACATGCAATGAGTTCAGAAGGAAATGCTTGGGTTTAAACTGTTATGCTTTTGTTGGCCTGTACAGTAATGGCTTTGAGCATGAAGTGCCTACAGTCAAGTGTCTCACAGACTCCAGACGTCTGAAACAGCAGTTTATTTAATCAATTGATCATAGGCATGTAGCTATACAGACAGGCTAAGTGAAGCCAGTTCTGCTTTTCCAAGTCATGTATCTTTACTTTTCATTTAAGAAATTTAACATATTGCATCATCTGGAGATGTCATTTCCTGCCCTCCCCTCTGTCCCAATCTCATTTACAAACAGTCTAAAATAATGAGATTCAAACTTCTCTGGGCTGCAATACCAGTACTTAAGATGATAAAGGAGTATTACATTAATTAAAGACAGATGAGATAATTGAAAAAATGACTTTTCAAGAAATAGAATAATGCTGAGGAAAGGTGACCCCTGTTTCAAAATACATCAAAATAAGTTAATGCAGAATTTTTTAACCAGGAAGATGGATTTGCTTACTTAGCTCTGCTTGTTTCTCACTTAAATGCAGGCCTACAATCTCTACTTTTAGATAATTCATTAGGCCTGAAGGTGCAGTGATTCCAACTGCATGCTGTGTTAAGGAAGTAGGAGCCAGGTAGGGATCGACCAAAAGTCACTGGGATCATCCCATGCAAACTGACCTGGAGAAACATCGACTAATCACCTTCCTGGCAACCTATGCAGCAATCTTGGGTCTTGGACAGAATTTCCATCCCACTCCTAATTAAATCAGTGATGAATTTCCCAATGTCCTCCCCAGAAGCCAGCCCAGCTTTTAAAGCTGCCCTCACATGGCAAAGCTCCAGGTAGCACGCTCTGATCTTCCTTCCCAACACATCTGCTTCCACATCGTTCTGGAAAATACACTACACACCCCTTTGCCTGCAGACATGAATCTGACCCAAAAGCTACTGAGGGGCTGCCTCCTGGTTAAGTGCCTTTCTTCTTCCTTCTGGTTGCTTAATTTATTACCTATTACATTTGCACATAAACATTTCACTTTCAAATCACGAAACTTGGACCATATACGTCTGAAACATCTGGTACTTAAAGTGAAAATACACACAGTGAAACAGGATAGAAAAACTGGAGACCAGTCTAGAAAAACTAAGGCCTTTCAGTGAAGAGAAATTCACCAGCTTCACCTAGGCACCATCTAGTGGGGCAAAACTTGTGCAGTAGATAAAGTTCCTGTACTGGGAGTGCATCTAGAGGGTATTAAGCTGAAGTCCAGCAAGCCATATACCTGAATAGTCAGCCAAATTAAGGGCTTCTCCCAGGAATCAGTAACACATGGAAGTATAAAAAGTGGACTTTGTATTTTACTTTTCATCTAACTGGCTATTTCCTTTTATGTATTTCTTGAGCATTTTTCCACCAAATGGTAGGAATGAATTCACCAGACAATGTCAAATAAATAGTAGCATCAAATGTAGCCCAGCATTTGGCATGACTGTGGAATTTTGGACAACCAGCACATTTGAGGCATGGCTTTTAATCACGGCTTTGCTTCTAGCCTGTACTGGGTCAGAAAACCATGGACCTGTGTTCTTTTGCTATTCAACATCAGTGAGGGAACCTACTGGGAACACTGATTTTTGCATTTTCAAAACTTTGAGCTTTTGCATGACACCAGCAGGATGCACCATGAAACGAGTGGATAAAATGAAAAGGGGGTTACCTCAGACCTGCGTCCCCTGTTGACGTACACGCAGACGGGGCTGAAGGCGCCGCTGCCACACACGTACAGGTGGGTGCGATTGTACGACTGGATCACACGCACAAAGTTCCCACAGCCGTGCTGCAGCAAACAGAGAACAGTCATTCCACACACTGGCAAGTGTTAGGGGTGTTGGGAACTCTAGGGAATAGACATGACATATAATTTTAATGGCAGCATGAAAACAGCTACTGAGTTTGTTAGTCTGGATTTGGACAGCTGCTCCTTTTCATGTCATTTTGCCTGCTCTGAGAACTGGGGTCTTTCTGACTGAGCACCATGGATGAGTTATAGAGGAGTCCATGTTGCTTTCCCACTTTCACATAGCAATGCAATTTTCATTCATAGATTTCTCTCTACCTTGCATGAGAAGACGCCAGACCTCTACAGGAAAACAAGAAGTAATCTTAGCAAGTTTCCTTAAGGATACCTCTTTTCCCCCCCAGTTTGCTCAATATAAACGGAGATAATTATAAAGAAAGCAAGTCCAAGTATCAGATTCTGCTCTTTGTACAAAAAACTTCTTTCCAAAATTTTAAATTGAGATTTTCAGTCAATTGTTGCTTTGTACTGAAGACCTAGAGTAACATTTTCAAATCAGCATGAAAATTAAAACAGAACGTTAAGGTCCACACAGTTCACAGTGTTGGATTTACAGATTTTCCTTCCCTTTTTTCTCTTTCGTTTTTTAGTATGATCAAATGTTAATGCACTTTAGGTTGAAAATAGATTTATTTTCTGAATATTTTTCCTTACCAAGATCTCAGAACTGCTTTAATATTCAATCATCCAAATCTCACCCAAGACAGTGAGAATTGCATGTGTTCTACGAGCACATGATTGGAAACTGTGCCATCAGTCATCTTCATGAAAATCAGTAGAGTTAATCCTTGTTTTGCAGACTGCACTAGTTTATTTACTTTTAAAGGCATTCACATTTTTGGTTCAGCAGAGCCACTACCATGCAACATCATCTGAAAACTGGTGCACAGCTGGGGTGTTCAGAGTGCAGACCGTGGGTACCACCCACCTTCACAGTGTGCTCCTGGGGGGAGCAGCCAGAAAACTTCCCTGCTCCAAAGAGCAGCTCAGCAGGCTGTTCAGCACCACCCCAGGACATTTCTGGAAAAGTACAATTAACTAGTTTGATTAGTAACAACCAAAAGTGGCAAGGAAATGGACACTGCAGTTCTTCTCCAGTCTGTCAAAGTCTGAAGGTGCATTTTATTTACATTGCCTGTTTTTCCAGAATTTCACCTTATAGATTGGCTTGCAAAGCATTTCAAAAGCAACAAACACTTCTTTCATTTTGCTTTGGCTGCACTCAAGGTGCTCTTACTTTATTGCCAAGTACCTAATTTGTTTATGTGTGCATGTGGATTATTAACTTACTGTAGGATCCTTGCCAGCCATTTTGCACTCTTCAACCTTGTTCGCTGATGCTGGCCAGAAAATCTGTAAGGAAAGAAGTATTGTTCAAGTAGTATATTTATTACGTAATTTTTAAAAAGCCAATTTCACTGCCTAACTTACACTAATGCATTAATATTTCAATATAATTTGCACTTTGATTATAAAGAAAAAAAAGGATTTTTGTTGGTAAATAAAATTATCTTTGCCTTACCATGCACTAAACAAAATTAAGGTCCAAGTCTTTGGCTAACATATATTAACATATTTTTCAAGAGAGTTAATAAATTTATTTAGATTTGTTTCATCTAAATAAGAGAGATTTTTCACCACTATTGCCTAAATTACTACTCATCGTTACTTTTTTACTTTTACTGAACTTATAGAAATTATTCACATGAGAAACTGGAAGACTAAAATTTTGAAGGCAGGGGTATTGTAAAAATTTTTCAATTTTATGATCAAAGTTTTGGCTAGATTATGATAAAACCTGCTTAAAATCTAAAGATTTCACGTTGATTTCTTTCAGACAGCTTTTCCACAAATACCTCAATATCTGAATGTTTATCTGTTTATCTCAAACTCTAAATATTTTGAGCTTCTTCCATTATTTATTTTGATTTTGAAGTAGAAAAGACATCCATTAGAAATTCATCCCTAGAAATCTAGTAAGTGACAGAACCTGATAACATTCAGCCTCAAGACAACATAAACAATAGCATTAAAAGATCTCTGTGTGTATAGGTACACAAAGATAGATATAGATATATATGTAGAATTGTGGCTTTGAATGTATATGTATATAGGATTTCTATAGATATATAAGAACAGCAAAGTGAATCTGTTGTTAAAATAGATAAACAAATGGAAAGACTGTGTGGAATTGCAGAGATTCCCTCTAAGTTTAATACTGGGTGATCACATTCACTGCCAGAAAGCTTTGTGTGTTTTTCCTTTCTGTTGATTTTGTTGGTTTTTTTTTGTTCTTGTTTCTCCAGGCCTACATGAGCTGCTGAAATTCCTCACAGCTTTATACTGCAGAAAATATTTCATGTAACAGAAGCCCTCCTTTCTAACCAAACTCTGCCTAGGATTAAAATCGACCTGCCAAGGACGGGAGGGAGTGTGCCATGCTGGGGTACAGCTCCTGCCAGACCAGGGTGGCTGGACCACTGGGGAGATGGAAATTACCAAAAAGGTCACAAAAGGTATTTCAGATCTGAGAAGGGAGCAGCACCATTTCAGAGGGAGATTTGGGTACCATTAGAGGAGGGAAGAATGCATTCACACCATTGAACAAGAGGCATTTAATTTAAATGTGTAAGTTAGAATGAGCCTCCCCTGGCTCCCTGCACAATCAATTCAGGTGGACAGGCATGTCCAGAGGGTGATTCAGTGCAAAGCCTAATTCAACTGTGCTCAATCACTCTCTGGCAGGGCCCCTCTCTCTCCCCTGACACATTAAAAGCCGTGTCTCTTAAGGAAGGCATTTATCTTCCCTGCTGCAAGCTGGGTATTGCTGCCCCTCAGACCTTCTGAGGTACAGTAATAAAGCCCATAGATAAAAGGATTGGATGGATTTGGTAGAACAAGGCCTTTATGACACACTTTCAGGCAGGGTAGTAGCTGTGATAGTCCAAAGATAGGCAAGACAAAGTCTGTAGATAGGCAACAGCTCAACAGTCAAGCTTCTGGGCACACAAGTACTTCTGCAGGTCACCTACTTCAAAGCAGACAGGCTGAATTTCAACTGGCTTTGGAGACAAGAGAGCAATCTGTGAAAGGAGCTTAAGCATTTGATAATGTTTTTATTTTCACACAGAGGTTGCATCTTACTGTTTTGTGAGGGAACAGAGAGTCCTTGGAAAACACCACCTCAGTAAGTGAGGGAAGCAAGCAGAGAGGTGTCAAGGGGTAGATGTGGGTCACAGTGCCTGGAAAACCCCAAATGAGGTGTCTCAGCTACCCAGCTGAAGGGCAAAGGCTGACACAGACATAACAAGAGATTAGAAAATAGTTCAGTGATTAGGGGCCAGAGCACAAAACATTAAATTGTACTAGAACACTAAGGACAACTCTGTCCTTGTTGTTTTCTGTATGGCCTGACAATGATAGTGTGTATCTCATTCTTCCTTGTAGGATACTTTTAAAAGTGCATCTCTGAATGATTTTATCTTGGAGAGAGGTGCAAAGCTTCAAATCATCTAAATTTTCCTTGTGAGGCCAGGCCAAGCTGAATGTTGTTTCAAAATTAGTAAATAGGTGAGTTTTAAATAGTGTTTGAAAAACAACATATAGCTTTATCTGCATTACACATAGAACAAGGACTAAAACTTCAATCAGGTGTGGGCATGGACTTCCGTGCAAAATAACAAAATACTATTTCTTTGTCTTAAAGTAAAGGCATGGACTAAGCAAGCTCAGATTCTCAAAATAAAACTGAAACTTACACTGAGGGGGTCTTGGCTGATATTGTTAATATTCAAAGACAGAATATGATCTTTACTCCCCACATAGATCCGATCCTGATCTTCATCCATCAATAATATCCTGTAATCCAGGGGGCTGTGGGATATTCTGTGATACTCAGAGGTCTTAGTTTCTTGCAGCTCTGAAATAGCAAAGACAGTGGCATAGTAAAGCAGTTCACTCATGTTTCTTGCTTCTCAACTGCATTTCTTCCTAAATAAAGACATCTTTGGACACAAATGGGGTCAGAGAGAAAAAAAAAAAAAACCTCGATGAACACTAAATAATAATACAATGGTTGACGTAAAACAAAATTTGTTTTCCCAGTTTGAATAAAATTATTTTGTACATTAAGTAGATAGATGTAGCTCATAGAAATCAGGCAGTGCTGTTATTCATTCATCTAATTAATTCTTATTTTAATGGAAATTATTATTTACAGCTTTGGCTTTTAAGGAAGACAATTTATTAAATTAATCAATGTGTTCAATACATTTTGAAGTTTATGACTGCAGAAAATCCACAAGATCAATGAAAACTACGAAAGAACACTTTACTCCCTTTTCCTAACAGGGGCTTCACTAATAATAGGTCTTTTTCATTTTCAAGGTCAAATTTTATTTTGTCCTTCATCACTCTGCATCACTTACTTAAAAGAAAACCAAAATTATTCAGTCAAGCCTAAATATCTCTATTCATTCAGTTGTTTGTTTATGGGTTTGGACCAAACTAACAGAACTGTAGAAGGAGCTCTATTTTTCCACATAAAACTTTCTTCAACAAAGTGAACTGAAAACATCCTTTGATCTCAGCAGTGCAGGATCTGGCCTGTTACAGGAACAGCACAAGCAACTGCAATACAAATACTACTTGCTGTCCTCAAGAAAGCTCAGCCTTCCCATCTTTGCTTGGCCAATATATTCTGGCCCCCAGTCAGATTGTTTCTCTTTTCAGTAATACCAGAATGAATATTTCTCAAGAGCTGAGAGTGGAAAAATAAAACCTTAATAATCAATTTGTCTTTATTAAAATATTTAACATATAATTATGCTTTCTTTCTTCATGAATACTAGTATTGAATTGTGTTCCCCGTGTCTCTAAAAGGGTGACAAATACACAGTACTTATGAAAATAAAGCTCTGCCATAATGTTTATTCATAAATGTAAGATCTGATCCCACAGTTCTCAGTTCCAAACTTTGTTTGGGACAGTATGGCTTGTCACTGTTGCTAAAGGTTTTTTTAAAAGCAATATCTTTTGCGCATTCATTCCCTATAGAAAACAATAAATGACTTATACAAAATCAGTCATCTAAAGACTAATTGATATTTTATAAAACAAAACTCTCAAAACACAGATATTTCTGTATATGTGCACTATTAAAAAAAAAAATTGCCAAAATAAATGTGGCTAAAATATGCACCTTCTGCAAAACGTATTTAGCTGAAAGCAATTTTTTTTTTTAAAATTATTTGAAGGGCCATTTTTAATAGCAGGCAAAAGCTAATGTCCTAGGATTCATACCCGTGTAGTAGAGAACTAGTGACTGAAAGAACACGTATCAGAATACAATTTACATTGATAAATATGATACATAACTCCAATTAATTTTATCATTGTTAAATAGTTTCACAGGAAGATGAAAAATATCCCCAATTACTGAAAGATAATAGTGTTTTGATTAATTTAGATGAGTGACAGCTTTCAGGAGCTGAGTTTCCTACATGCATTTATTTATGACAATATTAAAAAAAACCCACAAATACTATTTATCTAGTCCCTTGACAACAGATAAACATACAATCAAGATTTACAATCTGTGCCTAAAAACTGAAACAGAACTTGTTAAATATATATGAAAATTGTTCACAGTACTTTCAGAAGTCTTTCTTTAGTGCTTGAAAAATCAACTTTACTTCACTTTAAAAAAATTCCTCCCTTGAGGCTTTAGTTAGGATTGCCCAAGGCACTGGGGAGACTCACCAGCACAGTGCCATTAACTCTCAGTACCTTTGGCTGCTCTGACATCCTCACAGCCACCCCAGACACTTGTGCTCATGCCTTTTCCTGGGGCATTATTAACTTTACCATAACATTTGGCAGATGTAAGGTGAAACTGAACCTTCTCCTCACTGTACATTTGATATACCAGGAAAGCACAGATAAACTGGGAGGGTTTCCCACACAGCACAGGGTAAGTGTGAGCACAGTGATTGCACAATATAATGTCCCTCCTCATTGTCTCACTGACTGACAGGGGTTGACAATGAAAAACACCGTGGCTGATGTAAAAGATAATCATGATCATAATGATTGCTTTTAAACAAGAGACAAAAACAGCAACAGATTTCTACAACTTTCATTTATCAAAATCCATTGTTTTCCTGGAATTTGAACCTCTTCAAAATGGTATTATTCTTACTATGGCTCCTGAAGGGTAATCTGCCTCCATCGAGCTGCTGATAAGGAGAACACTTTATGTCAGGTTACTAGACTATGGAAACTCAACAACATTCACAAGAGGAAGGAAAGCCATGAAACAAATACTCTCACACTGATTTATTAGTTTTATTTCTTTTAGTGCTGAAGCTTACAGCTTATTAGACTTTCTGGGCTATTCAAGCAAGTAGGGAGGGAATTTATAACTAAACAAATTTGATTTTTAGTCAACAAAATTTACCACACAATCATCCAAGAAAAATTTGGTTTTTAAAGATTTACTATCTGGTTGTTGTTACTTGGAGAAGGAGGTGGCTGCAAGGGTGCTATATGGTCTTTCACACTCCCTTTTATCTCCAAGAGTTTTTTGTCAAAAATGAAGTAGACATTTACTGACATTCAGAGCAATTTTATTCCATGCTTTGAGAATTTAACCAAATATTGAAAGCAGTAAACCTGATATAGAGAACAATGCTGCAGGCAGCTCTCTGAAAATTAAATTTTTTTTTTGACAATAAAACAATATACAAGTAAGTTTCCTTCCTAATGGTACAAAAATAATCTTTGATTACAGTTTTTCTTCATCAGTTGGTGAATGTTGCCTTTCCTTAGGGATAAAACCAATAACAACTTGATCCCTAGTGTAAGAAATCTGATCTTAGAAGACAGGTTGCTTCAACAACAACAAAAAAAAAGCTTCATTGAATTCTTATCCCAGAATTATGCTTATTATTGAACTGCAAGTTTTGGAGATCCAAATGACTGGGAGTTTTCTCTATACACAGTGCACAGCTTACTGACAATTAAGACAGTTTAACTTCTACTCTTAATTATCTCTCTAACACACCACAAAACAAAAGTATTATTTTTAAAATGTTGTGTTCTCACAGAAGGAGAAACAAAACATTTGTGCAATATCTATTACTGACATCACAAAAGCCTTTGTAACAAACCTAAATTTGCTGGAGAGAACAAAACAATTACAGCTATCAGAGACAGGGAATCCAGTAAGGTGTAGTTATCTCACACAGCCTGTTATACACAAATTGTCCATAATGACATTAAGGACTGCATAAGGATAAATGAGCTAGATCTATCAGGTAGTCCTCTAAACGTCTTAGTTAATCATTCAGCCTCAACCTTTCATCACTCCTTAATTCAAATTCACCAGCAGCACAATGTTGAAAACAACCTGACTCTCCCAGACTAAGGAATACAATAATCTTTAATATGTAGAGGTAAGACCCTAAGTGACTTCCTTAAGTTAACATCTTACAAAGATGTTTGATGCATCTGTTACTGAAACCTATGCAAGTTTTATCAGGACCTTCCCAAAATATAACTTCCTTTTTGCAGACTCACAAAACCACTTATTACTGAATGTTTAACATAACCAAGAATTATCTTTACGTTGCAGGGTTTGATAAGGTACAGCCATGGTATGCAAGCATCCCTAGCCCAAGTTCAAAGCACTGAATTCATGCACTGATAAACTGAGGATAAACTAGGACACGTGAGAGACTGCATGTAGTCCTGCCTGCACTCTGCCATCCCTGGATTTCCAGCCCAGCCTGGCTTCTTTGAGCAAGCCTGAGGATGCTCTATCAAGCTTTTAATTTAGGAAGCCCTGTGGAACAGTGTAAAAAAGAATATGCTTTGCTCCTCTTTCCTGTTGGCATAAGGATTCATTCTCAGAAGGCTGTTTATGGGGGAAGTTCAGAGCAAAAGCAGAGATTTGGTGTCTTTGACTCAGAAACAAGTAAGAAGTAAAGCACAGCAACCTGCAGCACCACGGGCAAGGGCACAAACACAACCTTCCAGGAAGATGGGCTACATCTCCCTGGGGAACCTCTGCTTCCCAAATTGGCATGGATTTAATGCATCCTTAGTGATGTGGATGTCAGCAATACTATGCTGTTTTACTTTACGTTCTCATGGGGTGTGGGGTGCACAAATCACACGCCTTGTGTACATCTAGCAATAGACTTGATGTCAGCCTCTGGTTATAGAGGCTGTAAGACTCTCCTAAGCCTCATTAAGCCTTGAGTTTGTGCCAACAAATATGCCAGGCCATGCCAAATGTGAAACTGCAATGTAAAATCTCCCCTTCTAGGAATTGGAAAGAAACCAATTTTCTTTTTTTCTTTTTTTTTTTCCCTGGAAATAAATACTTAAGTAGAACAATAAAATCAAATGGAAATGGTCCCCTTTTGCCTACAGGTCATGTTTAAACAGGTGAAAAAGTAATTTGGACATATAGACACTATGCATAATGTTGCTAGCATTGAACAGAATAGTTATGTATTTTAAGAATGTGAGTGAAATCTGAGATAATTGCAAAGTTACAAAAAATAATTAAAACTGCCCCTACCCCCCAAAAAAAACCTAAACTACATCCAGAAGATAATATCTGTTATATTTTAGTTTAAATCTTTTCCTTTCTACTTTGTATTTACAAATCTCTCTGTTTTGTAGCTTTTTAGTGGAAATGACTGGAAAAGATTTAGTTATATGTTATCAGATTTCATAAGAATCTAACAATTTTAATTATTGTTTTCTTGGCTTTATTTTTAAATTTTGAGTGTAAAGATATGGAAGAAATAAATGCTTCACTTTTATAGTTTACATAGTGGTTGTGGAAATAGCCTGCTATAATACCACAAGTCTGAGGATACAATTGACTACTTTCTCAATATGTATGGAAAAAGAACAAGTAAAGCCTGAATATTTATTTTCAAAACTTCAGAACGAGTCACCTTTGCACTGTCAATATTCCTTTTCTTTGAAGATATATGTATTGATTCCTTCTACTTAAGGGGTTGAGATAAGGGAGCAGCTAAAGCATTTTTCCCTGCTCATGCAGTGTTCAAACTAAAACCCATCCCTCAGCCATTCTCAGGCGAATCCCATTGTGAATGGGGGCACAGTCATCTGACCAAAGAGCCATAAGTAGCCAGATGTGCTACTGGTCAGTCCCTTAAGTGCCTTACCCACATAGTGCCCAGAAAGATCAGGTGGACCTTTGACCTTTTCTTTATCTCTTTATCTCTTCTTCATGCATGAGAGTCTTTTTTCTTTAATGCTGCTACAATGAAATCTGGCTTTTTATATAGGAGGTAATAGCTTCATAAGAACTAGCAATCACAGATGTGCACACTTGCTGGCTTCTGAATCCCTCTGAAAGGAGTATAATTGCATTTTTAGTTAAAAAAAAAAAAGCAAGTAAGAGGGGAGAAAATAGATTTACAAGTGCTCATAAAATCACAGGCTAACTAATTAACAAGATAACTTGAACAAGAGAGAAGAAGGAAGTTCAGATAGTACAGGCTGAAACAGAATCCTCTTTTCACCCAGAGGTAAAATGTATAATCTGCTAGAGGGAAAATTAATTGCTGCATTTGGAATGAGAATAAGTAACAAGTAAATGTCAATTATATTTAAATATGATCTAGTTTAAATATACACCTTGAGCACTTGTGGGTGTATTTGCTAAATGATTTGAGAGTGGAATTTAAACATTACTAGACTGAGATAGTGCAGTCTTTTACAAAGGGAAATCAGAGCACCAAGGTGAACTCTTTGGAGAATCAGGCCCAGAGGTGGCTCTAGCATGTCTGAAGAACAATTTGTCACCTTGAGCAGCTCCACATATACATTAGGAACAGTAAAACACTCAATAGCTCTTTGTGAAGGGGACCATGTGTTGATAGGAAAAGACATACCAGTTAACAGTTGACCTTAAGCAGAGTGTTCACATATGTCAGTAGATGTTTTTTTCTTTTCTTTTACAATTTGCAAGACACACAAAACTCCTGAAATCCTGGTAGCTCACAGACTTTAAAATAATCACGATTGAGTATTGACTGGCTTTTAACATTGTGCCTTTCAAAAGTTTTACTGAAAGGGTAATTCATGACGGTGTGCTGTTTTATTAAAAGTACCGAAAATTATAACAGAATTTTTCATCTTTTATTTAGTAATTTCAAGAGAAAAGGAGGGGCAGATCCTCTGAGGTGTGGGCAGCTGCCAGTTTTGTGCAGAAGGAATGTGCTTTCTAAGCAAAAGCAAACACATGAGAAGAGAAAACCACTTACTCGTGTGTGGCAAAATGTATTAACATGGCTTTGTGGCACACTTATCAAAGCAAGACACTCCACAAAGTTCCATGCATCTTATTGAAGCTTTAAATTATGAAGAACAGATATTTTTTTTTCATTCTCACAGACATTGTCATGTGAAATCACACCACATTCCACAACAGTAAACCCATTCCAAAACAAAAAGGAAAAATGTGTCAACGTTTTCCAAACTGCAGTTACATAGCTATCCAAAGTCTTGCCAAATATCCCAGTATTGAGATTCCTCCATTGAACATTATGCAAGACCACCCACACCCTTCAGCCATCCAGTCTCACTAGGCTGTAGACAATTCTAGGCATAATTTTCAGGTTATTCTTCCATTTACCTCACTGTAAACCTGAATAACTCCTCTGAAGCATGTACAGGCACTTCAGTAAATAACATTGTAAAGTGCGCTTCTTTTTTTTTTAGTAAGTAGTGTGCAGTTATAATTTTATATAAATGCAATTTGTATTTTTTATTTCAGAAGATGTTACAAATGCTGCCATTCTACAGAACTTTCTAGAAGATATCCTATTTTTCAAATATTACCGTGTTCTTTTCTTCTCATTATTATCCTGTCCAGGCCTTGTTCTCATTTTTGGTCCCAAAACGAAAGGGATAACAAGCATAGAGAGCCATAAAGACAGTCCAACTGGGTTTAAGATTACTGCAGCTGAGTTATCCACATCAGATGGGAGCCAGTCTTCCCCAAGCCTTGTGTGTACAACAGCTCTGTGGCATGAAAACTGCTCTCCAAGAGCTTCATATGTCAAAGTCTGCAAAGTTACACAGAGTTTATCCTTTGGCTGCTTTCCAAAAGTCATGGAGAGACAGGGTCCTTGCCACACTGCCCGAAGGCAGAAGCTCAGCCTGGGTGCACACAGCAGCTTTGCCATTGGCACTAGGGACGTTTTTGTTTTTCAGATGCAGGAGAGAAGTTTTTGGTTGCCAAGTATGACATTACTTTTGAGACAGAGTAAGAAAAAAAAAGCCACACCCGTGGAGAAGTCAGACAGATTCCACATAGTTTTACTTCTTCTGGGAGAACTGTATCTTTTCATTGCAACCTCTTGTGTTTTCTCTCTTCTTTTTTTTTTTAGTGGACCACCAATCACACCACTGGAAGAATGGCTGTGCAGCTTCCTGCAATGCTCAGGCACACAGAGAAATGTTCCAAGTAGAGATCAGACTAACTGGACAGCTAAACCCCTGACTGTATGCAGACACTAAAACTCTGTGATCTAAATTTACATTGAGAAATGGAAGAAATTGAATTATTTTAACTGTCTGCCTGAAAAATGAATTAAGACTGAAGCTCGTTATAGTCTCCAAGTCAGAAGTGGGCAACAACATGAGATTTGGGAGCTGTTCTTACATCTTCATCACATTTGCCACTAATGAGTTGGCCACTGGGAGGAGAACAAGGTCTGAGTGGACTTCTCTTTAGTTTTGCATCTCATTCAGGCTATTGTGTTTGTGATAAAATCAAACCTTTTAAGGCTTAGGTTTAAGTACCTGACTATTTACCCCCCACAATCTGATGGGTCAGATGATGTCAGCTGAGATATCTTTGAATATTGGGATGGGAGAGAGAGTAACAGGGAGAGTGTCATAAATGTTGGGTGAAAGGTAAGTTGTTTTACTGGTAGAATTGTCTTTCTTTTGCAAATTTATCTGTTTGGTCTAAGTGTGTATTTTGCAAATGTACTGAGGTAGTCTGTCGACAGTGAAGACATAATTTGCCTTTTGCAAAACTGACAGCTACTGGGGAGTAGTAGTGTGCAGTTTTGAGGTGTTAACACATCTTCATTGATGTACCAACAACTGTGACATTGAATTCTAGTGAAGAACTATCAAATGTTGCAGAATAATCAACACCTTAAAAAACGAAAGTATGATAGTAGTCTTCTAACTTCTTTTCAGACTGAAAAAGCTCTTAACATCAGCTCACATGCAGTCCTTTTCTTCCTGAGCATATTTTCACTAAGCTGCCAAATTACCTGTTACCAGAGCTAATAAAAACTCATTGAGAAAATGCAGTTCAACCCCTGAAAAATTTCATTATGGTCTCTGTAATAAAGTAAGAACCCACTTCACTGTGGCAAGGCAGAGGAACTCTTTTCATTATATTCCTTTCTCTTCCTCAAAGAGCAACCTCCCCAGAGATTCAGCCAATCTCTGTATGTCTACAATTGGCATTATTGCCCTTGCTGCAGTAATCCTTGCCTTTATTGATGTTACCAACTGTACTGCAACTTTAGCCATGCTACTTTATCCACAGAGCTCCTTAAAACATATTGTTCTTATCTTCTCCAGTCATTTCTCACCACTCCTCTGTATAAAATAGGGCCAATTAGTATATGAAGGTTTGGTTACAGCTTCATTATTATTATTATTATTATCAATTTAATCAAATTAGGATTAGCTCTCAGGCGAACATCAGGCATAAAGAGATGAAACTAAATCCCAGTGCTTAGCCTTTATTCATTGTTCATTAAAATAATATAAAATTTACCCAGTTACAAGCTGAAGAAACTTTGGAAGCAATATTTCTCATTCAAAAGAATTACAGGAATAAATTTGTTTCAGCTGACTGATGAACTAAAGGGTAGTATTTTTATACACAAAAATTTGAATTCAGGGGGATACTCATAAAAACAGCCAAGATGTGCACAGCAAAACCAAGCAAACAAGTGTGTGGTGTGGTTGGTATCACACACAAATAGATAAACCACTGCTTCCTTTTTTTGGTGAGTTTTCTTGTTTCCTCAGTATCACTATTTCAATGGTGTGCATATACCTGGTGTCTATATACTCTCATCTATATATCAGATAATCATCTCTATATACCAAGTCAAGATAGTTAGCAAGCTCTGCTTTACATCTGGGAAGGATAAAAGAAACACTTATTCTCACTCGACTGTGTGAGAAAACAAAGCAGCTGGAGGTCAACAAATGGCATCCCCCACTCAGTGAACCTTCCATGAACCCCTAGTTCAACACGATGCCAGAAGGGTCATTATATTGGAGATAACGAATTTCACCAGAAGAAACAGCCACACTCGATTCCACAGTCATGCCACAACTGCATTTATCCAAATCTCTTATTGTTATTTCTATTTATAGAAATTTTAGAATAATATTTCTAGAGTATTCTTATTTCCTTTTCCTATATTTGTTCGCTGTTCTGTATGTTTTAGTATAGTACCCATTGTACTACTCCTTGTAGCTTAATTTGAGCTCTTGGATTAAATTTTATTTTGCAGCTGCAAGGCCACCCAGCCTTCTCCATTGACAGGAAGCAAGCTGTTTTCTGGACGTGGGTGTTTGGGATGCTTTCTGAAGCCAAGGAAAGTTTGGTTTGGGAAAAAAGCAAAGGTCAAGCCTGTCCTTAAATGTTTGGGCAGTTGATTCTTTTTTTACCTTGAAACGGATTTTTTGGGTAAATTAAATACATTCATTCCCATTGGAGGAATAGCCATGTGGTTTCATCAGATTGCACATTTTTTCTTTTTTTTTTTAATTATTGTTATGACACAGCGTAACATTAGGGTTATATTCATTGAATATGGGGTTTGGCCGCATCCCCCAGAGGACTTCAGTGGTTGGACACAACTGGAAATTATTAATTTCATCATCAGTTTTTTCTGCTTGTGTTGCTGAACATCGAGGACTGCTATAACTACTTTAAATATTAAATTAATTAACTTAGGGTGTTTTTTTTTAAATGCCAACTTTAAAAATATTTCCAAGCATGAGTGCAGTGAAAATTATTTTATTTAAGATTAATTGATTTCTGTATGGATTTGGCACTGTCACTGCTAGGTGTCATTTATGGGATGTGGCCATCCCTACTCCTGGCTCCCTGGGAGCAGGAGTGGTCCAAGCCTGCCGGCAGCCATGCTCGGTGGGCAGCACACTTGCTGTTTAAACACACAGAACACAAACGTATTTCACTCCTTTTCTCACCATGAAGACTGACACAAAGAGTGAATTTAAGAGCACATTCCAGAGCTGCATGCTACCATCAATCTTCGAGTGATCACCAGCTGGCATTAGGGTGCACAATAAAAGACATGTTCAGCGGGCTGAGCATAGCCTGGTGGATTAAAGTCCTCTCAACTCTAAATCTTATTTTGCTTGTATTTTGCTGTTTGACTTTAGACATGTCACATAAACTCTCTGACTTACATATGTAAAGTGGAGGTAACAGTTTGGTATTTATTTGACCGGGTTGTTTTTTGAATTGCACTTGGTAATCTACAAAAAAGCCTTTGAAATGCAAATGAAATAGCTGGAGGAAGCTATTTCAAATGTATTTCACATTCAAAAAAAAGATATTTTTTGTTTGTTTGTTTGTTTGAAGTCCAGACGCTTCAAACTTAATAAGCTCAGTCAAAACTCTAATTTGGATTTAAGAGATAACTTTTATGCTTTTCTGTTTAGATTTAATCTGAATGGGAAGCCATTAAAATAAACAAACCTTCTGCAGTCACTCACTCCATGTTTAAACTAGACTTGCCATATTTATTCATCAGGATGACCATTTAGAACTTGGCCAAAATTGGGGAAAAAAAGCATAAGAATTCCCTCTTTTGCATTTACACAGATAGAAAAAAAACTAGATAAAACGTACTTGTTTATATTCAACTTTCAGTTATGAAACATCTCATGATTACAACACTATCTCTTTCAGATAACGGGAGGCTCTAACAGAACTGAGCAATTAGTGTATTTGGATATGCTGAATATCAGCAAAGAGAAAAAAGAAGACAAATCTTTGATTCCAGGTAAAAAGGCAGAAGAGTCAAGATAAGTAACATATCTGATAAAATACTATGTGGGCCTCCTACAGGTCCATTATAGAAATAGGAGGTTCAAGGAATGAAGGACTCAAGCAGCAAATCAAACCTGAAGGGTATTTAGTTTCTTGACAGGTTAAAATTGGCACATTGCAGGTATAGGGCAGGAAGTGGCAACAGGATAAAAATTAACCACAGTCATCCACTTATCTCTACAGCAAACTACTAACTGTAGCAGAGGAAGATGCAAGTGCCCTCGGTATATAACTCTGTGCCCTTGATCCTTAAACAAAAAATTGCCTTAATTTAAAGGCAAAAATCACAGATTTTGTCTCTTCTATATGTCCTGTACTTATATTTTGGAAGCACAAGCAAAATAATATGGCTATTCATTTAAATGAATGTGCAAATACATAGAACAAAGGAGATTTGTTTCATGATTAGAGCAGGGAACTATATGTCAGAACTCCTGGGCACTTGCTCTCTGACCTTGAACAAATCTCTCACCCTCCATTTATGTCAGTTTAACCATCTGCTATATGTTTATAACAACACTTACCTGTCTTTCAGAATTACTATCAAGTTCAGTTAATGTACGTTTCTTAAAAAAAAAACAAATTAAAGCCATTTTTATGTTCAAGGTAGTATTATAATTCGTGTTCCTGCTAACTGTTTAGGCTTACTGCATGGTATATTTAAATCACTCTATTTTACAGGTACACATGCTTTAGTGTTTCTCTTTCATATAAAGCAATGCTGCTTAATGCACAATCCATTTTAGCTCCATTAAATAGATGTCATGAATTTGATTGCTGTAGAAAGAAAATATCTGCCATGTGATTGTGACAAAGCAAATAGAGACAGTTCTGAATAGCTTTTAATCAGAATTTGTTTACTAAAGGCATGCTAACTTCAGTAGATTTGGCCATGAGGAGGAATGCCAAACAGTGACCTTTTGAACTCACACTGAATGAAAAATATTTTCAACAGGTTTAAGTCTTTTAGCTGGTGTTTATTAAATAGGGCTTTCACTGCTATGTAAGACATATTTTGACTAGTTCCCTTAAATAGCTTCACCTTCATAGAATTTCACAGCATACTTTCATCTTTATATTTTCACAAACTAACATTCATTCTAATAAACTTTATCTTTATTAAATGATCTCTCATAGTTGCTCCTCCTGCTTGGCTCTGTATGCTATTCCATGCTGGGCTACTGGGTGGTTTACTGGCATTTAAAGTTCCTACTTGAAGGGATCTCTTACATCAGATTTAGTGTAGAATAAATAATTTTGATTTATTTTTATGTATTTTTGATGGCAATCTATTATAAAGACTAAATATTATCACTGAAGACATTACAATCTAATGATACCAATCTTCCCCATTTGATAACTTTTGCTACAGAAGTTATCAAATCTACTCTTGCTATGTGACTAGCATTAGCCTGAGAATTAAAACACTTTACACAGCCCTGGATGTTATTGTCACTGACCAGTGATCTGTTGACCTGATTTTTCACTGCATTGCTCTGAATGTTCAACTCTCAACCTATAAAACCAACAGAGAATCACTGGCATAAAATACAGTATTAAAGCATTAAGAATCAATTCTCATCTTTCCAAATAATGGTCAGAAATGAAGTCTCCAAATTTATCATATTACCAGTTTGCTGCAGGTGAAATTTCCAAAATTGTTAAAATATGACCTCAGGGTGAGAAACGACCTTGAAGTTTGCATTCTTGGGCTCTAGTCCTGGTATTATAACAAATCTAGAGCTTGGATGATCATTTTTGGAAACATCATCCTCAGTTTGGCAATACCAGTCAGCCTCTCCCGGTACAGCAACCCTAAGGCAGAACAGAGGAGAGCACAAGTATCCAGCTACTTGCAAGAATGTTACAGGATATATCCTTCTGTCTTTTTTTTTACAGCTATTACAGACCATTTGGGTCAGGTTGGTTAGGCCTGACCATGCACATCAGGCTCACCAAAGAATTTAGGCAGAGAAATGTTTTTGTTCTGCATGCCAATATACCTTAGGCAGCCACCTCCTTTGCCAACCCAATGCAAAGAGAAACTGAGAAAACTGTGCAGGGCATATCATATAATACAGTTTGCATCTGTGAAAATACCTGAATTTGAGCTTGGCTGGATTTTCCTGAATTAATATTCGGAATTTAGGCTCTTAATTCCCACCTAGATGCCAGTTTAGGTGCATAACTGGTGTATTAAGTTCCTGGTTATTACTTCCTTGCCATATTGCACTTCCTTTACTCTAGCTTTGGTCATGTCACAACTACTTTCATCACTTCTACAGTTAAATTCTGTACTGCAATGACACTTTATGTTCCAAAATAGGTTCTCCGAAAGAATTCTCAACCATTTAATTAAAAAGGAAACATGCTGGAATCCAATGAACTATACTGTCCCTTCAGTACCTTATTCTGCTTCCCATGTGCCACAATAAAGTGACCATGCAGATCTCACACTGCTATGCTCAGAAGTCTAATTCCTGAGTCTAGTCACAGGAGGCAAAGTGGGCTGTCCCAGACTTGTCACTGCCTACCGATGGCCTGCCCCTTTATCATGTCAAATCAGTGCAGGCTTGTCTAGAAACAGAGCAATGTAGAGAAAATGATTAATGATTTACAACTTGTGTGATAAAGTACAAGCAGAGAAGTCCATCCTTCAGTGTTCCTAATGCCAAATGAAATGGTCAGAAATCCTGCACTGCCAGAAAATGCATCAACTTCTTCAGGCTTAAAAGCTGAGGGCAGTGCATTTCAGCCTTGGGCATGAGAAAAGGGAAACCTTAGAAGTGAATGACTATGCTGGGGAGAAACATTCTGGTGAATGAGGGAGAAAGAACAGTAGCACAAGAACCTAACTGATCCAAACCAACATAATCTTCTCCATTGCTACTGATTTCAACCTTCTTCTGCAGGTTCCTTTTTTCTTTTGTTTTTCTCTAATGACTACAAAAGAAGTCTGAATGATTAACTCAGAATAGATATCAAATATTTACATGATGACACAAGAACTTCCTCAGTATGACAAATTTGAACTTCCTCAGTATGATAAAAATACAACTTTGCCTCACCTGGTACCACAAGGGATGAGTGTAACAGTGACAATAGAAGAAAAAAAAAATAAATGTGAAAACAGTTAACTAAAAGCTTTGCTTGTTTTAATGGCTTTGGGCCACTGAAATAAAAAGGATCTAATTCCCTCTAAATATAGTGAACTCAAATGTAATTGTATCAAAAACCTCCAAGCAGGACAAAAATCACACAGACAGGAGCTTGACAACTTATTGGATTTATCATCTTAGAAAGCAAGTGACAAATGAGGAGAGCAGGAAGGGAGGGAGGGCAATAAAGTATCTGAAATTTGAATACATTTGCATTAATTTCCTGATAAAATTAGGTGCCGTCTAATATTCCCCTGCCACTTGCACACTATGCCAAAGCAAACCTGCATTATTTGTCCTGAAAATACTATTCATAGAAGCAATCAGAAAGTGATTTTTCATAGATGCCAAAAATAATCATACAAGTAAAGGTTTGCAGGTTCTTTCAGGCTGCATGCTACCAATATTTAGGTGCTGGACATAGAAAAATGATCACTGTGCAGATCATGTAATTTATACTGGTTTTCTCCTTCAATTCTGCTTCCCTTTCTCCAGGTCTCTAATAAGGTAAAGGACTATCCTTTCAGCTAGTATGAACTTGTGCATACCAAGTGAGATGGTAGACAGCCCAAGTGATAACATTTATTTTTCAAAATTATAAAATGTTGCTGCTAAATGACAGTTTTTGTTCTGTGCCTCAGTCCTCAAATTATTCATACACTGCAAAAATTCTACTTCAAGTAGCTGACAACAAAAATCCCTTCAACTGTTCACACAGAGCATTTAAATATCTTGCAAGGTGCCTTATAGCTATTATATTATTGTAATTAAAATAAGACCTATAAATTACATTAATTATTAATGTTACTGTGGGGATGTCTGCCTAACAAGTGAGTGTAGAGTGCAATTTGTTGGAACTGTTTTCTCTGCTGCAATGATACTGTTACTCAGGAAATATTAGTACTTAGCTAGAATTAATTGAACAAAGAAAACTATGTCACTAGCCTTGGGAGAAAATTCTAATCAGAAATAAGCAAGTAGTTAAATAAACTTGTCTCAGTACTGAAGAAAAAATAAAAATATAAAAGGCATAAAATAACTGCTGATGATTAGATATGAGGATTACCATCTGGAATAGATAAAATATTAAAATATTCCCAGAATCTCACCTCTTTTGCTATAAGTCAAGATAAAGAGCACTTAATTATTGTGGGTGTGTATGTCAGAATATCCCACTGTGATAAGGGCCATGTTATTTCTGATTCCATTTCATGACACGGCACATGATGCTCTTACTTCTTTTGTCTCAGTTTGTGAATTCATTAAATCAACATATTTTACCTATGCCCTGCTTCTAAAATTATAGTGAGTGGTTTCTGAAAGTCAATTGACTCAGCTTGTAGCTGGCATCAACCAGGTTTTTCTGACTGAAACAACATATTTCTTGTGACAAGCACCTCTTAGATTAACTTGAACTCTACTACTGGCCAGATGCAGACCCATAGGTGCATCACTTCATTTTTCTCCTTCTTCTGGCTTTGGTCTGTCTTGTTTATTTGGATTATAAACTTCTCAACATGGGGCTGCAGACAGCAGCTTCTGAATGCCTGTGCAGAAAAGCAGGGGTGGCATATTACATAACTTCAGTTTACTGCAATAATATCAATGCGAAAAAAAGAAGGTTTTATAGTGGCTTAAATACTTTGGGAGGGGCTAGATAAAAATGCTTGTTCTTTTAAAATTAGCTCTTAAAGAGTGCTTTTGGCAGAAAGATTTTATGTCCCCAGTTTGCATTTTGAACTGACTGAGCAGTGTTCTTATTGGCAACTTTCTCTTGGTTTGCTTCCTGCCTAGCTCACTCTGTTGGAAGGTCCAGGGTAAATACAGTATCATTGCTATTGAGTCACTCAACCACAGCAACGACCCAAACCAACACCAAATCCTCTGTGGCTGTTAGGATTACAAGTAATCTAAGCATCATCTTCTGGAGCAAATCAAGAGGCAAGAAAAACACAGGAAAGTGATATGCAACAACTGGCTTTGAATATTAAGAGAGCCAGGTCAGTAGATAGTCAAAAATATTTTGTATGGCAGCACAAACCACAGGCCCAAAGTCAGGATTGCCACTAATTACAACAGACCTGCAAACATTCTAGGAGGAGGAAAACCAACAGCATTTGTCCAAAACCGGATGGCCCCATCAGCCTTTCTGACTCAGTGAACAAAAGCAATTAAGAGCAGCATAGGACTTCCATATTAAGAATTCCAGGTTATCTGAAAGTAGGGACATGACTTGCACCAGTCTCTCTTTTGCATTAAGGCAAATCCCAAAGAGATGTGAGTTTGTACATTGGCTGACTGGGCAGGCTGGGCAGAGTCATACAGTCTGCTGCAGGCACCTGAGGCATTGAGTTTAGGAGCCCAGTTTGTAGAAGCTCTGTATAGTCTCATTGAGAGGGAAACATCAGAGGGTTAAAGAGAGAAGGGGAGTGGCTTTGATTCTCCAAAGCTCCATCTGAAAGTACCTGCCTTGATTTATTGAGGTGAAACAGAACATAAAGATAACTCCAATTTACAAATAGGTGTCAGTTTGCTTGATTTGTACGAGGTCATATCTAATGGTGACAATTCCCCATGAAATCTCAGAACAGGTGGAAATTGCAACTCCTTTAATAAAACATTGTGGGCATCTTTCAAAACACCAGGCCCAAAATTCAGTGGTTATGTACGTTTTCCTTGCAAATATTTAAAAATGCTTCAGGGTCATCCATATCTCGTGCAGGAATCATTGGCAATATAAAGGTAACAAACTGTAACTTCAATTAATAAAACTTCCAACTTCCTTTTACGTCCTTTCAAAATGATTAATCACTTTAAGAGATGATCCTTCCTCTGTAGATCTTCACCTCTGCACTCACATCTTTTGCAAGCAATGAAATTCACCCAATTCCACTGAAAGACTGGTCACTGTATTTTCAGTAGGATAAGGCTAAAAGATTGAAATAAAGCAGAAACCTCTAAAAAATTCAAGAAGTGTACAAGAACAAAATAGGGGCAGGTTTTAATCTGCTACAGTTGCAATATGGTCTACTCTAGGAAAATATTAAGCACTTAGAGTTTAACTGAAGACATACAAGAATTTCCACTAGGACTTCTCAGGAATGCAAACTAAGCATCTTTAAATGCTCTGTTGGATCAGTTTTTAATCTCAGGTAAAAAGGGAAGTGAAGAAAGACACTTACAAGGGAAAATAGAAAGCAAACAAGGAAATTAAAATATTGGGTTATTTATTACAAATGGTAATAGTTATTTCAATGTTTTAAAATACACAGCAATTTCTTACTGAAAGACAGGAAGCAAAATTTTATCTGGAGGTTACATAAACCCTGGGCTGCCACAATTATGCGCTGCTATCCCAGCAGAGGAAATAACCAACAAGAAATAAGAGTTATGGAAAAAAAAAAAATAATCCAAAGAAACACCAAACCAGAAAGAGAGCAAGAAGAGAAGAAAATACCATTCTTGAAATAAGGTTGTCAATACAGCTGAAAATTGGTTTGCATACCATTTTCCTCCTCGTACCTCAATGCAATCTTCCTTGGACATGTTTCATAGCAGCCGAACTCAAGAATCCCTCTAGGGTAGGGATACAAAGAGGGACTGTGGGTTCTCATAAACAAAAGATGCTAATGTATCTATCCGATAATTTATTTGTCAGCATCAATTTACCTCCAATTCAAAGTAAAATTGCAACTCTGCACAGCAGGAGCATAGGGCAGAACACAAACATCTGCGAGAAACCGGAAACACAAAGACTGAAAACAACTTGCCAAAAGTCATCCAAGACCATAACTGGGAAGGGCACCCACCACCCAGGCCCACTTTCACATCCTCTAAGACCAGGGGAAGCATCCTGCACTTTCATTATGCAGAGAAACAAATCATTTGGGAACAGTCACCCTAAGGAGGTTGGATGAGGCAGAGGCAGCGTCCCTGCTCAGAACCTCAGTGCAACTTGGCTCCTCTGAAGCCTTTCCAATGGCCTTGGAGGGACCAAGTGTGCTGGCTGGGTACTTGCATGGGTAGCAAGTAAGCAGCACATGCTTGAGGAGAAAAATGCAGAGCCCTCTACTTTAAACAGCCATTAATGGTTTGTGGCTTAACTAAAAATAACAATGGCTGCAAATGCAATCTGAATTTGTTTTTTCTTTATGGGTTCAAATTGTGCTGTGCAGTGACCAAGACATTTAATGAGATTGAGTACAATGAGGCTCACATTTTACTGGTCTAGGAGGAGGAGTTGGTTGTGCATCCCTGGAAAACTTGTCAAAAGGAAGTTTTTATTACAAAGCCCACACTAATAAACTTCACTCCTGGCATCCCATGTCACAGAAAATTGAGTTAAGAGATCATTCAGCCCATCTGCCTCTCCTACCTCCTAAACACGTCTCCCTTGGGTTTTAATGGTATATATTTCACTTAGTTAACTGCTACTAATGATAATTTTTAAGGATCAATGGAAAGTTTGATGCAGGCAAAAAGAAGTATCTCTTCTCCTGTAAACTTAAAGGAAAAGAAAACGCCCAGAGATATTTTAGAGAGAAAAAAGCATGAAATCTAGCAATGGAATTTTCAGCACACAACAGCCTCCAAGTAGGGCATAGGAAAAAGCAAAGGCTTGTTGCTTCCACAGCTTTTCACTGACGTCTAAGTGCACTGGCAACTCTTACAACCTGTCTTATTTGACATTTGTTACTCTATACTTCATGTGCTTTGCACTGAGTGCATATGAAGCTATTTGTTATTTCTGTTTCCTACTAGCAAGGGATTTATGTCACTGCATTAGAATGCTATTACAATTAATAAACTCATCACCACCCTGAGAACAATTACAATAGGGAGAATATGAAGAAAAAGAAAACCCAGATGCACAACCAAAGAGAAAAGGTTCTAAAGTTCCCTAAAAAAATATATGTTTTGGACATGTACAAGTATCTTGGCAAGCCAATGTCCCAAACATAAGGGCTTTGGCCCAAAAAGTAGAATTTTTGAAACAGCCACTGACACATCCAATGGCAGAGATGTGCTTCAAAGCAAATTCAGAGTGTGTGAAAAGGAATGTATGTTTGCCATTGTGTGTTCAGAAGGAAGCAGCAGGATCTGCTGGTCTCCACTTAACCCTGCCATCTTCTTTCATGTCATCAAATGAAGGTGCAAATTTTCATTACTCTTATAAATATCACAGCCTTGAGGAATATTACACAAGTCAAAAGTTCAGAAACATCTTTTTTTTTAACAAACAAAGAAAAACATTTGGCAGAAGAGTGTTTGGAGCAATCTGAATAGTGAGACAAACATAATAATAATAATTTTTTTTTGCCAGGCATTGGTCTACACAGCAGGAGTGTGACTAAACCTGGATCAAGACAATTTCTCATAAAAGAGCTCAGGAGTTGAAGATTTAAGAAAACAAAGTCATTGTTACTGCAACAATCATAAAGCAATCATGAAAATTAGCAAACTATTTCTGTCTTATAATGAGAACAGAAGATGACTCTATATGAAGTAAAACAATAAAACCTTCTCTATTCCTCTAAAATAAGGCCAGTTACTAAGATTCCCAGAAACTTGAATTTTTTCCTTGAAACCTCACTGAATGTTGATTCCCACTATTCTACCAGAAGAAGAAGAGCTGAAGTCTCATGGGCAATGTGACAGTGCCCCCAGTTTGTCTGGAAGTGGTTTGGTACTTCCTGAAGTCCTGTAATTTACTGAGCTACTTTTTTCAGATTCTTTCTTTGACATGAACTGAAGCACAATGTCAGACAGAGATAGTCAATTATCAGCGCTGAGTCTTACACAGGGCTTGGTCCAAGCCCGTTAGAGACCTCCCAAGTTTCTGTCCCTGGACACTCCAGGCTCCACACACGGGGTCGTGTGAATGGGTGCATCCCCCACGTCAGGGCACTCGCAGAGGGCAGGCAGGGCATGCTGGCCAGAGCTGCAGCCAAGGACTTCTGCAAGGGAGTGTGCTTTCCAGAATGCACTTCTGAGCTCTTCCTAGCCTGAAATACCCTGATCTCTCTGCCCCAAAACCCCATTTTCCAAGCGCAGCAGGCCAGTCAGTGGGTCCTGGCAGACACCACCAGAAAACTGTGATGGAGAAGGAACTGATGTGAGGGCGACCATATGAATGAATCATCTGTATAAAACATCTGCCTTATCAGGTATAGTATTAATGGTAATAGAAAAACTTCAGAGAAAAAAATGAAATTCAGTAGGAGGCTTTGTTTTCAATAGGTCATGGAGACAGTGAACTGATTCACACTTATTTAAACTAAGTCCAGGCCAGAAGAAATTATTCAGAAAGGACTGAGTATGGTCAGCATGAGTTGGCCTTCAAACTTCTTGTGTTTATCATCAGCAAACTAAATCTTGACTTTACTGAGGCTCTTCTCATCACTATAACTGACTGAACTGCAAAATCAAGCCACATGATAATAGGTTTCAGATGAAGTTTCCCAGAAAAAGTGTTTCACAGAAGCTTCATTTGTTGCCTAACACTGCACAGGGAAATAATAAATCCCAGTTAGAAATATACAGGTGTTTATGGACTCATAATATAGTTGTATCTGTTACAACTAGGATTACGTTATATAAGCTATACCTGCAGGCTAAATAGCAGCAGTTTTAATTAATTTCTTAAAGCCATATAAGCCATTCAGCTTTCTAAGTACAACAATTCTATTCATCCAGTCTGACTGGATTGCCCATAGCAAATCTAGCTATGAAACAATGCAAACATTCAAATTGCAAAACTTACACATAGCAATTAGTTAATATGTTTACAATAATAAAGCAAGTGTTCATAGTGAAAAAAAAAAGTGATAGAATATATTATATAAAGTAACAAATGTATTATTACATTTGGTAAATAAAGTTTTTTTTCTTGAAAAATTATTTGCTTCTCCAAGGAAACCACACAGCCTCACATCCATTTTCCAGGAAGAGCTCTAGTCCTGCTTGCTACATACATCCAGGGAAAATGCCATGGAATTGCTTACTTTTTTTCATCTTAAGTAGGAGTGGTGTACTTGACCATACAGCAGGACATTTCTGTGACTAGATCAGCTGCTTTAGCATGAAACTTTGTATCCTTTCTTTTGAATTTCACTTAGGAGGAGGATAGGATGTTGTTAGGGTTTGACACAGAAGGGCTGTTGGGAAAAGTTTTCAATTAGCAATAATCGCGCCTCGGATTAACCTCATTGGCTACGATACTGCCACTGTGCAAAGCTATTTATATGGATATTTATTTTGAACTATTTATATGGATATTATTAATTTATTTTTAGTATAGTTTCATGAGGAAATCTGGTGGAAGGTCAGAAACTGGACCATGGTCTCCAAATAAACAGGTTTGTGTTCTCAACCTTCTAACATGCCATTTTGAGTATTAGATTTACAAATTTAGGTCATGCATACAAAGCAATTTAAAAAAATAGTACCCAACAGCAGGTAGTAAAACACTAAATGTGCAGTAACATTGCCCCAAGGTTCTCAAACCACTTTAATTATCCCTTAAAACATAGCCCAGAGAAGAGTGAACACAGTTTAGACAACACATCTCTCAACAACTAGCTCCAGGTTAAAGGGAACAGCTGTTTCACACCGCCTGGCAAACAACACTCAAGCTTGAGGAATAAGTGATGCTGAAATCAAAGATGGTAGGTCAAACACAAGTCAGAGCCTTAGAGTTCACACAGCTATATATGGGCTCACACTTTAGGTCTGAGTCTTCAAACTTTAGTGGTTTCACCTAAGGGACAGCCCCTCCAACAGCACAAAGAATCCAACTATAATCTGGCTGTCCTGATGGTCAGTCACTGAGCCACCAGCCAAACTGCAGCTGGGTGTGCCTGGGTACCAATCCAGCTCCCAGTAACTTCACAGCCTCAACAGCTGGCAGGATCCCTGCGAAAACCAGAGCAGCTGCAAAACCTGTGTACAGTGACATGTCAAGCTATGGTCAAAATAAAAGTTGAATCCTCACAATGTCAGAAACCTGAATGTTTGGAAAAGGTTTTTTTGGTCTTTTAACATCGTAGTTCAGTAAAACAAAACATACTCATCAGTCTTGAAAAACATCATGTCCTTAAAAACCTTCTTGAACCATCTTTTGGAAACAATGATGACAGAGAAGTGACATATTTGTTATTATTCACTTCTCCTTTGTAAAGAAATTACATCAAAAATTGCAAGTTAAACCCCCCAGCTACTCAGCACAAAGAACCCACAATAATCTTGGGAATATTTTTGTTATTTCTCAGTGTCAGCAAAAAAAGACAAACAAAGAGAAAACTCCACAAAGAAGCTAAGAAGTCTATTGTTGTGCATTTGACTACATTGTAAACATGTGCAACACTTGTGTGTTGAGCTTCTTTAATTCTTCATCAACACTGAGGAACATTGAATGATTTAATGGCCATGTGAGTATTTTTCTGTCATGTGCATGTAACTGATTAAAGCTGTATTGTCTGACAGTAAAATCAAATATAGTTGGCCCACAGGAATAGAAAGCCTAATTGTTACCTGCTAGTCCTCACTGATAGTCACAGTACTTGCTAATTAACTACCCAGAAAAGGCCGAAGAAGAAAGCACCAGAAATGAGATTCCTGTGGTGAGGTCCTACGTACGACTCAGTTTGACCAAAAGAACTTACATCTGGACAAAATTAACACTCATGTTGCAGATTCTTTGAACTCTGAGATAGTGGCCAAAGTGGCTTGGATGCAGCTCTTTGTGTGTGTGTATATATAAACACAGACACACACGACTGGCTGAGGCTGCCAACCCAGCCTTCTGCAGGGACAGCCACCAAGCCATAGGAGGAACCGTGTCACATCTGTTAGTGCCACACTCAGGACTTCAACCATGAGCACAGCAAAAGCACATAATGTGATTAAGTGGAAGATGCATGCACGAAAACAAAAAAGGAAAAAAATAAAAGGACATTTGATCTTTGAGAGCACATTAAACAGTAAAGAGAACTGAGCTTTTGGATGTAAAACACATGGCCAAGGCTTGTAATTTACAATATAGGAGTCTAAAAATTTAAAGAATCTCCTTATAGTCACCAGGTTAAGCATTTGAATTGATATATGAAAATTTATTCTGTTGCTCTTTTTCTGCAGAGTATTGATTCTGTTAAGTCTTGTATCCCCACCTTGATTCAGAATTACCATGACCACATTCATCAAGGGAGAGATAAGATTTAAGTATATTCTTTAAACAGCTTTCTACCAGTTGCATAAATATCCTCTCACTGATTTTAAAATTTGCTGGTTGACACCATCTAGAACTTCAATTAAATGCTAAATGTAAAAGACTGTCTTCAATATCAGTGGAATAAAGCCAGACAATGTATCATTACTGCAAAACTGGCACAGTTTCATAGTAACTCTATCTAGCTTTCTAAATCCAAAATTTAGGTTTGCAACCAGCAAAAGACTTACTGTTAAAGTGCTGGAACACATTTGTCGCTTCCCATAAAACTGTGCAAAGGAAGGACATATGTGACACGTGCTCGGATTTCTTGTTTCCGTACCCTTTCTTCAAAATATTCTTGCAAAATATGCCACCAACAGCACAATGCCAAGTGCCTTAAGGGTCACATTGGGCTTCCTTCACAGGATACAATGATTATATCATGGTGGCGTTGACACACAGCCATGTCCAAACAGCTGCTAAAGAGATGACAGGAGACCATCTGTCAGGAAAACCATGCCCAGCTGCTGTCTAAGCTGAAGATTACTTTGCTGACATGATGCAAATGGCATGTAAAGCTTCATTACCAGGTTAGTTAACCAAGTCAAGAAATCCAAGGTTACAACAGCAAAAGCCTTTCTCTAGCTATGACAATGCCTGGAGTAAGTGTTATGCTCACCCAGGACACAGCAGAAGGCTCTGCAATCCCCAGACAGAAGATAAAAGATAACAAGATAGCAAAAGATCTGACAGCCTCTGTTCTAAGACTGCTAACACTCTCTGCCAAGACAACTTGTTTTTATAAACAAACCATGGCTGTGCACTAAATTTATCGTCCTCCAAGGCTTCCTGTGATGCAGAGGCTTATCACAGACCTCTGAGCAAGGAAACCAGGGGGCTCCTCTGTCCAGGTAGCTGCCAGCAGGCACCTCCAGCACTGGCCCATGGAGAAAACTGAATTCTGTAAGAGAACAGATCTCACCTAAAATGCATGAGGGAACATTTTTATAGGTAGCTTTGTCACCCAGATGAGCAAGGAAAAGGTTTTGTTTTCTGAAACATCACCTTTGTCTTTCCTGCTATTGGATTGGAATTAATTTTCTTCATGGCTTTGCACCTCCAAGGATTTCAAAGAGCACACTTGCTGACATCAATAAGCCCCACTGCTTTTCTTTCTGCTGCTTCCAAGAAAAAAAATATGTTTGCTGTAAGCAAAAAGATGTTAAAGTTCCCCTTTCAATATATTTATAGCTTTATATTACTCTGATCTTGTTTTCTTTGTGATTCACATTGCATATCTGCTGATTGGAATAATTACCCATATTTCACTGCTGTAATATGAAAAGTATGAGAGGAATTTTCCATCTAAAAGGTTTAGCAACACCCCATACTTTCAGTAAGATTTGTCCTGTCAGGCCATAATTGCTTCTGAGTGCCCCACCCTCTCGTACTTTCAGAAAAAAGATAGTATCATTTAAAAATATAGGCATACAGTATACTGTGTTTCACAAATATGTATGGTCCTGTAGTCTGCCAAAATTTACAAAATAAAAAGGATAAGAAGTAATGCCATATGCAGAAAATGAACTTTGTTTTATTCGTGTACTTAGTTTACAATTAGCAAATGCAGAAATTCCATTTCAGATTGCAAACTGAGGATGCAGAACTATTAAAGAATAGTACAATAGTAAAAAATCTGGATGAGTAATAAAATCTTTTCATTCTTTTTCATTTCTCAGGGAAGAGTTTTTAAATGACAAAGAATACAGAGACAGTATCAAAATGGTTGCTTTACAATTGGTAGTTTTTTAGAATTCTTCATCTAAAAATTATGGTAGGACTATCTGAAATAGTAAGTAAATAAACTGTAAACCGTTTTCTCTTTTCCAATACATGCTGTGTTGCTCTAAACAAGTTGTGCATGAGCATACAAGAACTCACTTGATAAGTGATCAGCAGAGTGAAATTTAGAACTGGAATTCCCTTTAGATGTCTATAAAAAGCATAACTACATAAGACTTAAGATAAAAGTAAATAATGGAAATGAAGTCTTGATTGTGGAATCTCTGTGGACTTCACTGACCCAGACTTTGTATTACTGAATCCCTGATGAAATGACTCTAAGTCCAGACATACACAATAATAAATGATGTTCTTGTTCTGTCTTACATGTCTATGTTGCCATAATACAAGTCAAATTTGTAGGTGTCTTTATTCTCATAATATATCTGTGACTTGGCATCAATGCTGGTCTGCTGATGGGAAATCACAGACAGAAGATGAGGTACTTGCTCAAAGCTTGTTAAGCAGAAGGAAGGTGAACCTCCCTCTGCAGGAGGCACCACAGCTGCTTGGTCAGCCTTCTGCCAAAACAGATCCAGGCAAAATCACCACAAATGTAATTTTGCTTGCTTAAATATTAAAACCTTGGTCAGGGTATGCAACACTTTCAGAAAAGCAGTGGGGGTGCTGTATCCTGCTCATGTCAGTGTCTAAAGCAGTAATGTAGGTTCTCTTGAACCTGGACAATCAAGACAACTTCTCTGTCCTTCAGTTTACCTACTGGATCATGTGCCTTGCAAAGCTTTTGATGCTTCCTTCTTGAAAAACATTATTAAAATGCTAAATATTATTACTGTTGTTACCATTCAAGTTTTTGAGTCAGTAGAACAGGTCTAAATATCTTACAAACAACCACTGTGTTTAAATTCTTTACATACTTTAGTTGTGTAGGCTGACTAAATCCCTGCAAGTATAATGGTTTCATTCACCCTTCTTTATAGAAAATGGAAAAATGTTCATCTGCTTGTGGGAAAATACCTTTTATAATTTCTGTGTTTTCCTTTTGAAGGTAAATATAAAACCGTAAAATATATAATAAACTTTCCACTATGTTTTATATAAAAGCTAGAACTATTGCTTCATTCACATATTAAACACATGCTGCCGTGCTGCTTGTCTCAGTGAAAATTCTCTTTTCTAGCACTGCTGTACTAACAACAAAATCAATCAGAAGTGAGAAAATACACTGCCCACCCAGCCCTCAGTGCATCAATGTCCAGACAGTATCGGTTGTTTCCCTAAAACATCCTTAAATGTAGGAGTGAAAAGCTGCCAGTAGCCATTCCTCCTTTCCCTTTTCTGTTTTCTTTTTTTCTTTTTATTTTTTTTTTTCTTTTTGCTTCCCTCCACATTTTACAAAGAAGCAGAAGCTCCAAGAACAACTTTCTGGCAGGGTGCTGTACATGCTGACTTGGAAACTCATCTCTGACTCTAATCCAAACCAGCAGGCTGTGAACAAAACCATAGTCTCTGAAGTGCAGCAAACATTTCTCCCTACCTCCCCAGCCTACTGAGACACTGTGTCATCAAAGATTTTATTGTCCCTGCAGGTGGTAACCTCATGGTTACCTACAATTTTGATTACAAGACAAATGAGGCACTGTTATTTAAAGGAACAATTTTTCTGTTAAATGGTATGAAAAGTGAACAGTTATGAAGCTGTATCAAGGCATTTAGACTGCAGAGCAGCCAGTGTGGCAGACCACAAAGCACAGCTGCAGTCACAGGTACATTTTAGAAAGATTTCACCTTACAGCTGTAGAACAGAACACTTATGCACACAAATGTTGAAGACATAGTTGATTTAACCCCACTGTAATGAAAACAATTATGAATTCCTAAGGCATTGCTGCCTTACAGTAAATAATTTTCAAATACTTGCACAACCAGAAGTTCAGTTCAATGTCCATACATTCCCACTGTACCATCTCCTTATGAATTCTGCCTTACTGCCAAGTAATTTTGCTTTCCCCAAAATTACATCAATATCTTAAATATCACATAGATAGACTTTCGTACATATCTCTACACTTAAAAGTCAAGCAGAAAGAAATAATCACTTCTACCCCTGAGAGTATAGTATGCATTATATCACTGCATTATGATGTTTATGCAGTTTTTAAAAGCATCAACCCACCTGGAAGTAAAAGGCCTGTAACCTGCTGCCTTTTTCAGTGCAAAAATAATTTCTGACATTAAGGATCATGTTCTGACCTCAGCCAGAAGCTCTCAAATCCTTCCTGCCCTTCCTTTCTACTGCTGCTCAATGAGGAATGGTGGCTCACCTTGGCTCATTCTTTCAAAATCAGCATCATCAGTTGTTTAGTTACTCCTCTGCATCCTGTGTGTGTATCACTAATTCAAACCAATCTTGCCCTAAAAAGTTGTAATTGTTTAGTTTAACATATGGGTGCAGTAACAGGTTCACACAAATATATTCTGTATATATGTTAGTTTGGTTGGCTTAATGCCTCCTGTAGTATTGTAGTATTTCTCTTCAAATCTTGGCAGATCTAGGCCAGGCTGGCTCAGCTCTTGGCAGGGGAGGTCACTTAGGCACTATTGGCATGTGTAAAGAAGTCATATGCAACCAGTTGGTAAATACCAGCCACACTTCTATGGCCTTTCAAGACAACTTCACTGAACCAAATAATTAATTTTTTGTTGTACATCCATATGTTTGATACAAATGTGTAGTATAATTTCACAACCTTTTGTATAATATAACTATTTATAACTATTGATGACTGTTTTTTTTAAAAGTTATATCCTTTGAAATACTACCAAAATGCCACTACAGCCTTTAGAGTAAAAGTTATTTTCCTGGATTTCAGTGCTCATGATTTTTTTGTTTGAAGACCTAGTACATCAAGGCAAAAAAATTATTTTCCATATATAGAGTATACAAACAACAGAAGAATCTTCTGGTTGCAGTTCTAGCTAAATAGCAATTGTAACAACACATTTAAGGGTGAAAGGGATGAATAACACAAAATTATGCTATTTTTCTTTGCATTTCCCAGATGAAAAATGTGATCAATCCACTTAATTTATGGTACACTTTTCAGAAGAGCACATTCACTATGTAGCAAAATGAGGCCACTCATTTACTCATTTGCAGAATACTAATACATACTGCTAGGATCCAAAATCTGATAATGTCACTCATTTTAGGAAGAACTGCAGAATCCACAGGAATTCATGAGCTTCATGAAGCTCATGAATTTCTGTTTCTTCCTTCATATGCTGCACTCTGTTACTCTTCTATCCTTTGTCACTTCATTTTTATTCACCCTCAAAGCCCTGTGGCTCCATCCTCACCAGTCTCTGCTTCCTCCCTTTTCCCTCAGGGTGCTGTCTGCTGCCTTTGCTGAATGTGCCCAGAGAGCTCACAGGTCACCATGCCTCACTTCCAGTGTTAAAGATGAACGGGCACAATTTTACAAATGCATCTATGGGAGCTCAAAACTAAATCTCATTTAATATTGATGACCAAAGGCCCTCCAGAAGCAGCCAGCAGCAACTAAAGGTGAGTGCACGCTTGAGATCACAAGAAATGCTCTAATGCACAAAAGAAAGGTAAAAAATCACAAAATCAAGAGAACTGCTATGTCAAAACCTATTGGCAGTAACAATGGAGTCACATATTTCAGTTTATGTTTTTCTTTTATGGTATATATGGCTCATTCCAATGCCCTAGTTTGTATTTTCTTTGAGCATTCCATCCCATTCCATTTAAACTTCTCACTCAGTCAGAGTTAGGGTAAGAACATGGAGCTTCCCTAGAAGGATTTCAGAAAGGTTAATAGATATCTTCAGTACAGGAAACTCAACTCATCAAATTATGACATGGGGAAAAAAAAAGAAAAAAAGGGTGAAAAAATTATGAAAGAGGAAACATGAATGAAAAATGTGGGAAACACCAGGCTTGTAACACTGTGCACCACAACCCAAATGATGGCATCACTCAGATGGCAGTCATCCCAGAGTGGTATCAGGAAACATGCAATTTTGCAAAAGCAACTGAAAAGTGGATTGTGAAGCCACCTTTAGCCTATTAAAAATCTGTCTTATTTCCATTGAAGTCGGTGACAAAATATTGTAGGATTTTATGGATCCCAGACAGTACATTTAGATTTGCTCATTTTCATTTTGAAGAATGAAATCCATACTAGAGCCAAAAATTATGACCACTACTACCATTTTGGAGGAAAGGGTTTGTTTGGAAGTTTGTGTGGATGCTGGCTTCTACACATTTCAGTTTTTAATAAGCAGTCTATAAATCCTAGCATACTATGCTGGAAAGACCATGAAAATGAGATAACTTTATTATGGCAATATATAGAATATATGAAATATGAAGAAGTGTTTGAAATATATTAGTAATATTAAATATTAGGTTATTAAATGCTGATATATGGAAAATATATAGTTCATTACCACCAAACACTAACATCTTTTCCTCCTAAGAAACTACTGGAGAAGTAAGTTCTCATTAAAAAACTGTTAAAAGTTGTGGATTACTGCCAATTACTTGACTAATTTGTGTTTCAGCAAAGGCAAGTAATGCATGTTTTATTTATTTTACCACAGACATGGAAGCTAATGTAATGGACCAAATCAAAATGGAGAAGCAGAGTTGGTAAGGATCACAATGTTATTATAGCATCCTGCTAAGCTGAAAAAGGATCAATATATGCAGAAAGGTTCACAGTATATTTATTTTGATAAGTGTGTAATTCTCTGCAGAATATTACTCCCATTCTTCCAATACAATCTTCATTTAAGTCTACCCGGGGAAGTTTTTCTTTTGAATCCCTACTACAAATTTAGTCAGTAGCTGCCTGTCTTGTCCTGCATGGATCTGGGGACCAAATGATAACCCTCGTGGATGTAATAGTTTTGAAGACTGTTATCAAGTTCCCTTCTCCCACACCATGAGTCTTCTTCTTTCCAGACTAAACAAACCCACTTATTTCAGGCTTTCCTTGCAGGTCATATCTTTTATACCTCTTATCAGCCCTGCTGCTGTCCTCCACACTTCGCTTTGTCTACGTCTTTGCCAAATGCAGTGACCAAAACTGCACTCATCAGTGTGGAGTAATTGCCTCCTGTTCCTGACATGGACATTTCCATAAATTTTTCTGACACACTTATGCTGTTCATTTCTTAGTCTGCAAGGTAGAGTAAATCCAGTTCTAACTCCAGTTCTGCGATGCTGCTGCACAATTTTCTTCTTTTATTTTATTTGACCATTTAATGTCCTCTCCTTAACTGCATACATAGACTTTGCAGTTCTCCATGTTGAATTTAAATTCATTGATTTCAGACCATTTTTCAATTAAGTGCAATTATTTTGAGCTCTGACCACATCTTCCAAAAATCTTGAAATTCCTCTCAGCTCACTCCCATGTTCAAATGTGGAAATTCTATTCCATCACCCAAACTGCTGCTGAAAAATGTGGAATAGAAATATATTCCAGACAATCACTCTGTAATCACACTAGAGAAGTCTTTCCAGTTTGACAGCAAAACAGAATTCTTAAATTATTTTCCACCCACTAAGCATACATTAAATTAATCTGCACCTTAATTCCATAGCTTACTTTAATGAATTTGAAATGGGACAATGCCAAGTCAAGTTGTAATGGGTGCTCTTTCTCACATCCATGAAAGCAATCTCTATCAAGGAAGGAATTTGGATCAGACTAAAAGCTACTTTAGTCCTTATAAATCTACTTTCCTTGATTCAATCCGCATCTCTACCCTTCCAATCCATTTAAACTGACTTCTCTAGTATTTTAGTCAATTTGGAAGCTTTTTGGTTCCCATGTTATTGACATGTCTGTACTTTTTCAAACCCTCTCTTTACCTCTTCGCAAAGAGCATCTTTGCTGATCCACCATGCTCTGACCCATTTGGACATTATCATCCTTGAAGGGCTCTTGAAAAGACTCACTGATGCTGCACTTAGCTGGTAAGAGAAAGTCCCTATTGTGTGGGCAACATTGCAGACACAAATCTATAGTTTGAACAGCCATAACTGGAACCTGGCTTTACTTGAGAGCACTTTCCCAGCCAAATACTGAGGTCAGGTTAAGGATGGAAATTTCCAGGATGTATGATTACCAGCAAACGCTTTGGATGCAGTCTCCTGGATTTTGGAGTCAAAAGGATTACAAAAGGCAATTTTCAGTGAAGACTTGAGCTGTTTCATGCCCCATGGAATTAGTATCCAGGAAATCTCCTAGAAAGTTACATTTGTTAGCACAATCATAGAACTGAGTACAACCTTGGAACTGAGGAACTTACACTTCCCTTAAATTTGTCTAGGATAATCAGTCTCACATTTAAAATTATACAGCTGGCATAAATATCCTTTAAATTGCTCTTCTTGAATTAAGAAGAGTGTTTCTCTCTTCTGTAGCACTGAACTGTTAAACTTGCAACCACAATATGTTTTTATATATTGTTATATTTTTATATTTACTCCTGTTTCAGTCAGCTACAGAATATACAAATATATTGTCCTTTTCACTTAAATTTCTTACTCATTTTAAGACCTACAGGATAAAAAAAAAATAAAAATAAATCTTTGCAATACTTGCACAATTCAGAATCAGGCTTAGAGTAAATTATCTTACACCTTCTACCCTACCTTCCAGCATGAGGTCAGGCAGTATATGGAGGCAACACCCATCAAATACAACGTGTAACACCACAAGGGAGGCTGCACTATCATTAAAAGTGATTTTTCCTCTGGGTTTCATCAACAAGGGTCATCTCAGTGCTGCTGCCACTTAAGTGGGAGAGGACTGAATGACCTCAAAAATCATATACAGTTTATGACTTTTATGAGCATGAGTATGATGGTAGAATTCCAGCAGAAGAGGAAGGAAGCACTCAGAATGCTTTCAAAACACTGTTGTTAAGTTTTTTATTAATTCATTCAGCTTTACTTTGAAAGAAAACTAACGCTGCAAATTCAAGTACTCAGGAGATGAAAACTGCCTGAATAAAATCTAATTTGACCCCTGTGTTATTGTGAATTATAATATCATGAATTGCAATATGTTTCTTTAATTATATCAGCACATTTTTCCTTAGTACTCCAATTAACTCCTTCAGTGCACTGAATAACCTTGAAGCAATCTTTTTTTCGTTCATCTTCATTCCTCAGTTCTAGGAACCATCTGACCTCTCCTGAAAACAATATTCTTAATTGCCCTGGGAATCAAGCATTTTTCAACACTGCTCAAATTAGCATCTGAGTTTAGAAAGCTTAACTAAATTAATACCATAACATGTCTAGTAACTTATAGATGGAAAATAGAAAGTTTAAGTGTTTGGCACTTCGCAATCTAACAAATCTCAGCCCTTCTGAAAGCACATTGCGACCATCTGAAAACACTACTTAATTGACTGGTCTAGAATTGTCAATGAAAACTATGGAACAGGCAAGGAGAAGACTCAATTTCCTCCAAAATACTGAGTTGAAATGTTTTTCTTCCACTTTGTACCTTCTGCAAATGATGGCAGGGATCCCTAGACAGGAATCCTATCTCAGGCCTTCACTAATTCCAAAGATGCAGGTAGCCTGCAAAAAACTGGAAGGGTAATTTTAATACAACACACGATCACAAAGCAGCTGAGTTAAATTTAGGCTGGCTCTTTTCTAGTCTTTTAGTGACTGACCTGATCCTTCAGTAATGCTCTCTTCAGACGGCTGCGTTTTTTGAAGACTTTTGTAATGAGTCTGATTCTCACCCACACTCACTCATCAGTTCTGTTTCCAGGCTGATGGGAAGTGGGAGCTCTGTGAATAGCTGACCTAATATATGGAAAGGCTTCACATTTCACAAGCTCTTATCCTTTCTGATATTTGGTAATACAGTTTGTCAGTTTTTCACTTTTTATCCAACCTGGGATCCTACTGGAGAATGCAGGCAGGCTCCCTCTGAGGAAAGAGCCTACACAGCTTCTTCTAGGTCATGGGAATCTTTCAACTGAATTTAAGGGACAGTGGATCTGATTTTTAAAAGATGCCAAAAGTGAAGTTTTCTCTGTATTTTACAGGGCTTCAGACCATTGTTCAGACAAAAAGAAGCACACTAATGCGTACACTGAATTGACACATCAGTTTTCATCTGCCAGGCTGCTGTCTGTCTGTCTGTAGTTCTTGACCTCCTCATGCATTGCAAGAGAGATTCCACGGCTCAGAGGTAGGGTAACTGAAACCTTTGAAGTTGGCTATGAACATGCATAGTGCACAAATAACCTGGTGGTTTTGTTTCTTGCTAGAGGAAATTTTCAGTGTATTTATAATGTCCTTTGATGCACCCTGTAAATCTGCAAACAAGATGCCACATGTCCTTTTGATGAAACTTCACTCAAATATATGTAAAACATATATTTATGAGTGGCAGAGTTTGAAATAAATAAACAGAGAGATTTACCCTACATCACCAAAATACAGCTTGGTTAGATTTTAAAAGCTCAACAGGGAAAGCTCTTGCTCCCACAAGTTACAAAGCACTGTTAAATAGCTCTTTTTAACTCGTTATTTAAGCTAAGAACACCATGTCTGAACAAGAGATTAAGATATACACTGGCTCATGTGTTTCAACACTTTTTAAATAAGCTCAGACAAACCATGCATATAAGAATTAAAGAGAAACAACTAGGAACTACTTTCCTTTCCCCTGCACAAAATTTCACTCAGTTCTAGAGCTGAATTCAAGCAAAATCTAATGTGTTTATGTGAATTATTCAGACAAGTCATTCTATCCTAAATATCAGAAAAGGAGTGGAAAGGACTGCCTCAGGACTTTGCTAGATGGAAGCAAATCTAGAGAGGCAATTTATCTTGAAAGTTATTGATGGAAATGAGAAGTAGTTTCCATAAAATGGGCTATGTACTACTCGATAAAATGTGGAAGTCTGGATATCTTGTTGGTCACCATTCATAAAGAGAGGATAGTATTTTCTAGCCAAACCCCTGCTCCTGTCTTTAATAACTGAAAAACATATTTTAAGTGAAAAACCACGCTGTAGTCATCCCAAGAAAGAGAAAGAAATGAGACTGAGCATTACCCTACAGCGAATGAAAAAAAAAGAAACTTGCATACATCTTTAAGAATGCACATGTCTGCAGCTTCATCTGTATTTGACACTGGAAACTGCTTGCAATTGCTCTGAAAGAGGCAATGATACACTGCACTGGAAGAGTATTTTAACTCCTCTGACAGACACTAGGGTAGGATGTATTAGCAGCAGTGGTGTTATCTGTGGAAGCAAGCAGGATGTCACCAAGAGCACTGTGAATGGCTTTGCAATGGCACACAAAATAAAAAAGAGTTGCTTCAACAAACTTTGATCCATGTGACCTGTCAATATTGTTCTCCCCAACAAACCACCAAAAAAAATGAAGGCAGGATTCTTTTATAAAACTCCTTAACTTTAGGTCTTTCTCTTTTCAAAGTGCATTAAATCCAGCCCTTGATGATTTCCAGGCAGTTTTGTAAAAATCTAACTGAAATTCACAAGCATATTTACATTTTTGGTTTTCTGCAGGTTTCTTCCAGGTTATCCAAATCCAGAGGGGTTGATGTTCATGCGTGCAAAAACCCCAAAGCAATTTAAACTGCATTGTTTCATGCCAGCTGATAGGGTAGTGACAGTCTTTACAAATATGAAAGCATCTTGCAGAAATAACCTCATGGACTAGTGTACACTGTATTCCTTGGAAGGATCTCCAGAGCAACAACTTTAGACAGGCTGCTCATCAGTGAACAAATTACCATTTTGATCAGCTTTTACAACTCTTTTGCTGCCCCACACATTTGAATGAGACTAGGCAACCCTTTCATCTAAATGAGCTGCTGATGTACAGAGTACCATTAGCTTATATAAACCTGCTGCTGTAAGCATCTATTACCACAGCCTGGTAGTGACATATTGATTTTCAAGCTGGAACTAGTTCCCTTGAGACTAGAGAGCATATGGCTGTTTGTTAGACCTGCTGGGTAAAGCATATTGATGGCTAGAAGGAAAAACATGGAAAAAGTAGGTGTTAGTCTTTGTGTTTTTAATAATTGATTTTAATTCTTAAAATAAGTATAATAATTCATTCTCAGTAACTGCCTTTTTTTTTTTTTTTTTTTAAATCAAATGACCTTCAGAATTGGGTCTTCCACTGTGTTTATTATGGACAGGAATTCATGATCATTGGACTTACAATCAAGAGTGATATCAAGTAGAAACTATTACATTTTGAGGTAAAAGAAAGTATTGAGAGGCAGCACCAGAGACTATTGGTATATACGTAACTGAGATCATTGCTAAACACCTGCTGCTACACAGCCTGGCCAGACAGCTGGACAGCCATGCAATCTAGAAGAGTCTTCCTGTGAAATGCTTAATGGCCTTTATGTTAGAACACAAAGAAAACTGGTTTAGCTCACACCAGAAGTCTGTGCTGTGTCTACCACAAAATAGCTACAAGGGTGGAATATAATGGGAATTTTTTTTCAAATGAGATTCCACCTTTTCCCCACACAAAATACCTCCACATGTGAATTAGATCAGCATTTAGTTTACTAAATTTCTATGTTTCTATGTTTGGTCTGGACTTCCAAATTATATTAAGTGGCAAAGTTAAATATTTAAAATGTATTCCAGCTGAGGCACTCAAAAAAGAAGCGCAGAGCAGGAAGAGGCACTGTGGAAAAGCAGCACACGCTCAGCCCTTCACAGGTGCTAAACGTGCATAGGAGGAGGGTGAGGGGTCACAGATGGAGGCAAAACCCTGTCAGGAGAAGACAGCAGGCACTCTGTTATTCTCAAAACTCTGCCTTTCCCAAAAAGCTCTTCAAAATATTGCTGTAATACCAAATCATGAGACAATTGTTTCTGGACTGTTACATGAATGCTAAATCCCCTGACAAGCCAATGAGTCCCTTGTGGGAAATACTTAGGAGCAGTAGAGAAAGCATTACAGAAAGAAAAGGTGGAACACTTGATGCAAAAGGAAATTTTTATTCATCTTTAACATGATTTAAGAGTTCTTCCTTCCATGGAGGCTGGTAAGAGGCCCACTATTAACTAAATTAGACTCCATGACAGACTAACCAAAGCTTTTTATTACTTCTTTCCTAGTGAACAAAAATAAGATAAAATAGTTTTTTCCCACTTTAATTCAACTCAATACTTTCCTGGTGGGTCTGCCCACTCTGAAGCAGTCCACTTCTGCTTTCCTCCTGCCATCACTCCCCACTCTTCTCCAACCTCCATCTCACTCTGCCGCTGATCAGAGTGCAGCACCAGCACTGGTGGTGCTAAACCTCACTCAGCCCACATTATTCCAGGACCAATTCCTGGGAAAATTATATTCTTAAAAGCTTTTCTTTATTAAGAACCTGAAAATATATTTTAATATTTTTTTTTAAATGCTGAGAGTTTCTAAGGAGTACATTGCAGCCCATGAGGAAACTCAAACAAACTAACCCGTAGCTGCAAACTGCATCCTCTTAAATTGCATCAGGGACTGTCAAACTAACTTTTACTAGCACTGTCAGGCCAGACGGTCAGCAAGCAAGCATTCAAGTGCTCCATGTCTCCTGAACTTTTCCTAAACGCTTCTGGCACATCTTTAACTGTAAAGTTCAGAGACTTCCAAAAATACACTGCTGAGACACAGCTGCCCGCTGGCAGTGGCATCTCCTCCCGGGAAGGCTGCTCCGCTCCCTGCCGAGCGCATGGGGACGGCCGTGACCCTGCACAGGCTCGCAGGGCAGCTCTGTCATCTGGGCAAAAAGTCAAGAGAGCTCGGCCCTGGCACAGACAGCAGCCCTGCAGGGCAGAGCTGGGAACCCTGCGGGGCTGTGGCAGCCGGTGGGAGGCTGTGCTGCTCTCACAGAGACCTGGAGATGGGACAGGGATGGCCAGATTTACCCCCACACTCACCACCCCAGGAAAACCCAATTGCCTGTCCAGACGTGGGTGAGTCTTAGAGTGTGGAAAGCACAGGATCAAACCAGGCTCAGCAAGAATGATCAGTAGAGTTGCTGTAGCATTACTACACAAAACTGTGCATGCAGGAGAGAAAATGGCACAAAATTAATTGAAGATTAGAAGGACTGCATTCTCTTATTTTCAGTTCTCACGCTTAATACACATGGAAGAGTCATAGAATAGTCTTGTTTTCCTACCAGATTTATAGATTTTGATGCCATTTCTGTAGTTTACTCAGTGGCCCTCCTGAAATGGTTAATATTGCCCAACATTGTCATCCAGGTTTTCTGGCTTTTATGCAAAACCTCTTCAGAGTAGGCAATGAAAAACTGCTTTAAAACCTGAGTGAAAATACAAGAATTTTGGACTTTTTTTTTTTTCTGATGCTGCCTTCACATTTTTTCATACCTTCAAGTAAGTGATAAAGCTAAAGGGCTCAAAAGGTACTGCCTACATTCATTATATTCATTTACTCTACTTAAGGAACAGTAGCATCAAATTAATTAAACATCAATAATTAAACACCATTCCCTCTTGCATACCTAGACACCTCTGTACTTTAAATCTGTGTGCTGCCTGGCACACAGACATTTATCCATAAAGAAAGCAAAAGAACAAACCAGAAATTCTTCTTATTTTGCATATATCATATATTACAATCGTTTGAAGCCTATGCAAGTTAAAACTGCCTTCAGGTATCTTATGCACCTGAAAAAAAAACCCAAAACAACAAACCACCCAACCCATGTCTAACTTATTTTGTTTGTTATATTCACCTGGGTCCTATTTTGTAAGTACCCAATTGCTATAAAAATAATATCTTACCAATTACAAGCTTTTCCAGAGCATCATGGTGAGTCTTACTTGTTTTCCATCGTTCTTTTACAAAAGCCCACTCACGCCCCCTAAGTACTTGTTTCTCTACACCCCTTTTGTGCTCCATCCCTAGAACTGGATGAGCTAAACGTTTTCTCCTTAAACTGAAAATTCCTCAATTTCTGTTACGCAGTAAACAACAGACATAAGGAGATGATTTTACATGCATATTGCACAACAGCAGTTAAGACTCCACTGCTGAACCACATTTTCATCTCCTTTCAGGGCATGCTGAGGCTGCTTTCTGCAGAATTATGTCTTGATGCTGAGAGAGGGCAGAGGAGGCAGCAGGCTGTAAAGTTGTGTAATAAGGGCTGCTGGCACTGGTGACAACTGTCTGAGTAAACAATGCTGAGGCCGAGGCTCACACAAAACTTCAGACCTAGACGTCCTTCTAGGTTAAGTATGAGGCTGTTCAGAGCACAAGGCTATATGCAAGCCAAAATCCTGCTTTCAAATGAAGCCTGCAGCAGAAGAGATGCACCTATTCACATGAAGAATGTACAAAGAAAGGGTTTAGCATCAGCAGCCAGACCCTGTTATGAACAAATCTGGTGAAATCTGCTTACAACGGAATATTCCAACACTGGTAACAATACTGACAGTATCAGTCACATGGTTAGAAACACCAACTGGTCTGGTTCCTGTGTCATGAAGCCTCTATTCCAGTATTACAACATGTGTCTAGATCTCTCTGTAAGCAGCAGACTGCTCTGACACTTAAGTGCTGCAGGGTGAAGTGGGAAGATAAATTCCTAAGATAAGGTGCCTAAGGAAGCATCACTACCTGCTCTTACCAGCAATCCAACTCCACATGGGCCTCCCCCAACATCTGACAGGGCAATCTTGTCTCAGGTACCAAAAAGGAAATTATCTGAGTGACCTTCATGTATCATTTCCTTTCATAGGTAAAACTTTGGATTTCCATCTCCAGTCAAGCTGACTGGAAAAATCTAGGATAAATTAGTCTGAAAACCTCTGGAAAAACGTACCCTCTAATTCATGCTGCTGTTCTGCTGCACACACGGCCTTTACAAGACAAGAACAGACTTGTGCCTGAATAAATTAAAAAGTTGAGAGTGCAGCCCTGGGCATTTGTGCAGCTGGTGAGTCAATAACAAAATGACAAGCTTCAGGAAACAGCATCCACATAAACAAGTAAATAGAGTTGTCCAAAGTCTTGGCTCCATTACTTCACCAGTTCTGTGTCACTGCTGACATGTGAGTGAGCCTATGGACTTGGCTCACTGTACTTTTACCATTTCAAATCTAATCCCTTAATACACAATTAGGAAGGTGATGCATATTCACCAACTTCAGGGGAGTCAGTCTGCACACAGTCAGATGTGCAGCCATTAAATTACCATTAGAACAATGGAAGTGTATGCACCTGCAAGAAATAAATTTAAAATCCTCTGCATTTTATTTACCATCACTTTTAGCCCTACCTGGAAGAATCCCATCACAAAATAGCCATTTGCCACTCCGAGTTCATCCATGGAATAATGAACTTTCCACGTTTTTCAGTATTAGTAATGTGAAGGACAACTGGAACAAGTTTGGAACACTGTAAGTATTCAAGAGACTAAAGAGACTGAATTACGAAGGAGCATCAAGAAATCAGGAACAAACAAACAAATAAACCAAGCATGGCAAGCAAGGTAAAAAAATTATTGTAAAGCAACGTAGCAACAGTTTCTGAGTGAGTATTCTGTGCTCAAACTGGATAGGATTAGTATGGTGCACAAAGTATAATTCACTGTTACAAAGAGTTACAAAATAGAAAACAAAAGCTCACAGTTAGAAAATAATTCTTCTTCCTGAAATAACAGCTCAGAAAAAAGTTTCTGTGCTTAAGGCATTCATTACTGAACAAGGGAAAGCACTACAAAAATGTGCTGGAGCAAAGGCGTTTTCACTAAAATGAGGTGGATTAGAGGAGTTAAGATTTCTAATATTTCTGTTTTTCACACTCCTATATTTATAACACATCTTTTCATTAGGACTGGATTTAAGTATTGATTTGGTCTATTTCTTAAGACAGAGGTCTCACAGTGACCTTTTGTGCCTGCATGTTTACACACGTAGATAAAGGGACAGAATAGTGTGTGTACATGTGTACACTTGGAAAAGAGAGAGATTTAGATACCTTCCTTACCTGAGGCAGAAAATATAAAGTATTCTGAATTCACAAATATCTTGAATAAATATCTCTCCTGTTGCTCAAGGGAATAAGACATAAAAGCTCCAAGAAACAAGTGAAGTTAATGAAACAGAGCCAAATTCTCTGCTGGCATAATTTCATTAGAGGTAAATGCAGCTGCCCCCACATACACAGCTGAGAAATCTACTTGAATGACGAAGAGAGAAAAGGGAGTCAGTCCAAATGTGTGGTTTCAAACTGTATTTTTCACTGTCAGCACAAATTCTAATTGCAACATAAGGCAATTTCTACTCATTACACACTTCAGCACTGGGTTCTAAGTACATATAGCTCTGCATTTCATGGGTTTTAAATTTGTATCATCAGGATTGTTCTGATACATATATTGATTGCAATGTAGGCCTAATTTTGAAGAACTGTACTATTTTCACCTTGATTCATTTTATTGCTTTTTTTTCCTTAATGTCTGTAAAAATAATTTAGAAAACTTAATTCACAGTTTTCATGATCTTATAGCTGCTTTCAGCACAGTAGTTTCCTTCAAGTCATAAAGTAAATTGTTCTCACAAAGTACCAAATGACAATTTAATTAACCTTATAAAGTTTTAAAGGAGTTGTTCACCAGGGCTTAAATCCATTCCAGGACACAGGCATCTCTGTATGTCTGCATGCAGCTTTTGGGGACCAGTAGGAATAGAACTGACAAATTTGTTCACTCGCTGCAGCAAGAATTTAAAACCTCCAAGCACAGGAGTACCTTCTGGCAACATGCACAAAATTAACTCAGTTTTGGCATCTGTGAGCCAGTCTAAAGCCAGGACAAAGTGTTACCAGCCTTTGAAAATTATGTTTCCCAAAATTTAGCGATGGAGATGGAGAACAACTGATGAGACCTAATCTGTGCAGAAGACAATCAAAGAGAAGATTTTGGGGGCAGGAGGCTAATGCCCTTTCAGCAGGCTGCATGAATCATTTGGTGGATGTGAAGAACAAAACAGTGGTTGGCCACAGCTTCAGTCTTCCACCATCCAGAGGCTGTCCTAAAGGACAATTTATCTGTTTCACAGAGCTACTGGTTACTATAAAATAAAGTTACAATTATGAAAACAAGACGTTGCACTTATGACTCTGATCTAATCTAAGCCCTTAAGCTTCTCAGTCAAAGTCAGCTCATTCTGCATTATTTTTTGTGTATTGTGGCAGGGGCTGAAGAGAAGAGAGAAAAGTGAACCCCGATTAACTTACATCCCCTACCTACATCATTACTTAAGAAACATGGACTGGAATTGGAACTTCCAACTCTTTGCTTCCAAATTAACATGGAAATTAAAACTTCTTTTTCTCTCTCTTTATCATATACAATGTAGAAAAGAAAGCAGTGTCTGCTCAGTTCTTTGAATGCAAACTATGCAAACATTTCTCTTCAGGCAAATCTTTCTGCAGATTCCAGGCTAATAACTGTACCTCCCTGCAGACCTGAATAAGACAACTAAACACCAAGGTTTGTGTCCTATTCCTGTCCTCAAAGATTCTCCCCTAGATACTTCCAGGTAATGTTTAACGAAGTCTGATGTTTTTTGGAGTATTTATTTGACAGGGTTGCTTCAGCTCCCAGTCTGAGGTGCCTAATTCTCAAGAACAAGCACAGACACAAAGACATAGTGGCTTTGTGTTCCACTCCAGTAGACAGCCTTATAATTTTTTTGCCAAGACATTTCAGCACATCATTCTGTATTAGCCCTCACTTTGTAATATTGTTTGCATGCAGTCACTATCTAGTACATTGTACATTCCAGTGTACAATGTTTAGCAGGTAGATTGTCTGTTGAAGATCATCCAATACATATTAATAAAAGGTTTTCAGCTAATGATGTCAGAGACCTTTCTATTGGATTGTGCCATTAGCCATTTGCTACTGAGTGAGAGCTTAAATTCTCAAATCACAGCCCATCAGTTACCACAGGTATCTGTCACTCACCTGCAATAATCCATCCTTTATCCTAGAACATGGCCTGGGAATGTGTAAATATGAGGATGCTTGGGTGAGAATGTTGCTACAGAAAGCTAATGAAGTCTATTCAGACATAAAATGCATTCATTCTTGTTGATTTTAAGGTGAGTCTTACATATTTCTTGCACATACCTAAGAATACTTTGGACACATATTCAAGTTCCTGTTCTTATTTCTTGCTCTAAGGGAAATACTTTATAGGGTTGGTTTTTTTGTTTTGTTTTTTTTTTTTGTTTTTTTTTTTAATTTAATGAGAGATATGTGTGCTTTCACTGAGCACTTAAATGCATTAAGAATGCCATGGTAAGTGTCTATTAGGCTCATAAACTATGTAAACCAGACTATGAAAAGGGATGGTATTCCTACCCAGGGGTTAAAGGCACAAAAGAGCCATGGGAACCTGGCTATGGCCTTTATTTTTGGCTCAGTAAAACAAATCCTAATTCTTTATTTGTCAAATTACTATCTGTTACAGTTTGAACTTTCTTCAAGCCTTGCTTTCCTAATGAAGTTTAATCTGCCTCTGGCTTGAAGCAAAAGAGCATTGTGTGTTCGTGTGTAGGCAGTGTGAATGTGGTTTTGCAGAAAAGGAAGTCTTCTGAATGTTGGGGGCTAAAATCAATGGAAAATGGAAACCAGCCTATTGCCCTTGTTTTTCCAGCTGTCAAATTTTACTCTTATAAGGCAGACAGTATTTCTTTACAACCTCATTAGTTTTTCCTAAGCAAACTGACAATACCATTCACTGTTCTGTGACTGGAATCTCCATAATTTATGCTATTCTTCTGTGAGAAATACTCTGAACACTTGTGTGCAGAAAAATGAACCTTTCACCAATGTATTCAGGGGCCCAGGCATCTCTTCTACTTTATTTTACATTTTAAGTTGGACAGGGAACTAGATACAGAAGGGAGAAAATGTGAATCAAATCAGAGGAGACAGCAAGTGTGAAAAATTGTAAGAGCAATGCATATTTTAGCCTGGCAAAATAGTATGTACCTTATTAAGGAACTTGGAAATAAATAACAATAGATTTCATAGAAAGAGAAGGACATTATGGAGATTGGTTTTCTGAAATCCTTCTATAATTATACTATTTTAAAAGCAGACAAATTGGGGATGGGAAGGGTCCTTTGTTACACGAGGCAGTCCATGATTTCCCATATGAACTTGGGTGGGCAGACATCAGATTATCAGCTTTCTGACCCACACATTTGTCATGTGTGAAAACTTCTCAGATGTGGTGCACTGGTTAAGATTCAGCAGGTCAAGCCATGAACAGGAGTCAGCATCAGAGTAACTCTGCACCTATTGCAAGCTATGGATATTGACTGTATAATCCAACTCAACCTAGCAGGGCTGGAATTTGGGTTTTGCTTTTTCCCTTCCTCTAAAGGTTTCATGTGCTGGGAGAAATGGTCCTACTCTCAGGCTGTTTCCAAAGAATCTTATTATTATTATTATGGAAAAAAGGCAGCTTTAATCAGCTACGTATGAGACATTTAATTGACTGCAGGAGAGACAGTAATGAATTATTGTTTCTCAACCACCCCCATGTTTTTCTCACTAACTAACATAAGCATCAGCATCGCTCTGCTGAAAATTAGAGTATTCTGCTTTTGATTTCACCTTTTCTTCTCAACTCTAGTGTAACATTCTCTCAATTAGGTAAATTAAATATTCTCAAACATGAAAATATTAACAGACTGTACAAGACAGAACAACTACAGAGAAGGTTTATTTCTTCAACCTTTGTCTGAACTTGTAAATTACTGATTTCTTTTTGTGGTAGTTGCTTGACATGCCTCATTTCAGTTGCTGCCAGTTGTCATAAGATGGCAAAGTACACAAAAATCTTGAATTCTGCTTCCACCAAACAAACCTCAAAAGAAAAAAAGCTTGGGTGCAGTCATGTTGGATAGCAGCTAAAGAGGAAAGCAGGAAAAAACAAAACTGAAAACCAGCTCAGCCTCTATAAATAATACAAAGTGGCAATTAGTGGTATGGGAAGTGAAGAAGGGACAGTAGCAAACGTGTGTCCTTTTCATCATTGCCAAGAGGAGTAGCAAGGCCTGTCCCAAGACATGTAAATGCCACCTTGTTAATGAGAAACCACATCCATGGCCCTGAAACCTCTGAACTGGACAAACCCTTCATGCTGCAGTTTGGACATATAAAAAAATGTAAAAATATAGAAACTGATTTTAATCTATTCTGTTTTCATTCTAATATTCATTAGAAAATTGAATACTCTCTTACAGTGAAAGAAATCACTGAACACTGTCATGTATCACTGTTCATAACTGCACACCTTCTTTTACAGTGGGGAGTGATTAAATGAGGATTTCTAATTGAAATACCACAACCACTAGAGAATATGATCATGATCCAAAGTTCAGTAGCATCACAGGACTTCATAAGGGCTTTTTTTTGTCCCCACAAAGAGAAATTTCTTTTTAACTGTTTCCTTTTGTTTTGACAAAACCAAGTAGAAAAATGTAAGACAGACTGCTGCAATACAAACTATGTGCTGGGCATAAACTCTGTGGACCATTTTGAAATTAAAATGTATCTGACATGAATATGGATTTTTTTCTTTAAGTTTTTTGCCATAAGGTTTTTTAACACACAGTTCTGTAACACAGCCTTACTTTAATTTGTGTGTAACATCCATAAAATTGAAGCTGGAATGAAAGAGTAAAGAAACATCCTTCCTGTATCCTTTTTCTCCCTAAGAGTTTCCTTTGGTTTTGACATTTTGGCTTGCTTCTGTCTGAGGGCCCATTCTGCCTAGACTGCCAAGGCTATGCTGGAGGAGCAGTTCCCAATTGTTTCAACCTTGTTTTAACAGTAAAGAAAACCCAACACAAACCAAACAGAACCATCCCTCCCCAAAAAAAAACCCCAAAACCCCATCTTAATAAAAAAGCTTACAAGACCTGTTCCTGTATTTTGCATCACCAATACATGTCACCATACAGCCAAAACCACACCAGCAGAGGATGACATCTTGCCTGTTCTCAAGGAGTAGGTCACCATTCCTCTAGGATGGGATATGCACATGGGAGCAAAACGTCTTAATCCTGTTAACACCATTTACATTGATTACAGCCTACAAGAGCAGCACTAAACCTGTTACTCCCTTTGCCTTCCTTTCAGCCTCTTTTTTCACATAGAGAAGGAGACAAGGGAGAGGAGGTGTGGCAGCTGGGCAAACAGAGACAGCATATTTTGCTATGAACTGTGACCCTCAAATCCTAAGCAGTATTTGTGGAAAAGAACAATCTTGTTGGTACTTTCTATCAATAAAGAAATCATCAGTGGATTTTTTTTTCTAACTTAATTTAGAAAGAAAATACTTTGATTTGCTCTTAAAAAAAATCCTCAGCTTATCTAGTCTTTTTTATCATTGGGATCTATTATAGTAGATAACAGCTGCTGAGAGCCTTCAGTCACAGAGCTTTTGAAGGCTGATGGCAGTATCAAGTTAATATTTTCAATTGCTCTGGGATCTGAACCCATATCCTCAGGATTAAAGCAGAACAAATGAAAATTAATATCCCTTTACAGACAAAACCCACCTATCCCTTGCCACGCAGGGAATGAGTTTCTCTGTAGAGAATCTAAAGAAGTGAATTGACATCTATTCTATTTTATTCTTCATATACAAGAGATTTTGGTATTACCAAATGACAAAATGTTCTGGCTTCCCCCGGTGACAAGAATTAATGCCCAAAATGTAAATAATAGGAAACTAGTAAACAGGCTTTTCCTTTTAAACTGCACACAGGAATTGAGTCTTGGGAAGGAATCAAAGTGTATCCTCAGAAAGTTATAGAGAGACTTCCTCTAAAAAAGGCAGGTGATTTCCTCATCATATCATCAAACTCAGCTTCAAGAAACACTCAACAACTGCCGTGGACACTCAATACCTTCACATTTGTTCACATTCTCCAGAAAAAAAATCAAACCCTCAATAGTGGCTCTAACCACACAGAGGCCAATAAAACCCTGCTTTTTCTTCCCCAAATGGACACCAAAGTAACTTAATACTAAGTATATACACAGAGAGATATATGGTTCTGATTCTGATCTTACATATTTGAAGTGTTTGAATTATGAATTATTGTCATAGACACAGTCAGACTCTATTCATTTCATATGCAGAAATGAACCTGGAGTGGGGTGAAGACATGGTGAGGAAATAGTGAAGTGAGCAACTCATCATTAGAAAGGAAGGATCACCTTCCAAGACTAAATATAAGCCAAAGAAAAGATAAAGTTTCTGAACTACATGGCTTCCATGGAGGGATGAGAGAATTGAGTTTCTTCAGTTTTAAAAAGCAAATGAAAACTGGAAATCTTATAATCAACCACACAATGGTTTGGGTTGGAAGGGACCTTAAAGATTATCTAATTTCAACTCCCTTGCCATTAGCAGGGACACCTTACACTAAACTGGGTTGTTCAAAGCCTCATCCAATCTGGCCTGGAACATTTTCAGGGAGGGGAAATTACTCTTCTCACTTGTGTGTAAAATGACCTGCTGAAATGCGACTGAACATTGATATTAAAGGGTGGGATTTCCACCATTGCAGTTATTAAAGTCCTAAGTGGACTTGTCTCAAAGCAACCTGATCTAATCAGACCTGTGTTGAGCATGATGTTGGCTGGGGGTGCCTTCCAAGCCACAAGATCCCATGAATCTATGGCAGCCAGGAACAACTGAGGGACTTTGATAAATAATGCCAGTCAGAGACCAGTACAGCTTTGCAAAGAGGCTAAAGAAATCTTCTCTAAGTCTGTACAACCTAACATTCAATACAATTCTAATGAATTTGGTAAATATTCAAGATATTACATGACTGAATTACATGACATGATATTCAAGATATTACATGACATGATAAATTGCATGACTGAAAAAGCTTAAGCTCAGGAGCATGTATCACATTACTAATTTTTTCTATGCTGGCTGTGCACGTGTGTGTGCACACACCACTAAAGAGCAGGGCTTGGGTGTGCAAAATCAGCCACTCAGACCAAAGAAAATACAGTAGTTTGGACAAATTTTGGATGCTATGCATTCAAAACAAGATGTGGCCAGGTAATTTAGATTTTTTTCTCTGGACCTGCTATTTTACTGTAGCTTTGCAAACATTTTTTTTCTATACATCTGCAATACATCAGATAACATAAAACTTGCCCAGAAGTAGACACGTAAACCTCCCCAAACACAGCAGGTACTGTAGAAGTCTGCTTTATCTGTTCTTTGAGAATAAACTAGAACTGGAAGAAGATCTAGTATCTGTTCTGAGACCCAGTACATACTGAGAAATTTGGTCAGAAATGTTACTTATATGATTTCACCTTCATTCTGACTTGGTAATAAAGGAGTGCAATAAAATTACAAAAATAAATAAATAAATTTATTATAAAATCTATTTAAACCTCTAAATTTAGCTACATACTGCATGCTCCATCATAGCATGTACTGATTTAGTCACTGTGTTATGAATGAGCTCCATTAAAAAGTAGGCAATCTCTTTTCCTTAAACAAGAAAAAAAGGAGATTATGTACAGAAAATACACATAGAATCATCTGACAGTGCTCTCATATAATTCCATGTAATGCTGCATATCAAGGATTTTTGCCATTTCTTAGAAGAGGAATTGCTGTATTTTACCATTCAACTAAACACAGACCTGTGATTTTCCCTTCCACACCAGGGAAATCTATTCTATTTCTTACTGTAAAAAAACAATTTACACAACATGACAGGTTTCAATCTTGGAAACACACACTTAAGGCACAATAATTTGCAGTAGGGATCTAAATAAAAATTTCTGTTATCAAGTGTTTATTATAGCTTTCATTGAGGAGAAAGGCACTCAGGATGCCAGGTCATTTGGGTCAAATTTCTGACCTTTACAAAAGAAGCTAACTTTCTTCTTCAGAACTACTTTAATAGATAAGCTGAGCTGGAAACACTGCCAAAATAGATACCAATGTCTTAAGACTCACACCTGCTGATCTCTGATAAAATCAAAGAACCACAAAACATGCAGGTTGGAAAAGACATCCGAAGGTTGTGTCAGCCAAAATCCTGCTCAAAACAGGGCTGCCTACTGAGGTGAGGTGGGTTTGCACAGGACCTTATCTAGCTGAGCTTCAAATACCTAGAGCAGTGGAGAGTCTGTTGTCTCCTTGAATAACCTGTTTCAATGTCTCAATATGCTTATAGTAAAAAAACAAACTGAAACAAAAAAAAACAACCAACCAACCAACCAAAAATACAAAAAAAACCCAAACCAAAACAAAAAGTCCTACCATCTAAACAGATGTCACTGTGTACTAGAAGAGTCTGGCTCTCCCTATCAGAGAGCCACAGGAGGACACTCTGCCCACCATGTGCTCCAGCACCCACAGCAGCCTTGTGGCCCCTCATGGGCCTTCCTCTGTTTTGCCAGAACTTCTTATGCTGGGAGGGTCCAAAACTGAACAATCTCTTTCCCTGATCTTTCATTTCCACAAATCAAAACAAATAAACTGACATCACTCCAGAAAACTGTAACACATAAGTGATGCAGTAAGCCAGAACTGTGTTCCATTCCTATGTGAAAAAAATAGTATTTTGCCTCCGAAATGAGCCTAAAGATAACACGTGTACTTTCTTCAACACAAGATCTGATATTAGATTCGAAGTCAGCTTCAAAGGAACTGGAGATTACCTCTGGAGAACACATTAAGGCTGAATGTCCTCATATTATGTGAGCTGGGGTGCAGCATTTTGTGCCTCTGGGTAACCTTTACAAGCCCCTTTCACCTCCTGGTGCCTTCTATGTCACCCCCTCACTCTCCACTGATAAATATTTGCTTTCTTTAAAGGGCCTTTTAGAGAAAAATGGTCCCACAATCTGCTAGTTCTCTCTAACACATTTCCACAGAGGACTCATACCTATCAGCTAAGAATTAGACCTATTTTGAGCAAAACTCATTTTAAGCTGCTCAGCAAACAGGTTGGGGCTATCACAGACACAGTGCTGGAAAAATAAGCAAAGGGAACAGTAAACAGTGAGTGGCCACCTTGTTTATTCAGAGTGCTGGGGTTTATTGATGTTGCACACAATCTCAAGTTTAGTTGATCTTAGAGGTTACATGTTTTCTCTCACATCCAGCCCAATCTGGAAGGGATCTCCATCTGGCTAAGCAAGCTTTCAACAGCCACAAGCAAGCCATAAACCCCTTCCCATGCCATTGTCCCTTCTTGTAAAAGAGAAGAACCTTGAAGCAAAGGTCTGACACAGCCACCACACAGAGTGAAAAGAATAAGCCCAGCTGCTTGCCTCTTGGAAAAATCCAGGCAGAATCCCTTCACCTCTTTAAGAACACAATAAGCGAGGAAGTGAGCATACAAGGAGAAGGGCAGGCTGCCTCATAACCAGCACTCAATGCTTGACCCCAGTGCCAATATACCCAAGTACCAAAATACCAGTACCCACAAAAACGCCCTGGATAGAAGCACAAATGTAGTAATAATAATAGAAATAATGGAGAGGGACCTCATCACTGAACTGCAGTGCTGCATGGAACTGGAATGTTTTATGAAGGAAAGTTCTTTGGCAAAGACGCTCTGAGAATCTGGAATAAAATATATCTTTTTTATTTTTTTAATAGCAAATGGAAATTAAGTCATCATTTGAGATTCCTTTATCTGAAAAAAAAAAAAAATCCAACTAAAGAAAGATTGTCTAATTGGATTTTTTTAATTAATTCTAAGAGATAGTTTCCCCCACCCAACACATCTCTGTAAATAACCACAGTGGGGATGAAACCTGCCCCAGTATTGATTCAGCTGGCACAGCCTCCCTCTATAAAAGCCTCCTCAGAGCCCCTGCATCAGGGTGGTCGTTCTGCTCTCCCCAGCTGCTGGGGAGATGCTGAATTCCTGTGCTTGCCCTTCTTCCCCAGAGCCTGCTCTAACTAGTCCAGGGGCATATATACACAAAAATGCAGCAAGATTCATGTTCTTTGTGAACCCACTGCTCACCATCTGGGTGCTGGGGAGGATGAATTCATCAGCTAAGAAACCAGGTACTGTGCAAGCAGATTCTCCCATGTCTCAAAGGAAAGAAGGGGACCAGATAAAAAAAGTCTGTGGTTGGTTGGACCTGGCTGGAGGGCCAAACTATGCTGGCCAAATCTGTAAGTTTTCTCCTAGCTTCACTTTCTGAGCACTGCTAGTGCAGATTGTGGTATACCTGACTGCACCTGAAAGCTTCAAATTATTTTTGCAATTTTATGTAGTTTACCCTTTCAGCTGTTGGTGTGAACTTAAGAACACATTTACCTGAGATCAGGAAATAGTAGAGAGGAAGCCTGAAAAAACATTCAATGGAATAAAAATTACTGATAAATTATTCTTTACCAACTTTACTTTTCAGAATTTTGTTTGAAGAAGTCTTTCATTTGCAAGTATCCATAAGTAAAAAATATCCTTACTGGAGAAATGAATGGTAAACACCCTTCCCATTTTAAAGGGACCTACCAAAGCTAGAAAGATGGTGAGTTATTAAATAAGAGGTAATGGCTTTAAAGACATATTCATTTTCATATTTAATAGCTGTGTATGCACTGTTTTCATTCCCTAATGCAAACCACAATAAAACACCTCAAGAGGGCTCTAAACTCTTTTGTCTTTGCTGTAGGTTTGTCTGCTTTAGAAAAAAAAATTATAGTGCATTATTTTCAACAGTGGCAGGAAGTGGGTTTTTAGTTGAATCAGCTTAAAAAATTCCAGCTGTGTTCACATTGAAGCCATCAAAAAATCTAAGCCTGGGACCACTTCTCCATGCCAGCTAAATCCTTTTCAGGCCTCAAGAAGTAAATTTTTGAAAAAATGCCAAGCTTCTCCTTGAAAATAACATCTTAATTGGTTGATATTAAAAAAAAACCCAGAAAGTGCCATTCTGAAAATACAAGTGCTCACATTTTTGTGTTCTAATTTGATATTTGTCTTGTAAGAGCACTCAACGTGCTCACACAGAGACTGTCTCAGAGAAGTGCTATGAGAGGCATGCAGGCTGGTTACTCCAGACAAGGAGGAGTTTCTAAGGACTGTAGAAACTTCATATCATGATGTGTATCCTGTGCCGTTGTAATGCACCAGAGAGGCCAAAGAGCTGTGTGACAGTGTGTGATTCAAGGAAAACAGTGTGTTTCATCCCCTGGGTGGCCATGGCTCAGTGGATATCTCAGAGGATAAGGAAAATCCAGCCTTCTGAGAGCAGTAGCTGCTTTCAAGGAGTTTCTGTATCAGTGTTAGGTTCAAACCTAGTCAGATGCTTGGGATCAACAGACAAAAAAATGCAGGCTTCATATTGATGTATCTGTGACACTGTTCTAAATACATATGCCTTTTGCCATTAAAAATAAATTATTTCAGGATGATCAATACATCTACTGTTATCTTTCCTTCTTTTTTTCAGGTTACACTGTCAGTTGTGGTGTGCACAGATACTATGGAACTTCTGCTGCTCAAAACTTTGCGTCACGAGAAGGAAAGTAAATGAAGCTCATCATTACCAGCCATTGAGCTAAATGAGGGATCAGACATTTGCCTTGCATATTTCTCTCATCCTTGTAAGTCTAACTCTGCAGCCCCTTTAACCTGGGAGACTGAGAGATCTAGCCTGATTTACACAGGTGCTAAAAGAAGACACATATTTTACCCAATTTAATTGATTCTGAGCTGACATAAATTGATTTATTGTGCATAAATCAAAGCTTTTAAAAATAAATATGTTTTTTCATTAAGAATGGTAAAGAAAAATGCTATTAAGCAACAGAAAAAAATTCTAAGAAACAGCAATAAATGGTAAGGAGAACAGGTGACTGAGAAAGTCTATTACTCTCAGGGAAGGATTTACCAGATCCTGTGTTTTTCAGTTGCATTTCAAAGCAATACCAGAACTGTGAAATTGCAAAGGAAATTCTAAAAGGATACAATAGTTGAGATTATATTTGAAAGTGAATTTTAATCCATCACACATTTAATGTGTAATTCTAAAAAAATATTTTTTTTATTTCAGACGGCCAGTCTGACCTTCTTAATGGCTGAAAGCAGTGCCTGTAATTTAAAAAATTTGGATTCAGCTTAATTTTGAGTTATTAAAAAAGAAAAAAATAGGAGCAGCTGCCAATACACATTTTTTTTCCATTAAGAAACTTGGCAGTCCCAGCTGATTGTGATGTCTCCTCATCCACATTCTAGAAGATAATTTTGGTGAGGCAATCATTTATCTCAGAGCTGTGAGTAAGATTAAGCAGAACAGTTCAAAAGTCTGGATATTCATTCCATTCGATCACAAAAAGTTTCATTTCATAAAATCATATTTGCATTTGAAACTTTTACTGGAAACAAAACATTCTCATAAAAATGGGATGTATTTTGTGTGAAGTGTTTACTTACAGCCCCTAAATAAAAATATTTTAAAACCCCAAACAAAACTAAAACCATTATTCCTTCCTCCATATTATCAATGTCATTAAAAATGACATCTAGCACTTGGGAGATGGTGGTCAAATTAAAAATTAAGTGCTCAGCCCTGAAAGGTGCTCACAGATCAGTCTCTAAGCTCATGGTGATTTGAGGGCATTCACACACCAGATCTGAAATTCACCTTCTCTCCTTAACAACCCAGAGAGTTCCCAATACAACTTGCATTTCTTGGGACTCCCTGATAGCACCCACTGGAGTTGTGCACTGGGGAAATGCTTTCCAGGGATTTTTTTTCTATCAAGGTCATTTGATGGAGAGTTCCAGAATTTTTTTCTTTTTCTTTCCTGATAATGATGAAATACCATAGGCTAGTTTCTTGTAGATAAGATGTAAGATAACAGCAAGATATGTCTTCAAAATGCTGCCTTGGAATATAAGCATTCTAAAATTATAAGTTAAAACAATGTCTACCATGTTTCTGGAAAAAAAAAATCTTTGTATAATCTGGGGTATTAGTTGTGCTAATCGAGGAGCCTTTGTAGCACTCACTTTTGCATAACTGATGTGCTGAGTTAGAGCAGTAGCTGGGAATATCCCAAATATTGCTGTACAAAGGAGCAGGAAATAAAACCTCCACCAACCCTACCCACAAAAGAATCAAGAAACTTCTCCTCCAGGAGGATTTGTTACCCTTAGGTACACAAAGATAAGATGAAGAGCTGAATTCTCTAAAGGCTATGATGGTCCCAGCTCCAGAGTGGTTTCATGGGAAGGGCAGAGCTATCACTCCTTTCCATTGTCATACCTGAGTCTTAGATCCAGTAAGTCACTATGAGGATTTCTGCTTACTGGAAGAAGCCAATTCAGTGGCAGATGAAGTAATGATGCAAATGCAAATGTACCAAGTCTGCATTGCATAAGGAAGGAGATACAAGGGAAGGGAAGAATGGTGTAAACCCTCTGTTAATCACAATAATTCTCTTCATTCCTGGAAACACACGCTTATCTTGATTCGTACACTTCCCAGTAAGTGATATCCATCATCACCCTCATTCACACAGGTAATGGAGCATGGTTCCATCTTTAATTGTACCTTTAGATCCCAACTCTGTAATCAATTGAACGGGCAAAAATATACAGCCTTCTTTTAACCTGGTGTCTGCTGAGCCATTACTGTCTGAGTGTAAGATGAGACGAGATGAGCTGAGGAGCTGCACTGTGAATCAGTAAACTGTGTTCCTGAGACAAAGCCTTTCCCAGAGAAAGAGTGCCTAGTCCTTTTATTAAGGAGTGTTACTGAGAGCACTGAAAAGTCAGCACCAAAAAGAACAAAAATACACATGTCGAGGGAACAGCCAGTTCAAATAACAGGGTAAGTTCCTGGTCTATGTATTAATTCATGGCAGGATCTCAGTCAATGCACTTCAATAAAATGAGTAATTATTGTGAGTCACGTCACTAATTACATCTGATACACAAAAAGGCTTGTGCAGTGCTACATTTCAAAGTGCACTGTGAGCTCATCCAGTACGGAAATGGTTCACAGAGGAGCTCTTGTTACTGGTACCCAAACAATCCTGAAAAAAATGGGGTATTAAAAATGTCTATGCCATTTCTCTCTCATCACATTTTTTTAATAACAAAATGAAGATGTGTTGTAGAATAACGGCAATATAACAGCCTACGTAGGGACTTCAGCATTTGCCTTGGACAGGCAACACAAGGAGGAATTGTAATGACAGAGCAGTGGAATTGGCCAAGAAAAGCTGCTTTCTTCTATGACAAGTAGAGAGTGCCAAGATGTGAAGAATCTGTCAAAATGTTCTAAGAAAAAGTTTGATTTTTCCATACCAAAATAATAATAAAAAAAAAACAAATTGGCTGGTTCAGACACAGGTCAAATTGACTGAGTTCAGGAACATAAAGAGATTAAAGGAAGTAAGTCATCACTTAGATAAGAGATCTACTTATTATTGTGCAAGAAAAAAACAAGTCTTCACAAATTTTGTCAAATTCAGATAAGTTCTTCATCCAAAAGTAGGATCAAATTTGTAGGCTGATAATTTGTTGCCTGGTAACAAACTACCTTTGTTAATTATCAGACACCTTTGTTGACTGATAATTAACTACCTTGAAGACATACTTATTAATGCTTTCCCATGAGGGTACCACTGATAGTAATTTTAGAGCACAAACACAGAACTGGACCAAACAGCACCTGAGACTTCAGCTTTATTGCAGGACCATTTTCATAACTGAAGTCAAATCACCTGGCACAATTTATCTAAGCACAGAAACAACAAATTATCCTCTCCTGTACACTCATGTCAACAATAATGAGAGTGAAGCCAACTCAGTGACACTGCCACAGAGCAAGAGTGCAAAAACAAGCAGATTCAATGTCATTTGGCATGTGGGACCTTTACACACGGATCTCTAGAAAGAATACAGAGGTTTTTACATAATGCTTCCTTTAATACATTTGATTTTTATTTTTTTTTACCTCATAGGCTATTCAAGCAATTCAATTTCAATACAAGATTTATTGCATTAAGCCTCTGTTTATTTAACAGAGAAATACAGGAATACACACAAAAAAGCAAGGAAAAAAATACAGAGAAGACAGAAGTCTAAAAATTACCTCCAAAGACTATAATTTGTAAATTAGTCATTTGTCTTTAGGAACAACCAAAGCTGTCAATTCAAGGCCCCATCTGGAATACTGTGCACAGTTCTGGTGTCCCCAACACAAGAAGGACTTGAAACTGTTAGAGCAAGTCCAGAGGAGGCCATGAAATTGATAAGGGGACCGGAGCACCTCCTGGACAAAGACAAGCTGAGAAAGCAGGGGCTGTTCAGCCTGGAGAAGAGATGGTTGCATGGAAAACTCACAGCTCCTTCCAGCCACTAAAGGGGCTACAGAGAAGACAGAGGGGCTCTTTGTCAGGAACTGTAGTGATGGGACAGGGAGTAATGGGCACAAATTGAAAGAGGGGGAAATTTAGGTTAGATATCAGGAATAATTTTTTTACTGTGAAGGTGGTTAGACACTGAAACAGGTTGCCAGGGAGATTGTGGATACCCCAACCCTGGCAGTGTCCAAGGAAAGTGGAATAGAACTTGAGCAACCTGGTCTAGGGGGAGGTTTCCCTGCCCATGTCAGAGGGGGTTGGGATCAGTCGATCCTTAAGATCCATTCCAACCTCCTTACATTCTATGAGACTATAACAAACTGTAAAAAACATCATCTTCATTACTAAAGAAAAAAATTAATTTTATGTTTTGCTGGATGTATTCAGAATTAAGTTTTTAGATCTCCAGTGAGAGACAATTAAATTGGAAAAATTTTCATGTCATTGATGTTCAACACTTTATAAATTAACATTACTTAAGATCCATGAAGTATGAGAGCCACAAATCAGTTAATTTTGAGAAAATATTACTCAAATTTGCTGAAAATTAAGCAACTATATGAACTATATTCAAGATGAATTCTGCATGTAAGCAAAATTAAACCACGCATCTTTCTCTTTTTTTTCCCCTCCTTTAAATGCTTTATTTCTACTTTATTTTGTAAGTAGCTTTCATTCCACGTACACCAAAAAGGATCCAATCAGCTATATGAGCGTAAACCTTTGCCTACTAGACTGTCATCAGCACAAAGTCCCCCAAATAATAAATGAACTTTTTATTAACTGTGGTAACATTAACATTACAATGAGGGATTGTTTAAAAACAAGTTGTACTGCTGTTGCTCAAGAGCTCAAGGAAAATGGTTCTCAGTTCCTTTATTTTTCCTTGAGGGTAACCACAGGGGTTGCATTAAATCTTTTAAAATATGTTGACAGTTGAATAAGTGCTGCTGTTGCTTTGGTGACATTTTATGCAGTTTAATTGTCATTAATGAATCTGACTGATACTTTCTTAAAAGTCCTTTACATGTTCTAGTAATTTTATAACAAAGAGAAGAACAAAACTGTCTGCAAATTAGCTTTGATCCACTTCTCATATGGAATTTTCACTGCAGACAATAGGAGAATCTGCATGAGAATTATCTGCTAGACAAGACATTTGGGGTAAGAATGCATTAAATGTTCCCAGTAAATTGTGAAATTTTCAATTGGTTGTGTATCTCCATATAAATCTAAATCCCAAAGAAAATTTGTTTGAGTGTATTCTAAAAAATAAGTACTGTATCTGCTTCAATCCATTCAGAATTTGATGTTAAAATGCTATGGCTCAGCATTTTAGGGCTGCAATAAAACCCAAAATGTAAATGTGTGTTGAAATGAAATAAAATCTGACCTAACCTGGAGTTTAGTATCTCCTTCCTTATTCTGGTAAAACTCCCATTGATTTCAGAAAGGCTTTTTACCCTGTAAAGACTGAAGGATACAGCTCCCAATTATCTGTTCAGGAACGTGCAGTAACGAGGAGGAATGCATGGAGCTTGAGAAACCACAGGCATCACCCTTGATAGTTCATAAACAGATAAGGTAAGTCTTTTGCTATGGAGAGAAAATAAACTATGGCACTTTAAATTATGATAGGTGATTTAAGCAGATTAAAAAGGATCTATTCCATGGACAAGGAGCCAGAAGAGGCAGCAGGAGGAGGAATACTGTATTAATAGTGTGGGGAGACATGTAGAGTTGTTTGCTTCCCGCATCCCAGTTCCCCCAGTCCTGCAAGCTCACTGGGAACACAGCAGATGATTCCCAACACTGCTGCACCACAGGCTTCACGTCTCTGCAATTTCAAAATCAGAAAAAGCTGGGGCCATCTTTCTTTCTTCAGCTGCAGTGTCTCTTCAAGTGCAGATATTGTACAAATATCAGTGGTTTGGGCCACCACTGTTGAACAGGAAAATCAGGTCATGCCAAAGCACTCCAGGCACACCGAGAGCCCCTTTGCCTGATCCTCCACAGGCCCAGTGCCCTGGATAAACAACCACGTTCACCTGAGCAGAGCAGCAGTTCAGCTCCAGCCTGACCTTTCCTTTCAGCTGAGTAAATGGCTATACAAGGTCCAAAGCAACAGGCCTCAGGGTTCTGTTCAGCACTGCCATTTTCGAGACACTCACGGTGCAGACAGCAATAAGTTCCACACTCACGTCATATGCACAGTTAACAACCTCAGCTAAGTCATGAACTACATTTTAATTAGACAAGGGGCCAGGCTTTTGATTTCAAAAATAGAAGTTAGGGTTGCAGTCCTTCATCCATTGAAGTTAATTGCAAAATCCCTATTATCAGGCTCTTGAGGTATTACCCAGGCGCACTTTTTAATTACATTTGATTCTTAATGAAGTAGATGGCAAAGAGAAAAGCAGCCCATGATTCAAATGATTCCCATTTTTATCTTTCCTGATGAAAAACAGAATAGGTCAAGATACTTGCTGGATTTTCCCATGAGAAATGCTGCAATGTGAATAAGCTCAATTGACTTGATCCTGAAGAAGCAGGTTAGCTTTGAAAAGCATCACTCATTTTCTTCTCCTGTATGCATTCTACCCCCAAAACTTATGCAATGTAATTGTAGACACCAAGCCAAATCCAATTCAGAACTTGAAAAATATCATGTAAGTATCCTAGGCTTGAATGACTTGTCTTTATTGTCTAATGTCATTTAAAACATAAGGAGTCCTAATTATGGTTTTATTTTCAAACTATGCACTTTAAAAGAGTGACAATTCTCCATAAAAACTGACAGCTTCTCAGGGCAAGGAGACTGCCAATAATTGAGTAATTCTACATGATTTAAAAACAATAAACTATGAAGTAGCTTATGAAGAAAGAGTGTGTTATCACACTTAGCTAGAGAAAAATACAAAGTTTTACCTTTTCCTATTATATCTCTACTCATGTAAGCAAACAAGGATTTATAGAACAAAAGTTCATACTACAGGTGGGGCCATTACCTTGTGTAGATACAACCTGCAAACTCTTTTCACATAATGAAAGTTGTTTCTTACCATCTGGAAATCAGGTTTAAAAATAAAGCTCCTGTTTATATATTATACAAAAAGCTTCATTTTTTATTTCAGACATACTTCTCATATTATAAAACACATAATTCATTTCTTACTTTTATGATTTCAAAAGGCCCAATAAAAATTTAGGACCTGAAAACACAGTTTCCTTTAATGTAGGTCTTTTTTAAAGGTTCACTGTTAAGTATCAGGGAAAGTAAAAAGTTTTAAGAAAATCAGACGGTATTGCAAGGCTCTCAAACCAAGGCAGCCAAGAAGGTTACAGCAGGAACTAGTGAGGCAAGGCTGTGTCCCCAGGACTGGCACAGGGGGCAGAGCCCTTGGGGCCCAAGAACCTCACCAGAGAAGGGGTCACAGCAGTATAAAGCTCCTTCTAAAGGAAGGAAGGACAATCTCTTTACAGGGAAGGACAGAGAAACTAAAGTTTCAATTCAGTATTTTTTCAAAATTCCTAGGTTTGAGGCCTTTTGCCTTATAGCTGCTTCCCTGTTTCAGTCTTGCAGGATGCCTGTGATGAAACTAAATCTCTTGAGTTTCTGTTAGAACCATTTGCCTCTCATTACAATTCTTCCCCACTCACAAGACTGAATACTGCAAAACCTGAACACTTCCTAGTTTATGGTCATACCAGAGATCAGGGGAAGCCTAGATTACTTTCAAGGCCACCAAGGAGATGGTGTGGAAATCCAAATGAGCCTGTTCTGCATAACTGTGGGAAACCTGCAGTGTAACACAGAACCACAGCCAAACATATTTCTGTGTTGAGTTGTGCCAAAAAGAGTACCATCTACACCAAAACCAGTGCAGACTTCAGGCAGGGAAAAGAAATTCCTGTCTCTTATTCTTCATTTGAATTCAAATTCCCTCTTGGAACTTCAAATTGCTTTTACTGGAACCATGCTGTTTTAAACCTATTAAGTACTGCCTTCATCAGTTTAGGGCCCCATATTCTATAATATGCAACACTTTGTTCAAACTCTGGCTGGTATTTGTGGAAGGTCTAACTTGCCAGGTTTCCTTCTGGATGTCCCTCAGTTTCATATTTACATAGTAATGATCATTGTGACAAGTAAAAGTTTGAGATATTTACTAGCTCTAATTATTTTTAAAGATGGTTCAGAGCACACAGAATATTCCCAAGGCAGTGGCAGGGCATCCCTGCACTAATGAACCAGAGAAGCCATCCTAATGCAAACAGTATTGGTGCAGGGAATAGCAAGGCCTCCTGCCTCAAAGACAATCACTGAAATGGCAGAGGTCTGGAGAAAGTCAGTGGCCCTACAACTAGTGATGGAAAGTTTCAGCTCAGATTTAACAGACACTGTAAGCTGAAGTGGTGGCTAAAATCAGCATTGAAGACTAGAAGAATAAGTTACTTTACTTAAATAATAATACTGGGGTAATTGCAGCAATAAGGTACTGCTCAGCACTTCAGAAGTAAAAGAAACTTTCTTTTGAAAATGATAATTTTCATTGCAGGTTTACAGTATGAAGGCATCAGTGATTGCAGCATGCTATGGACATCCTACACAGAGCACCAAGTGCACAAGGAATTATATTTTTTCAAAGAACTCTGTGCCTTGCTAACTATTTTGGTAAGCCTTCAGGCAGCCTTATTTTCAGAATATCAAGTGTTTCAGTTGGACATCAAATGAAAGAAACTCAAATCATTAATACCTTCCAGCACATGTCATGTGTTATATTTTTTTTCCAAGGAAAATTAAGGATAAGAAATAAAACCTTCAGTTGTTAGTAAGTCATAATAATTCAAAACAAAGAGAAAGGCCTATTAATTATTAGTTACATATTAATTATGCATCTACAGGTAGATTCTGGTAAAAGAATCAAATTTAGACTGAGAAGTTCCTCAGCAACACAAACCAAAAATAATAATTGTGGACACAGATCAAAAAGCCAGCTTCTACCCAGTTATTGAATTTAAGAGAAGAAGAAAATGTTCAATCATAACATTTGTTTAAGTATGTTTATCTTCTTTCTTACCATTGAATGTTAGGAACACCCTTGCTTGAGGCTGTGAAGATCCTTTTACACTGCTAAAGTAAATAAATATCCCAATCAACACGTTCACTGCGAGAAATGCCATCTCTTCAGATTTGCAGCTTAATATCCAAGAAATGAAACCTGAAAGAGAGAGATATCGTGTTACCCTTCTTATACAACCTTGCGGAGCCAAAACAACAGTACAGAAAGAATTGTGTTAGAAGCCTCTTCCAGCTGAACCCATAATTACTGATTTGAAGGAGGTACAGCACTTCTGTTTTTTCTTTGTGCATCTGAAAGTGGTTTTCCTCAGCAGTCTTCTGTGCTGGCACAAGAGGAACTCTGCCTGCTAGTAGGACCCAACAGAGGCCAAGTTTTGGCTAGGGCAGACTACAGCATTAGACTCAGTTTACTTAAAATCAAGACAATTCCACCTGCTGGAAATATAATTATACTAAATGTCAAGGCAGAGCAAAGCAAGGACAGGAGATAAAGTTTCACAGATAAAAATCTGGCTGGTATTTTTAGACACCTCTCCCTCATGTTTGGGGGGGGGGGTTGGGGTTATTGGTTGTTTGGGTTTTTTTTTCTTTTCCTTTAACATTTGAAATCAAAGGTGCTTGCAAATGAGCTTTAAGCTTTAGTAAACTGAGGTCTCTAATCACCCTTTAAGTTTTCCTTCTAAGAAATTCTGGCTATGTATGTCATTAATTTCATAAGCATGAAACCAAAAGTGTTTCAACACACTTGAAACTGTTAGTCAACGTTTGCTTTTTGGGCTAGCTCCTTTCAGGGTACTCACCTGCTCTCACTGACTTCTACAGAGCTCTAAGAATCCCAGAGTTAGATAGTACACTACACTTGATACCTCTACTACTCCTCCTGTACATCTACGAACCCATGTTCCTTTTAAAGGAATTAGCTGATGAGAAGCCTGAGTATTTCAGAGAAACAGATAATACTGTAAAACTCTGTATCTTTCCCTGACTTAGGAAGGACTTGAGATCAGTGGAGTCAGTGGCACTTCCCTAATAATTCTAATGAACTTTGGACCAGATCCAGAAAACCCAGCCAGTATCAGAAGCTGAATATTACATATCTGTATCACATCTGCTCCTAAATTGAACCTCTCCAGAAACTGTGAAGTGCAAATTTCATTTCCCCTGTTGTAACAACATTGCCAGCTCAGTTGCAAAGGTGAGAATAAATAACAACATCATTTTAGTCCCATTCTACTTCACTGCTTACATATATATATTTTCCTTTTTGATGTAAATAGCCCTTCTACTAGACACCACTTATTAGTTAATCAATCAGGTGATAAATTTGATTCTATCAAATAACCGGAAGCACTTTGAAAGAAACAACCCCTACAGCCAGAAGATATCATTAAAGGCTATACATTTATTTGATGAAGAGATTTGTTACCTGTGCAGTCAGCTTACAGTTCTTTTACCTCAGCTCTGGTCCAGCACTACAGTCCCTCCAGTGGAAGCCAATATTTCTACAGGCTTGTTCATCCGGTGCCTCTGAGGTTCACACCTGTCCTCAAAGAGCCAGCTTTAACCACCCCAGCACGGCAGGAATGAGCTGTCAGGCAGGGGTGACTTTAGGTCAGCCCTAGTTTGGGCTGGATCCACACCACTGACTTAGCGGTAAAAGCCCCATATCTCATTACCACCTCTGTCACTCCCTATCCACTCACTGTAAATCGCTTGGAAAGGCTTCTCTCAGCACGGGGACTTCACATCAAGGTGGGGGTAGGAAGGAGAGCGTGCAAGAAAGTGGAGAGCTTTGCAGCCACTCTAAACTCCCCTTCATTATTTGGTCTGGGTACCGAGAAATGCACGAGGATCAAGTAATTCCACAACTCTGCTAATACACAAAAACAACCCCATCAGAAATTTGCCAGCTACAGATCGGGTCTGTAGGAGAAACATATCCATTCTGGCCCAGTTCCAAATTATCTCTAAGGGTCTGTTAACTAATAAAACGATAGTTACAGAGTTTTTGCCAAGAATAATTCTATAATATGCTGCATGAACTCTAGTACTAATGTTGCTTTGTGAGCTTTAAATTTAAAACCTTGTGACTTGCTCATGGGATATCCTTTAACTTACTCCTCTTCTAAGAGAGAAATGGCATTAAATCCCGATAAAATATCTTTGTCAGGCCAAAACAAATAGCCAATCATACAGAACATGTGATTTAACAGATGCAATGGGATTAGTATTTTACAGTAGTAGCACTATGCTTTCTTTGCAATAAAGATAAAAAGTCAAAGAGGAACAAGTGTGCGGCTTTCCTTCTTCCTTTAAATAATACTGTAGGAAACAGTAATAGAAAAAACCTCTTTCAGCTCTCTTTCCCTCCCACTCTCGTGCCTCCTGCCAATTCTAGCGTAATCAGTCAAAGGAGTGAAATATTGCAACATTTCATTGCTCACATTGCACATCTTCACCGTTAACACAGAAGTGAGAGGCAAATATAAGATTCAAGTGCTGAGCAGCATGGTTTGGACCCAGCTGTTAGACACATAAATAATAAATGCATACGGTGCCAAAAAGGTATCTCAGGGTGTCTGACATGTGAGTTACCTAATGGAAATAGGTTTAATTTCAGAGATTTACAGAGCTGGTAACTGACAGATCATTGAAGGGCTGACTCTTGCTTTGGGCTTATATCCCAGTCCTGAATTTATCTCAGTAAGTCATGATACTATATTCAGCATGTCCAGTGCACATGATCTCTGCTGACAACACACAGACCTAAAGCCCTGCAAGTACCTTTAAGGAATCTTAAGGGACCGACAAAAAGCACTGTCTAATTGCATTTCTGTTCTTACACTCTAGTCTAACTATAAACAAAAAGACAAACCGCTACTAAAGTGAAGTAGTGAAGTTTCCCTGCCACGGAGGTCGCTGGCAGCATGTTGCATGGCTTTTGGAAAGTACAGTATCGCTTTGCTAGGAAGTGCTGTGCAGGTGTCATCTGCTACAGGCTGGGTCCTACCCTTAAATCCTCTAGGGAAAATCATTCGGCAGAAGAAAGAAAAGAAATGAAGGAGGAAAAAAAAACCCTGCCGAACACGGACTATCCCAATCTGGAAAACATCGGTTTAACTATCTGTGAACAGCAGCAAAATTGAACCATCAGAGCCATTACACGTCTATTACAGCAAAGAAAGAGAACTTTAGGTTATTCTTACCCGGCTATTGGAGGCACCAGTAATACCGATTTCTATCTGGATTCTATCAGTTTATAGGCTCCACTCCTGCTACCAGAACACTTTAATTCCAAATCTGGCTCATAGCAGAGGGAAAAATAAATTAAAAGAAAAGTCTCTCTTCGTGGTGGTTGCAAAGATACTCCCGGCTCCTCTGTACGATAATCCTGGCAGTGGACTGCTGAGGCTCGGGGAGCGCTTCTCCCCTGCCCGCAATTACGCACCTAGGAGTGAATGGAGCGGCCGCGCGGTGCCGGTTTCCAGTTACAGGCGCTGCCCTGCCCTGGCCGCCGCTCTAGCGAGGCGAGGCTCGGCGGCCGCCGGTGCATCATTAGCTGAGCAAATAGGGGCTGGAGCTCATAAATAATGGCGAGGCCACACCCCGCAGTCCCTGCGCGCCGGCGGCTGCCGCCCGGCCCGTCCGCCCGCCCCAGGCAGCGCCGCGGGGCTGCTGGCAGCGCGCAGGGACTGCGGGGTGCAAGGGGCGCGTAAAGCAGCCCGAGGCTCCTTAGGGGCACGGCCCCCGCGGTCGGCAGCCCCCGCCCCATCGCGCACTGTGCGCGCCCGCCGCGGCAGCGAAACTCGCCGGCAAAGTTTCTGCCCCGCCGGGCGGGTCGTGCCAGGGCGCCCAGCGCGGAGCTCGGGCGGGGACCGCCGGGCAGAGCCGGGGGGAGCGGCCCCGGGCGGGGAGCAGCGCCGGGCCCGGGATGCGGGGGCGGTCGGGAGGCCGGTAGGTGTCACTGTGAAGAGGGAATGAGACCGGGCTGCGGTGAGGGGGAGCCGGGTGACAGCCGGACCCTTCGGAGGGGGCTCTTTTCCCCCACTCCCCTCGAATTATTACCTCTTTTTAATACTTTAAAAGCGAGGAAGAGTAGGAGGAGCGTTAGAACAGTGGTATCATTCAGCCTCCTGATTGATCTAGGTGTTTTACCGCAGCTTTCAGAAGCTTTTTTTTTGCGGCGATTGGGAGCTGTATTTGCTCAAACTCGGTTTTTCCCCAAGATACACAGCAGTCTGCCCCGCTTGGTGAGATTTGTGCTCTTACGGCAGCGGGACAGCGCTGAACATTTTACCCAAGGCGTTGGCTCCGTTAAAGCCTCAAGGGTTTTCCAAGCGACATCACTTTGGTTCTGGCTTGGGTTTTCCTAAGATGTCTTGCAAGCATATTCTGCACTGCTCTGACCTGCTGGCTGAAAGCTTCCTTTAGATCAAGGTTTTCACTTTTGCAGAGAGATGGCCTCTGATCCGGTCAAGGTGGTGCGGGTCGCTCGGCAGCATACTGTCACAGCAGTACTTAGAGGGATCACCTCTCGTGATGCACTTGGAGCCATCTCCCACAGCCAGAAATATGTTAACAAGTAAACAAGTACCCACAATGAATGTGCACATGCTCGAGTCACAGTTTTGTTTCCAACTATTACACACTCTGGCCATGCTAACCAAAGCAGTCAATAATGGCAATGGTATTATAGCCAGAGAGCAGGGAGTAGCCTGAATACAGCACCCTGACTAAACACATTTTGTCTATACATATGGATGTATTTATGGTCTGTGCCTATCAGTTACTTTGTGTAAAGGCTCATCTGCATGAGTTAGGGTCAGACATATTTCAGAGACAGTGTCCTCACAGGCTTCAGTGCCAGGCTAGCAGAATTAGTGCCTTTTCAAGCAAGATATTCTGATATTATGTTGTAGTGAGACTCAGTCACATGACAGGGACCCGGCCAGGGGAAGCCCGGGGGGTCCACCGCAACAATATTATATGGCACTTACTATCCCAGGGGACGCAAAAGTATGGGATGGTCCTTCCTCTGAAATGAAAAGTCAGATTTGCAGCTGATGCCAGAAAAGAAATAGATCCAGAGTTTTTAAAAGCTTGACCAGCTTCAGGTCATGTCTTGAAGATTAATTAGCTGATGCCTTCAGATGAACCAAACTCTCCAGACCATGAGTCCTTAAAAACATTGATGCTCTTTCAGTTCTCTTTCTTAACACAAATAAACTACACAGAAATGTCCTAGAGAGTGGTTCAAACTAAGCCCTCAGTTCTCTCCATGGGCAGGCAGTGTGCCTGTGAACATGATGCTGCTCATCCTTGAACTGTGGTGGTGTTCAAATGCCTCAGTCTGACAGCAGCACCCTGGCAAAAGGAGAAGTCACTCTTCTGCTCTGGAAAATCCCAAGAACTAAGTACAATTAGAGATCACCACACCAAGCAACAGAAGTGAGTCAGCCAATCCAGTGTTCTCACTCTTGCTGTGATCTACACAGGGTGATTCAAAGGAAAATGCACAGAAATCACAGACCAAATATAAAAAAAATTCTCTTTTAGGAGATTTTGGGGAGATGTCTAATAGATGGCAATACCAGTCAGAGAAAAAAAAAATGTTACCACGAAATACCAACACTAGAACTTATGATGATTTTGTCCTTCCCAAATATTTTTCCTTAATAATAATAATACAAAAAAAATCTATTATTTTTCTTAACAATACTGATTTTCTAGGTAAGAGCACAAACACATTCTTCTTAAAATATAGAAAAAAGAGAACAAAAAGAATACTCTCAAGAATGAACCAACATCAGCATTGAAGTCACTTGTGTTTGTCAGGGATTTTCTATGTATGGGCACTGCAGAGCCATCTGGCTATCTGCACTTCTTCACATGTGCTAGCTACATTGGAGATAAAAAGGTAAAATGGAACACTGAGGAAAATTATGGGGCTTTCCAACACTCCCTCATGGACTTTGGGCTTATAAAATAGCAAATGAACTACAAAGAGACAAATACAAAACTTTAATCTGTGAGATACCATCACACTCATATCTGATAGGCAAAGTCAGAGTATGCTAATTTTAAAAAGCAAATTGAAACAAGAACAAGCTTGCCACATTGATTTATTTGTATTTAATATGTGCATATGTGCAGGTCAGAGCATGATAATTAACTTTAAAAAGCAGTTTGAACTTCACAGCTGGGCTAAGAGAAATGGTTAAAGTTTTACTTTATGTGTTTTGTAAGAGCATGCATTAGCTTCAAGCAAAACTCATGGAATGGAAATTACTTCTCCCAATTATGAGGTGGGGTTTCAGCATTTACTGGCATGAATCAGCCCTGTGAGTTAAATGAAAAGTATGCAAGACACTTGCTTTCCAGGCTGTGTATTTTGCAGCCTAACATGGGGATGAGGACAAGTAAGTTGGACTGTGACTTGCAGCTGATTTTTAATCATTCCTCCATTACATAAAGCATAAAATGTGTTGTACAATTTGCTTCTGGTTCTGATTTCTTGCATGTGAGATTTATAACCAAGGGCTGTTATTCCGGATCACATCACATATGTGAGGACAGAGTCAGGCTCTCCGCTTCAGAGTCAGAGAAGTTCTGACTCTTGCAATGTGATCTGAGCAAGCAAATCCCCCTGGCCAAAACAAATAGAGCTGATTTTGTTCTATCTATGCATGGTGTTTGCTTCTTACCCAAACAAGTCATCCTAATGGACCCAGGCCTAGCTTTAGACCTAAACACTAACTATAGCCAGGAATAAGAAAGACCAGAGTGGATTTGGATGTTTACTTAACATATGGACTTGGGGGTTGGCCTTTGTGTTTTGTTTTGTTTTGATTTGTTTTGATTTGTTTTGTTTCCCCTCACTTAGATTTTAAGTTTCTGAGGAAGTGAACATATTATAGGAGGCATTAGGACTGGAAGGAACACAGTTTTAAAAGAAGGCAGGAAATTAAGAAGAGGAGAAAGAGAGGAACCTTCTGAGAGGCAGTTGGATGGTTAAAGGCAGCACAGTGGAATAGCATCAAATAATTTCACTGGAATTGGCTACATCTAGCTCTTATGGAGATGAACAGGCTTGATAATCAGATTCTGCTTTGAACACAAGCACAGATCAAGACAAGATGAAGTGCCAGCTATTATAAAGAAAAATGTAGTAAAGGCGTAATAAAATGACTATCAAATGGAATTAATTCCTTCCTTAAAAATAAAAGGAATGCTTTACACAGTAAATGTCCAGATTCTAAGTGATGAGAGAAAATGCTATTTATGACTATTTTCTCTGTCCTCATTTATGAGTGTCAAATCACCTTAAAGAAATGCAGGGTTGTTAGGTAATCCAATTAATTCATCATTGTCTATTTTCTTTCTTACTGTTACAAGAGCTCGGAAAAGTGTGAAATATATCAGCACTTTATTATGGGAAAGTATGTTTGTTTTGAAGGTGTGCTAATATGAATAGCAATTTATTTTCTTTTTCACAACCAATAATTCAAAGTTCAAGAGGTAATAAGGATAAAGCAGCTGGTGATACCACTGTGTGATCAGAGATGGCATAAGGTCCTTGGACACAGTGTGTCAGTGGCCTTGTTCAGGTGCATCAGTGTCAGACTGGTCATGAAGAGTGAAGCTTCTTCACCAAGGTCACAGCCTTATAAAACTGTTGGCATGTAACTAACAATGAGCTGTCAAACTGAATTAATCAGTTTGCTTCTTAATGCCTAAGGTTCTGTGAAAGTCCATTTTCAGGGGATAATTTTTCTTTTCAGAGCTTAAGAAAAATTGGATCAAGATTGGTGTAACCACGTTAATGAAGTATTATTACCTGTATGGGAACAGTGGAAAGCATTATGCTCTTAGCTTGATAAAAGTCCAGTTGTCTCACTAAATAGACCCTTCTGTGAGTGGCTTCCCTGGAAGTCAGTGAGCCAGCACTTCATAGTAACTCTGCCCTTGAAGAGACTGTGATTTGCACAAGGTTGTCATCAAGTAAGTCCTTCTGTGTCTGTACACAAGACGTAAGCATATTCCTGGTATGCTACCAGGCCTTCATGCTTCCCCTTTTCAGTAAGGCAACCACATTATTGTAGTTTGTAGGGGAAAGACAGTGTTTTGGTCAGATTTTCCACTTTCTAGTCACTGACTAAATGAGGTCAGTGATACAGAGTCACTGCTCTTGCACAAAGCAGGGTTTGAGTTTTGAACAAATCAAACGAGTCATCACTATTTTGCAAGCTGATGAGTAAGAATATGTATATTAAAGACTTGAGTGAAAGAAAGGAAAGGGTTGTTGATGCACCAAGGAGGGCATCAGGCCAAGCAAGCTACAAATAGAGGAAAGCACAAATGCATAGAGGATGCAACAATGTGTAATCTGTGCATTGGAAGTACTTGGAATGAAGGTCACAGGGGTGTAAGGAGTTCTGTAAATATGCAGGGAAGTAAGGCAGCAGCAGTTACTGAGCTATGTATCCAAACAGATAAATAGAAATAGGAGGGGAGGGAAAGGGAGGAGATTACTGCCGGATAGAGAGGGGGTGACATAGCCCTGGGCATCATGGCCATTTCCAGTATGTGCCACTCTCCAGCCTGGTACTTGAACCATTGTTGCATCTATGGGGCTCACAGCACTCAAGGAAGTCCTCTCACTCTATTGGAAGGAAGTTTTGGAAAGGTGTCTTTTTGTCATTAATGAGCTACTTCAGTGTTTATAGAGCATTATGTGAATTACTGAGTTTTTTAAAAAAATAAATTAAAAAAATAAAAGAAGGCTTATGATTTTTTTTCCTATTAATTGTTGGTTTGAAACACACTCCTAAAAGCCTGATTATATAAAACCAGCCACCCTCAGTCTGGTCCCAGATAATGTACCAGCACAGTCCTATTTCCCACCATCCTTCATCCTCAAATCAAGATTAGTGACTGCATACCTTACAGTCTTCATTTTGTTTTGTTCTCTGTAAGCACAGACTAAGCTTTACTGATGGTATTTGCCAGCTAATTTCTCACTACATATTGTTTGCATTCTGCAGGCTGTTACTTCAGAAGAGGAGCAGAAGGACCATTCTGTATATGCCTTGTTCTTCCCTAAGCATGTCCTCTTGGCTACTGTCCCATTTGCTCTCCCTAAGGAAGTTTTTGCCATGCAGAAGAAATAAAAGAACTTGTGTCTTCAGATGAAAGAAGAGCAAAAGTACTGAAAAAGTTTGTAACTTGAAGCATGAATGCCAAGCAGAGCATTGAGTGAAGCAATCTGAATAATGCCTGCTGTCCCCTGGAGATGTCAAAAGTCTGTGCATATGGGACCAGGGAATGCTGAGGAATGGAATTGGCCTCAGAGATATCTCCTCTCCTACTAATCAAGCCTGATCCTTTTGCCTTATGTCCCAGCTCACAGTGGAGTTGGGATTTTAAACCAGATCTCTCCAGTAACCCAGTATGATGATTCTTCCATTTTCTTGAGGAAACCGAAGAAGCATTGGCTATTTTAATGTAAATCCAAGGTACCCTGTAATTTCCCAAGATGAAAAACATTGAGGTGCTATAGAATTCAAGTCGTAACTCTTTACCACAGCATTAGGGAATGCGTTCTTCCTTCCAGCAGGCTGATTCCCATTTCTCAGACTGTCATCTTATCTGCCATGAGGAAAGGTTTGTCTGGAATCAGCATGGTACAGGTGGGGTTTGCTGATGTTTTAGGTGTAATACTGATCGTTTTTGTCCTTTGTTGCAAGGTACCACTGCATTCTTCTGAGCTCCTAAAGAAGACAAAATTGAAGCTGTGCTTTTGATTTTGTTCTGTGCTATATTCTTGGCCATGTGAAGTCACAGGAAGTATGACCTTTGTCAAGGTAGTAACCTTTGTCACAGGTGCCTCCAAATGCTCCTCATTCCATGGGGATGGGAGCTCTGTTCTCCTTTTTTCACTGTCAGCGCAATAGATCTTCTGAGAAGCTCTAAGAAATGCTTTTTGCAGTATATTAAGTTGTCATACTTCAGTTATCATAACCCATCTTGAAAGCTGCCCCACGGTATTCATTACAACAGGTTGCATAAAAAGTCTGAGCAAACTCTTGGCCTGGATGGTAGAAGCTGATGAAGGCAGTGTGTGTTCAGTGGGGTTTAAGGGAGTCTGCTGAGTCCTTTGTATGGTTTTTGGGCCTCAGGACAACCAGGATATGGGTTAATTTAAAATAACATTAAGTCATCAGCTTAAAATCAAATTTTATTAGTTAAAAACGGACTTAGAAGTAGTTATAGACTCTGACCTATGTATTTATTGGCTGTTATGGATTGGAAATAAACTTTATTGCAATTATTTTATTAGTTGCCTACTCAAAGTTAGCACAGGATTCATGGAAGCCCTTGATGCATCCAAGGTACAGCATCACCTCTCACATTGTTCACCAAGCCTCAGAATCTGTTATCATACTGAGCTGTTTCTGTTGCTTTGACTTGCTTCTTGGTGTCTTATTGAAAGAACTACAGTTTAAAGTGAGCCTATGATTAATTTTTTTTTTTTTTTTTTAGCAACATAAACATTCCACTAAATATTTATCTTTTTTATATTAATATCTCCAGAACATCTGTTAATTGAATCTCTATTTGGATCTATTAGCAGTAGTTTGTTTTTTGTTTTAAGCCAAAAAGATTAAAAAAAATTAAAATATGTAGTCTGGATGGCAGCCAGAACACAGTATCTTCTCCAAAATTACACCTTTTTAATTTAAATTCAATTTATTGCCCAATATTCAAAGTCAATTAAGAGTAAAAATAGTCAAAAAACAAACACTGTATTGATACAAAATACCAAAGCTTTTTAACAGCTTCATTATTTTCCAGTTTACCATTTCTAACATTTAAAACAGCTACTTGTACTACTTCAAATTTATCTTAATGTATTTCCAAAGTATTGTAGAATTGGAGATAAACATTTTCAGTAATATTTGAATGTAGAGTTGCCTGTTTATGCCTTACAGCTTACTTATATAACAAACACTTCTAGAAATCGGTTCAATCTTTTTTTGCCAATATCAATAAATATATGTATAACACATACTTGCTCTTTGATTTATATACATTCAACTTAATTTATCAATTGCCAAAGAACGCTCATTAAAATATTCTAAAAATTAGTTCCTTATCCTAATTGTTAAATAAAAACGCTTTTAAGTTATGTTTTTCCTCTCAAATGTTAGAGAAGCAGAGGAGTATAGAGAAGGAAAAGTTAGTATAACACATTATTACTGTAATATCATGCACAGCATATTTTTATTTATAATTATTTTTCTTTCCAGGGTAAGTGTTGGGGTTTTTTTTCTGAACATTAATTTACCCTGTAAATTATCTTGGACCAAATAAATTTTTGGAAATCTCTAAATTTTGCCATAAGAGGGCATTATTCATGCACTTAGACTAGAAAATGCATCCCAATATACACACATACGTTACAGGAAATGGTAATTACCTACACTCATGCACCAATGGAGTAAAAAAATATTAATATTTCTGTGATTAGGTATTCCTGAAAGGATTTACTGGGACAGGGATTGTTCACTGTCCTGTATTCTCTTCCTAGGTAGCCTGAAGATACAAGGGAAGATAAAAGAAGAGGCAAAGTACTGCTTTTCCAGTTTGGAAGTTACCACATAAGACAACAATGCCAAAAGTTGGTGGTTTGACCTGTGGACAAAATTCAGAAAGTATGCCAAAGCAGGGTTAGCATTAAGCACTTGTTCATGCCCTCCAAGGAAATGGAAGTTAAAGAGTTAGAACACATGTAAGACAAAGGACATGAATCCTTAAGTTCCTGCTGTGAATGACAAAAATAGAAGAGTACTTAATCCTGAGCCCCTGACATTTTTTATGAGTGATGTAAATTATGAGAATGGGAGGAATACAGAGATGTGCCATATCAAAAAATGGATCTGAGAAACCTTTGGGATGGAGAAGAATTGTCTTTTCTCCACTCCCCACCAAAAAATTCAGAGAAGTTAGATCCCAAAATATAACATAATGGCTTCTACTAATGTTGGTGAATGTTGGATTGTTTCCCAGAAAGATAGAAAATCTTCATTCTGGATAAGAAACAAACAAAAAATACACACTAAGTGGGGCTTTCAGAGCCCTGGAAGACTGTTGTTATGCAAGCTGCATTTCTGCTCTTGAGCAGAGACGGACTCGGGAGTGCACGCACTGGATTGTCAACATCTCAGCCTGTGCCTCTTCTGTCAGGTACTGAAAATGTCTCTAGAAAAGGATTTTCTTGTGTCTTCCTCATCCACCTTAATGGCCAATGGATTCTTTCAATTCTGAGTCTCTCAGAACATAATTTTCTGATTTAATATTATTTAGCATCTACGAAGGATGTATTTCATTGTCTTGTTTCCTGGAATTATGTGCTATATCACATGACCACTATGTTTAAATCCTTTTCACTGATAGATATAAGGAAAAACAATTTGACAAGCAGAGTACAAGTTGCTTCCAGGTATATTTTGGGTATCCTCCAGCTTGTCAGTTCTTTTTTTTTTTCCATTGGTGTATAGCAGAAATGAGCAGAGATCCAGCAGTAATCTATTATTTGCAGAAAGTGGTAGTTGAAATGTGAACTGAATTTGGTCATTTTGTCATCTGTGCAGTTTTATGAAGAACTATTAATATCAAAAGAATCCTGTAGGGGAATGATTTATGTGCTTTCAATTTCAACCCACTTTATCACTACATGGACATTACATTAAGAGTTGAAAATCCAGAACTTCTGTTGGCATAAAAAATATTATTCTGGTGAATCTAGTAAGTTCACTGAGTTATGAACTGACAAATAATTTATGTTAACACCTGCATACCTTTTTAAGATCTCAGTACATTCCCCATGGCAATAAAACCTCAGTATCTGTAATGGAATTCCTTTTGTTAGAGATGAAAATCATATCAATTAAATTCTTCATCTACAACCTTGGATTTTTTAACTTCTTTCTTTCTTCTGCTTTAGGAAAAATGACAGGAGCTTTGTAAAATTCATCAGATAACAAATTCTTGGAATGAAGGACTACAGCCCAAATAAATTCCAACATTTGAGCTGATGTCTTTATTTGGAACAGGTTGAAATGGCTTCATGACTGGCTGCTTTTGGGAGTGCTGTCCTTGCTCTACTTGTAGAATGACTAGTGGAGCTGCTTGTGTGGATTTACATACAGACCTGAACAAATTGTTAGATTTTTATTTGTCATGCATACCAGCAGAAGCTCCTCCAAAATTATTCCTATTTTTTTTTTTTTTTTTTAATCTTTGTTGATACTGCTGTAATTCTGATTGTTACCTACATACTTGAAGATCAAAAGCAATACATGACAAATGGAACTCTGCTGGAGAGGGGTGTCCAGTAGTGTTTTTACCTGTTTGGGAGCAGGGAGCCTTCTGCCCAGGAACCTCCTTTATATTGCTAGCAGGTTTGCACTATCTTTTAGTGGTAATAATTGTAATAAAATGGCAGTGTACCTCTCCTGTTGTTTTAGTTCTCTATCAGAAACATTGTGCCTCCTGGGAATACACATTAGCTACAGGTTTCAGAGGGTTTCAGTACTTTTCCATTACAGTTTTCAAGATTTTTTTTCTAGTACATTTAAACTCACAACTACTTTATGAAATATTGTTTTAGGCAGTTTATTAGATTTTTTTTTTTTTTTTAAACAAGCAGGGTAGTCATTTATGAAAGAGCTGTTACTACTTTCTTAGAAGAAAATATCTGTTATCACTTCAAGAGTCACTGGCTTCCACAGGTCAGCACATACACTTTCCTTGAGTCTCTTCTGTGTAATTGCTCTAAAGGAAAGCTGCAGCCTTCTGCAGGCTTCAGACTTGTACCCCTCTGTCCCATTCTCCTGTTCCTACCTGGTTGATTGAACTTGTTTTATTCAGTCGGGGTCTGGTAAAAAAGCAAAATGAGACTCTAAAGAAGTATCTTTTATTCACTGTTGTGTTTCTGGACTAAAAGGAAGAAAACAAACAATAAACAAACTTTTCCCCAACACACTCCAAAAACCTGCTGATATATCAGCAAAAACCCGATATAAATGTACAACTCTCGAGTTTCTTCTGTGATCTGACAGTTACTTCCTGTGTGTCACAGCTTCACCTCCCCTGCTCTGTGCCTTGGCTTTACCTCCCACAGAAAAGGAGAGAGGAGACTCCCTCACCACATTCTTTCTCCAGCTTCTCCACTTGAATAGGAAACTTCAGAAAGGATCTGTGTCTCAATGCCTTTTTCACCTAATGCTATATTGCCTTTAGGTGTTTTTTTAAAGCTAATCCATTATGACTCAAGGAAAACTGAAAAGCTTTTAAGAAGCCATCAGCAACACCCAGTAACACCAGAGCATACCTGGGTTTTTGGTGTAGTACAAATCTACTTTGTCAGAGATAGTGTCACATATTTGCTGTATTTGTGTGAGACATCCTTTCAAACCCAGAGAAGGCATGAAGTTGGCAACCTGGCTAAACTTGGAAGGGGTCACAGCAGGAAAGGAAAAAGAATATTTAGCAAGGGTATTTTCTGTCCTATTTCAAACTCTGTCTGTAAGCATTCAAAGAACAATTCTGAAATGCAAAAAACCCCAAATCTTTTAAAGTGCAAATGAATATTTGTGAGCCATCTCAAACAGCCGCAGGATTCATTCATGCTTATCTTCATCTTTGGGTAATGACTGATTAAAATATTTTTGAATAATGAAAGCATTGTCAAAAATCAAGTCTATTCACAAAAGATGCTTGAAAAGAAAATGATGCTCAAGTTGTTGAATACATTTTTCATTCAGAATGGTTTGTTAGATTACTTGCATCTTAGGGAGAATGTTGATTTCCTGGGTTTTAAAATACAGGTTCACTTTGTAAATATTTAAAGATGCTAATTTTATCTTCCTATCATAGAAACTAATTTTGGACAATAATCTTTTAAAGCATCTTTGTTAATGAGGAGATATTTTGAAATCTCTGCTGAGTACTTCACACCTTGTTTGGTGGTTTGCACAGGTGTGGGGTGATGTAAGTCGCAATCAAAAGAGCAAGATTTAACTTTTAAGGAGTTTTTTATGTTCCCTTTACACAATTGCAATACATGAAAAACATGTGATTTCCAAAAATTGAGTTAGTAACTTTTATGCACAGAAACAGAGAATTTGTATACAGATCATCTGCTTTCAGTAAGCAGCTCCTCCCTCCTGCACATAATATAAACAAAAGTGATTTTTATATGGGATGTTGTAGTATGAGAGAATAAAAAATATTTGGGTTTTGTTTTTTTTTTTTATGACTTAGACTCCCTTTAGAGGTTTTAACACCTTAGCTGTTATAAATAAAAAAAATAAACTGCAAATAACAGCATCAAAGGGAATTCAGAATAAAATTCACTTTCTGAAAAAAATCACAAACATAATATCCATTTATCATCATAAGCTCCAGAGAATTAGAATTAAAGTATGTTTTATTAGCTTTTGCAGATCTAAAAGGAACATCAAGATCAAATGATCAATAAAGCTTTTATTTTTTAATCTCTAATCAAAAGAATTTCAAATCCTTTGGTATTTAAAATATACACAGAGTCCCAGACACTAAAATGTTCATTTCTTTCAATTCTGTTTCATGCCCATTTTCTTTAAGGTCAACATTTTTTTTATAAATTTCTCTCTAAGAGTGAATCAAAATCTTCAGAGCTATCAAAGCTGTTGCTCTACATTAATAAACTTGTACTTTATAGAGAACAACTGAAAGTGTTTTTTCTTTCATCATATCTGCCTAAGTTGTAGGTTTTATCAGAGCATCACATAAAAATTTGGCTATCTGTTAGGGGTTGCTTAAATTAAAAATTATACTATATATTATATCATCATATCATACCATATTAAAATATATCATACATAATATAATCTGTCATAAAGGAGTGCATGGGTTTCTTTGTAAATTTTATTCATATTAGCACATGGTACTCAGCTGCAGTCACTGGAATTATCTCATTGACACCTTTGTGACATGAAAAGTGAATTTAACTAAACTGCTGGATCACAGCATGATTTAGGTTTGCAAGGATTTAATCTCATTCAATCCCCTTTAAACGTGGGACTAACTCTGGAGTTAAATCCAGCCTCAAAGATCATGTGTCTCCTTATCCCATCAGCTCTTGAAAATCTCCAGGGACTGATGTTCAGTCACCTGAGCAGCCTGCTCGGGGAGGTGCCCATGGCACCCTTGCAGAAAAGAATTCTTATCCTGTCTAAACTGGAGTTTTCTTATTGCAGTCCATCCTTTCCTGATCACTCCTTGTCCTTTCACTGTGCTCCAGGGAGAAAAATCTGCCCCTATCTTTGCGACTCCTTTTATGTAGTCAGGCCTGCTATTTGATCCCCTTTGTCTGTTCTATTTTCTAGTCCTGTTTGCTCTTCCTTGCCTTTAAGCCAGGGTGTCAAACTTTGGTCAATTCTGATCATGGGCTAGTGGCCATGAGGCAAAGCTTAGGGCAGCATGTGAGGCAGGAGGAAACAAGATTTTCTCTTTCATATAAAAACAACAATAGGGGATTTCTGAGTCCGTGACTAAGTGGATATGAAGCAGGAGGGAAAGAGCCAACACAGTTGCCCAATCTGTGCACAAAAAAGCAGCTGCAACAGAGAGTTAAACTTTCTGAGAGTAATCTTTTTAAATATGTGTTTGAATTTATAATTGAGGGCTGCTGTTCATAGCACAAGAGTATGTAAGGGTAGTCCATGAATGAATACCTCACTGACAATCTGGCCAACTTTGTGTAAGGGAAGTGAACTGATGAATGTGTACCATATGTTTAGATTGTGCAAGTGGATGCAATCCTCAGTGGCTACAGAGAAGCTGTCCTTGTTTACACCAGCTAGAAGCTAGCTTTGTGCATGCAATTTTCAGCTGAATAAATGCAGATGTTAGCTATATACAAAATTTACAGAGTTTTAGGTTACCTTTGTTAAACAAGGCAACCAGCCCACAAGTTTGGATTTGGCAGCACTGCGCTGCACGGCTGTCTGAGAAGAGACATAGGTTTGGAAGGGAATGTGGCATTTTTTGAGCCTTTGGAAAAAACAAATGTTCCTATGTCCTACTGTAAGGGAACTCCTCCAAGGCAGAGAAAATAAGGAAATTAAAAGGGGGCTATATGGAACCTGAAATATGGCAGGATAATGTGTGTATCTGAAACTTCACAAATTGAATGCCTCCCTTTGGCCAAAATACACGAGTAACTAATCACCTACAGCACTGGCATCCTATGGGTGCTCCAGTTTACTTGAAGTTCAGCCAGCTGAACTTTCTTCAAGTCTGCATTCAGTTTATTTACACTTATTGCAGAAAATTTGGGCCTTCCTGCAGATACTGCCATTATCTGATGACAGATGCTATAACAAAATTTTGACTTGTGATTAATAACTCCAGCAATCTTCCTGAAGTCAGTGTGAGGGCTCACAAAATTTAAGTGCTGCCCAGAGCAGAAAAAGAGTTGCAAGGACAAAAACATTTAATTATTTAACTGCACTGGCAAGATTTTAAAGCCCTCAAGAGCATGTCAATTAGATAGGAAAAAATACTTACCATGATGATATATTTTATTTCATGATGAGAATATATGGTGCACTAAATCTGGCTGACTTTTTCAGCAGTGTTTGCAAATAGATCTGGGATAAACAGAAAATGAATGATACTGCTGACAAAAATCTAACCAGGCAAATATCTTTTGGTACAATCACAGACAAAATATCCTGGTGCTACGTGTGCCAGCTTGAATGACTGATGGATCTGGATCCAATGCTCACTGTAACTTCAGAGAAAAAGTAGGTAAAGATGTATCTTGTATCTTCATTATCATGTATATGCTGATCAGTGTAGTATCAGTGCTTGAAGATTGTATGACTCATTCTCTGATGTTTGTTTGCTGTTTATTTATCAGTAACATCTGTAAATGCAATCAACTCAATCGTAAAGCTTATAAAAAATCAAAACCTGGTTTTGTTTCAATGTGTTATGAGATTAAAATTGTAGTCCTGGTGTTAGAACTTTGCACATACTGATTAGATAAAAATCCCAAGGCCTGTGTCGTATAGAATGTTAGAGTAGCTAGGCAGGGTGAATCCTCCAGGCCTATTGTTCTAAGATAATACTGATCTAAAAGTTATTGTGGAAAAAATAATTATTCCATGATGCAAGAGACCTTTCCACTGACATTTTATGTGACAGAGGGAAAAAATAATTTCTCTTAAGCTGTCAACAGATTTTCCTGCAATATCATGTGCTTCTCTTCCCACTTTCTCTGTTTACTGTAAGGTTTACTCAATCATTTACACATTGGAATAAATTTACTAGGCTGACAAGATTCACTAATGAAGACAAAGACGTTCAGATCTGCAAAACTCGCTGTGGTTTTTCTCTCTCTACTTTTCCTGCTAATAGGAGTTCACTTCCAGTCTGAGTTAGGGGGATAGAGACCGCTCTGAATGCCAATCAGGAACATGCTTTATCCATTTGTGGTTTTAAATAATTGCACTATGTCTTTGACTTTGGTTGCCTTGATGGTAACTTCCTGTGCTGGTAGCCAGTACACCATACAACTTCTCTAAGTCCATCTCTTTGATCTTCAGTTCAAACTACACCATATTCTGGTTTTAGAGCTAAAATTAGCTATCCAACTGGTATCCCTGCTCTTCCTTACAGTTTTTTAAAAGTGTTCACCCTCAATTTAAATGCTGACTTTAACAAGCCAATGTAAATTGCTTTATGCTGCTATTTTATTTTTACAGTACTCTGAACTTCTGCCTCCTTTGGAAAAAAAAAAATCTACATTTTACATCTTCATATTTCATGTTTTCAGGACTATATTCTCAGTCCCTGAATAAAAGTCTTTACACTATGGACCATAATAGTAACACTATTAGCTGTAAAAGTAGAAAGTATGTCACTGATCTCCCTTTAAGTGATCAGTATCCATCCTCACTTTCTTTTAAACCAAAGTGAATCAATTGAATCTAATGGGGGTGATAATATTGCACACCCTGTGCATGGAAATGGTAATTCCTGCCAAAAGCTCTTTTTGGAGCTTTGGAGGAGCTTTATCAATAAAAACTCCAAGCAGGGTAGTGAAATATTCAGATAGTGCAGGAATTATCTCCACTCTTCCTTACAACAAAAGCAAGTTATCTACTCTTTCTCCTCAATTCTAATTCAAATAAGAAAGGAAAACATCAATGTCTCTGAGAACAAAAATGTATGCCTTCATTGTCTAGGAAAAAAATATGTGAGCATAAAATGGGAGATTCTGGCGCTGTGGTTACAGTTTCATTCAACTGAGTGCTGAATTCAGATATAGAGTTTCTGGAAAAAGTACATTTTTCAAATAAAATAGAAAAGAGTATTTGCAGCACATAGGAAGCGAGTGACTATAAGCACAGTCCTGCAACACCCATGGAATTAGTCACATCAAGACATCCCCTGCCTTGTTAATGTGGAAACTTTTAGATTGAATTCTTAAGCCTCTCTCCCAGTTTTTGGCTGAGTTTTTGTTTCAACAGACAATGAACCTTCCAGAATTTCAAACTGCTGAGACTGCTGTTTTTCTCAGATGTCTTCAGGCAAAGAGGTAGAAGTCAGCTCTTGCTACTTAGATAATATGGCCAAGGCAGTTACAAATATGGATGCCATATAACTGTGAAAATGCGTCATAGAACACACATCCTTTACCAGATACTGTTTATAGGGAAGTCTAATGCTGCCTAATCCTCTTCGTTGGGCCACATCTGAATATAGCCAGGTATGAGTACTACAGCACAAGCTACTCTGGTACTTTGTTACCTGATTGTCTCTCTCCCACCTCTGAAACACAACAGGTAATTTCAACAATGAAATATCTGTTATAAAGTCATACAGATATCATCAGGACTGCTTACCATATTGTGACTTTTGGTAGTTTCATAGGTCTAAAACATACTGGACTACTTCTATAATTCTTTTAACATCACTGACATAAAAGTTTTATGGACACAAGAGCTTAGAGTCTGTCAGTGGTCAAGAAGGTAAATAAAATATTAAGAATTTTAAGGAAAAAAACAAAAAAACTGAAAAAACCCATGATTAAGCTAACATATAATTCCTGGTTTCTTAGTCTGTTTACCTTTGTATTTAAAAAAAAAAAGGAACAAGGGGCAATAAGGTTGAATGAAGATGTAAAACAACTTTCACAAAAGCAACAGCTAAGCAGGTTGGACCTCCTCAGTCTACAAAAGAGAAAGTTTATGAATATGATAAGGATCAGCAAAATATTTAGTGCCACAGAAAAGGTAGATAGGGATCTATTCATGTTTTTTCCAGTACAAGATCCATCAGATGGTCTCCTTCTATTACAATCTGAGAATACAGAATTTCAAAACAAAGAAAAAAGGAGGGATTCTTCATTCAACAGGTTTTATGACTGTGTACTTCTTCGCCAAAAGATGCTTTGTTTGCAAAACATTTGTATAGATTAACAGATAGGTTGAAGGAGCACTTATAAATAAATCTGAAAGTATATGGAGGCAAACAGAATATTATGGATGAAATTTCATAGCAGCTTGGTCTGATTCTCTTTTTCCTGATATTTCCACAAGTGTATATTTCTGGAGTTATTACTGGGCTAGATGGACTCTCATAGCAGTGTGGCTGATTTTATATGTGATGAAAACTATCACAAAAGGTATGTCTCAGAAGTACATCCCTGCAGTGGTTCTGCCATGAAAGAATATGGATTTCCAAGTTGTCTGGAATTTAGAGAAAAAGAGGAGGTGTAAAGTGGGGATAAGATCTTGTGTCTCAGCATGTGTGACCAGAAAGCTTTCAGCATGGAAAGGGATCACTTTTCTTTTGTTTCATTTTGTTGTCTTAAGAGGACCAATTTAGTTACAGAAGCCTAGCATGACATGCCCGGGGATATTGACTCATACAGCAGGCAGACATATGGAAGCTCTGAAAATGAGGATTAATAAGTAAATCTTCTTCAAACTTAGTAATTAAATTGATCTTACTCTGTTCTTGTAGTTTAGTGATGATCCATAAAGCTGGATGAGACATATTTGATCATGTGCCATTATTAAGTACCCTATAATTTATTTAAGGTTTGATCTAGAGAAATGAAAACACTTCTGCAACATCTGAAGACTTGCAAAATTGCAGGGCTTAACACTTAGCCAAATTGGTGATTAGTAAGAACAGAGAAGTTAGCCCTATGGTCCTGGGCAAATTCCAACTAATTGAAAGTACTGTGTATAGTGCTGCCTACATTTTCCCCCTGGTTTGGTATTACAGTATTTCTCAAACCTCCTCCCAGAAAAATAGTGTGCTAAGGCAGAAGTTATGTTTCATGCCCTATGTGTGGCTGTATTCCAACAAAACAGAAATCCTGAGAATGACAGCACAGCTACAGAACTGATATCTCCTAGATAACTGTTAAGTGTAATGCACTGACTTTGGATAAGGGATCAAAACACACAGTGATTTTTTTTCTCATGTATCTAATATATAGACAGATAAATAGGCTCCACTGAATGGCTTAGAATCATAGGCTGTGACAATAGACATTTTGTATTTGGAGTATGAAAGAATAAGAACAACTTTTTTTGTACAGCTCATGAGCTGTATGAGCTTTTGGCAAGGGAACGTCGGAACAAAGTTCTATTATAAAGAAGTATGAATCCTGACATCAAAATAAAGGTCATTTATTGAACTTTCCCCTAATTGTATGGGACAAAGAATTAAATCACTTTCCCCAAAATGTAGTGGAAGATTTTTTCTATGTGCTCATGAGAGGATGTATAAGATTTGCAGATGTTGGGTTATATCTCCTGTATTGGCAGCTCTAGTGTCTTGACTAGACAGTACAGTCAGCAAGTTCAGTGGGATGAGGTCAGTTTTTTAGAGCCTTTGAGATCTGTTGGGACTGTGAACACAGACATATTCCACATAACTGAATATTTTAAAAAGCTCTTCTGGATAAAACACTGCATGATATAATAAAATATTAAAAGATGGCCACAGTTATTAAAAAAAAATACCCTTTTGTAGAAGCCACCTCTGGAACCTTATGACTATCAAAATAAGATCTAAGGTCTCTCAGGCCAAAGTTTCTCAGCAAGCCCATGTACAGTCCTAATTGTTGCATCAAAGAGAGGGGGATGTATGTGGATTTCTGATGGTGCAGGGAAAGGGGATCTGCTGTAAGAGCAGCCCAGCAGCTTTCCCCTGCCTGACTCAACACAGCTTTCCATGGAAGTCTGGGCTCCAGTACTGGGAATGTCAGAGTTGAACAAAAAAATAGTGGCTTTACAATACCTCCTTCCTGCACTGCTGTGTCTAACCCTTGCATTTCTCACTTCTGAGTGCTGGCAGCAAGCACTGATATAGGTTTGAACTTTCAGGTTGGAATTGTTTCTATTAACAATGACAGTTCTCTGCATTAGGCAGCTCTTAGGGGGGAAAATTTATAGTTCTACGTATTCAATTCCTATCTGTCTCATAGAGATGCGAAAAGATTTCAAGATGTTTCATCATATACTGCTATGCCTGACCATGTGAATTCTTTGAAATGTTTGGCTGCAAGGGGTCTGTCAAATGCTAAAATCCCATTTCTGCTTGGTGGTTGAGCTTGGTTCACCATGAAAAATCACAGTGAAAACTTAAAGCTCAAATATTATTATTAGTTTCTGTGTTTTATTTAGCTAAGGATTTGATTTTCACTGAGTGTCGCTTCTATTCCAGAAACAGATTATTAACCCTACTAAAACCTGTATCTTGTGCTTATTTCCACTTGATTGAGAACAAAAATTTGTCTCTTTATACTATCCTTCTGCAGCATTTTGTAATTCTGAGCATAGTTTGAATGGATTGGGTTGATATGAAAAATCTATATAATAATTGACCTTCCTAGAATCACAGATTCATGGAATGGTTGGGTTAGAAAGGACCTTAAAGATCTATTTCCAAGCCTCTGCAATGAGCAGGGACACCTTCCACGAGACCAGTCTGCTCCAAGTCCTGTCCAGCCCGGCATATGCAGCATCCAGAACTTCTCTGGGCAATTTATGCAGGTGTCTTTCCAACATAACAGTGAAGAATTTCTTCCTTAGATCTAATCTGAACCTGCTGTCTTGCAGTTTGAAGCCATTTCCCCTGTCCTGTCACCACATGCCTATGTAAAAAGTGCCTCTCCAGCTCTCTTGTAGCCCCCTTTAGGTACTGGAAGATGCTTCCAGGTCTCCCTGGAGCCTTCTCCAGGCTGAGCAATATCAATTTTCTCAGCCTGTCTTCACAGAAGTGGTGGAGTGGTGGTCCATCCTTATGGTTATCTTTCACTGAGATTAGATTTTTATGTTCTTATCTCCTTGGGATGATAATTTCAGTTTGTTTTTTTTTGTTTGGTTGGTTGGTTGTTTTTTTTTTTTTTTTTTTTTTTTTGTTTGGGTTTTTTTTTGTTTTTTTTTTGTTTTCCAAAGGAGTGTGATTTACATTTCTGCCTTTTCATAAATAAGATTTTTTTTAATATAATTTGGCATGGAATGGTCATTATGCTCAGTAATATTGCACAGCTCTCTCTGAGGATGTGTTATGAAGGTAATGGGTTTGTGCAGGTGTAAACAAAGGAAAAGTATAAGAGTTATAGGGGAAGACAAATTTGTCTACTGAGTATTTATGAATATGCTGAAGAGCACAGACAAAACATACAGAGCATTACATAAATCTGCAGACAAGAGCAGGAGAAATAGCTGGGATATTTGGTTTGGCATCAATGACAACATTCGCAAGTTAAAATAAAATTGAATTTCAAAGTAAAAATAGTCATTAAAAAATCAGTTTGAATATCTGAAGCATTGGTGTCTGCTCAGGTTAAAATGAGTACTGATCAGTTACATGAGTTAAATGAGTTACATCAGTTAAATGAGTTATATCTGCAACATATTCTAAATTGCCTGCTCCCTGTGCTATTGACAGCAAATTTATTTATAGTCAGGAATTCAGTTTCCAGTATAAAGGGATGAGGTTTTTGAACTCTCTTAGCTTACAGACCTATTGTTTGTTTAAATGTTGATGGGATTTTGTCTCCTCCTTTCGTAGTACAATAATTGCATTTGTTTAAAAGCTGCATAGAACTTCAAATGCTCACACACCAAACAAAATGAAAATGGTTCTGTGACCCTGTTAACACACATAAGCTGACGTCTGTTATTACCAGTTCTCTTTATGCTTAAGGGAAATTTCTTCTTTTTTCCCTCTGCAAGCAAATGTTACATCTTGGGTCAAGACCGTTGTTCAATGTCCTAATAAAGAGGAAGCCTGATTTTATGGCATGAGTCACTGCTCTTATGATGCAAGTGGTGTGCTTTTATTTGGGGCTGGGAACTTTGAAGGGTAAATGACTGAGCTCAGCATCAAACTGTGTATCCAGTAAATGTTGGGGGGGACTGGCCATGACACAGACAGGAAAGACCAGTGATATCTATTTTAATATTTTCCACTCATAATAGCAAAAAAGCCATGCTCTTTTTCTAATAATAATTAGGGTCACAATAAGTTCCTATTTCCCTGTTAAACTTTGTCATGTTAGCTAAGTTTAATTAAGACTAAACAGACTAGTAAAAATATTGAAAGTCAATGTTTTGGTATTTCCATTTTGGGTTTTATTTGCTTTGGGGGATATAGTACATTTTTTTTTCTAAAACACAGATGTGAAATTCTTTGTGTCACTAAAAGCTATTAAAATGGTAATGTTTTATTTTTCAATTTTCTGATTTTTTTCTTTTTCCTGGATGAAGTAGAAACTGTGATGAGAGCTGTAATCATTTGTTGTCTGCTACCTTGTGGATTTGATTGATGATTTAGCTGAGAGGTTTTCAAGTGCTATGTAGACATGCAGAGCTGCTACTAAAGCACTTAATGGGATTTTCAGAAGTTTCTGACTTACCCTGATTTCACTGGGAGATAGGACCATCCTGCCAGGCATCTCTAGGCCATCAGGAATGGATTTGTTTTCACATTCCTCTGCCAAAAATGTGTTATAAACCTTGGCCTTTGATCCTTACTACTGAAGGTATTTAATCTCATTATATTTATATACTATTGCACAGGGAATTTGAATCAAGTCTCTCTTGGGAGACTGTTCTTTAAATTTTTCTTCATATTTCTGTATTCTTCTTCCATGTGCTTTACTTGGGTTGTTAGTGACAACTAATCCTGCTCAAAGTCTGGGGCAAATCCAGTTAAAGTGCCTTCTTTCTCTCTCTAATTTCCATTTTGCCTCACCCTTCCCAGATAATTAATAAGGAGGGGTGGGAAGAGTGATTCCCCTAGCCTTTCCCAGCAGAGGAACACCAAAAGCTAATTTGTTAAATCACCTTAACCTGATCAAGGTGTAAGCAGAAGAACTCAACTGGGCATTTTTCAGAGGACAAAGTGAAGAAATTCTCAGGAATCTGAGGAATTGCAGCTATATCTGGTGATCCTGTACTGTGTAGGTGACTGAAAGATTGGGTCTTTCTGCCTCTCTACCCCCATACCTCCTCCAGCTACTTCACACTGCTGCATCTGCCTCTGTTAGATTGCCAAAGAGAAAATCTTTTTTATGAGAAAGGCAGGGACTTCTCTCCTCCTCACAGTTCTGCGAGTTGAGGAGATGCTCAGAAACTCAGAATATCTCTGCACTTACAAAGTCTGTCCAAAGGCTTCTTGTCCCATGGAGGAATGCTGTGATTCACAGAATCTTTAGCTTTTCTGGGGAAGTACTACTAGAGCTTCAATCAAAGCTAATCCTTAATTCGTACAATTTCTAATTCATCATATGCAAATATATGCTAAAGTCTAAAAGTTTGCTTGAATTCCTGTGCTGCCTCTATAGTAGGAGATAATGATGGGGTGATTAAGGACAAGGGAAGGGTGCTGATATAGGATTTTTTTACCTTATTACAAGGCAGAAAAAGACTGCAGAGGTTATTCTGGCTCTTTTGACATACCCAGCTGTGAATAGCCACTCAGCAGTGATCTGGGCAAAGTGTCTTTTGCATGGCCACATCCCAGAAATCATAAGAACTGGAATGTGTGGCTTCTGCCACACGTACAGTGTGTACTAACTGTTGCTAGGCTGCTTTGAGCTTCTTAGTGGCACCAATGTGCTATAGAAAAGGACACTTAAAAAAAAGGCAAGGAAAAACAAGCCCTCAACTACAATTGACTTTTTGTTACGAGAAGAACTTTCATAATATGATTTTGGGATCAAATACTGAATATTCTCCATATCTTTATTGATGTGCCCAGAACCCTGATTTTTTCACAGGTATTTGATATCTAAAATCTTCCCTCTGCTCATATTGATAAACACTAGAAAACTGTGTCCACCTCCCAACACCTTCAGTAGCAAGCTCTGTGTCTCAAGATCACTCCATAAGTCAAAACTGTCTTCCTTTGTGGGTTATTACTGATATAGAGAGAGCTACAACAAGAATAAAAAAACCACAGCATTGAGATGTCTGTAAGATGTAATACACAATGGCAGAAAGAAAGAAACCTTACCACTGAATATAAAAACAAAAGTCCAGGTCTTTTCTTTTTTACCTGATGGTTCATTTCAATCCCAGCTGGATTTTTATCTTTTAACAGTGGTGTAAACCCTTTCTAAAACTCTTCTGTTTTAAGTATTAACATAAAAAGGATTTATCAGCGATATGATAATTTTCTATAACATTAAAACTTGTTGGTCTAACTTCCAAGAAAAGCCTCAGACAAAACCTCTGACCATTATGATGCAGAATCATTGTTAGAATCTATTGCAGAGAACAGCTAATGTAAAAGTCCATGTTAAAGAAGTGTTCAGGCAAGGTTTCCTGACTATGAAGAATTCAGAGTAGAAAACATAGTGGCTGCTTTCCAGGCAGCAGTAGAGTAGCTGGATCTGAATCAATCCAGACTTACTGAGTGTCTTGCAATGGTGTTGTCTTTTGTTTGTGTTGTGTTGTTTAGAAAACTACTGCCAAGTCAGAGGTCTGGAGCTTATTATAATTGGTGTATGATATACACAATAAAAAAATAACTGATTGAAATCTTCACTGAAAGCAAGAAGCAAAAACTGCCTCGATGATCACAGACATCACAAGAAATAACAGGCAGCTCTTTGTGTCTTTGAAAATTACTTTTTACTTTTTTTTTTTTTTTACATTTTTTATTACCGTTTTACACAATGTTGAGTTGCTAATTTTTCTTTCTTAAGAACTTGCCTTTAGAAACAGTCAGTGTTCTGACAAAGAAGTCTTTCAGGTATATGCTGTGCCTTTGGTGGATATTTAAACTTTTTCTTCCAGGAGTCACAAAAGAGAAATAGAGTTGATTTCTCTTTTATAAATGTTCCTTTGTATGATGAGTAGTTTATATATAGTTCCAATGATGCATTCTTGCAAACCTGGTGAGATCAGTAAGAAAACATACTTATAAAACAGAGTCAAAAATCTTTTTTATTTAAAGAAAAAATAAAAGAAAAAAATTAAAAATAAACATTCACACAAATTGAAGGAGAAAAATCTAACAAGGACGGATAAAGAAAGTTGATGAAACATTTTAAATACCATTGGTTATTTTTTCTTTTACCCTACTTCTGGTAATTCTTGAGGTTTTAAACCTCAAGAAGTACAAGCACATTTTTTTATTTTTAAGATTTTTCCTCAGTATTTGTGGATCTCTGTGGATAATAAATTATGTCCAGCAGTGGGAGGAATTCCATTTTGCTTGGAACTATAAGTGATAAATCTTGATATAATTTCCAGAAAATTTAGAAAGTTTATTTGTAAATTATTACAACTTCAAACCCCTTCAACTTGATGAGAATATATAACCCTTGTTATTTGGCATCAAGTCACTATATTAAACAAATTTATCATCTTATGAAGAAATCAAGTGACTAACTTTTGAACCTACAACAACCTTTTTAATTGATGGAAGGACATAGAGATGAAAACGACCAATTCTTGCAATAAATTTTTTGTACTGAGATTTTGCAATGACTTTAATTGCCTGTTCCTGAGAGCAAAATCTTCACTGAGGAACCATAGCTGCCCTACCAAGCAAGGCCCCAATGAGCTACATTTATACCAGAATCATAGACTGGTTTGGGTAGGAAGAGATCTTACATCTAATCTAGTTCCAACTCCCCTGCTGTAGGCAGGGACACCTTTCACTAGATCAGGCTGCTCAAAGCCTCATCCAACCTGCCCTTAAACACTTCCAGGGATGGGCCAAAACCAACTTCTCTGGGCAGCCTATTCCTGTTTCTCACCACCCTAACAATAAAGAATTTCTTCCTTATGCCCAGCCTAAATATACTCTCTTTAGGTTTAAAACCTTTTGCCTCATTCTGCCACTAGAGACCCTGGTGAAAACTCTTTCTTCCTCTTTTTTATAAGTCCTCATATATTAAGGGCTGCTCTAAGCTCTCCCCAGGACTACTTCAGTCTGAACAACCCCAACTCTCTCAACCTGTCTTCAAAACTGAGGTGCTACAGCCCTCTGATATTTTTGTGGCGCTCATGTGGACCTGCTCTAACAGGTCCATGGGTTTCTTGTACTGGGGACCCCAGAACTGAATACAGTACTTCAGGAGGGCTCTCACAAGAACAGAATAGAGGGGCAGAATCACCTCCCTTGACCTGATGGACATGTTTTTTTGATGCAGATCAGGGTGTGGCTGGCTTTCTGAGCTGCAAGTGCCCATTGCTGACTCATGTCCTCTTTTTTCACCCATCAATACCCTTAAATCCATCTCCCAGCCATGTTGTCAGTGGAGATCACCCTGAGCCATGTGCAGCACCTTGTACATGGCCTTGTTGAATTTTATGAGGTTTGTACGGGCCAACTTCTTGAGGTTACCAAGGCTCCAGATAGCAGAGTAACAACTGCCTCACTCAGCTTGGTGTCATCTGCAATCTTGCTGGGGGTGCACTTGATCCCTAGCTCATTGATGAACATATTGAATAGTTTTGGACCCAGTTTTAACCACTTAGGAACAGCACTGGTTACTGATCTCCATTTGTACATGGAGCCATTGACTGCAGCTCTTTGAATTTGCCCCTACAACAATTCCTTATAGAGCTAATATTCCATTCATCAAGCCCATATCTTGCCAATATAGAAGTAAGAATGTTGTGGGGGACCTTATCAAAGGCCTTACAGAAGTCTAGGTACCATTTGCTCTTCTCTTGTCCAGTGATCAGGTCTCATAGAATTGTAGACTCATGAAAATTAGGCTCTTCCAGTCTTTCTGTCCTTCTGCAGCTGATTGTAATAAAAACTTCACTCCATTTACACTTGTTAAATTTCATATAGTTTTTAAACAGGTCAAGAAGGAATAAATTAGTATATATTTCTTCTAAATATGCCATTTTGTTTGTCTTTCTTTTAGTAATATCAATAATATTATTTTTCTTTGAATTTAGTTTAAATTGGCTGGAAAAGTTAAAGCTAAAACCAAGACGGTGACCTGAAATTCATTAAAATTATATATAAGATCTGTTTATTGTAAATTCTACCATTACCAGGAATGAAATCAAGTTCACACAGACAAGACATACAAAACTAAATTGTTAACAGATTTTCCTTCCTACCTGAAAGAAATAAAATTGTAGTGTTCAGATGGGAGAAATATGGAGACAAATACATGTGCACAGTGCCTTGCTTTTCTCTCCCCTTCCTACCAAGCATTTTCTCCTTCTTTTCACAGCTTTCTGATGTAATGGAGACTCAAAGACTAATGTACATACTCTGAAGGATTAGCTGTGCCATTTAGTCCTGGTTCTCTGTGCAGGGAAGTTCAGGTCCATCCCTCTCCGAACAGTGAATTCCTTGCACAGCTCTGTGTGTTGTGTCATCAAACAAGACAAGCCAGAGCTTTTTTTTTTTTTTTTTTTGCCTCTGGAATATTGAGCTGCCTTTCCTTTTTTAGGCAGTGAATGTGTAGGAAGCAGGGTGAGCCTCTAGCCTGAGCCACTCCCTTCCTCTTTTGGGCTGTGCAGCTGTGCGTTGGCTTTTATGAACACGTGCAGATAGATGTGAACTTGTTTTGTCTGTACTCCAGGGTAGGTGGATGGGAGCCAGCTCCAATCTGTCAAAGAGCTGTGTTAGCACAGCTCTGCACTAAATCTGCTGAGGTCTGCTCACACTCTGCAGGTATCCCTGAGCTGCAATGACAAACTCCTGCATCCTTGTAGTTCAAGAGACTGGGAAAGGGTTGGGTCTGGCCAGATCAAAATCTCCACAGGGTGTGTATGGATCTACTTCCAATCTGGGTCTACATTTTTATTCCACTCTTGCACAAGGTAGGGGCAGGGGGGTGAGGCAAAAATGGAAATGAAAGGAAGCCTTCTTTGCATACTTTCATTTCCTTGCTATTTTAACTTCAAGCAGTAGTGGATTAAGCTGCTCTAAAATAGCTATAAGAGAAGTTAAGGACCTTAACTTAATTTGTGCTTATTCACTCAGTGGAAGAATTGTCTGTGTTTGATTTCATTTGGCATTTATTTTATCTTTAACTGGTAATAAATTGAAATGGACAAATTTATTCAAGGTTTTTTATATTGCTCAGGATGCCTCTCCTGGGTACATACAGCAGTTTAGATATTTAGTACAGGTGTCAACAGCTGTGCTTTTGGTGGTTGTCTGCACTGTGTCACTTGATGCTGTAATCCAGCCCACCTTCTTCTTATGTTAATAATCCTAATGGCAATTGATGTCAAACAAAAACATACTGTTAGAAAGGAGAACTAATTGTACTGCATTCTTAGATCCTCTTAGATACCAAGAGCATCTAAGAATGCCAAATAACAGTCAGATGACATCGTCTTGAAAGACATATAGGGGTAATATAGAGAAGAATGTGAATTTGTATAAGATGTGTGAAGTCATGTAGTCACATTAAAAAACTCCAAGATTGTGTGTCATCTATCTATTATCCTAAATAAAGTTAAGAATGCACTAACTTGATCCACAGTACCAGACAAATCCAAAGTAATGCCATCAAATCTGTGATTCTGAATTAAAAATTAGGTAAATCTGTAATGCTGGCAGTCAATTTTCCTGCTTTATTATGAAGAGAACATGCTCCAGGGCTGCTCTAATAAACCACAGAGATGAAACAGCACCAGATTCAACTCCCTTTATGCCAGATTATCTTTTTAAACTACCCCAGCAAGCCTCCATCCCTGCACATTTTCAGGAACACAGCTCTAATATCATTTCATACACTCTTTACTGGAAAACCCACAAGTAGAGCAAATGTGTATTGGGAGGACAGACAGAACATATGGAGGCAGAAAGATGAGTGTCCCTCAAGTGCTGTGTACTGTAGTTTCACCAGTGTGCTTTAGGGAAAGTATCAGCCTCCTCACAAGCTGTGCTGCATCGTTTGGCTTGGAGAGCCAGAGCCCCCTGCCTGGCAGAAGCTTCCAGCACAGTTAAGTACAGCAGTAATATATTTAAGATGAGGTTGTAAAACACACCTTTAATTCAAGTTACTCCGTTCTGGCTACCTGTATTTAGAAAGAGAATTCTAAACTTGAGAAGAACTGGATCTCTGTAATCTCATTTGGCCCAGACAAAATCTGAAGACCTATGAAATATAGATCTCAGGGGAAACTTGGGATGTCAAACATCTGCCTAAGTAGCACATTTCAGCAACTGAATGTCAAATGAAAGCTGGAAAGTGTATGTAGAAGTGTGAACACACATCTGTGCATCTGTAAATACTTTATTTCTTGAAAAATGCAATGCCATAAGTCCCAAAGCTATTCAGACCCTGAGTCTACCAAGTATTTTCTTCTGGATAAAGTCAGGGCCAGCTTATCCATTTTTCTGGATAAAGTCAGGGCCAGCTTTGGAAGTGGGGTTCTGGAGGCAGTGCATTTCATGCTTTGTCTTTTATAGTCTGGGCAAGCCATTCATCCATGACTCCCAGGTAGTTCCACTATCCTACAGAAATCTGAACAGGAATTTTCAACTTTTCAGAATAATCACTTATCCTTTATGTGTTTCACTTTCATGGCTGATTCTTCCTCTGCCTCTCATTTTTAAACTGTTTTATTTTGAACAGAATGCAAAACCAAGGAGAATTATTTGTTGGCTTACGCATTACAGTATTCCCTGAGAATGGTTTCTCTTTCTAAATATTTCATCATTTTTGCAAGATAAAATGTGTCAGAAGAAGACATGGGAAGAGAAGAATATTCTCTTCATTGCAAGATAAAATGTGTCAGAAGTGAAGACACTGAGTGACAGAGTACCTATGTTCTAGCAGTTGTGGCACTTTCCTGGAAGGTAGGAAATGTAGCTCAACACTCAAAAGAAAAATATAATCTGAGACATCCTGGTAAATGCAACAGAGATCCAAGTGAAATAATTATTTCAGCCCAAACTCCACCATGCCCACACCCCCCACTCCTACCCTATCCCCACCCCACTTTAAACAAACAAAAGTAATTCTGTTTCAGGCTTAATTTTAAAGGAGAGAGAGGATTGACTTTCCAGTTGACAGAAATTCAACAATTGCACAATCCATCTGAAAGAAAAGACATTATAGAAGGAGGGTAGAAATACAAACAAAATCTTTAGATTTACCTCACCCAAAAACTGGAATGTTTGAGTTTGTTACTTGCTCACCATTGGCTGCAACTTACCGGTAACTTTTCTTAATTTTGTATAAAAGCTGTTGTTCAATTGGACTATATTAAAAAAAATCACTCAGGAAAGCTGTGGGTGGCATCCTCACCTCCCCAAGGTCAATGAAAATATATCATTGGGAACAAGTTTTCTTCTTTAAAGACAGAATACCCAAACTGAAGCTGATTTAAACTATACATCTTTACTGGAAATTGTTTATACATATTACACATTGCAGAGTAATGTGGAGATTTTGAAGCTGTCACTAGTAGGTTCAGTCTCACTGCGGGGATACAGAAGCCAATACATGTGTTGGAAGCAATGCAGATGGCCTGAATGGGGTTCATTGTAACAGCTGTGGCCTCCTAACTGACACCTGAGATAGTTAACTGAGGTCTGTTTGCAATCTTTGGAGAGTAGAAAGTAAGGGAATGCTTAATCTCTTCGTAAAAGAGAAAGCTAATCCGGGCTGCACCCACCTTGTTTATTTGTATTGACTGTATAGAAAGAGTGACTATATCAAGCACAGAAAACTATTACATACCTGCTTAGGTATGTGAATATCAGTGTCCTTGTCCCTAGGACCTTGTCTTTCAATGCATCTGTGAGATTTTTAGCTCTTTGTTGCTTACAGCTGTGCCAAAAAAAAAATACCGCATCTGTCTTCAGGCTGTTTTTCTAATTGTTTTCTTATGGATCTTTCAGAGGAGAAAATAGACAAAATTGTATTTGTCTTGAATGAAATTAAAACATTCCAAGCTCTTATAAAACGTTGTGGGTTTGGTTTGGAAATAGGCAAGGAAGGGGAATAACTGGTAAATGGACCTTTAATTGTTTTTTTCCAGATCCTCCACTCTGAAGGAACTGGAGTGCAGACAAGGAGTCAGTTCAGGACTGTGAAATATGCACATCTCTGCAAGTGTTATTAGAAATCACAAGGCTGCAAATCTTCATTAATTTTAATAGAAAGGAGATTGCAAGAAAGTGCAACACTATTAGGGAAAGGATTTAATTTGATTGCATCTTCCTTCTTTAAAAGAAAAAAAAATTAAATTGTTTCTTTGTGGTTGGTACAGGTTTTTTTCAGTATGATTAATAGGAGTAAAAACTTTAATGTTTTTTAATTTTTCAGAAAAAAATCTCAAAGCTAGGATGGCTTTTAGTGCTTTAAGGACTCTCTGGACCTTCTGTGACTGCAAAAACCTTTTAAGCAATTTCTCAAGAGAGGACAGTATCATGCCATTTCCAGGATTTAGAAATGGTAAATATACTAAAAATTTTGTCTAGCAATGAAAAATATGTTAAAATAAAGAAAGTATGAATTTTTAAATATCTAATTTTGGTTTAGATTGGCCAAGTAAGAAGATGAATGCCAATTTAAATTATTAAATTAACATTGATTTGTTTATTATGCTGTTAGATTTCCAGTTATTTTTTTGGGGATTCCTTTACATCAACGCTTTCCCTATATTTCAAATTCAGTTCCAAATTTTAATCCATACCTTGGATACTTTACATCAGAGTAGTCTGAATATCTGTTCTTTGTACAAAAAATGGAGACTAGAGCTCTGATGTCTCCTGAAAACCCTGATGTGTGATTAGTGGTATTCCAGGACTGTGGTATTAAATCTGAACTAAGACATGTGTCATACTCCATCTCAAAGAGTCTAATATGAAATACTTTACTCCTGAGGCTTCTTAAGTCTCTGAAACAGTTAAAGATTAGGAATGCCACTTGTGGCCTGACTCTCCATAATCTCCTGGACTACAAGTTTTGTTAAATGTTTTAGTGCTGGAACAAATAATGTAATCTTGAAGTCTGAATTCCAGCTTTTCAGTTCCTTTGATCTGAATATAATTTAAAAATATCAGATTTACACAAAAAATTCAAGGAACAGAACTTAATTTTTCATTTTACCTTCAAGTATAGGAATTGTTTTGAATGGATAAACTAATTTTGCTATTATAATTAAAAGCCATGGTAGATCATCATTCTCAGTTTAGATTCAAATACAGAGAATTCTGGATATAAAACCAGTGTAATACAGACTCTACTTTTTTTTTATTGAGTCTCAATTCCAAATTCTTAGATTTTTGTCTTCCAATAAAATTAATGAAAGGCATATGAAAATATGTTAAAGGAGAAGCGTATTCATGCTGAGCTGAATGTGAAAGCATTTGAGAAACCTACAGACTGAATGCCAGCTGAAAGATCTTCCAAATTCTGTCTGAGCAACTAGAGTTTGAGACAGATATGAGATTTCTAGACCTCAAATGTGTGTTTATGGACTAGGGATTAAGAAGGTGAAAAGGACTGAAAAGACCCCAGTTGTTTCAGGAAGAAAAGGGTCATTTTACAGTACAAATACTTTGGTCACCTGTCTGTGTGATATTGCAGAAGCTGCCTATAGACTTGGTGGTGAAGGAGGAGACTGATGCAAGTCCTGTGTTATGTTCAGAGGAGAGGAAACAACAGAACCATTAAAAAGAATAATTACTCCAAAGAAACAAGTGCCAGAATGTGAAGCAATAAATATTTGCTATAATGTCAGAAGAGTAACAATGTTTTCATCCATACCAGTATGATATGGAAAACTTATTTGAAACTCTCTCAATCATGACCTCAGACTGGAGAACCTCCTGACTGGAACAGATTTCAAGGGTTCAATGTTTTCAAGATTATATGGGATGTTTCAGCGAAACAGCAGCTCTCTTCCAGCCTCCTTGTGTAAGGACACTGCAGTTTTGCAGTGAGAATTCTTTTTGGCAGAATTCTGTCCTTCACACCCACAGTGGATTATTGTAAACCATACAGACACCTTTTGGACAGGGTTTCATTGTCAGCTTGAGAAACACTCTGGAGTACCAATACAAACAATATATATTGTGGGTTTTTTCTGTATAGAAGTGGGAAAATAGCATTGGTGGATACTGAAGTGAGAAGAGAGGAAGGTGAAATACCTTCTGCAGCTGCTGAGCTGTAACAATTCAAGGCATAGAAAGGTGGTTGGTTCACATGGCTGGAATATAGACAAAGTTGGCTACAGACTCTTTTTAAATGCGTTAGGTAATGGACATACATACCATGTCTTTGACAACTTAAGGGAGAACTAAACTCTTATCAATATTGTTGAAAGTGTTTTTATACCATGGGGTGTTTGAGCTTGAAATTTCAAGCTTGTTGCTGGAGCTTCTGTTTCGTTAAACTACACACCTAGACAACAGAGTTTCCTAGGTCAGAATATAGGTACTTAACAAAGATAAACACTGAAAAGGGGAATTTAAATAAATTGGAAAATTAAATTTTTTTTTTATAAAAATGTGCTTAGAAAATAATATTCCATCTCTGTTGGGGAGGATGAATGCTTGGCAAAAGATTCTGAAAATATGAAACCTGTAAGTGAAATAGAAATGAAAGCCAGCTTTGAGATATAAGATACCAAGCTGTTAGTTACTGTACAACCAAAAAACAATGGGCTAGCCAGCTGAAGGAGAATCCCTCTTGATTGAACAATGTCTTTAGCGAAGAAGAGGATGCTTCAGCAAACAGAAAAGTCCAAGGGACAGAGAAACCCTGCCAGCATGGCAGGGAAGATAAAAGTGGTTTAGAAAGTAGTTTTTAGGAGTTAAAATGTAACCCAGTATGGTAATGTAGTAGTTTTGATAGGTTGTATGTAAATTCTATAAGGATTGCTGTCTTCTATTGATTGGATGTTGTACTATTACCATATTCAGTATAGGAAGAGATATAATATCATGTAACCAGACTTTGGCTCTCTCAGTCTCTCTTGGTCTCTCTGACTCTCTAGACTTTAGCTCTTTTTCTTTAGACTTTAGCCCTCCCTGGCTCTCCTGCTCTCTCAGTATCTTGCAATCTCTCGCTCTCTAGATCTATCTCCCTCTCTCTATCTCCTGCTCTCTCTCTCACTCTCTCTGGGGCATGCTCTAAGCTGTGGCTGGCAGCTTAAACAGAGCTCCTGCACCCACGACCCTTGCAAATAAACTGCATGTTTCAGGAGCTGCCTTGGACTGCAGAGATCACCTGAACTGCCCTGGTCCCAAACACCTTGTATTTTGTACACATCTCCATTCTGGGGATTGATTACTTTGTCAAAACTTGAACAGCATTCAGATTTCAAGCCAAAGTTTGTATCTGTGAAAAGATTCACTTCTTTGTAATGTGTGCTAATGGAAGAAAGGAAATATTTCCGTGTCTTTTATTTTCTCCTTCTCAGAAAACATGCTTTCTTGATCAACAGCAGAGTATTTAATATTACAGAATCACAGAAATATTTAGGTTGGGAAAGACTCTAAGACCATCAAGCTCAACCATAAACATATACACATGCTCATACACAAAGTGCCAATACTGTTGCATAAAACAATATCTTGGATTCAATGATCATAGAGTCCAACCTAAGCAATTCTATGGTTCTCTATATATGTAAAAATAGTTCCAAATATATACATGTATATATAGACATATGTATATATATGAAAGTATGTATGTCATAGAATCATAAAACGGTTTGGGTTGGAAGGGACCTTAAAGACCATCTCTTTCCAGCCCCGTGCCATGGACAGAGACATCATTCCCCAGACCAGGTGGCTCAGAGCCCCATCCAGCCTGGCCTTGAGCACCTCCAGGGATGGGTATGTGAATGGTGGGTGTGGATGTGCATGGATGTGTGCATATCCACGTGCATGTATACCTGTTTGAGGATACACACACATACATTAATACAGATATATTTTTATATGTGTATAAATCCAAATTAATGGAATTACTAGAAGTAAATAAAAGTTATTTTGCTACAAGGATAATCTGGATGCAAAAATAAATATCTGTAAATGAATTATAAAAAAGCAAAATGTTTCTATCCCTGTAAAGAAGTTTTTGGTGCATCCAGTACATAAAATAATTAAGACTGTAAGTATTTTTAGGATCATGATGGATGAAATTGCTGAAGTGATTGTATAATTTGGTTCCAAGCAGCAACAGTAGACTGAATTTGGTGCCCTTGGTCTGTTTCTCAGATTTTCTGTAGCAATTGTTTGTGTGGTAAAGCTCAGAGATGTGCAAGTCTTGAAAATTTTCAGTGAACTCCACTTATGGAGCTTCAAAAGAATAGACTGGTTGAATTTTCTTAAACTTTTGCCTTCAGAACTGACATGGAAGGCAAGAACAGCTGTTCTAAGCAACTATTCTAATTAGAATAAAGCAGTTAGAATTAGTCAATGAGAAAGGACCCAGTAAATTGTTGTTATTGTGAGACGTATTTTTCAGATTTGTTCTTGTAAATATCAGAACGTACTACCTTTTTGAAATAAGCTGAGAAATAATATAAATTTTCAATGGTTTGGGTTTACTTAATTTTTAACAGATCTGTCCACAGTATAAAATATTGGTCACAGTTCATCCGTATAGTTGACTTCAGAATTATATACAGATAGTATATTCCACTGATTTAAAAAATTTGCTGCTTGAACTCGGTAGTTCTAAATTGATGTTGCTAAATTCCTAAGTGTTTATTATTTGCCAGAGTGCATTAGAACTAAAACACATTGTTATGATTGTCATATTTTGCCTTCAGAACCATGACTTTTTTTAATTCAAGCATTATAACTGTGCTGGTTTAGGCTATCCCCAATGTTTTGGTTTTATTTCAGCACCAGTAAGCTTCTGATAATAACATTCCAAAGCCAATACATTTATGATTTCACTGCGATTCTCAGCCTGTCATGATGTCATGAAACTAAAGGTGTTGGTAGCTTGTGTTGCTGTTTGTTTAAATCACTTTCATTTAGAAGCTGAACTGCAAATAGCATGAGAACAGGCTTTCTTAAGCTTTCCAAGACTGTTACACAATCCACCTTAGAAATTATTAAAAAAACCCCCTATTTTCATTTTTGACAACAATTTGTTCCTGTGTCAGTACTGGATAATGTAGACCAAAGGTAGCAACTATAAAAGGTCAGAGAATTTTTTATAAATTAAGTTGTCATTTAAGGCAGCTGAGATTTATTTTCTGAATTTGAGGCAGTAGTTGTTATTACAATTATTAATAATAATTATAATAATATGAATATTATAATTGTTATTCTAATTAATGTTATTGTTGTAGTTCTATTGGTGATGTTATCATTAATATTATTAACATTATTCCTGCTGTAATTAAACTGGAGAATATTTGTAGGAATTAGCAAATAAACATAATTGCTGCCAAAATTTTGTCCTAGTGCATGGTCAGTTCTATTAGATTCACTTGAAATTAACTATCAGTGGCAAAGTGTTTTCTTAAAGAGGTTTTTCACAAATTCTGTTCATTTTTATATTAATGATAAGCATATGTGGTACATATCTGTATCAATTGTTGGTTAAACTGCAGCTTGTACCAGAAACAACTTTTTGCAAAAGGCTTCATTCTCCTGTTGTTCATTTTCTTATGGAGTAATTGAAAAATCTATTGAGTATTTTATTAAGGCAATGTGTTCCCTCCCAAAGAGGGACAGACAGCTCAATTTATTTCTGAACAATGCTCTACTGTTTGACTCCTATGTTTATATCTGACTTAATGCCTTATAACTCTGGTACCTGGCATATCTCATGTTAACTATAACTTGTAGCTTTTTTATTCAATATGTGCAGCTTGGAAAATCTAGAGACTGTCCCACATACAACAGCTTCAAAACAGCAAATCCTTATTGTCCATCTTCCATGAGAGGCACCTCCACACACCTCTGTCTGGGAAAAACTCTCAGTCCACAGTGATTTCAATGCCATAATTTATTACAAGTCACTGAGATTATAAACAAATTATTAAAAGGAGGTATATGCATGATTCAAAAGAACTAGGGAAGGGCAATCTGTCTTCATCCCCTGCAAGAAGAAAAAAGCTGTTTTCTTTTAAAAGGAGTGCAAGGTATTAGAAATCACTTGCTATTTACCCAAGCTGTAGCTATAAACTATCATACAGTGTTGAAGGATACGCTTTTAAAATAATTTCAGTACTACACATTGAGATCAAGGTCTAGAGTAATTGCCAAAATAACACAACTAATACCTACAATTCTTGAAACTAGGCACCTAGGTTGTAAGCCAGCAAGAAAGTTAAGAATAACCAGTGTGGCTGAGACTAAGGAATCTCTGAAGACATCATCCTCAGCTACCCAACATGATGCACTAAGACCTGAATTTTTTCTGAATTTCCCCTTCCCTTTTTAGTTCAAACATTAGGTCTTACATGCTAAGTGTATTTTACCTTAAAAAGCCATAGGAAAAAGAAGATAAATAGTTTGATGATCAGTTAGGGGTCCACATATTTCTTTTCTTGCAGGGCTGTCTCCAGGATGCCATCACTCTTCTGGATCCCTGGGTTCTACATCACTGGTTGTGCAGTGCCTCACCTTCAAAGAGTCAGAAGACTTTTCTTCATAAAATTTCTATATACCTTCATTTTCTATAACCACCAAAGCTCAAATATTCTTAACAGCATGTCTGTTAGAACACTTTTCAGAAAATAAAAGGATAGGTGTGAATTCCCTCAGGTTGAAATTGAAACCAGATTTCTTACTTTTTAAAATTAATTTACTTATTACATTGCTGCTATGCAAATAGTTGGGGGAAGGTTAATATCACAGTAAAACAAGGTGAAAGCAATGGTTTATGCCAAAATGTATTCAGAAGCACTCACAATAAACTTTATTTCCTCGTGGACATACAAATTCGGATATTTCTTTTTCTTGTCCCAGATCTGTAGTTGGATTTAAGCAGGAACACCATAGCCCACAATGCTCCTGTGCTGGAAAGAATGGGAGGAAGTGTGGAAGGTGAATTGGAAAGTGTTTGATGAGATTGAAGTGCAGGGCTGCAATATGAATTTGTTATGTTATGGGACTGAACTGAGAGCAGACCTGAAACTGTCTTAGCATCAAATTAGTCACTTTAGGTCCTTTCCTACAAAACTGTGGAGGTATGCCAACAACTGCACTTTAACTCTGTCTACTTTAAAATTTAACCCTATATCAGATGAGTAATTATTTTCCTTATGGGTAAAATCAGACTATTTCAGTAGCCTTTGGTTGATGTTTTAAAATAATTGCACAAATTGATGCAATAAATCTCCTGTATTAGCATGTGCAAATAAAAATAGTGCCATATAGTCAAGTGGTCAGAACATAAGAAGATTTGCTTTGGATGTCCTCAATCCAGCATGATCAGAAGGGTGAAATACTACAAAGGCAACTGTGATGTTTCAGTAATTAACAAATCACTGCTTTCACAGTAGCTGGAATAGGGTAATGTTGTAAAATAATTTTTATTAAGCCAAGTTTTCTTGGAGAGAAGAAAAGAGAGCAGTAATAAAATACTTAAACAGGGAGAAATGAGGAATGTGTGCAGATTTAAACACCTACCTAACTTAAAAATGTAAACTCAAGTGCTAATACTCATGTGAAATAAGTTGCCTTTGAATATACTGAAATCATGCTACCAATCAGTGCAAGATGTGCAGCCAGAGATTTTTTTTTAATGAGAGAAGATGCTGTGATGGAGAGAAAAAAAAAGGTTCAGAATGACTGCTCTGGGATTTATTTAATTATTTATTTATTTATTTATTTAATTATTAATAAAGGCAATTGGTTCCTGTGGAGCAGAAGGGAAAGAGAACAAAGCCATTTCATTTGTCTACTGTTACAAAAAGAGAGAAGAGGAAGGGCAGGGGAAGAATAAGTATTTTAGAAAGTCAGTGCAATTTTATTTTGTAGTTGATCCTCTAAAATTTGCTCTTGCTCATAACAGTATGTGCTCATACCCTGTGGGTATGAAGCCACAGCCACCAATTTCAAAGGATTTTATTGGCACAATTACATCATTATGTTGCCCTCATCATGGCAAATTTTTTCAGGAAGAAGAAAAATACAGAAGATCTTGCAGAGAAGGTACTCTGCACCGACTTTGTTTTGGTTGGTCATAATTCCATGGGATGCTGACTGACATTTCTCACTGTGGTTGAGTTTTATATGACATGTGAAGTAAAACTCAGTAGACTTACATCACTTTTTTCAGAATCTAATTCCTTTCATTCTCTTTGGGGGTAATTCAGATTTCTTTTTCTATCTGAATCATAAGGGTGTCTCAAAAAAGATGCCAGAGATGGGCTTTTATTTTGAGAAGAAATATTTTTTTTCCCATATCCTAATAATCATATAAAAGAGATTGCAGTTGTTGTTCACCCTCTTCTCTTCAAAGATTGGGACTAACTCAGGTCAAATTTTGACTCCATGAACTCAGTGGGAAAATTCCCACAGAGTGCTGAGTTCAGGAAGGGTAACATTAGATAATTGTCACTTTTCTGTCTTCCCTTTGGCCTCAATTAAATAGGTTGAAATGATTCTGACTCATATTTACAGATGTATGGTTTTCAAGCTCAAAAATTTGTTGAATGAAAGCCGACACATATTCTTTAAATGACTGCAGCATGTCTGGGATATAGTTAAGTTACAGGGTGTGTACAGCAGGGAAAAACACTGAGTAGATTAAGAATTGTTTACTCTGCACACCCTAGGCAACATCTCCAGTTTTTAGAGTTATATGTGAGAGATACAGGATTTCTCTGAACTAACCAGATGTAAATGAAACCATAGAAAAAAGACATACACACACTTCTAACATGTGAGGATTTTTTTCTCATTTATTTGGATGGATAAATTACCATTTACACTACCATTTTCACTAAAATAGAATGGAGATTCTAACTGTGTTGGCTGCTGAACCAGCTATGGAGTAATCAAGCTAAGGAGGACATGGAGACAGTGTGGCTAAAAGTTGTGAGGTGTCAGTCAGCATCATGCAGGCAAATGAGGGCAAAACAGAACCAGTGCTGGAGATGAAAATTGTTGTGTCCTAGAGCATATGCAGATGTTAACAAACAAAGAAACCCAAGTCTTACAGTAATGTACATCGACTTATATATTTCCTATGAATTGGTGCCATTTTTCCAAAGCAAAACTATTTGACTTTTCAATTCAAACAAAACAGATTGGCTGAAGTTAAAAAAAACAAAACAAAACAAAACAAAACAGATTTTGACTGTACTATCATATATGTAACAGGCAGTTTTCTGACTGAGAAAATTTGAAATTATCACAAAAGACATCTGATTGGACACTAATTTTATGGGGTTTTTTTCTGCTCATTTTGATAAATGATGATTTTCATCTATCCAGAGGTTTGGTCTCAGAAGAGGACAGAGTTTTGGTGAAAAAATAATCAAATAACAAAAAAACTTAATCTAAATTGTTGAAAGAATACGATTATGTTAAATACCCTTTAAGGGGAACAAAAGCAAGATTTTTTTTTTATGCAGAAGTTTGGAACAACAATACACCCTTGGGAAAAAAAAAAAAATTACATAGAAAAAAAGCACAGCTAATTTCTCAAATAACAAGCAAGATATAAAATACTGAATTCAACTTTCTTAAAGGAATTGCTACAAGAAATCTGTGTACTATCTGGGCATTAGACCAGAGCAATTTGTGTGTGGTCGTTTGAATGAAAAAACAATATGAAGCTCTAATTGAAGGAAGGGGAATTTGGCCTGTAGAGTCATTGCTTACTAGTCAAAACAGAGATTTAAGAAAATATAGACTTGTCTTTATTCTAATATGTAGTTTTGGAGTAAATCAAGGAGTCCTGTGTTTGGATTAGATTTTGCTGAATGCCCCTGTTTACTTGTACTAAGTACTGCTGAAGAAATAGAAGAAGACATAGACCAGACATTCTATAATTTAAACAGTCTGATAACAGAAAACATACAGTATGCTAAGGGGAAGTGTCTGTTGATTTTGATTTACATTTCATTCATTTACTGACTTAAATAGAATTTAAGCCACCTGCATTAATTTGAACATATTTGACTAAGAGTTGGCCAAAGACCAGAATAGCTGCAGAAGCAGCACAAGAGAAGGAAAGTCATGTTGTAGAGCTAGAAATAAGGGGAAATTTAGGAGTACCAATGAATTAATAAAGATCTTAAGGCTAAGAAAAATTAAATTCATGGCAGAAGAACTGTTTAATTAGGAATTATATGTAAGTGCTGCATAAGTGATGGATTAAAGCATAAGGCTCAGGGTGCACACAAAGGCATCTATGCAGAAGGCAGAATGGTGCCCTGAAGAGTGTGAGCCTGGCCTCTAAACAAGCCAAAATCCTCAATTAAATCCACTGACTCTCCAGACACAGCATGGGGAGAATTAGAGCTATCAGGATGATGACCCAGAACTTGTTCTTGAGCAGAAATGTGTTTAGTGCCGAGCTGCAGCTGCACTCCTGCTTCATCCCTGGAAGATTCAGATCCAGGCTTGTCTGTCTGTTCAGCACCAATCCTCTGAAAGTTCATATGGGAAAGGTGATGTTCAGAACAGACTTCATTTTACCTGCTGAAAGTGAAAGGTCAAAATGTAGTTAATGCTAGACAGCTTGAGAGAAATTGTGACTGTACTCCGTGTTTAAGGTGTGGAACTTGGTAGTTTAACTCAGCACAAAACTCTCCTAGTTATGGTACTGAGCTGACCTGGGCTGGGATCCCAGATGTTGGGACTGCAGCCTGGAAGGAGACAAGCATTCCACCCACACCCTGATAGCACAAACATTAGCAGAAGGTCTGTGTTTCTCCAAGGTTCATGCCTTACCACGGGAATACAATCTGTTTTCCATCTGCCTCTCCTAGCTCTTCTCTCCACCAGTGAATCCTTGAGCAGCTACAGCAGTAGGCATGTGGAATGTGCCTCCTTCCTAAAGCACAGAGTGATTAGGGTACTCTGCTGAGAGAGATGGGTTTGAATCCCTATAAGCAGGTTAAAATATTATTGCAGTCTTTTTTCATCCAAATCTGGGACTGGAAGCCAAGAGTAACATCAAAGCAGTATCATTTCCTTCCTATGCTTAGCAAAACTTTTAGTAACATGATGGGCATGTAGGGCTCATAGAGCCCTCAGTTTGATCTTGTTGCCAGCAAGGAAGACATATGCTAATTGTAGTGGATTCAGTTGTCTGTCACTCAAATTTACTTATTTTGAGTAAAAAATGTCCCTCGGGAATTCTTTGATTTTCTTCTCTTCTGAATGGATTATATAGCAAATAATTTTACTCAGTTTTGTCCCATATTAAGAAACATAGTATTTTCTTCTTTTCTGGATGCACAACACCCTCCAGGCCCATTCCACCACCCCAGTCCTGACCCCTTTCATTTTTGAAACATTTTTCTACTTGTTCTGAACTCCCTGTGTAATGCTTTCCCTGTTGCAGCACACTGGTGGAACGTACAGTCCTGTTTCAGATACAAATGTTTGGCATGATGTTCCCAGCTTGCAGTCAACTGTTTATGACTTTCCTCAGCAGCACGACAGCACTCTGTGATTAAATATGCTCAGATTTCTCCCTGTTCTGCTTTAGTTTATGTTGACCAAAAATATGACAATTAAATTCACCTACTGGGAACCTCACCAAAATAAATCATCTCTATTTTGTTTGAAGTTGTGGCTCTCAGTACAAGCCAATAAACTCCTAAGGAAAAAAAAGATACAATAAGTAATAGGCAAGAATTTTTCTACATGCAAAATGAAGGTAGAATCAAAGAGGAGGACAACACTGGGCTGATGTTGTGTCAGCATGCTGCAACAGAATTTTCATTTATTACCCACAAGCTGTAACTCTCTACAAGTACCTAAAAGGAAATTATAGTAAAGTGGAGGTCTGTCTCTTCTTTCAAGTAACAAGCATAGGCAAAAAGAGGAAATGGTCTCAAGTTGCAGCAGCAGAGGTTTAGATTGAATATTAGGGGAAAAAAATTCACCCAAGTACAGGAACAGGCTGCCCAGGAAAGTGGTTGAGTCATCTACCCTGGAGATATTTAAAAGATGTGAAGATGGGGCACTTAGGGATATGATTTAGTGCTGACTTGGTAGTGCTGGGTTAACTGATTGACTTGATGATCTTAAAGATCTTTTTTAATAATTCCATGTCAATTGCAATAAGATTATTCTAAGTTGTATGAATTTTGTTACCCTGAATTTAATTACTGTAAAATATGATATAAATTTTATCGGTCCTATTCACAAACTAACATTTTCAGAAAGTTTCATGTAGTAAAAGATGGAGAGAAGAAGGAAAGGGAAAGGGCTAGGAAAAGAAAAAAATCCTCTTTCTTCTGTAATTCAGACTTCAAAATAATCACATTCTTCCTAAACTTGTCTGAAAACATTTCCATGAATAGATAGCTCCTGTTTTCACAGGAAGATATCTATTTACCATGTTACAGTATACACAGCGGTGTAGCTGACAGGATTTTTCTCTTCTTTGTATTGAGCATTTACATAGTCAGTAGAACATGGAAATATGTAACATAATGATTTTGTTACTTGAGGGTGGTTTGGACACTGATACAGTGTGTAGGAATCTGGCTTCCTTCCTTTAGTGTAGGGAAATGGTTTGTTTGTACAAAGTATAACTGTAGCAAAGTAAAACATTTAAAATAAATGAAAATTTATCTTAAAAAACCCAGAAATATTTCAGCAGAGGTTACTGTAGGAGAATAATGAAGTGACTATTCTTCAACTGCACAACATACAGTACCACCCATGGAACAGGCTGCCCTATAAACAACTCAAATCCTCAAACCTTTTTATGTAAATTTTTTGCTGATTTTAAATCAAGTGCTGATTTTAGATCAAGAGCTTGTTTATTTGGATGCAGTCAATTTGACTGGACTCATAAGTCCTTCCCTTTTTTTTCTAAAATGTTCGAGATTCAAGATTGAGAGGCAAAGGTGGTAGCAGAAGCACAATCTAGCAGTAAAGTCTGAAAGCCAGGGCATACAGGCTCAGATTTTAAAGGTTTATGATTTTCAGACATTCCTCCCTAGGAAATATTCCAAGGTGAACATCCAGAAGTTTGGTTTCAAGTTCCAAGCTTTGTCTTACTGCTGTACAAGTTTAATTTGAAAACCTGATTGTTTGCTACTTCTCTTCCTTAATTATTGAAAATTATTGAAGTGGGTAAAACACCCTTAGTTAATTCCTATTTAAAAATTGTTTGGTTGCCTAAGGAAGAATATGTAGAAGCAAACTACAAGACTGAAGAATTTATCTAGTTTTAAAATTGATATTACAATTACGCTGATATAAAAAATAGTTTTACTGTGGAAAAAAAAACACCTGCAAGTAGGTCCAGGAACAAAGAACAGCCATAGCCAGGAAGCCTATTTGAAAGTCTGTACAGGACTTGCAGTGTCTCAGGATAGACAGAAAAAGCTTGTTTCACACTAAGACTTTTTAAGATCTACTCTCAGGTTTCAGTTCCTTCCTTTCCTTCTCCACGGGCCAGTAATTGCCTGATCCAAATGGCAGAGGGATCAGACAGGGAAAACAGTGCCAAGGGCTGGATCTCCCGAGGTCACACCACCAGCTGTGCCACCAGGCTGCCCTTTCACCAATTTGGCTTGAGCTGTTTCCCACATGGCAGCACCCACCAGCACCGCAGGGAGTGGTGGCTGCTTGTGGCCCTTTCCTGGAAAATCAAGTAAGTCCTCCTGGAAGAGCTGAGAGATGTTCCTGTGTAAGAGAAGGAAAAAGAGCCCACTACCTCTCTTATCGACTTCTTGGGGAAACACTATAACAAATAGATTACTACAAAGGCAAGGAAATCCCTTTCTCCTGACATGGTCTCAGGCCAGTATTTCAGAGAGAAGAAAATAAAAGTCAAACCTGCCAAAAGGGAGAGTGCAGCAACAGACTCCTCATAATGGCTCTGGCATTTAAAAAAATACTCATCTTTTGTGTTTCATTTGCTCTGGGTAATTAGAGAACAAAGTTAGGCTGGGAATCTCACAGAGTTCACTGTTTTGGCATCAAAGTCTCCACACAGCACTGAGGTATTCTGGGCATCTAATATGAGATTTGTTGCTCCTTTTCAAGGGGTTAGAGTCCTGGCAGGGCTTGACCTTTGAACTTTTCTCATTCTTTTCCTAATAGAACTTACAGAGGTAGAAATTTTGACCTGTCAAGAAGTAGATTCTGCAGTGTAAGAGAAAGTGATACAGCCATCAAGTTCATGAAAAATGGCAGCGATTATATCCTAGCAGGCCATCTGTGACTAATTTATGGCATCACAGGTGCACAGGAGGCAGAAGCAAATAGGCAGTTCAGTAGGGAAAGGACCTGTAATAGTCTCTCTGTAGGGACTTCAAAGGTTAATTGATTAGG
>JACBWW010000005.1:46802606-46849992 GCA_020086605.1 Lanius collurio
TCTCAAGTACTGCAGCTGTAAAATGTATTTGTGCTGTATTATGGATAAGTTAGTAAAATATAGAAGTGCTGTGTTAAGTAAGCATAAGTAAGTAAAACTTGTATGTACTGTGTTAGGTAAAATAGAGTAAGATGTATATGGGTGAGTTATGTATAAGTAAGTGAACTGTGTAGGTTATGCACAAGTATGTAAAAGTTGGTAGACTATGTAAGTAAGCCAAATATACAAGAAAGTCATTAAGTAAAAATTAGAAGATGTGTGAGTTCCTACATGATGCCCAAAGAGGTGATGCATATTCTAGAGAATGTTAAAGCTTCTGCATAATCATGATTCATTGTACCGAAGTGCTGAGTTCCTGCAAACATACCCTTCTGAAATGCTCTGTTATAAAATTTAAAACTTTTAAATTTTATACTTATATTTCCCTGTTTTTCTGAGAGAGGAAAAATTAGAAAGCTTTTCTAAGAAATGGAACCAAAGATGTTATCTTGATGTAATGGGTGGTTTCAAAAAGTTAAGACACAAGAAAAATATCTTGGATTTCAAATATAGAATGGATATCATCATTGCTATATTAAATATAAGAATTCAAATAGCAAATTATAAACCAGAGAAAGAGGAATGGAATTTTTTTACCATCTCAGGTATTAACATTTTTCTCTGCTTCTAGTGAAAAGTTAATTCTATCTGATTCTATTATATATTTCTTTTTGTAGATAAGAAACTACTTTTAATGAAGCTTCTTTTTGGTACTTTTTTAATGCCTCATTTGAGGTATGTATGATTAAGATGATCATTGATTCTTGCTCCCTAACTGGCTAAGCTGCTCTGATCTAATCAGAAAATAGATTGCACTGGTTTTTGGCTGGTGTACAATTAGGTAAAAGCCATCGTTTTTAGCCTTTGTCGTTTATGAGCTGGTTGCAATATTGATTTTTCAGAGCTAGATAAATGCCACAGGAAAATACCTTTTTACAGAGAGGATTCAAGGAGCTCTAGGCATGGTGTTTAGGCAGATAATCTCTGTTTGAGTAACATTTTCCCTCAAGTATGGGTTTGTTCAGGAAAGTATTTGCTTTCCTGATAAGAAGCCTTTGGACATTTTCCCAGGTAGTAGAACTAATTCATATGATACATTCATATACTGTAACAATCAAATTTTGATATCTTAAAACACAACATTTTTTGAAAAGTAGGTTAACTTTCCACTCCTTAGCCTGCAGGTGAGATTAATTTAATTATGCTTTCTGCTGTGGCAGATCCTCCAGGACATCTCATCTCCAGGGCATTTTTTTCCCAGCAGAAGTATTTGAAAATATTGTTTGTAGTAAACTAACACATAGAAAACAAACAATGTGATTTGAAGTTGAATCTTCAGGTGCTTTTTAAAGAAACTAAAACCAAATCCATCTCTAATATAATACTTATTTACATTGGGAACAGCTATAGATGCTGGGGGCTTGCAAGTGATATACATATGAGAAAGTGTTATTTCTCTGCATATGGATCCTGTTCTACTAAACAATAAATACAGCTGTGAAGATCAGAACAGCAGCTTTATGTATAGACAGAAGAAGTATAGGCTTACCAGCATTGATCTGCTTGTGCTTATCCAATTTTCCTGCTGGAGGGGAAAATAAAGGATAAAAAATTTTCTACCTACAGAGAATTAATACAGAATTTATTGCATAAGCACATACTCAGTTACCTCTTGACTGCTAGTCATAAACCATAGTTCCTTTCTTTGTCTTCCTTCTGAGTTATAGGTTAACAAATCATGATTTTGGCCTGCAGGCTGCAAGCTATCTGCTTTCACCAATCCTGCTTTCACTGCCTCACTCTTCCTTCTCTGTGTTGTTTCAGTGGTCTGTGTTTCAAAAACATACTCTGCTCTGTTATTTTTCTCTGGCTTGCCTGAAAAATAGTTTTAATACAAATTATCTTACAAAATCGTGTTTACATACGTATTTTCCAGGATTTATACCAGAAATACAGAAAAAAGTTTGTTTTGAGTTTGTAAAAACACAATAAAGAGTGATAGTCAAACGTCAGTCCAAATTCAGACCAACATTGCAAAAATAAATAAAAGGACACATTTAAATCACTTTATGTGGTTCCTTCTTATATACAGAGAAATGGAGATCACAAGAGGACAATAGAGTCATTCAGGTTATACACACAAAGAAATTTAAAGAGAAAATTATGGCAAAAATTAATTTTGTGTCACCCTTGTTTCTTTCAAGCTTATGCTCATCGTATCTTTTCTTATGACTGACCTTATATTTGGGCATTAAAATAAGGGCTGTAAGCTCAGGTCTGAATTTATTTAGGCCACAAATTTCAAATTCAGCCTATCCTGACATTTGTGTTTCTTCACATTTGAAAGAATGGACCTTGAGAACTCACTGGTTGAATTGAACTTTCTTAATTTGTCTGTCAGAGCAAAAATTACTTTTATTCAAGCTGCAGATCATTGCTAAAGTTCTACTTTAAATCTCACATTTCCTTCAATTAGTGTGGTTGAGAAGTGTGGTTGCACTTTGTATAGTTAGGGAGAAGGGGATACAGATTCCTCTAAGGTCAGTTAGGGTCAAATGAGCTCAAGTAAAACTCAGCTGTTTGGACTGATTTTAATTTTTTTTCTTTTTTCCTGGATCATATGATTTAATAAATCAGCTGTAAAAACTTGCATATTCCTCTTCCCTTTTGCTGAACCTCAATTGCTTCTGACATGCACTTGATAAACACAGCAGAAAGTGTTGACATATTGTAAACCAGATCAGGGCCAGTTGATACAATGAACATTCCCTGCATTGTGAATTCCAGTTGCGTGGAGTAACCACTTCAGAGGTTTGAGGGGTTATTTCTCACTGTCCAAATGATGAATGGAAGATATCAAACAGCTGAAGAGCCTTTGCACAATGACTCAAGTAGTAGAGCATGGCAAATAAATGAGTGTTTTATATTTAATAACCTCTCCATTAAAAAAACAAAACAAAACAACAAACCAAAACCAACCAAAAATAAAACAAAACAAAAAAAGAAATGCACCTTTGATAGAAGGTATCAAAGCCATAATAGCTTAATTTCCTTGGATAGTATTTCTAGCATAGCTTAATGACCTAATTAATGTTATCTGTCACTGTAGGGTGCACTTGTTTAAAAGCATCCAGATTGATTTGACTTGACAGATTTTATTATGCTTAGAAATTGAAATAAATGGTTGCAATGCTCTGAACATAGAATAGTGACAGGTAATGGGGAAAAGGTGATGAGTGAAGAAGACAAAAAAAAAAAAGTCAGGAAACAAGTGGCCTATCAAGAAAGACAAAACAGAAAAATGAAGAACCAGACAATGGTAACAAGGACAACTGACAGAATGAACCCAAGCCATGAGATTTCTTATTTGGTAGCATTGGATTATGTACTTGTGAAAACAGAGTGAGTTACTTTACTAAAAATCAGTTAGTTTAGTATTTAGCCCAGAGACTAGAGGCAACTGTGGCCTAAATTGAGACAATTTGTAGAGCAAAAGGGTAAGTATGAGGGCTGGTACAGGAAAATTAAGGCAACTTGTTTGTAGGCACAGGAAAAAAAAAAAAATCAACAGCACACTTAACAGAAAGTAATGTCCCTTTTCTTTATTTTAAGGAAATTAAAAAAAAAAAAAAATCACAAGATCAGATCGAGCTAAATTTGCTGGTTTTATGGATCGATATTTTAACAGTTATGTATTACTTGGGCAGCCTTCAGGCAGGCAGAAAGCAGTGAGTTCCTTAGACAAGTAGAGGTGGGAAAAGCAAAGATTTATGCTTCCCTGGTTTCTGGGAGAGGAGGCTGTCTGGGCATATTCCAGTTATAAGGAAAAATTTTAGGTCAAGTCAAAGCAAGGTGTTTTCCTTTCAGCACCTTTTTCCTGAGCGCTGCAGCTGAGCTGGGAAGGTGTCCATGGCTATGGGATCACAGGAGGTTTGCTTGTGGCCCTTCAGCTCTGGCAAGAAGGGAAGAGGCAGAGGCAAGCACTGAGCTTAGCCAGGCACACAGCACCATCTCAGCAGCTTCTTGCTGCAGCCAACCCCTTCTTTTGGACATTTCATCTAGCTGCAATGTTGATGGTAATATCAAAGGGATTAAAATAAAATCCTGTGGGACAGTTGTACTGTCCTGTTTTGCCAATGCTTCTGAGAAACACTCAGCCAGGACTGTATCTTACAGTTAAAATTTTATGTGACTGCTGTCAGTGAAAACACCAATGAGAACATCATCATTGCTGAAGTTTCATTGAGGGATCTACTTGAATCTTGCGTCTTTTCCCCCAATGCTAATGATAACAATACAATTGCCAAATGTATATCTTTTAAAAAGGCTGCAGGAAGTGGGCTCAGAAATAAATTGCAATGTGATTTTAAAAAAATTAGAAACACTTCTCCATGCAACTGCTGCAGGAGAGGAAAAAATGTATTGCAAGGTCTGTGTAAGAATATCTTGGCAAAAAAGGAAAAGTTTGGGATTCATTTCTTCCCTGAATGGAAAACAGAAGGAGCATTTTTGGGTAGGGATATACCTATTTTCTTAGGATACCAAACTGTGAGAAAGCAGAATGAACACAGAAACAGTCAAGAAAGTACTCAGTGAAAAGAAAGGGTGCTATTTATGCTCCAGTTTCACAGGAAAAAAAAAAACCTTGAAAAACTCTGTGAAATGGGTATGGTCAGGTAGTAGATACAAGTTCAGTTCTTGATGTTTCCCTTAAAAAGTAACTTTACATTGTGCTTCTACTGCAGATAACACAACAGAAATTAGGCTCCTAGAAAATGCTGTCCCAACCATTAAATGATGCCCCAACCAATGCAGTAATATTGCACAGGGTTTTCAAAGGAACTTCCTGAAGAGAGCAGAGCAGAAAGTTACATTCTGTTTCAACGTGGTGGAAAAATTCCAGATACATGACAGTAAGCTGGAACAGGGTTTTGGCCAGAAATTCTCAGAAACTGTAAGACAGAAAATATTCTCTTTTCATGGAAAAAAAAAAAAAAAAAAAAGGAGAGAGAAAGAATCAACACTTGTATCCTACTATAAGCCAATGTACAGGGATTAATTAGCACCCTAAGAAGGTGACAATAGTTAGTGCCATCCCACCCAAAGGCCATAGGGGATGTACATATACTTCAGACTTTTGTTTGATACACCAGCTTTTCCTGGGTCAAGTAATGGAGCAGCTGTGCAAGCACAAAAGGGCAAAAAAAATGGCTTGGAAAAGCCCCAAGAAACCAACACACTCCTTCAAGACCCCAAACTCACTTTACATTTGCCCCTGGGGACTGGAGAGTCAGCAGACACAGCGCCAGAGCGTTCCAGGAGAAAGGGAAGATGCAATGACACAGAAGGAATGTGGAAGCTTGAAAATAGACTTGGCAACAAGTGAATAGCTGAAACTGGTGACCAAATGATGGATGGGTAATATAAAGTGACAACGAACAGAGAAAATTATTTCCCTGCGGAGCAGGCCTTTTCGGGCCTGTATCTGTGGCCTGTAATTTATTTTTAAATGTGATTTTGCAGTTAATCATTCAGTCCTGAGGCATCTGCATCAATTTGTGAGGCCTTTTCGTGCATGTGTAGGGCTTTCTATGTAGATTTCATAGAACTTTCATGGGGTTTTTTCTTCTCCTGGTGTTTATGCCACATTAAGGGCTAAGTCTTTCTTATTACACAGAGGTAGACAAAGGATATCTTGCAGATTTCAGCTTATATCTTTTTAAAGTAACTGATTCTTACAAACCAAACCCACAACCTATATATTAAAAACTTTTTGAACAAAGGTTGGCTATTGATTGTGTGAACTGTATAAACAGATGAGGACAGGCAGGCCTAGAAAGAAAAAGTTTTCTAATCAAATTTTGTTTGCCTAAATATTTTGAAGTCCAAATTTATCATTAAAATACAGATTTTTTTTATTTTTTTTTAACTGTGCTTGTACTTTAATTCCTTACCAGCATTTGCTCCAAAATAAGTTTTTATGGAAACAGATGACAGTATCTTTCAGTAGACATAGTCTTTGAATGTAGTTTTGGGTGTGATAATTCACTCCAAATCATTAACTCTGTGTTAGAAGAACTCTCTTTCCAAATGTGAAACTGCCTGAGCATGAAACTGTATGCTGAAATCTGTAGGAGACAAGCAGTTTTGTGGAAGGCACATAGAATCTGCATCATGGCCAGCTCAGTTAGGAGCAGCACTCCAAAGGAAGGTGCTGGATATCTGCATGCATAGAAACATGTTTTTATCTCGTGTCATCTGTTTCCATTAAAACTTATTTTGGAGCAAATGCTGTAATTTAGAAAACAAATGAGGAGATTTTATTAGTCTCCTGGATGCAATAATTCATTTATCTCTCATATAAATTAAATATAATAGCTTGGTAAATTAGAAATATGCTAAACACATAAAATATCTATCTTTGCTCACCCTTTTAAACCACATCAAGAGTAGAGCTGAAATTATAGTAGCTGCCATAAAAAAACTTTAGTGCAGAGATTCAGCAATTATGAGAGACAGGAAGATGATGTATCAGATACTCTTGGGTGGAATTGCTGAGAAATGCTGACTTTTTAATGATGATTGTGGTGCACAGAGATGTAGTGGAGCACAATTAGAAATGCTGTGCACAGTCAAAGGAGAGGGAGAAGCTGATAGGCAAAACGTTCAGGCCACCGAATTTGTTATCCTGAGGAGCTACACAGGGATGCCTAAACATTTGTTGTGCCCTTTCTGGCATTTTTTTTTATGCTGTTGGTTGTAATCTCTTGGTGCCAACTATTGCAATTTATGTTGTGGACCATGGTGTTAATTCCAATTCAAGACTTGTTACTCTTTCTGCTGCAAGAGGAGGTCATGTTATCAGTGCAGATCACCTGCTCCAGCAGGAGTGGCCTACCTGCAAATACACAGTAGGAACAGCTCTATGGAGAGCTCTGGCAGTGAAAGACCTCCTGGTCCCAAAGGAGGGTTGAGGATGGGCTGCTGCTGTTTGCTAGACATCATGCCCCTGATCCAGCTCTGCTCTGGCCTCCCTGACAGCAAAACTTCTCATGGAATAGATGGACTCAACTCATAGCTGGGTCAGTGGATTAATTTATGAAAGCTAATGGAGGTTCATCCATAAGAGCTACTTTCCTATTTATTCCATAATTTAATGTTAGCAGGCAAGGTGTAGGTTGGATATTAGAAAAGGTTCTTCACCCAGAAAATTCTGGAACAGCCACCCTGGGGAAGTGGTCACAGCACCAGCCTGACAAAATTCCAGATGCATTTGGACAATGCTCTCAGGCATGGGGTGGGATTCTTGGGGATGGTGCAGTGCAGGGCTTGAACCTGGGCTTGATGATCTTGTGGATCCCTTCCAAAACAGTTTATTCTGTGATTCTTTGGTATTCTTTTTAACTAAACATGAAGGTACAGTCTATGGCACTGCAATGGAGCAACATTACCTGAATACTCTTCTTATATCTTTGTAAGTGTCCACTGTATATTAAATGAACTTTTGGCCCCATATTGTACAATGGCTCTTCCACAGTCATACAAGTTTATAGAAAAACCCAATGGATTATCCAACCTGTCTTCTTGGTATTAAGAATTTGTTTCAGAAGGTTGTTTACTCTGTTGAGTTTTGTTTAGACACAATAGGGCTTTTACAATTTCCTCATAGTTATAAATTAGTCACTCTTCACCTTTTTCAAACAGGCAAATACATTTTTTCCTAGTTCCCAATTTAGTGGATTTGTAGTATGAACTTATATCCAGTTCTCACAGGGAACTTGCAGAGCCTTGATGTTTAAATCTGCCTTTCTCCCCCATCATACTCATACACTCATTTGGAACTCTGTAACTCCAAGATTTGGGAGCATGTATATAAAACTCTATGTGCAGAGCTGCAGAGATCAGCAGGATCAGCCACACTCTTGAGCTAGCAAGGGACAGAAGTGGAATGAAATCTTTTGTCTCTTTATCCAGGAGATTGCAGCATTTTAGGGTTGTTGATTGGTGGTTTAACCACTGTTATTGAAAACTAGATTTTATGTACTTATAAGAAAAAAAAATATAAGTCTACACAAGCTTTGTGAATCCAAGAGTATGTTTTTTTTCCTTAGGAAAAAACTTTACTACTGTAGCTGTTTTTTGTTCACTAGAATGCTTATCCATGCTGATTTGTGGTCTTACAACTTGGGCATCACAGTTCTTCTAATCTGACTGCAAAAATGCTGATGAGACACGTTTCTGATTGCAAACAGTACTAATCTTGTCTTTGAAAGGCCAGATAATAAAACTATAATATTCTTTCTTGTCTATATAATAAAGGCATGGTTTATTACGTTATCCATTTCCTGTTACTATCAATTTTTGTCAGTATAAACAAAATAAAACTTTAACATAATTATTATCTCCAAGACACTTAGGGATTGTCAAAATGTTTGCTCTTACACAGAGTATTTCCAGCCACTATTACTAGATCCTAACCTAAGTGTTGAGCAACTTCTAATTGCTGTTATGAAAAAAAACCTTGTGCATTAATGTGAAAGTTCTGATATATTGCAAACAAGCATCATTTTTTTGCATGGTTCAGTGACAAAATATCAGATTAGGAGGTAGTTGGAGCCCTGCTTTCAAGCTCAAACTTATTTCCCCCCCTTGAGAGAGGGAGCGGTTATTACTCAGAAGCAGAGCTTGTAACAACATCAAGTTTTGTATGTCACAGGCTTTTAGTTAATATGAAGTCATGAGGAAAAAATGTGTATTCAGTTTTCCTGGCTTTCCCCAAAGTAGTGCACAGAGCAGCAGGTGCTGCATGTAACATGCACAAAATCAGTCATATGGCAGAATCCAGGCAGCAGATTGCAGGCTCAAGGAACACAAGAATCAGGACCCGTTGCTCTCTGTTTGTCAGCCAGTGTAGAAGAGCATTCAGAATTCTAGCACTGATTTTTCAGCGTTAATCTTTTCAAAAGCCTGTTCAACAGCATACCATCTCTGTGATTAGGATGTTTCTGGTGTCCTGGGTGCTGGGAGCAGGTCTGTGGTGTCCCTTCTTGGCCTGTGCAGTCTCAGCCATGCTGGTTACCAGCCCCAGTGTGCCACGTGCTGTGATTGAAGCTTCAGCACTGTTTGTCCCCTAAAGAGCATGTTCACTCTGGCATCTATTGGAAGGCATCCTACCCTGCATATTTGGTTTGCAATCTACTCACTAATGGGCCTTTTTCTGATTATGATTTACGGAGGGCTTGCAGACAATGAACAACCCTTTCAAGAAAGGCCATAGACAGACGTTTATTTATTATGATTCTACTGACTCTGATGTCATCATTGAGAGCAATGTGTACCAAATTATTCTTCCACAACATTTTTGTTTTTATTTCCAAGAATCTGAGGAAATTAAAGTCCAGAGTATTGAAAATGTCCTTCAGATATTTTCAGAATCTCTGAAAAAAGCCCTTCAGACACATGCTGGGGTTCACTCTGTGTACCACAAGTGGTTTTTGTTGTTGTTGTGGGTTTTTTGGGTTTTTTTTGTTTTTTTTTTTTTTTTTTTCCCCTAGATAAAACCTATTGAAGAACCTCAGTTTGCCTGCAAATATAACTTGTAAGTTCTGCTGTGGACAGGTGTAGTGTGTTCCATGGGCACCCAAGCAAATCGAGTCCGTAGGGCAGAAGGCCCAGAGCACCACCCTGTGCATCCCAGAACAGTATCAGCTTGTCCCAAAGTAGCAGCATCATATGAGAGCAAAGGTCTTCCTCAGTTAATAAATGACAACTCTTGTTTTTTAGAAACAGTGTCTTGTGTATATTACTCTTTGTTTGAGAGCTGCCATAATAATTTCTGGGTTGCTTTCCCTGTAACACAAGACTACTTCATTATATAAATATATGTATGAATAGCAAGAATAAAATAAATCCAGTAAGATATCAAGACCCAAGTGCTGAAATAAAATGCTGGCATCCTAAAAAAAAACATGTAATTTTCAACCTATTTTATACATTTCTTAAAAAGTTACTGTGTTCCTTCAAAAATTTCTTAGTTTTCCTTCATAACAGTCATCTTCTTTTTAACACAGGAATTTTTATTCTTTACTTTTGAAATACCTGTGAAAATTTTGCCATACGCAAGAAAAAAAAAAAAGTTCAATTGAGCATTTTCCCTTTTCTAAGAGCTAAAACTTACATTCCAGTGAACAAATAATGATTGTAAAATTATTCTTTTCCAGCTTTAATAGTATGGGGAATAGAAAGAAAATTCTCTGGAGATCTAACAAAGGAGATATGAGAGAAATAGAAATGAAAAACTAAATGAAACAGATCATTTTATAGTGTTAATGATGTGTAGCTATGAAATCCTTGGTTGAATCACCAGAACTACAACACATTTTTCCTGCTTAGCCCCTGGTGCAATATTTAAAAACATTTTACTGGTATGAAAGTGAGTCAGTAGTTTCTGTGAAGTCTTGAGTGCTGTTATAAAAACAGCTGAATGTTCCTTCTTGGCACCCAAGAAGGAGCTTAAAGCAGATTTTTTTTTTTAAAAAAAAAGAAACAGGGAAAAAAGCAAACAAATGTCATGTAACTAAACTAATTTCACCCTCACAGACACAGCTCGTTGAGCTCACACTTGCTCACAGTCCTTATGTTTGAGGTCTGTGTGTGGAAATTGTTGGGTCCACTGCTCTGTTCAGTAGTTGCCAAAGTCTATAGGCTTACTGACGTCAGTAGGAAGATGTTCAATGATTTAAGTGAGTTTTGGGAAATTTCCCATATTTCTGATCTTCTTTATATAGAAGAAATTCGTAAGCCTTAGTTCTAGCCAGAGATAACAGGAGGATAAATGAATATGCGGCAAATGATGTGATTTTTTTTTTTTTTTTATAATATGGATGGGGATAAAAAAGTACATTAATTATTTAAAATATGTAGAGTTCAGTTATCAAAGTCAGGTCATAGACAGTCTTAAGCTGAAAATAAGCAAATTTATAAAGTCACATGTCTCAGAAGCCACCGTTACTTGCCTCACTCTATGTCTTTGGTCAAAGGCTTTTGTGAACAGACTGTCCCACTTCTGATACACTTTGTCAGCATGGAATGTTTACTGAGCAAGTCAAAAAAGGAAATACTTCTTGGTGGTGGTGGAGAATTAAAACTATTCAAAGATAGCTGTGCCATGATAGTGAACAGCCTGTTCACTGTTGCAATCCCACAATCCCTGGTTGCACTCTGGGGCAATTCCAGTGCACTCCACACAAAAATGTAACTCAGAACATGTGCAAACCAAGCTAGCTAGAGCTGCATTAGCTGGCATTTTGCACTTTTATGGCAGATACTGCTGGCTGTACAAGAACAGATGCTCTCTGGTCCAGCACACAGCTCCCTGGTAAATCCTTCAAAATCTTTTGAACAAATCTGAACCAGCAGAATGGGTTTATACTGGATCAGTTCTTTGTGGCATGTGGTCACAGAGTTTTGGATCTGATAGAAAGAGCCTCAAAGCCAAAGTTTGTGTCTTTTTGAACCTCAGCCCAGGTAAACATGAAGATAATTTTTGTTCCATAGTACTGGATACTACCATGCTGAATGATCTACAAATGGGACATATGCGGTCTCTGTAACATAAACACAGAATTTTACTTTAAAACAGCATCAAATTATTGCACAAGAAAATTAGACTTTGTTTTTCTCTTTTTTTCTTTTTTTTTTTTCTTTCTTTCTGTTCAGGTGACGCGGGAACAGCGTTAACTTCAGGCTTGTTGGCTTTAAGTCTATGATGATATTCATTCATTTAGGCACATTCCATGTATCTATTTTTCATGGGAAAAATTCCAGAGGGATGTAGCCCTTTCTCTCCCTGTTTATTTCCTCAACCTTGAATACTTGCCCTAAGAACAGAAACTACCCATAAACCAACCAAACTTGGGGCCTTTTCCAGTGGGATGCTGCTCATACTGATCTGCTTGTTCCTAGAAGCAGACTACTTACTTGTAAAAAGTGATGTCATGATAGGGGCATGTGTAGAAGGGAGGGGCACTCCCACCAAGTCTCACTCTTCTTTTGATTGAACATAACTGACTTAGGTTTTCCATCTAAATGTACCCTGAATTAATATTGCATTTTTATGGTCAAGTGATACAACTGGGAGCATCAGGAAACATGATTCTTATTTTTTTTTTGCCTTCCATAAACTCACTTAACTATGATGGGGTTTGGGAGTCTTTTAAAGGGGAATACATTGATAAGATAAATCTGTGTATGAGGCAAACAAGTCAAACATAGAATGACACATAATAAAAGCATCAAGTCTATTGTTTATATCCTAAGTTAATCATATTTTAGCAGAAACCGAGAGCCTCAGTAGACAGAGATAGGTTAAAAAACATCAAGGGACAAATGAAGATTTCTGTGACACAAAATTAATGCCAGTTCTTCAGTTAAGAATGCCTGGTTTCTTACCAGCACAAGAAAGCACAGATTTTTTCCTCAAATCTCTTCTTCTTAACCTCTAATTCACTGGAGGCAGTAATTCAGTGGGGGACTGATCCAGTTCCACTTTAGTCAGTAGAAAAGACGCTGACTGGGATTTGGATCAAGTCCTTGCAACACTACAGGGTGGGGTTAACAATGTAAAAAGCTAACATTTCCAGATCTATCTAAGACCAGATGTGCAAGGCAGGAAACCATATGATTAGATTCAAACAATAAATAAAAAAGGAGCTGCCCTTGTTTAGAAGTAATTTCCACCAGTGGAGATTTTCTAACCATGACTGCATACTGCAGGATTCAGCATTAAGTCACTGAGTGGCTGAACCTCTATCCAGCAAAGCCTCCTGAATCTTTGGGGAGTCAGGATTAGCTGAAAGAACAAACATGAGAGATCACTTCATGTCCAGCTAAAGCCAACAAAGGTTTTAATACTGAACTTTCTCCTGGTTTTCATTTTCAGTATTTTGAGTTATCTTTTTTGAATCTCCTGTTGCAGGATCCTTTTAACTGTTGCAGTGTGTTTCCAGTTAATAAAAGTAGGTATTGCTTGAAACTAGGTATATTCCTTGAAAGATGTTTTGCCTTCTCTTTTTTTCTCTCCTTATTTTTCTCTCTTCTCCCTCTCTCCCTCTCTCCCCTTGATTTTATCTTCATTCTCTCATCTTCCTTCCTTTGTTCTTTCCCTCCCCTCTTTCTTTCAAATTTTCCATGAAAAAAACATCAAAACTGCAAAACTCAAAATAAAAATAAAATAAAAATGCAAACCAAACTAAAAACAACACCTCAAACCAAACCCAAGTGGTTTGAATATGACAGTCTTATTGCAGCAATGTAAGCACGATGGTAGTTACTGAAACGAGCGCACTCTGGACCTCTTCTCTCTTTTACACTTTGTAAAGTAAGAATTGCCTGTCTAAAATGGGTTGAAAATGTTCTGTTGTAGCTTTTTTTATTTTATTTTTGCTATCAGTGCAATTCTTTTTCACTGAGACAAGTGTTTAATGGAACTGGAAGGCAAATCTGAGATTTTCTAGCTTCATGTATGCTTCACATGTAAGGATGGAAATTGTGACTCTGTAAATTTTGAGGTCATTTACTATTGCAAAACATTTGATCACATGTGCAGTGGTGACAGAGAGGGGAGTTAAGAGGTTACTCATAACTGGATCAGCCCCCAGAACCTAATAATGTATTTGGGCTGTGTTGTCAGGATAAAGGACTCTGTGCTAACTTGTCCTTAAGAATAAAACTTTTCACAACTGTGAGTAATTGGATCAGCATCTAGAAGCAGCCACTATGCAGAAGGAGCCTGAATAGCAGCTGATGTTAGAGTCTCAGACATATTTAAAACTCTAAATTTAGTAGTTACTGCTTTCCTATATATTATCACTGTATAAGTAGGTGAGGATTGATATGTTAGCACAAAGGTGAACATTGTCCTGTTTTAATTTCCATTCTTTTCTCTGTCAAAGAGGAAATAACACACACCTGGAATGTGAACCTCTCCTCCTACTCAAAGAATGGTTTGACAGAACAAAACACAATTGCTATAAATCCCAAGGCAGATGCTGTGAAAGCTTCTCTCTGCCGTGCCTAATATCATGTTTATTTCTATAATTAAAAGGTCTCTATACTGTGGCAAAAGTAACTAAAGGATAAAGTTAGATGCTATTTTTACCCCTACACAGAAGAACATTTTATAGGAACATAATTTTCCTAATAAGAAAATTGACCATTTATGACTAAAAATGTAGGTTTAGAAAGTAAGAAAAGTAGCAACATTCCTAAATAATGTATAGAACTAATATGGCACAGACGGCAGAAGACCGGTTTCTAGGCTGTAGTTCAAAACCACTGCAGAATATGTATGCAAGGGAGAAATCGATTCTTCAACTTGATGGAGGTCAGCCTGTTCCAGCTGAGGTCATTCTGATTAGTTTGGGCATCTACCAAGCCAGCTGGTTAACAGATGCTTTCTTATATATTGATGGTTTAGAATAAAATAGGCCAAACACTTTGATTGCGGTTGATGCAAGAAATCTGATAAATACAGCCTTGTGTTCTCTTTAAATTTCTGTTTGAAATTTTTAGGCAGCAAAAATATAATATTTTACTTAAGAATAAACAAGTTGACAACATATAAAAACCATGAACTGAAACTGTGCAAAAAATTTGTCTGAGCTACACCATGCCATCATTGCTACCGTACGATTTCTGATGGGTGTTTGCAAGCACTCGGTGTCAAAAGTGCCATTTTTCATTTATTTTGTAGTAATTCCCTGAGGCACAAAGCAAGTCCTGAGTGTATTCATTCCTATCAAGGTGTTGTGTGTATCTGACTACAAGGCACACATGCTCTTGCAATTTTTCCACAGAAATCACAATGTCTGCTGTAAGAGCTTCTTTCACTCTTCTGGAAAGATATAGTTAAGAATCAGTTGCAGCACTCAGTTCTTTTTCATTTCCTTTCCCCTCCCCCTGTGTGGGAGAGTGGGGGGGGTGTTGAGATACAGTGTGAGGATTTTTTTGTTTTGTTTTGTTTTCCATGGACTTTATTCGAGCTTGGCCTTAATTAGATTGTCGCAGAAAATTTATGGTCCCTTGTAGTTGGCAGTCATAGACTGTTGGTCAAACACAGCCACAGATACAGAGTTGGATTCTTCTGCTTGTTCCTATATTCTCACTTTCTCCACTCACCCAGTGGCATATCACCAGTGCAATTAATCAAATAATATCCATCTGCTGGCTTCACAGACACACACTGCTTGGTTCTCTTGTTAAATGAAACATTTGCTAACTGTCGTTTCTGTAGGTATCTGGTCCCACAGTAACTAAAGCAGGGGATGTAGGGGCAGGGAGGGACAGGACAGGGACAGAAGAGAGGGTGTGTACAAGTGTCAGGGGTCTGCAGAGCAAAACCACCTGTTGGTAGATGTCTCAGACCAGCCCAAGGCTGTAATGAACAGGACTGCTGCAATTGCTCAGTGTTAAGCTCATCAGAAGATACTAAAGGTGAAGATTAATGCTGTGTTTCTTTCATTAAAGTCGCAACTACAACCATGCTATGAAACTGAAAGTGTTGAGACCATCAGAAAGTTTCTGATAAAAGATGCATCTAGAACCTTCTAGATACTGCTGGGACACATAGGCAGCATGCTTTACAATTTTGTTGCAAATTTTTGTGCATGCATATTTCATCTACAGCATTAAAACATCAGCATATAACAAATGCAGGTGCATAAGAGTGGGCTCAGGCACAAGCTGAGTGCTGAAATTAATGTGAAAGCCTATGGAGGTGCCTCCCCTGAAATCCCAGGGGGAGGGACCCTGCAGGGTACGGGTCTGTCCCTGTCCCTGTCCCCATGTCACCTGTGCCCCATACCTGTTCCTGGTTGGTTTGGGTGCCTGGGCCCAGGAAAAGAGCAGGGTCCCATGACTGGAGTCTGCCTGGGAACTGCAGCCAAGCAGCTGGAGGAATAAATCATCTCTGAACATCTAAAGAAACATCGCTTCATCTTTCCTTCCATGTTCATCGCTGTCTTATACTTGTTGTAAGGATTCCTCATTACAATAAAAGCCTACTTAATTTCATCAATTTTGGATCTGCAATACGGAATGAAAATTTAACTGCCCAGTCACCAGATATTTTTATGCTGTATGAACTATCAAATTTTGTCACAGAAATGTGAAGTATGCTGTGTGTAAGTTAACAGTAGATGTTGCTTCACAGCACTGCTAACCTGGATATGAGATGGTGGAAAAGCTGTAATTATCTAGTAAATAATTAACACTAGTAGTGAAAGAAACTATTTTCTAAAACTTCACATTAACGTGAATATATGAGAATAGAGGCTAAGTAATTAGCAGAAATCTTATAAACTATGAAGAAATTCATTGCAACAGAGAAATGACTGGAGATTGAAAACACTCTCTTAAACTTTAGAAAGCAGATGTCCTGCCATTTGGGTTCAGCACTTTTCATACTTCAAATCAAAATCACATGAGGGCCTTTGGAAAGCTGAGTTTTCAGGCTGTTTCCCTTTGTGTTCTGTCAGAAGTTTTCTATTAAAAAGTACCACCCTGGACTGTATCTTGTTAAGATCATGATTCTGATCTCAGTTCTTTCCTCTCTCTCTAATAAATGACCTTTCATAAGGATTTCTTCACTACTGATAATCTGCTCTTTTCTTACTCCATAATTTTTGTTATCAGTGTCATTATTTTTTCTGCCTGTTTCCTCAAAACTGTTGTAACTTCCCTAGAGAATTCCCAGCTTTCCAGAAACAGAATGAGATTTTGCTCCAAGGAAACTTTTCTCCCTCCACACTTCAGCCCCAGAACTGTGGGTTCTCCGTAAGAGCTGGGCTTCCAAATACTTTCTGTCAGCCTCTGGACATGCCTTCAGGGGCTGCTGCTTCAAACTGCACAGCTTCCCTTGCAGTGCTACCTGTGATGCTTGGGAGCATGTGGTCCTGGGACATGCTGGCATCACTCCTAAGATGTGGCCCCCTACTCATTGCAGCCACCAGAGGACAGATGCAATTCTGACTTTTGGGAGCAGCTCAGGCACAAGATATATCTTTCACAGTTATCTACTTCCCAGTCAAAAGGCCATAAATTGGGCAACACTTGTGATTTTACTCTAATGGGTACAGCTGGGAGCTGTACACACACAGGAACTGAATACAGAGCCTCACTTTGTCACAGCCTTTGCTGGAGGAAGCTGCGTCCCTATTTTACTTCCTGACCTCACATATCTCATAATGAGAAAAGAGGAAAAGGCCTCAAGTTTCTCCAAGGTGGTTTAGATTGGATATTAGAAAAAAATTTCTTAAAAGGCGGTCAGGCATTGGAACCGGCTGCTCAGGGAAGTGGTAGATTGCCCTTCCTGAAGTGTTCAAAAACCCGTATATGTGGGGCTGAGAGACATGGTCTAGTGGTGGACTTATCAGTGCCGGGTTAAATGTTAGACGTGGCGATCTTATAGGTCTTTTTCAATGACACTCTGATTCTATCCATATGACTGGGAGCTTGTTAGACAAAGAATTTATTTAACACTTGGGTTTATGAGTGACAGAAAACTGATTAACCTTGCCATGAAGGAGCTCTGTACCTCCAGGAGGTGTGAGGAAAGGCTCAGTGTATGAGACTTGACTGCTCCCTCCCAGGCAATCTGAGCTCCAGGGCTACAAAGGCAGCAGGGACTCTGTGCTGTACCACTACTCTGAGGACCTCACCCCTTAGCCTAAGGCTGAAAGTCCCCATAACTGAACCTCAATGACTGGGGGCAGGGAGTGGAATGCACTGGATTTAAGGATTCTAACTTCTAAATGCTCTTTTTCACTTGATAGTGGCCATACCCCCTTGGATTAGAACGTTATGCCTAGGAATGGTTTTGGAATGAATCCTAAACCATGGGTAAAGATGGGTTTTTTCATTCTTTCCACATTGCCAGTCTTCCTCACACAGACCCACCCCAATGTGTCCTGCACTGTGTAACCACGCACTGAAAATAAGGCAAGAGTAACAGAGCTCAGCTTTGTGGTTCACCACGTACATGGCAACACTGACTCTGAAACACAGCTCCAAAGCACAGCCTGGACTCAGCACACAGTTTATGACAATGTGTGAGTTTTATCTAAGTGGGTCTGACAGCTGATTGCTGGGATCAACAGTGTCTAAGTTAAAGTATTTATATCAAGAAATCAATATGCCTTAACCAATTACTTCAAACGAAGCTCAAGATGAGGGATAATATTAGGACAACAAAATAAGAGAGACTGATGGAATCAAAGGAACCTTCTAAACCAGTTGGTGCTTAGTTTGCTGCTGGTGGTGGTTCATTTTAGGGTGGTTGGCATTCTGAAATCTTCAGAAATATCTCTGTATCCTTACCCTGAATGGGAAAAACAACATATCTCTACAGTTGCATTTTGATCTTGTTCTGTTTTATATTATGTTTATTATTAAAAATACCTCATGCCTATATTATTTTCATATGTTGTTTATGAGTAGTTAACAGCTGATTATTATCTGTGACGCAATTCAAGCAATGTATTGCAAATAGTTGAGAGTACATCTGTGCAAGATACAAACAGTTGCAATCCATTGCTCTGCTTGATGTTTTGGCAGTTGACTGTGGCATTTGTTAAAGCAGGTATCATTACTTACCAGGAAAAAGAACAGCATGGAGGGTGGACAAAGGGAAAAGAACTGCAGTTTCCAGGCCAGTGCATGGACTTCCAACTCTCATTTAGTGCAGCCAGGTCTAACACCTCCAAAGGGTGTGATGTGCTGCCTTCAGGCAGGCCTATCCTACAGTTTTCTGCCTGTTTTTCAGGTGTTTGTCAGGGTAATCTCTGTACTGCAGTGTGCAGGGGCTGTGAAGGTGAATGTAGGGTTTAGTGTCGCTGAGTATTACATTCCCATATAATGCCACTGAATATGAGAGGGTTTCAGATTAAGATCAGCTGCTACAAAAGGTTTCCAGAGCCTGACTTTGGGGAGATGGAGGGGGCTTGGCTGCACACACAACATGGTCCAAATACAACTGCCTACTCAGCTGCCTTTCAAGTTACAAGGACCTTGGACCTGAAAGCCCTGGCCAAAAGCTTATCCATTTTTAACTAAGAGTTTAGTGAGAGGTAGAATGTGGCCTTCCCAACCTCTATCATGAGAAGCAAAGCACAGAATGTAATTAGTTCCTTCTTTAACCAAGAGCCCACTGAGTCTTTAAGGTAAATGAACCTATTCATGGCAGAGACTGAGTCTATAATTGGAAAGAAGATTAATTTTTTTTTGCTAGAATATATCAGAAAGGAAATTGTTTAAAATAAGATCCAGGCATTCCAGTAAGAAAAGAATTAATTAAAGATTTTAACTGAGTTTATAATTTCCAATTATAACCTCCAGTGTAAATCAGCCTACAAGAAAAAAACCTTTTGTTGTCATAAAATCTGATATGTATTATCCTCAATTGCCTAAAAAGTACAGATAGAAATTGTCTGGATAAAGAAGGTAATGCATACAGTTTTTTGCTTTGTCACTGAGTGTTTGGAATTTATAGACATTGTAGAGCTCTGCAATGAAATGTAAATAGAGCTATAAATATAGCTAAGTCAAATGAGGTCCACAGGATGTCCTGTACTTTTAAAGCTTCCTAAAAACCTCCTTATCCTCAGAGAAAGATAAACTTTGACCATCAACGTAACAATTATAGATGCAGTAGATATGTAGTACTTTTGCTAGTTACAATACAGTTTTTAAAGCCTATTTTCCACAGGAATTTCATATACAGGGAAATGTACGACCCTGCCTTAATTTTTGAAAGTTCTCATTTTACATTTAGGTTTTTTTTCCTCAGTATCTGATGACTTGTCAATTGTCACCTGTTTGTAAGAACTAATGAAACACTGAAAGATGCAATGCAATCTTCATGCTCAAGTGGATAGAGCATATAGCTTTGACTCTCAACTTAAGTTTGGATGCAAGAGCACATGCAAACCCCAAATGAGTAATGTAATATTTCAGGACCAGCATTCTTTACGTAGCTTTGTTTTAACCCTCCCTCCTTGGTTGCCCTAAGGTCTCTAGGTAGTCAGTCCTGGTTATTTGGATGATCAGAGCCATCTATAAAGGTCAAGTGATCAAGCCGTGTGGCCTGGAACAGCAGTATATCATGTAGAGCAGTAAGGATTATTCTGTTAATGTATTCATGTGTGTGGTCCTGCATATTTCCTGCCTGCCGTTTATATTATACAGATTATTTTTTTCTAGTTGCTCAGAATATGATATTGATATAGTGCCTCTTTCTTATTTAACTAACCAAGTCTTGCTTTCATCCATAAAGTCTTCACTACTGAAATTTAGGATCAAACTAGGAATAGATGAATGGGTGTTCCTAGTGGAAGAATCATTTAGTTTGAAATATTTGCTGGAAATGATTTGCGGTAAACATTTGTGTATTTATGTGAGGACTTATAGCTGACCTAGATTACCCCAAGGGAAGGTTTTTGTGAAGTTTTATTCAGGATAGTCCATATGTTTCAGTACAAGCAGAAGGAATTAAATGACACATTTCATCTATTTTAGTTAAATAAACATCTTGCATGTCTTTTTATCTAAATTAATCTGTTCCATTTCACATGCATACAGTTTCCCATACAAAAAAGTGACTCCATAAGCTCTCCATTGAAGCAGTATTGCTAGTGATTGAAAATAAAAGAACAGAGGCCTTCCATCTGCCTTCTTGTCTCTCTATGTATGAACATATTTATCTATTTATGTCTCTATCCTCAAAGTTTCAAGCCTTGCTATTCCTACACACAAGCCTTTTGTCAGATAGTTTCCCATCCAAAAACATGGCAGGTTTGGTTTGGATTTCTTTTGTCTTTATTTTACATTTACTCAGCTTTCACTACCTGACTTTGGTTTATTCTTGTTTCTACATTTTCTTCCTCCTGAAAACGTACCCTCACTGTGTGTTGCTATTCATTCTCAGGTAGAACATCTCTGCCTCTTTTACTTCCTTTTTCACATTCTTTCTTTTTTATAGGAGGCATAAATGTATTTTGTTATAGCGTAACTGTCTTACTCTCCTTAGAAAACACACTTCAGACCATGTCATGTTGTTTTCCCATGTTTTCTTCACTGCAGATTTGTCTTGCTCTTTCAGGAAAACATTTTGTTGTCCACACATGTCAGACGCCCCCAAATCCCTGTTAATACAATTATTTTTCATCTCTTCACCACCTTAAACTCTTATCTCTTAAAAGAGACTTTCTGAGGCTTTAATTTTCTTTCTAGTCTTATGCTTCAATCCTCTATTAAAAAAAAAAATAAAATTAAATCCTGTCTTTTTCAGCTGTGGCCCTGGCAATCCATAAGGTTCTTCTGCACTAAACTGGTTGGAAGCAAATTGCTTTGTACATGGTCTTGTAGCACCTGAGGCCCAATCTAGCGAGCTGTGGAAGAGAAGGATAGAATCAATGGCAGAATCATGGAACGTGCTGTGCTGGAAGGGACCCATCAAGATCACAGAGCCCAAATGTTGACCCGGCACAGGGGGCAGCAGCTGCAGGGTCTCCTCATTGCACAGTGGTGTAGTGGACACAGCATGTTCTTGTTTTGGCAATATCCTGCTGTCCTCCCTGTCCCTGGCACACTCCTTAGCAGCACCTCTGTAGGGCCCTTCCCCTTGAAGTTCATTACAGGATCACAGCTTGCTCACAGCCTCATAGCAAAAGACAGGCTGGGAACTTGAAGACCTTAGTGACAAGATTCTACCCTTTTTACCATGGAAAGTGCATTTAAACTAGACCAGATGTGTTCCTGAGTGTAAAGATGAGTGAGGAATAAAAGCTTGTTTGATTCTTGATGCCCACATTCATTTTTAATTGAGACAAGTGATTTGTCCTAATTAAGAAGCTGTAATACTGTCATGATTTGTTTGGACCACGGTGGTTTTCTTTATTTAACAGGATCATTTATAATAATTAAATGAAATAATTTCCAAATTAAACACCCATATAGGGAAGGAAAAAACATTAATATTTTTTCTTAACAAATTACTGAAATGTATCATGGCATTATCCTGATTCTAGTGCAGCTGTTTCACTTTGTAAAATTCTATTATTTTTCTTCATCATGGCTCAAAATATAGTGTCAAAGAAAGAGAAGTGAAAAAAAAATGGGAAAGGATATATTTTTCTGGGTATTCCATGCAATAATTATTCTGTGGGTAACAGGAAAATACAAGAACATTTATTTTGTCTATTTGTTTATTTCCAGTTAGTTAGAAGTATATTGTTCTGCCAAAAGCCTGAGTGCACATACAAAGCCTTTTGTAAGAGATCTTGGGAATTAAAGTCAACTTCCATATACTGCAGAGAAAATAAACCTGTTATGAAAGACCTTACAGGAACAACAACCACCATGCACTGTCTGTCCCTGGGTGTGTACACAACTTCCAGGGTGATCAGCAGAAGGAACATGTGCATCCCTTTTTGCATCTCCTCAGCTCTGTGGATCTCCACAGAACTCATACAAATCATCAGGATTAAAGAACAAAGTCCAACCCCCACCAAAATTCCCTGAATACCTTCTGGTGCAAAGTAGGACATGTCTAGTTTCAGGTCTGTTCCTGAAACAGCCAATATTGCCCTGAGTTTTATAGGGAGGTGAATAATGTGGATATTTATGGGTCTCTTGCATCTGTTTTTTGCTCATAGCTGTCCCAGGATGTTATTGTTCAGATTTTTCTGACCTTAAAGTTTTTCCTCAAGCAAATGGATGAAAAAAACGGGAACAAGAAGAGCCTCCACTCCACCTCAAACACACTGACAAAATGGATCCAACAACTAAGAGTGCTGTAATTTCCTGTCAATGCAGCTCAGAACAGGCAAGATACATCAAGTTTATTTCTCTAGGGAAAAATAAGCACAGAGGCCACTATTTCTCTTGGGCAAAATAAGCACAGAGGCCACCAGTAGCGCTGTAGTGTGTACATTACCAAGAGCCAAGGACTTTACCTCAAACCATGGGTAGACAACTGAGCAATAACCTAATTCCATTGAATATAATTCTAGAAGGCAGTATGTCTGCCCACAGTGACAAAAAATTTGGCTGTCAATTTTAACTTATCTCATGAGACCTTTTAATTTATTTCAGTTTTAATCCAGAATATTTTTACAGGGGAATGAATATGGACCTTTTGTAAAGCAGGTTTTTTGAATGAGCCTTCTCAGTTTTAAGTATTAAGACTTCCATGGCTTCAAGACAAATGAGATTTAGAATTTTTAGGTCTTTGACTTCCACGTTGACCTTTCGTCACTGCTGAGTTGCTGTCAGCCATGCAAGACTTGAGAGAACAAAAGTGGGATTAGATTTCAGAGACATTAACCACCAAACTCAGTGGTCCAGACTCTTTAGTGCATGACCTGAGAAGTAATTCTGTCTTGCTGCCACACATGGAAATATGTAGATCCTAAAATCAATCTCATTAAAGTATTTAAATAAACAAGATGGAGAAGAGGAAAAAGTGGAAACAAATGAACACCAGCTAAGAGAAGCTGGGCTTGGCAGTTATATCCCCTCCAGAAATGAATTATATGGACATTTCAATCTCTTAAGAAGAGCGTTCTTATAAAACACCAAAAGAATGGAGTGAAGGAAATCAGTATCTATGTTTAGAAAATAATAAATCTCTTTAATGACTTGGGCTGTTGTTAAAAGAGATGTCTTCTGAAGATATTTCACCTACCCTAAATTCCTGTTGTACCTGGGTGTGATCTGTCCCTGAGTTTCTCAGGAATGCCAGATCTGAAATCCAAGACGATTTCCCATTCTCCACTGAGCACTGATTGAAATGTTTTAAAACTAAACAAAAGTTTAATGGGTTTGACTTGTCAGAGAAAAGAAATCAGAATTTCTCTCAGGTGTGGAAACCCCAGGTGAGGAGATTGTATCCATGGGTTGCAGGTATACATCCATGCTTCCACATTCTCATTCTGTGGTCCTTACTGAAGCATAAAAGCAACAAGAAGAAACAACAGGCAAATAAGAAAATACTAATTTGGTTCTTTTCCCAAAACTCTCTACAAGGAGATTGACTCAAGAACAAATCTAAATTTCTCCCTAATCTCTAGGATATCTGATACAGTTCTTAAAGCCTCATCATTTAAGAAATGAGATCTAGATTTCAAATCTGAACTTCTCATTTTGGATCTATATCTAGTGTGAAGTCCTTATTTGATTTTTTTCTTGTATGGAAATGTCTCTAGGCTAGATCATGAGTATTCTCTCCTTTTCCAGTTCTACAATGAAAACATCGTACTCTGCATTTTTACACATGAAACTCAGCATCAGAGTCTGCTTTTCTAAAGAATTATATAGCCCCTCAAAGAATATTAAGACAGTTTTGCAGCTTCCAGTAATCAACTGAAAGAGCTGAAGCCACACACCACCAAGTGCAGAACTGGTGCAAGTTCATACTGCTTCTTCAAATTTCTTCAAAATATTTTGATAGGCTAATTTTGTCCTGGCAGACTCAGGATCAGATCAAGTATCATCTGTTCTCCTGCAGCTACACAAAAGCAGCCCCAGCACCATATGGTTGGCTCTGGCACAGCTCACACACCACAACTGACACTCGATCACACGCTCACACCACACTGAGATCGAATTGCTGCTGCTCTTGCTGCAGAGATCAAGTATCAATGAATATGGAACTGCTATTATTTGCTGTGGTTTTAAGAGCAAAACTCCACCATTAGTAGCAAGTATTGGGCTTACGGGTGGGGCATGAGAGTCCTCCTGTCCTGTCTGATGTGACTGGGGTTGCTGCCTCAGCAGTCACCAAGGGACATCCTGTGCTGGGTACGGTCTAGCTGCGGGACAGCTCAGCTGAGCCACAGTTACACACCTACCTCCTTGAAAACCAGATCCACTTTCTGGGCCTTTAGTCAAGCAAGGTCTTTCAGTAGCTGTGGCAAGGCTGTTATTTGCACAGATGTATGCACATGCACGGGGGTGTTTTCTTAGAACTTTCTGGCCAATATCCAATTAATCTTTAACTACAAAACCTCTATTAAAAACTGCTTTTACTGTGACCCTTCCTCAGAAAATGTATTCTGGTCTTATGTAGGTAGGACCCATTAAATGCTAAATAAGTAATGTATAATAGTGCTCACAGTATTAAGTTAAAATACTTACAAAAGTTTCTTTTTGGTACTTTCGGTACATTCTGTTCCAGTTCCACATATAGAAAAAAGCATCTATATACTTCTAGTTGCAATTTAATTTATTTCATAAAATAAAAATAAATAAAAAAATGATAAGGAAATTTTGGATCTCTACTGTTAGCCAGATATTTCTGAACCTTTATATCTGGTATAACTCTTCGAAAAAGAAAAGAAAACTGTTTAGGAGGTTCATAGTAAATTTCAAACTGTATAAACTTTTTCTTCTGGAAAAAACCCAGGGGGTTTGAGATTTCTAACAAAGTGAAAGAATGAAAGATTAATTTAAAATATGTTAAGACATTCTGTTTTGTGAAGAACAAATGTTTTGTTTCAACTTCTAGCTTTTAAAAGCATCTCAAACTTCTAAGAAACTCAGCTAGAAAACTGTTTCAAAGGGATTTATTTTAGAGTATTGAAACAACAATTTGTTTCTTAACAAGATGAATCCGAATTTACAAAGCAATTCTGCAATGCTGAGTGAACATTTTTCCCTAGAAAATGCTTATGAATCCAACTCTAATCAGTTCACACCTGCGTAAAATGAGTGTAAGCAGATGTATAATGCTTCTGTTAGAATGTGGTATTGCTTCCACTCACAGGGGAAATCCTGGCTCCAGCAATGTCAAAGACAGTTTCTCAAACTCATTTCTTCACACCTAATTCATGTTTCATCTTTAAGAATCTGTGATTTCACACTAGTCTAGATGTTGCTACTCTTACTGGTACAGTTGCCAAATCATTCATATTAAATAAGCTTAGTAAAGCAACAATTCAGATCTTTTACTTTATCTAGGGCCAAAATAGTGGTTCATGCCCTAAATATTTCCTGTCTAGACTACTATATTGGTCTTTTGGACAGATTTCCAACTTTTTTCCATTGTTGTTTCAAAGTGAAATGTACAAAACTCTACAGCTTGTTTCTTTCTTTTCTAAACTCTCAAGGAGATGATGATCTTGTTTTCTCATCATATTGGGAAACTGTACCCCTGGTGAGGAATCAATCCTGTATTTATATTTGAATTGTGATTTTATGAGAAAGCAAGAACTGATTCTGTGAGTTAATAGATTACAATAGATAATGGCAAACTTACAGCGCCGGCCTCTGAAGTACCCTATTTATTGCTCTCTGATGAAAGATGAGGACACCCTGTATTCAGTGACTCAGTAGAGACAGAGAGGTCAAATATTCAGCTGGGCTTCATTCATGACTTTATTCTGAACATATTTAACTGCCCTGGCTAAATTAACCATATCATCCCCACAAGTAGCTCCAGATAATTATTTACATGGATTATCTTAGATTCCTTTCAGCCTTTTTAGGAAGCCTGTTTCAGTGTGCTGAGGGATCTCTGATCCTAAACAAGACTAGAATAGATGCTTAAATTTTAGACAGCTGAATTAGATCAGAAGAATGCTCTCTCTCCTTTCCTGATGGGTACTCTGTACTTTGTCAAAGATGCCTGAGGACTGTGGTGACTGTCCACAGAATGATAAATTTGGAGATTTTTAGAGTGGCTGAACACTTCACTATGTGATTAATAATCCATCATCTGTTATTTTTAATTACAGTTTGAGCTTCATTAAATTTATTACAACATTCAATAACTCTAGCCCAACCTTTATTGTAATATCTCTTTCTCTATTATTTGATTGAATGACCCATCAGGATCCATACCATACATTTAAGTAATCAATTATAAATGTTCATATTTTTCCTAAAACAGTGACTTTAATTTCTTTGATATGTTTGTCCATGCACAATTGCTAGCTCTGATCTTAATGTTCTTCAGAAAAATATGAGAATTCCAAATTGATACCAATCTGTGCAAGTTTTGTACTTGGGGCATTGGCAGCTTCTCTGCTCCTGTGATTTTGCAGCCTTTGCAATTTCAGCTGAGTGACTGTATTCTATCATCATGAATTCTGTTTTATTAGGTTTCATATTTAACATGTTTTTATATAGGGAATGCAATTCATGCATACTTCCCAACCAGTAGTCCAACAAAGCTGAAGTGTTCTCTTGATCTTGTTGTGCAGAGTTTTTAACAAAGATTTTTGGAAGCTATCCAATAAAAATGCAACAGCAGCAGACAGGGAGAGGTTAGGCAAACAGTGCTGCACTATGCAGGGCTACATATAATATTGTGCTCAGGAGAGGCTGAAGAAATATAATTGCTCATAGGGACCATTTCTGGAGAAAAAAGTAATGAAGATAAGTAAAATGTTTTAGAATAATCTTTAGTTTGAAGAAATGATGACAACCAGTGCCATCCCTAGTCTATAAGATCTTCTTTCTCTATGAGATTTTTTATTTGTCAATGGTATGTGACTCAAATACGCTTTCAAAGCCACTTTTAGATGATTTTATGTTTCACCAGTTTTATCCTGTATCTTTGCAAATATCAGCAAATTCAAAGCAAAAGTGGTATTGAATGAGGTAAAGTGATGACTTCATCACTGAATAATGCTATGCATGCTTCATTATTCTATTATTTATTCATTATTTTGTTATTTAATATGTTTTTGAGAGTAAATATGGCTGTCTTGTGATATTCCAATGAACCTGTGCAGTCTGTCTGGTCTAAATCTTAGTGTCATATAGTCTTCTACTCCTCTCAGACTATCTATTTACCATGGTCAGATCTACAAGCAAAACTTCTCCATGTTCTTTGTTCTATGAAGATATTCTAGGCAGCCAGCCAATTCCTCATTTTTTATACAGGGACAGACGAGAGTGTACATGGGCCTGCTTTTCATCTCCCAGCTGATGCACAATTCCTCAGAAAACAGGGCTGAGTAGGGCTAAATCAGCCTCTGGGCTCTGCTACAGGGAGGCAGATGGACTCAAGGAGCTCCTGATCCCAGACTCTTTCAAAAATCTTGATGTTTTGGGAAAAAAACAGCAAATATTTTAAATTTTGGATGAAGAATTTGTTCATTCTCTGACATACCATTCACTCATGTGTATACATAAGATACTAAATTTTACACAAAAATTCCTCCTTTGTTTTTCTTTTTTTTTTAGTCACTTTGTTACATTGCTTTTGGTTAATGCAAAACCATGAGATCTTTAGTCACTGTAGCATGGATACAAGTGTTGCAGTTGCAGATGGAAGAACCTTTCTATGAAAACAAGCCTGACTAATTTCCCCAATTCTCTTTTTCCATTAAAAACTTTCCCTTTGCTCAAAGGGTTACCAGGAAATTGAGATTATTTTTTCAGTGGGCTCATCACTTGTTAAACATTAGTAACCTCTAAGCCAATAAGTGTTGAGTATATACTGGATTTGCTTCCTTACTCAACATCATCTTTGAATCCCAAATTTCTCAAGCTTGTCATACCAATAGAAAATAATTATTTATAAGAGACTGATTTGCAGTTCAGGTTTTGCTTTTCCAACACTGGTATGTGTGCATTATTAATATGTGAGCTATCTATATCTGTATTTATGTCATCTATATCTAAATCTATATATCTATATCTATCTCTATTTATACCTATCCATGTATATAAATATATATTGAGAGAGATAGATTTAGGTATTTTTCTCCTCTAATATTAAATTTCAAATTCCTTTATATCATCCCATCTCTTCACCCTCTCTCAATTTAGAAGATCCTTTGTAATTGCTTCAGTCAGCTGCTCTGCTTTTTTAACTCCTACAGATCTAAACACGTGGCATTTGTAACAATATATTTATGTATCTAATTTTAAACTTGCTGAGTGAAAATCGCTAAAATTGATTTGGAAATTAATGCCTTCAAAAGATACAATAGCACAACTTTACTTGCCATCAGCTAGTGGAAGTTTAATAGTGCTGCCCTCAAAAAAGCTGTTTGATCTTACATTTTGCTAAAGCTATTACTGAACTTTCAGAACAAACCACTGTAAAAGAGGGGATTTGCACTGGGATTTTTTATGCGTGTCTAGACATTGCCTAATAGCATGAAGAGAGTTAAAAATTATAAACATATTGGCATTTCATTTTCATACTTATGAATGAGATGATTTCATACAAGAACAAAACAGAAAGTCCTGCTGTCAGCAGACATATGGAAATATGAGTGTGTTCCTATACCCCACTCTTCTCCCTGGGCTAGGATCAGTCTCCTCCGTCAGGATGCTGCACAACATAAATGTGCTGTTGCCAGATCAGAACTGCCTCACCAGCTGCAGGGTCACAGCACACACAGGGCTGGTGGTGAAGACAGAGAAGGATCTTAGAAACTCAATTCAGCTACAGAGGCAATTCTCTCCCCTTTCTTTGGGATGGGAAAGGGGCAGAAGGAGTCAGATGGTGTCAGGAGAGAGAGTCAGGGCTGTGAATAGGTTTTCCTTTCCTCTTTTTCTGAAATCTTGGATAACCGACTAATTTGCTCAAAGCTGACACCATAGGAATGTCATGTCCTTCCAAAAAGGCTGGATAATTTCTCCAGTGATTTTTTTTTGCTGCTGTTGTGTTTTAAGGGATCTGACATCATGCACAGCAAGATTTGACCTTGAGAAATAAAATGGATTCTTAAAAGCAGATTTCCAGCTGAAATTTTGAAATGAGAGCTTGTCTGATGACTTCATCATTGTCTTCTCCCCCAAAACCTTACAAGACCCCCAGACTTTAAACTCAATCCAGGATCTCTCCAAGGTCCCCTATATTAATATGATGATGTCATCAGAGTCTTGGAAAGGATCTCTTGACTTGACCTGGCCAGCTCTCCATTCGAATAACTTCCCCAGGCAAAACTGCATGCTCCTTGGGTGAATGTCTGCAGGGAGGTCTCAGAAGCATTTATGATTTATGTGTTTTATCTATCCAGCTCCAAAAAGCCACTGTCTTTATGGCACTTCAGGGAAGCCAGCTTGAAATAAAGCTGAGATTGGTAAAGGTGCTGGAAAAGAGAGAAAGTGAAGCTCTCTGAGGGCGTACAAATAAATATCACATACATCCTTTATTCCTTTATTTCATATTCTATATTGATCACCAGTATAAATAAAAAGTAAACATTATCCTTCCACACCAGAAAAAAAACAAAAACCCTTTATGAAATCATTGAGATGTTTCAAGATATAAGGTGCAATTATAAAAACTTTGTAAAGATGAAATTATCCATGTTTCTGTAAAACACATGTCTTAAGAATTAAGATAAGTGGATCAGGAAAAAGAGTCACTGTTGAAAATGTGAAAGGGAAGCAGTAACCTCAGGGAGAGGGAGCTGAAGGAGGGAGAAAAACTACCATGCTGAGTAAGAGTGAAAAACATGCTCCAACCACAAAAAATCCCAAGCCATAGGTAGTTTGGTTCAGAAACAGCTGATACTATAGTTTCACAGCTCTCTGTTTGTTGAATTAGACTAATTTGTTTTACAGAGAACACAATTTCAAAAGAAACTGAAGGTGTATGCTTGAGTTTTACATAGCTGCAAGTTGGAAATAAGGCCATATGTTCTGTGGCTAGTAAAAGGATTCAAAATCAGGGAAGGAGCCACAGACTCTGATTTCAGCTGCTTGTGAGGTCTTTCAGGGTAACATATGCCAATCAATAATCAGAGAACTGACACAGGCTATGCATGAGGCACATACTGGTGACAGCAGAGGTGGATATTAATGGATAGTAATTGGTGCAATTTGTGTGCAGTATTATCATTAAAATAAGGAAAATGCAGCAGTGAGACATTTAAAAAGAAAAAAACCAGAATATTTCAGTATTTTCAAAGTGCACTTTCTTCAGTCAAAAGCTTAGTGTCCAGAGAGCAATTTGCCCTACTTTAGAGAGGAAGGTTTGCTTTCTGGAGTGCATATGCTGTGTGTGCATATGCTGTCTCTGTTCTCTACAAATTAGCTGGGCTGTCTCCCTACACATTTGCTATAGAAGAGTTAATTGAAAAAATAGAAAAAAAAATGCCCTACATTTTATAAAGAAATTTTTAATGGAGTAGAATAACTATTTTCCTCAACCTGTTGCATTCAGGTAAACATGAATGCAGTATGGAGAAAAGGTTATCATGTGTAGAACTTATATTTAATTTTCACACCGTTGCAAATGTTCCATTCATGTAGCTCTTTACAGGTGTGTATTTTGCTATCTCATTTGACTACCTTGCTGGTACCTACATCTAATTCTGAAGTTTTCCAAAGGCAATCCTACTGAGAGGATGTGACACAGGATAAATTAGATAATTTATGGTGTTATCATCATTAAGATGTATTCTCAACTCCTTCTACATTTCAGCTACAACTTAGAGCCTAAAGGTGATTGCAGCAAGGACAGGAGAGTGAGACTGCTTGATTTGTGCTGTTTTTGCAGCTGAAATATCACCTCTTGCATGATACAGACTGCAGAATCTTTCCCTGCAAGTTCTATGTCAAACACATATGTGTTTTCTGCATCTTTTTGAAACCTATCCAATCTCAAATTATTTTTTCAAATGAAAAATATTGCAAAAGAGTCATAGAATGATAGAATATCTTAAGTTGGAAGGGACCCATAAGGATCATTGAATTAAAAAAAAGAAACATGACTCCAGACTTTTTTGCTGCACACATGGAAGTAAGATAAGTTACATAGTGCTATTTAAAAATGCTGTTCAGTGAGTTGATACCACAGTCTGGTTTGTAACTCATGGATGAGGCAAGGAAAGTAACAAGGCAGCTGTCTAGATTTCTGATATTTCTCTCCCCTTTCATGTGACATAATGGTTCCTACTGCAGAGGCACAGTTCTACATCCACAGCTTTCATAGCTGTTTCCTGACATTTAACATTAGGTCGGTGAAGGCACTAAGTGTTCCAAAAAAGAGTCAAACAGCCGCAGATTCTTACACAGAGGTCCAATTGCCACAGTTAAAAATAAATAAATAAATAGTTAATTCTGATCATATTTACAATTAACCCTGTTTCTAGGTATAGCTTTATGTTACTAGCACATTTACTTCCAAATAGCCAAGAAAAGCACATTTATGGCCCCTAAAAAGGCATTGGTAAGACTGTCGCTTGTAGTTCTCTGCATCTGGAAAAGTGACGTAAAGCTGAAAAAGAAAAGCACAAATGTAATGCCTTGTTAACAAAAATTATTTATTCAGCCTTTTCCTACATTTGTCATTTACTTCTGCAGAGGTATTAAAAATGGTGAAAGTGGTCCCATATATAGTTTTTTAAATAGAAACTTATATGTATACATGCACATAAATATCTCGTTTTAAAAAGCAAGTGTGGAGCATTCTGAATGAGTGAGGAACAATGTCTCAAATAGAATTAATGTTTGTGGTGCTTTTATTAAAATATATAATGGGAAAAAAATAAGAAATTTATTTCCCTGTCTTTGAATCTTTTTTTTTTACTACTTCTCCTCACTATTAGGGACAAAACCCAAATGACCCAGTAAAATAGAATGATGGAATAAAAAGACATTTAAATTATACCATTAAACAGTGGAGAGTTTTCAAGACTTTATATGCTTTCCCTTTCTTATGAACTTCTCAGAGCACTAGTTGAGTTTTGGTGTCTGATCCATTGTTTGCTGTCCTGTATTTTATGCGCCTGGACTGCCAATAATGAAAAAAAAAAAAAACAAAACAAAAAAAAAAAAAAAAAAAAAAAAACCAAAACAAACAAAAAAAAAAAAAACCAGTCTAGACATTGAAAAGTTATGGGGTTTGAATCAATGAATTGTCTTTTTATGTTCTTTGCTACCAAATTCTTTGTTTATGGGAGAGCAAAAATGATAATGTTGGTTAATGGGATTAGAATACAGTTAAACTAACAAGCATATGAATTTCCATATAAAAGAAATAAGAAGGATACCTTTTGTTTCACATTGATTAGTGCATGCAAAACAGGCTTTAAACAGACTTACTGTGAAATTTGTCATACCAGCAGTGACAGTTGGGGAATTTGCTTCAAAGGAGATGTGATTAAAAGAAATATGTCAGGAAATTGCAGAAGTCACAAATTTCTGTTCATTCATCTGCAGACCATTCTGTGGGAGATAAGGGACCGGAACTCCTACCAAAAAAGATTATTTCAGTGCTGCCACATGAATACTCATTGCTGATGAGAGTATCTCGTCTTCATTAATTAGGTCCATATTATTCCTTTTTGCAAATATATGTGAACAAGGAAACATGAGAATTATGGTATCAGCCCAGAAGAACTGTTCACCTAACCCTGTATTCAGCCTCTAGTAGTGGATGCAAACTGAGACAAATCAAGATAACAGTAAGAACAAGGAAATACTACATGGAAACTTCTCCATACTTCCACCCTCTAGATATTTTCAGCTCAGTGAGTTTTATAATATACATGAAGTTTAGTTATTCTCTGTGATTTTTATTTTCATGAACTTTCCAAGTCATTCTGTAAATTTTTGGCATGCACAACATCTTTTAGAGAGGAGTTCTACACATCCACTTTCCTCTTCATGAAGTATCACCTTTTTGTTTTACACTCAATCTCTCCGTATTTCACCAGTACCACCTTGTTACCCTGAAAGAAAATGAACCATCTGTCCCTAATTTCCTTTTTCTTGATGCTCATGATTGTGTAGACTTCTGTTGTACCTTCCAAGCCATCCGTTTTTGAGACAAAAAGGGTCTTAGAATACTTATAGGAAACCATTTCACTCTCCTGAACACCCTTGTTGTCCTTCTCTGCACCTTTTCCAGTTTTATTAATAAAACTTTGGAGATATGGAGATCAAATATAGTTTTCAAGATAAATGTGTACAGTGTTTTCTGCTTTGTTCTCTATTTCCTTCTCAGTAATTCTTAATTGCTTCTTTTGACTTTTTTTTTTTTTTAACTGAGCTTTGAACTTCTGTTTTTACGACTCTATCATAACCCCAACTTCTTACAACTGGTGTTGCAATGATCAACTCGGAACCCATCCTCTTATATATGATGTTGGATTTCTTTTTCCTTGAGGGCACTGTTTTATGTTTATCCATTTTGAATTCCCTCTCCCATTTTATTACTTTACAGCTCAATCTCATAAAGTCTTTTTGCAAGACTTTACAGCCACTGCACATCTCTATTTATGTGATTAATTTAACAGCCTTTGCAAATTTTCTTGCCTTACTGATCCCTCCTGGTTCAGTTATTTGCAAGATAAACCTGCAGATCTCAGTACAGCTCCCTGCAGGACTGCACCAATGTCCCTCTCTTGCAAGGTCTGGCCATAGATTTCAGCCTTATGTTTACTATCCTTTTAGCAAATGATTTATTATGCAAAGCTATTATTTTTATGCTTTGCTCCTTGTTTCCTTAGAGGCAAATGCTGAGAGGCTTTGCCAAGAGCCTTTAGAAATCCAAGCAAAATTCTATCAGCAACATACTTTTGTTCCCATAGTTTTCTTGGCTCTTTTAAAGTATTCTATTAGGTTTTAAAGACACTTAATCTTTTCGTAAAAAGCACTACTGGCACTTTCTAAACAGACTAGGTATAAAGGTATCCATTGATTATTTTCTTTATTGAAGTTTTTAGTAATTTGCTAAGACCAAGTATCAGACTTGGAGGATTATATCCTTCGGAACTGCCTGGAGTCTTTCTGGAAGTTTTTGCCACTTCCTGTCATCATATATCACAGCAAGTTTTACAAGGGATTGCTCAGTACTGTTAGCATTTCAACTATCTCATTTTTTTAGAGTGCCCATAGAAATCTTGAGTAATTGCTAAGCTCTGTTTCTGGAATTTTCTTCTTGATTTAGTTTATATACCCCAAACTCTGTGGTCAGTTAAATTTTAGGCAGATGCTCTGAGTAATCTCTCACAATGAAAGGTTCTGGTTCAAGTAGTTCCCTCCACCGTGATCAGCTGCATAGAATCTATTGCTGCCTTCCTCATTTTGATAAATTAAAAAAAGTAAATATTAATGGAATTCAATTTTACTTTTTTGTAGCTTTTCTGTCAATCTCTTGTTTGTCCTATGTTATGGAGTTTCCACTGCTGGTCAGGTAGATGTAAATTTCAACATTATCCCTATCTTAGACAAATATTTAACCTATTGAAATATTTTTCTTCTAACAAGTTATTTTTTTCCTAAACAAGGGCTTTTTTGCCTAGACTTGATATTAAATTTTAAATTTTCACTTATAAAATTATTTTGTTTATAAAATCAGAGGCATACTGAATATGAAAGTGCTTATGAGTCTTCTGTACCATATTTTGTATATATTTTTTCACCACTAAAAATGATTATGTACATGCATTTTAACCTATAACAGATGGCAGGCAAAGAGCAAAAGATGAGCATCTTCACTAGCATAAATCATAAATTTATTCTGTTCAAGGAAAGGTCCACCTCTTCCAGTATCTTATGTTTAATGGTGCCGCTATCAGTGTTTGTGGCAAGCATAAAAGAACAGTTTAAGCACAGGCTGACATTTGCAGTGGCCACAGAGCCTCTAACAGCTGTTTTGGTCACTCCCTAGTAGGAAATTTGCCCCATATTTTACAGTCCCCACAGCCCTTGCTCCTCCATGAGTCTGTCTAATACCTCCTGAAATTGCTGTACTTTCAAACTTCACAATACCCCAAGGCAGTTAGTTCCTTGATTTATTTACTTACATTGTTAAGAGCGCCTTTTAAAAGGGATACTATGGCATCTGATAATTTTACTCTTTTCACCTTCTACCATGTTTCTAGGAAAAAGGTAAAACTCATACTGGTTCAATATGTGAATACCTAAAAAATGCATAACACCAACTTTCCTGTTAGAAAAGGTTGTCTTTCAATTAAGATTAACCACTGCTATCATGATAAACATTCTACTCAACTTACCCAAAGCTTAGGCAGCAATCTGGAAGAATTTTGTCTTTAGCTGAAAGAGAAAGAAAAGTCATCTGACTGAAAAAAAATTGTCTCTATTTTGGAAGAAGCTGTTGGAACCAGCTGTTAGGTTCATTACAGCCCAAAGTGCATCTGCCACCCATGAATATTTTAAATACACTGAAGAGTTTGGTGTATTAAACACATTTCTTATTTCCCATAGTCCTTGAAGCATTTCACATATATGAAGATGGCACAATAAATCATGCTCAAATGATCTAGAACATGCTTGAATTAAAAGTTATGAATTTATATTACATTTTATAGGGAAAATAAATTTTAAACAATTTTTGAATGTAAAATTTACCACTGTACACAACATTCTTTTGTCATAATGATCGAACTATATAATGTTTAACATTTCTGCAGTATAATTCTCCCTCACTGAGTTCTTTGGAACACTTACAATTTTTTATCTTCAGATAAACAAGCCTAATTCCTAATGAAGCTAAGAACCACACTTATTATTGGCTAAATTACAAACAAAAAACTTTTGTCTGATAAATGCAGCTTTTATTCTGACCATGAGTTTCCCCCAAACAATTCTTTTATACTTGCAGCTGACATGAAAACCCAAATACTGATTATGTGAAAGTTTATTTGTAAAGATTTTATTACTTTCAGCTTCAGCTATCCTCTTTGATTTCCCTTTAAACTTCATTTGTATTTGAAAATTGAAGAGTTTAGGGGTCATTTGGCCCTCAGGCACCAAATTTACATAGTGCAAGTCCATACTTTTCCTCTGCTAGATGGACCACTTTCATATGTGCTGTCTTTGGGGGAAGTTCTGATCTCAGCACTGTCTGTGAGGATAATAGTTGGTACAAGCCAAAACTGTGCCACGGGGCATGTTCACCAGAATGCACTGCCCTGTTCCAGTGTTTGGGCTCAGACTCCTGCATGTTCACTTTATTAGTGTAAATGCAACCCTCAAATAATTGATGATATTTCAAAAGAGTTTTGGTCCTCAGAGCCAAATTGTTGTTTTCTAACTATTTATTTGGACTGTTACAGTTCAGTATTTGGCTTGACATCAGCAAAGGACAAGCCAAGCCACATGGTATTGCTTATTCTCCTTGATGGGCCTCTGTTTGAACAAACAGTAATGAATAGAAGAGATAGCTAGGGAAAAAAAAAAAAGGAAAAAAGGAGTCAGTGACCGCTTCAGTTCTCCCTTGACCAGAACAAAAACACTTAAAAATCTTTTAACCTAGTCTATTTAAATAAAAATAATCAGTGACAGTTCTTCATAGCAATTTGCCTCTTCATATAAATATTGTGCTTCCATTATAAAAAACATACAAGTCAATTTTCCTTATTTCAAAAGGCAGAAAAGGTCTTTATGAAAAATGTTCATGAATATTATATAAAAGAACAAACAGCAATGGCAGTGTACAGCTTCTGAAGATCTGAGGATTTTTGAAGATTATTTTGTAGCTTACATATCCAAACCTAACTTAAGGAAGTCCAGAGTAGTACGAATCAAGTGGGAGGTAAAGGTTTTCAAAATTTCTGTGCCTACATTTGCCCACTGATGCTCATATTAAGGCACTGATTGCTTTTAAAGGAGTTAAAAGCTGTACTCAATGTCTGTGGGCCTTTCCTCGTGATGTTATGACCACTCTGATGTGATGCATTATCTTCCTACATCCAACCATCACCAATATACATGGCTAGAGCCTGTTGTGAAATCCAGTTTTCAGCAAGAGTGGAACTCTTCATGTTTACTTCTAAAGAAAAACTGAAATGATGCTGTTATTGCAGGTCCTGGGTAGCAAAATGCAAGCAGGACATAGTTGTTTAGGAGAATAAAAAGAGGTGGGAGACTATGCAAACTCTGGCTAACAACAGACTTCATGGTGGCTTTAATTGCAGTGCAGACAAATAACGAAGAGGAAACATCAAGGTCAAGATTCTCAGCGCAAAGAAAAATGCCTAAATTTACATGCCAATGTATAGCTATTTGCATGCAAATTAGACATCTCTGCTCCTATTAGAGACAGTGGGGATGTCCATGGGAAGACTCAGGTGCCAGCACACAGATGGTTACTGGCAGCAGAGGTGCTCCAAGCCCAGCTTGTGGTGCCTGGTTTGCTGCTGTTGCTGCAGAGGCCAGGCCTGCTGTGGGGCTGCTCTGGGCCCTTCCTCTACAGCTGGTGTGGGTGGTGGGAACGAGCAAAATGTCACTGCCTGCCCAGGCCCCGGCAGGAGAGGCAAACCCATTGTCAGTACACTCAGGCAGGTGTGGAGACCCCAGCCACTGAGGGGCTGCAGCATTTGTGAGCAGAGCAGTGCTCTGGCCCCGTGGTGGGCAGACATAGCCCCCCCAGCTCACATGTAATAAGGAAATCACGTGTCTGAGTCTGGCCCTGAACCTGACCTGGAAGACCTTTCTCAGGTGCCCATACACTGATCCTCTCTGCTCTTTGAGACACCTTAGAGAGCTTTGGGCTCCCACATAAAGCAGTCTGTGGGAAATTTCTGACTAGCTGGTGCAACCGTTGGAGTTCAAACAAGAAACCATAGGGCAATGTGATCAATGACCCAAACCTCAACTTTCTGCAAATTAAGAAAGATTTTGGAGAAACTGTGTGTTGCATTATATCTTTGGCAGGTCATGCTATAACTCTGTTCTCCCCTTGGCAATGTATTTTCCTCCCTGGACCCCATGTTTTGTTCCTAATCTCTATTTCTTCCATTTGCAGGATCTGTAGATTTCATCACGTCCCAGACCCAGTCTCACAAGTCTCTCTCAGAGCCTAATTGAGCTCCTTCAGAATGGGATTCAGAAGACCTTTCTGTGTGGTGGTACACCTTGTGCAGTGGATGGCCAACTGCACTGTAACAATGTGTTCCAAACCTTCGTCACATCACAGGCACCAAGGGACATGTTGTTGTTCTCCATTTCAACTTCAGTCCTAAAGAAATATTTTAAATGGCAATTTCTGCTGTAAAGCTTAATGAGATTATATGCTTCCAGAGCATGCTGAGATCTTCAAATGACACTTTACATTGAAAATAAAGGTATCTTCTTTAACAAAAATAAAAGAGAAATAAAAATGCTACAATGATTACAGCCTTCAGCATTCATTTGAGCTGCATCACATGGTCTCCTAGAGTACAATAACATACTTTTTTTCCAAAAAAATTCAATAAATTATTTTTGTAACCTCAACATTGAAACAAAATAAATAAGATGTTATAGGCAAGCTGCATAGAAGAGAAAATAAAAATTTCTTGCACCAAACAAATGTGAACAAGTAGAGATTATCCTTGGCTAATTCATACTCTAGAAATCAATTTCTAGATCAGGATCTCCAAACTCAAACTGTGACAGGAAGGTTTGAGATGCCTACTGTCACTTATTTTTCATAAGAAAACACAATAATCAGGAGGTTTATCATGAAAATATTCCTTGAATAAAATGGAAAAAAAAAAAGATAGAGAATTAAATCACACATTCCAATTTCCCATACCAAGGGAAACCAAGGTTGTTATCCTTTCTCCAGTATTCAATGACAAAAAAGCCCTTTTATCAGGCCACCCAGCCTCCTGTGTTGAATTGTAAATGTTGTGAAAAGTGACTTTGTAAGAGGTGAATAAAAAGTCCTGCACTAAGAAAAAGTTAATGTTCTACATAACTGAAAATACTGCATATCTGCTATTCATATTCAAATAAGGAAAGTAATTTATTTTCAGAAGTAATACTTGGACAATCTGGAAATTTGGGACCAGCGACAGAATTGTATGGAACATGAAAGTGACTTCCAGCTGACAAATGAAAAATCATTACGCATAGTGAAAGCAGCATTTCAGTCACTGGTTGTACAATTAGGAAAAAAACCTAACCAATTCAAGGTTGAACTGTCTTCTGAAACATGAGCATGACTTTTGACCCTTCTGTTCTCACTTTTAAGGATGTGTTTTCAGGGAAGCTGTTGATTTCTGCATTGCAGGACCTTATTTAAAATTAAAAACAAGTACAAAAAAGTTTCAAGTAATTAAATGCATTAAAGAGTGGAGCAAATCAATTTGGCTTTTACAATCTCTACTACATTTGCTGTGCAAAGAAAACATTCCAGCGAGTGAATGCTCTTTTCTCCAGGTTTCTAATCTGCAGTTTTGCTGAAGCTAGACCAAGTCCTATTTTGACACAGAAACCAAAATAAGTGTTAGTGAGATCTGTACTTAAAAAAATGTGTTACAAATTAGTAGCAGTGTCTTTTCCAACTGCTAATTGGAAGGCAATTTTCACAATGCAGCATGCATTCTGCATTAGGAAAAAAAAAATAGGTAAAGACAGATGCAACAGCTGTGACATTTTTTGCATGTCTAGATTGTTTGGACTCTTGAGAATAGTCCACAAGAGAATGGTACTGCTGCTGCCATCATCCTTAGTGCTGAAAGCCAGGCTACATTCTTCAGTTGCCTTCGAAAGGTATTGGAAAAAAATCTTGGCTCCAGTAAAGTGAAGTCAAAATAAAAATTGTCACAGCCCTGAGATGGGCCTAGGTTTCTCTATGAGCAAAACATTAATCCCATTTTACTTGAATACCCACCCAAAATGCAAGTGCACTGTGCAAGTTATCAAAGCACCATGAACTGCTTTATAGATTTTTTTTTCTAACAGTGGAGGCAGTAAAAGGTTATTGATCAACCCTATGGTAAATGTTTTGATTGTATGTGTGTATTCACATGATGGCAGTATTTCCTGCATTTTTGTACTGCTTTATATAAATATAATTACTCTTATTTTATATTAAGTGTAAAACCAAAAATAGGTCTATTTACAGCATGACACAAAGTTATAATTTGTAGAGATTTTGCGAGTAAAGAAATCTACCTTTCTCTTGGGTTGGGTTATTCTATAACTTTACATTCAAGTTATATGCATGAGATAATAGTTGGCACAGAATCACAGTAACTGTATTAAATTATAAATATGTTCTCAATATTTCAGATTATATGTGGAGAAGTTATTGAAACTAAGGACTGGATATTTCAGATATTTATTAATTGTATATGGGTTATTTGTTAGAATCAGTTCCAAGCCAGCAATAGTGACCAAAAAGTTAATAATCCCTCATGCTGTTTAGGAGACTTACTGGAAATCAGTGCACTGCTTCAGTCCCCACTGTAGCACAAAACTTTCCCTTACACTTTGCAAAGTTGCCAACAACATCCCGGCAGTTACCACCGAGGTTTGATATGCCACTGCAAAGGTCAAGAAAGGAGAAGTTATTCAAGGTGCTGAACTACAACTTATATTTTGTCTGTCAGTGTTGCAAAGTCTTTCAAGGAAGTTTTGGCTTTAAGGAACAAGAAAATTTGTGGAGATTTTTATTCATGTTTGGAAAAAACAAGCACTATGATAAGGATTTATCATTCAGTTGTGAAATGCTTCTCAAAAGAAGGGTGTGGCTGTCTCCTGCAGGTAAGCGTGAGACAAAATGTACCCTAACAAATTATTAGGTCTGGTAGACTAACACACTCATCTCAAGACATTATACAACGAAAATTGGCAACATCTAGATTTTTTTATTCCGACTAATTTTATGCAACGCATTTTGCGTGGGTAGCAGAAAAAAAAATACTAGTTTTGCCCAAAGAAAATATGTTCAATGGATGACACTTTCAGGAATAACATCTTGGAATTGCTCATACAGGAGCCATCCATTTTCTTGCATAAATGCACCACAAAAAATGTGACTCATGTCATTTCTGTTATGTAAATATTGCATTTAGCCCATTATGCTGCACTGATTAGGTATCTGTGGCTAAATGAACACATTCAGAAAAAGAAAAGCATTTATGTGTTTGATGGCATCCTGGTTTTCGTCTCTGATTTAGTCTTTATTCTGCCAAAAGTGCTAGAGATAGCAATGGAATTTGGACTACATTCTGATTATAGCTATCAGGACAAATCTGAGCTGCATTCATTCCAGTTCAGGGACTATAAATATCCTTTCAATGGGTATTTTTCTAACTTAATCTCCCTGAAAAAGTCAAGTTAAAAAATGGGATTTTTTAGAAACCAAATCCAGAGCTATTTGTTGCTGAAATACCACCAAAATGAGTATTTGGAGTGGAACTCGATTGGACAAATTGTGTGATGGACAGATCAGTGGGAAAGGAAATGGGGAAGGGAAAGAACATCTACTGGAAAAAGCACACACTACCCTCAAAAGAAACAAAAACTTGCAAAGATAACCACACTAGCTGAAGTCACATCCTACCAGGGAAATAAATTACTGCATCTATTTTTATTCCTTAAATGTGCAGTCCAAACCCCTCTTTTTTTATTCACTTGAATCTCTATGAAAGGGAAAAATATCTCAATATGACATCTTCCCAATATTCAAATTTTGAAACAAGTGTTTGAGTCTCAGAATTTCCTCTTCTACTCCTTTGACTCCTGTGTAAAGCTGCAGTAGACTATTGGTGAGTGTGAAATCAGTGAAATAGAGGAGTCCTAGAAAAAAGGCATAGAGCAGTCATGCATGGGCCTTCAAGTTAACCATTTCCATGCATTTAGCACTTTGTAAAAAAAAAAGGGAATGTTTAAAAGTAGGGACAGATAACTCTGTTTCATTATAGTTCTTCCAGCTGATTTCCTGACTTGAAGTTAAATTCCACTGAGCTCCCTTGGAAAGAAATGATAGAGTGAAAAAAAGAGCACTGTGATTACACTGGTAAATCAGGACTGACTGTGGTCAGGATAATTTACATAGGAATCCATATTGGCTCTGAGGGAAAATTTGCAGGAGTTATTGTCTGATTGCTTCTCAATCAGTTAACCCTTTCCTACAGTCACATCCAAGAAGTGACAGCATACTGAATACTTATATAAGATATCTGGCTTCTTTAGGACCTACTATTGCATTGCTAAATCACAGGTGTTCCTTATAAATAAGAAAAGGAAGTTAACAAAATATTTTGGATTGTTATTATCAGTGCAAGAACATAAGGTTCCCCTTTTTCATGGCCTGGGGTTGTTTCTGGTGTTTCAATGACCTTACAAATTCTCTCCTCCCAGTTTTGTGTGTCATGGCAGGAATCACAATGCTAGGTCTACATAGTTGTGACACTTTAGTTCACAGTTTTCCTTGCTGAAGTAAGTCAAAGTACATATAAATGTTTATGTACTGTCAAAGTACTTAAGAATAAAAATAACATCATGCAGCAGGCAGGCAGACATACTATAAACTTAACTTTGTACCTTACTTTCTGCTCTCACTTTACATTCTTCTTCCTTCTCTTGGCATCCCTGGCAACATGGTGTTTCTTTCTCACTCTCTCTTGTTATATGTCAGGCTCTCTAAACACTGAAATCTGTTCCAAGTCTATATTGGTAACACAATTTAGTGCATGCCACTCTAATGCTGTTAACAGAGCTTTGAACCTGCTGGAGCCTTATCCAGTTGTGTGGTGATGTTGTATCAAAATGATTCAACACAACTCAGTGCTCTGATGGCCCTAGGGTCATCTCTTTCAACAGGAGATTTTATCCCAATTGGACTGGTCATGCCCAATACTTGTGCTTTTTAATCCCTGTCTGAGGCCAGGTAGATCAAGAACATAATATTGACCCATGGAAGCCTTTCTACCAATAACTATGTTCCTTGCTTGTAGAGAATTTAATTGCCTCTCCATTATAGCCTATTTCTTACACCTGCCATATATTGTCATTCATTATTTACAATGTCTATACTCATTATCAGACCATTAACGCCATTAATTTTAAATCTAGATAATTTTTAAATATTCTATTATGGACTATTTCATAACTATGTGAACAATCAAAGACTGTTCTCTTTGTTTGTTTGTTTATCTGGGCCTTGAAAGGAACAGGAATTTGATCGATATCATATGCGCTTGCTATCCACTTGCATGAGAAGAATTTGTTTTAACAAACACTCAGCTGCAGTTTTTGGCTGTTGAGATATACTTTGAAATGCCCTCATTGCCAAAATAAAAGAAAGTAATGGAAACTCTTACAGTGTCTGATTCCTTCTCAAATGAGAAGCTTCTTTTGTAATGAAATTGCATTAGAAAAAGAACCACAAAAAAATACAAAGTCTGGCTAAAATACACTGTAAATATCACATAAAATTGTTCTGATTTAACCAATACATTATGGGCAGTTTGGAGAAAGACCTGAACTTCATAAGAAATTACTGAAAATATTTCTGACTGTTCACATGCTCTGGTTGAACAAAATCCTTGAAATAAACATAGATACTTGGTGGATTTTCTGATAAACTACACAATGTCTTTTAGAAAAAAAAAAATCTATGTTGATGACTCCAGCAGAATAATAAAATGACATCTTAGATTTTTTTTTTTTTTCCACACATTTTTTTTTTCTGTTGTGGAACTACAGTTATTGCAGGTGCTCAGCTCAGTGTGATTTAATTTGAGGGTAAGTCAGTGCTTTGTGTCTGAACTCCTTTTGTTTGTGGATGGTATTAATCTCTCATTTCTAGATGGTGTCAGTGCCATAAGCAGCACATAGCATTGGGAACATTGCACATAGCATTGGCACATTTCTCATAAGCCATACTTCTAAAGGGAGAGTCTTGCTTCATTTGGAGAGGACTGTCAGACAATAATCCTGAATGGATAAGGACAGACTCCTGAAGCCCTCAGTCAGGTATGTCAAGCTGAAACAATGTGGATTTTCCAGCTCCTTACCCTTGGACATTCTCAGCTCAGAAAAGAAACTGTTTCAGATCTCATTTTATGGCAGTTATTTTTCCCCTTTAAGGTTGGTCCCACTATCTTCACCAAGAGCTCTGAACTGAAGCTGGACATTGCCCTACCAAGTCTGAGTGCTGGGATTTTTTGTTAAGTGCAACGTCTAATACATGTATTTTCCTTAACTTTTCAAGAAGAATGGGCTGGGTATCATCCAGCAGTATCTCCTGTGTGGCACTGAGGCAGAAATGCACATATGGAACAGGGAATAGAAACCATAATCTCCAAAGCCCATCCAGATGCTTGATATCTTTCAACCATAAATGATAGTGTGTTAAGTGGACAGCATTTGCCCAATTACACATCTCTAGACAAGGAATATCCCCAGGAATGGTTATTCTCTTTTCCTTTACATAGTGGATTCTTTATAGGACTGCTGTGCTAAAAAGTACCCCATAAGGCAGGGAAGAGCATGGCCTCCTAAATGCTAAAATGCCTTCTGACATTTAACTGAGGTTTTTCTTTGCTCATTTTCATAAGTAGCAAGAGTTTACTTTGTCTTTGAACTATCAGAACATGTACCACACTATGAAAGGAAAATGGGGCAGACTGGGATCATAAAATGCTGATTGTTAGTGGTTTCTATATCATTGACATTGTTTGGACTCAAGAGTTGAGTAAATGGGAAAAATATATTCCTTAAATAGCCATAGCCTTTTTTATTATCCAGGATTCTTTTTAATTCCAGATCCAGGATTATTTTTCCAATGAAATATTCAGATTCAAGCAAATGTGTTTTACTGAGCCTAAAGTTATTTTTTAAACAGTGGATACTGTTCTTGGATCATGGCTGGGCACATTATCTTACTTTCTCTTAAGACTTCACCTTGAATGAAAATATAATCTAATTCTAGAAACTGGAACAGAATGGAGTAGCTTAGGTGATAATGAGCATGAAGATGAAATGGTATTATCTGGGGAATCACAGCTCTATCACAGTAAAGCCAGGACATTTTTCACTTTCCAGTCTATTTTACTGTGTAATAAATTTGTAATAACAATAACAGAACTTGGGCTGGTCATTAGTGACAAAAATCACACTGTAAATAGGCTAGACATCCCTTTTCTTCTTCAGTTCCTTCCATAGCTCAGGCAGGAACCTTTACTCAAGACTGTTCCTTTACTCATCTCTTGGTGGATTTGGTAACAGGCAAATAAGTGAGAGAAGGGCAATGGCAAGTTTAATCTAAATATAGGTAACACAAAATGCTGATGATCAAAAGTGAAGACATCATTAATATTTTGGTGGTTTTGGAGAAAGTTATATGTAATATCCTCATCCAGAATAACCTTTGGAACAAGACATGAATCTAACCAGAAAAGTTAAAATAGAAATGACAAGCCTCTATTATAGTATTTCAGTGGCATCTCTTAAGGATAAACCTCTATCCTTCTGCCATAGACCAGAGTACACAGCAAGTAGCAGGAAATTCAGCATTTGTCACAGACATGCTTGCTATAGACTTTGATTTTGTACCAACTCTACCTCTCTTTGGTGACTTGACAAAAACAGCAGGAGTCTCTATTGACTGAGAAGAAAGCTTCCTTCCTTGATCTCCATCACACTGGACTGGGACCAAGACTCAGAATCTGGCAGAAAAACACTTAGAAAAGATCATTCCGTTCAGAGAAAGGAAACCTTGTTTATTTCAGCTCCAAGCAGAAACAGATCCTCTGGCCAAGTCTCCAGGACAAGCTATAAAGGGTTGATTTAGCAGCAGCTGGACTTTTCATGGAGGAAATATAATGTGATACACCCTAAAAGTCAGGAAACTTCAGATCTTTGAGGATATATGTTACAGACTGCAGACATCGTACTTTTATACATTAAAGTAGTAAGCAGCAGTAAGTACCTGTGCTGTTATACAAAGCTGGACTTTTGAAAGGTTAATCACATTGTTTGATTTATATAAAGTAGTGTGAGTATCCAGTATAGCTTGCTGTACATAGTGCAGATTTTAATCATGCTATGTGGGTCAGAGATACCAAGGTACTGGTGATACTCTTCTTTCTTGCAATGCCTCACACTGCAGGTAAACTATACCAGCAAAACAAGCTCACAGACCCAGCAGACACTGTAGATCAGCCAGGAACCAGTTACCAGCTGGTTGTGCTTTTGGTTTTTTGCTGGATTCCTTAGTTTATTAATGATTCATCTGCTCCGATCACAACTTGACTGTGCACGGAACTGTTGGCAACAGATTTAATGGACTTCAGTTATCTGAGCCAGTTAGCCAGAAGGGTTATTAAATGCTTGCAGACTACTCATCTATTCATAGGGGAAAAATATTTAACCTTTTCCCTTGCAAATGCAAACAAATTATGAAGATGAAGCTATCTGTTTTTATGGCACTGCAAAGGTTGTACAATCAATTCTCCATAGTCCATTTTTAATCCAATTTTCCTGAATATTTCTGCAAAAAAAATTTTAATCTAATTTTCCTGAATATTTCTGCAAAAAAATGAGTGGGTTAGGTGAAGAAATACTCTGAATCAATCCAAATATCATAATATTTTACAAGGAATGAAAAAATTAGAGACAATAAAAAAGG
>JACBWW010000005.1:46849999-46891656 GCA_020086605.1 Lanius collurio
ATCAAACCTATCTTGAGCAGGTTACCTCAGCAACCTCCTCGTAAAAGAGGAGTGATTAGATTGTCCTCTAATGTTTGCAGAACTTGAGAACATGTAACAGAATTCCCTCTTGTCTAACAACTCACCTCCATGAATACTCCAATTACTTCAAGAATTTTAAATAGATTTTTTCTCTTTAGATGTTGAATGTGCCCATTGAGTTTGAAGGATTGACCTATTCACCCCTGGACATTTTAGGTGTAAGAAAACTTCTGTAGGCCAAAACTATAAAAGGATCTGAAGCAAAGTAACAGTTAAATTTCTTTTTCAAACAAGACATTGCTGAAGATATTGGGCAAGAGCTGTTGGAATTTTTCTTTCCAGTGTATGTCAACAGTTTATTGAAAACAAAAAATTAAAGCAATATAAAACAATAGAGCTTTTTTGTTGTTGTTGGCTTGTTGGTGTGCACCTATATGTACTCCCTGTGAGGGTATAAAAGGCACAGTTTTGGAACTGGGACATACCGTGTCCAGTAGGAAGGACCCCACACTGGAACAGGCAAGGGACTCCTCTCCCTGAGCAACAGCAGAAACAAATCCTGATGAACTGACTGGAACCCCCATTCCCTGTCTCCCAGTGCTGCTGGTGGGGAAGGGGTAGAGCTTGGACAGGAGGGAGGGGTGGGAGGAGGGTGTTTTTAAGATTTATTCTACTTCTCATTATCCTGCTCTGGTTTGTTAGTAATAAATTCAATGAATATCCCCAACTTGAGCCTGCTTTGCCCATGACCATATTTGGAGATTGATCTCTCCTGGTCCTTATCTCAACTCATGAACTCTTAGTTATATTTTCTCTCCCCTGTCCACTTGTGGAAGGGAGTGTTAGAGAGGTTTCGGTGGGTGCCTGGCATCCAGCCAGGGTCAATCCACTACAAGAGATGAAGTGATTAAGTGGCTGTGTGGGTGTTCACCTTCGTTTTTGGGGCCACTCACAGCAGTCTTTTAAGTTTTGTGGGTTTTTTAATTATTTAATATTAGTTTTCTATCTTCTTTTCTATCAGCCATCTAGCATTAACTCCCATATTGTACAGCAGCATTCTTACTGGACACAGACACCAAAAAGTTATTACTAGATCTTATCAAAACTACTTTGAAACTTACCAATCTTGACTTTGAATTATTCTGTTTGTTTTCTGGCTCTCATTTACCATTACAGAAACACTTGTCATTGGCTTTTATTCCTCTGTAATGAATTGTTTTACTGTGCTTCCTGATCTCTCATGTGTAGCATTCCTTCCTCACTCCTAATATCCTCCTTGAGATGATTCATGGAGTTATGCCTGGAGTGCTCCTCTTCATTCTGCCCATTCTCTTTGTGGTGATAACTCCAGATGTTTTGTGCATGTTTGCTTTAGAGAAATTGCAAAGCTTTTCCACACCTAAATCTTTGAGTGACTTTGCCCAGTTTACTTACATTACTGCCTTCGTAGTTTATTAGGGCTTTAAACCTTGCTTGATAATCTTACCAGATGATTTTATTATTTCTTTCCCTTACACTTTGTTTTGAATTACATCTGAAAAACCTTATTAATAAATGATTGCTTGTAAGCAATTATAAGGTGAAATCAGTTTATATTTTACATTATGTTTGTCTTTATTTTGAAAAAAATATCAGGCTTTAGGGGGAACAATATAATCAAACAATTACTCGATGAAGAAATTTCAATGGCAAAATTTAAGAATAATAAAGAATACTGTATCAGTAATAATTTCTTTGCCAACCTGATTATTGAATTAAAGTCAATTCTGTGTATTACTATTTACAAATTGTATTGAAGCATGTTTCATTAATCAGATCACAAATAGAACAACATTCTCTCTCTCTAAAGAATCTACTTAATACTTTATATATTCAAATGCAATAAGCCAAATATCCTATTCAACAATGTGCAATTTTAATGTGCTGTTGGGTCTTTTTCATATATCCTTTTTTATCTCTTCATTCACTTAGAGAAATAAAATGTAGAGAAAGACTGGAAAAGACCATCAGTGCTAGGAAAGTGTTTTCCATTATGTGAGAACAGCAGTTGCAAGAAATTTTACAGGAAACCAAAGAAAATGGCATTGATCTGGTATTTTCTTCTGATAAGTGACAACAGAACTTTCACTTTAAGGAAGTATCTGTTTTATTCAGGAAGCTATTAGAGTGGTAAAGAAAAACAAGCCTGCATTTTTTTTCTTCACATAATCAGTTGAATTTCAATTCTTATGAATATCAGATGTACCTTTATTTCCAGTTTTGGATGTTTGTAGACTTCAGCTGTCTGATTTTTTATATCTGCCCTGAGAGTAGCTTAGTGTAGAGCAGCATTGAACAGAAACCAGGAAAGGTGTGTCATAGTTTATTTTCTGTGTATTTATAGCACCCGTGGTAGAACTGATGAGAGATACTGAATATATTATCTAGAATTTCTATTATAGTTGTGGAAAAAACCATCATTTCATTACTGCCAATTATCACCATTTAATATAGGAATTATTGTTCTGCTTGAACTATCTATTTTATTTTAACACATCTTGGTCACAGGAAAATAAGCAGCACCCTCCATCTATAAAAAATAAAAGAGATGAATCAGTCACAGCCTGAATATGTTTAATATGGAGCTTGGCAGTAATGTATATGAAAATCCAATGTCTGATTTTAAACAAGTATTCATTGAAACTTAACAGATACAGTTTTCCAAAAGAATCATTGGAGCTCTGTAAATCATACATGCTTTCAATAAACATTTGGAACATAATTATTCTACAATAAGTACCCTATTAAATTTAGTTATGTTTAAAAACAGTTGCTGCATAGTACACACAGGCTAAACCAAATGGCCAATATAAACAGATTTGTCAAAGGTCAATGGCTATGAAGGACATATGTACACTATATATATAGATTAGTTCATATTTATATAGATATAATTCCTTCACGTACACATAAATATAGACTGAATATTTCCTTCATGCTTTCACATTTTCATCTTTATAGATATATATATTTCCTTTCTCATACGTGAATACATTTAGACCGTGGAGTATTTCAAGCAAATTTTCAAAAGCAAATGCATTTGAAATAAAATTGCTACATTAATTTACCTTTAAAATTCAGATTTAATTCACTTTTAAAACATAGCATCTCTAATATATTTCACACCAAGACTGGTACATTAGAAACACAGTGTAAATCATTTCCCTATAGACTACAGAACAGAAGTTTATGTACAAAGTATAGACATTTGCACTTAAAAAAAAAAAAATGTAAATGTTTTTTTTTTTTTTTTGACCATAATTTCCCTACAGTCTCGCTCTAAAATAATTTTAGGGTGTTTCAGTGAAGCCATCTTAATATTTGGAAGATTATTTCCACAAACTGTCCACTGTGCTCCACTGGCCAAAAAAGTAGCCTATAGTAATAAGTTCAGAAGTAAATGGGTGCATAACAAGCTGTTAGGGTTTGGGGAGTTTCCTTTCTCTTGAGGAACCCTTGAGGAATTTTTTCCCTTATATGTTACCGAGGCAACAAATTGCTGGGTACTTGGGAGAAACAAAAGAACTGGCCACGGAGGGGAGGAGCCCATCTGGGGCTACTGTCCTCACCTGGGCGTGTGCTGGGCACTCGGGACTTGGTGTGGAGACGGGCAGACCACTCTCATCAGCACTGCGGGTTTTCCTGCCGTTTTTTTTCCTCTCTGCTGGAGAAACCCCGGGATCCCAAACCCGTCCTTCCCTGCCTCGCTGGGAGCTGAGCTGCAGACCCTGCTGCCTCAGCCTTCGCTGCTCTGCAGCCCTGCCCGTCCTGCCTGCCGAGAACTCCGGGGATTTCCTACCACCGCTCCGCAGCTCGATACATCTCGCCTGCCACCCGGAATTTGTGCTCCTACTGCTGCTCCAGCCTGCCTGGACAGGAGAGCCCGGACAGACCCCAGGATCAGCTGCCCAGGGAGGTTTGTGAACCCTTTCTCCCATCCCTTCCCGGATCCCAGGCCGCCATCACTGCGTGCTCCCTGAGCTCGCTCCGGAGCGCCCCCTGCAGCCGCGGGGGAACCATCGCACCCGCCCTGCTCACCGGGAGCCGCCAGCGCCCCTGCCGGCTGTGACTGGAACTGCACCAAAGGGGAAAGGGCCTGACAGCCGAGAGAGGCTGCACTGGGTTTGTGGTTCTGTTTGTTGTCACCACTGTAGTTATTGCTGTTTGTTTGCCTGTTTATATATCTGTATTTTAGTAAAGAACTGTTATTCCTATTCTTTATATCTTTGCCTGAAAGCCCCTTAATTTCAGAATTATAATAATTCAGAGAGAAGGGGGTTGCGTCCTTCATTTCAAGGGAGGCTCCTGTCTTCCTTAACAGACATCTGTCTTTTCAAACCAAGACACAAGTCCATATCTTAGCCTCTAAACTTCTACAGTCAGGAAAACATATATTGGATGTGTCTCAGTCGGCACTACTAATATAATTTTACAGAGTAGTCACAAAAAAAAAATAAAATTTTGAGTTCTGTAGGAAAAAAATCTCTACACAAAAATATATATCAATCTATCTCTGAAACACCAACACTGAAAACCAGTGTATTTTACATTCAGTCAGAATATTTTTTATAATCAAAAAGATTTTGTTCTTATTGTGAATTTACAGCAAATACCTATGCGCTAATGTGCAAAATAAACATCACTAGTTTTGAAATAATTGGGAAAATAAACCACATCATTATTAATCTTATTTATTTTGTCAAAAGTATTTTTTTCATATGAAAATGTCTTGAGGGGAGAAGGCTTTATCAATGGATGTTTTCTCAAGAAAAACATCCTATAAAAAATTCGGACAGTGCTTTCTCCAGAGTAAAACCCTCCTTATTATTAAGGGAATATAGGTTAGAGCTCATTTTTTGATTGCAAGGAATATATTTATGATATGTCAAAACTTTCTCAATCCAGTAATGATTTTTGATTTTATCAAAGTTTTCTTTACGTGTTTTATGCTGAGTGCTGATGTGTTTCAGTCTTGAGATGAAACTTTATTGTAATAGTCATTATTGCTGACACTCCACACAATGAGGTGGCAGGATTTGTTCCCTGGAAAACGCTGGGAACTGGCTTCATGTGGAATATTTATGCAACCTCAGTGTGTTAGAAGTCTAGTTGCACTACCCTGGCTGAGATACAATAGTTTCCCTGATGTGAACCCCAGCCATAAATCTGACAGACATACCAGTATCTTCTTACTCATCCCACATTCCCAGCAGGACCTGCTGATTTTATCTGGCTCTACAGTTTCTGTCTGGCATGAAGTATGCTGGGCAAAGCACAAAGAATGTAAGAGCTGAAGGGGATCTGACTGAATCGAGTTTAGAAGCCACTTGTTGCAGTACCCTTCATAAAAAAGGAAAGAAAAAAACCCAAATATGTTGTACACAAGTGTCTAAATGGAAGATAAATTGAGCCCTAGAACTTGGGGGAATGTTACAGGACAACCAAGAGTCAGGACCAAGAGAGGAATGAGTTCAAGGGGGAAAAAAAGCCCAAAGGAACAAATTAATCTCTTGTTCAAGAAGAAAGGGTTCTGACTGTTTGCTCGCATCAAATCCAAATGGAGTTCCCCTCAATTTTTACCCCTTTTTCATTGGACATCTGCATAATTTTATGGAAAAAAAATCGAGAAAAAACTTAGTATGATATTCTTTTACCCTTTTAACAATTGGGAGCTATCCTGCTAAGAAAAAGCCTATTAGATCAAGTAATTTTGTAAGGGTACAACACAGAGTTCTTAAACAATCAACCCCCCTAAACCCCTCATGTTTTACTACAAATGAGAACATTTAAAATCACTGGAAAAATCTGTCAATCTTACAAGTGTCAATCCGAGTTCACAGAGAGCTGTCTAGAAGCAGAGGAAAAATGAGTTCTACTTCTTGAATCTCTAAATATATTCTGTTTGGAAAAAAATAATCCTATTCCATTTCCACTCCAGAATTGTTTCCACTGTATAAATTTTCTGTATGCTCAACATTGTTCACCAACCTTTTCAGTTTCTTTCAAACTAATTAAAAAATTAAAGAGGTATGCAGAGGGTTTCTGCCAGGTACTGCTTGAAAGAATTCCCTCAGATCTTGCCACACAGTCAAAAGTAATTGCATCTTCATGAATTACCACTGTGCATCTGTGCAATAGGAGCTGACTCTGTATATTCTTCCCTCACCTGAGGTCTGAAATAAGGTGCATTTAATCTAAATTTTGCTCATTTCTAGCTCTAGCTAAGGTTAATGTGTTTTACTCAGAAATTTGGGAAGTCTTTAAGCGTAAACAATCAATACATAAGAATGCACTGCAAAGTTCCACTAAGTCCATAAACTAAAGGTCGCATATAAACCCCAAAACTGCACAAAAAGACAAGGAAGATTTCCTTTATAAAGTTCATACAAGCTTTTGTGTAGTGGATAATAATCCAAAATGCAACCATGGTTAATTTATCCAAGTTTCAGTAAAATTGCATCTTGCAGTTCTAAGTGACTCCTTTCTGGAGAAGAAAAATAATAGGACATTCAAATAATAATAGGATATTCAAAAATAATAGGATAATTCATTAAGATTCAAGGTAATACATTTGGTTGGAAGTGGTTAAATATTGAAAGAGGCATATACTAAAGTAAAGCACTTCAACTAACTGAAATTTCTGTGTGGCAGAAGGTTGGCTTGATCCTGATAAGATGAAAAAAGTGAATAGAAAATATGATAAGGGGAAACTATACTTTACTACTAAAAAGTAGTGATAGGGTGGCAGAGAATCTTAATTTTCAAGAAATTGTGCAATTCCAGTGTACTTTTCTGCTTTAAAAGTTCATATTGCATACTTTTCTTTCTTTTATGGAGAAACTATGTCAAGAATGATAAAAAATGCCAAAGACATTAACTAAGTTCTTTGTTGCTAAGAAATTAGGTTAGTGGGGATGTCTGGGTGTATCAGAGCTCAGGAACGAGTGAGATGGTTTGCCACATTTCTAGGACTTTATGTAAGTATAACTAATTTGTTTTACTAAATTCCATGGAAAGAAGTTTTCACAAAACTAGAATAAATGAGAAAAGAGTTATAAGATTGTTTATGATTACTGAGTTCATATTTGTATTAAAATAGGTGGAAGAGATCATAAATACCAATATCTTCTGTCTACTATTCTCCACTGTCGACCTTCACAAAGCACAAGATCCCTTAAAAAAAACCAGATGAAGTTTAGCTTTTGACTTCCAACACACATAAAAGAATTGTTGGTCATGTACATGTAAGGGTTCCTAACACAAATTTTAAACTTTGATAGATCATGTGTTTATCATACAAATTCATTTTAGCTTCCATATCTACGGATTCAGATGGTTTAATGTTGACCTCAGAATGACAAAGTCCCTGGAAAAAAGCAAAGTATTACGCATTGTTTAATTCTTGTAGGGAGTTGAGAGCATGATAAATTCCATTCCTATGTGTTTATTTTAATAACTGTTGGTAATGTAGATAACAAATGTAATAACTTTAGGAACTAGACAATGGAGAGAAAAAAGAAAGAAAAGCAAACCACAGTTTTCTTAGAGTGTCTTAGCAGGTGCTTTAATTCAAACATGAGTGCATTTACATTCCCTTCAAAGAACTCAATCTGCTTTCCAACTTCAATGCATGTTTAGGTGTATTGTGGGTTAATGATACATTCTATTCAATTGACCTAAAATATGTGAAAAAAGAAGTAGGATGACATGAGACTTCTTAGGCTGCACCCTTTTTGTGAATCAACATTCTTTCCAGAGCAAGGTCTACTGACACAGGCAGGAGGAAATCACTGTTCAATTGATCTGAAAGTATCAAGACAACACCATACACCTGTTGGGAGCACTTTTCCACCTCAGTTTCAATAGCTTGCTCTTTCTCTCCAGTTCAGGTATCTTGTTCAATATCCTAATCCTTCTGGATCTAGTCAGATATAATATCTCTCCCTTACTGGTAATTTTGATTCTCATCCCATGTCTTGAGTCACTTCAATATTCCTCTTGACCACTTTCCTCTCTGGTTTTCTTAGCTGCTTCTCATATTCTTGTTCTGAACTTCAGTTTTTTGTGATGTGAGATGTGAAAAGAAGGATACCACATTCTTCAAATCTGTTTCATTTTTCCAGACCATGTTACCCACCTTGGTGCCTTCACATTATTCTCTACATAAGATGTTCACCATGGGTTGTGTCTGGGTTCCTGTGCAGCCTCTAAATTCTGTTAAGCACTACTGGTGATTAAGATTATACTTTTGAGCACCTGATGAGCCTTAAAAGACCCTTAAGTTTTAGGGAAAAAGTTCCATAAAAAATCATAGTATACACAAATGACACAAATATGTGATGTATTATGTACCACAAATATGTGATGCATTTATGACCTATAAACAATAATAAAAATATTTGTGATGATATTCTACTTCTTCTAGTCACCACGCTTGCAGATAGATTTTTTTCAGGGTTGTATGAGTCCTCAGGTTTCTTTTTAAACCTAATATACCTGTTCATAATAATTTAGAGCTGAACATATTAGTAACGAAAATGAGTTCTTGTCTTCAGTGAAACATTAAAAAGTGAAAATCTATGGAAAAATGAGTCATGTTTTATTTTACAATCTGAGGATCTGTACAAATTTTCAGCTGCAGCACCATGTTCTGCCCTCAGTTTTATACTTTCCTGCTTTAAAGTAGACGCAGAAATCAGAGACAGGAAGGTGCTCCCAGTAGACTTGGCTTGACAGGCTCTTTAAATACTTTCTTTATTGTATAAATCAGAAAAAAATCAGAGCAGTTCTCATGGCTTACAAGACTGACACTTAGGAAAATACCTAAGAAAACTTTCCCTGTAGTTCCTGAGGCAATAAATACAGAGCCTCATAATGCAGATTTTACAGAGCAGTTTTCTGAGTAGCAGCATGCTGGGGTTTTGCCTTTATAGCAGGACAGGGATCACTTTGTCTGTAGTTTACTTGCCAGCCACAGAGTAAAACCATACATGAATTAAAAAAATATTTTTTTCTTTTTTTTGTTCAAGAGGAGCAAAGGGTGAGTCATCACCTATTCCTCAATAAGAGTCCTAGAACTGTTGTATTAAAGCAGCATGTCACTTAGCTATAATATTAGAGATGAATACTCTTTCCTTATTAAGAGAAGTTTTATTCATTTATCTTCCACTATACAGGAAAAACTGCAGCCTCTACATGATAGGCTATCTCAGAAGAGGGCAGGATGCTACTTTATGCATGAATATCTTAAACACTGAGCAAAGAAATCAACCTTACTTTCTGATCCCGGTTTGAAATATCAAAACAATTAATTTACATGTATACATTAAAGAAGGACATGCTATACCATATTGATATTGACACCCAACATATTTTTGGCACGTAAATGGAATGTACACTGCTGGATTCAGAGCAAGGATCTGAATCAAACTGTCAATAGTTGTTCAAGTATGCAATGCAACATTGTCAAGAAGGATTCATTGCATTTTCAGTGTGTCTGCAAAATGTCTGTGAAGTGTCTTCTTTCAACTTTAGTTTTCCATCCTGTCTGCAAGTGGGCTGCTTGGGAAACAGAAAAAAAGGCAATCACAGTCCCACTAATTTTGTGAATATCAGGAAATTCTCTACTTCTATTTTTACTGTTTTTTGTTGAAAGGATTTTTTTTTTTTGTTCTGGTTTTTTTTTGTTTTTTGAGGGTTTATTTTGGTGGGGTTTTTGGGGTTTTTTTTTGTTGTTGTTTTTTTGTTTTGTTTTTTTTTTTGTGTGTTTTTTTTTTTTTTTTTTGTTGTTGTTGTTTTTTTGTTTTTGTTTTTGTTTTTTAATTTTTTGTTTGTTTGTTTGTTTGTCTGTTTGGTTTTTTCTTTTTTCTTTTTTTGTTTTCCTGGAGGAAAGAATCATTTAAACAAGATAAATATTTAGGGTTTTGTTTTATTATCCTGATTTCTTTTGATCCCTTTTTCAGCTCAGTGGTTGGAAACCATTTTAAAGAGGACACGGAATTAACAAGATAAGATGAATTAAAAACATCAGAGTGTCACTGGTGTGTAGATCAATATTCTGTCCCAAGAAGTTAATTCAGAAATGCATTCAGTGTAAAGCAGTCTATGTGATTTAGGTGTCCATACACTATGTAAAAAATCCTGCATTTTCTATACTAAACCTATACTTTATAGGTTGAGTAAATCTAAACTAGATTTATTTAGTGAACCAAGAGTGTATCATGTAGCTGTAGCATGTGGTTTTATTTATCTGTAAAGGTATCTGCAGAGAAACAGAAAGCAGAATTATAGTATGTGCCTCAGAAATATTCTTTGTCCTCTTGTGAAATCCAGACTGGTGGATTTTCTGTACCTCAATTCCCTGGGTTGACTGCAAAATCTTCTTTCAGAAAAGCATTATGCTTCTTCTGGAACTTGCTTACAATAACATATTTTTCAAGTTATCCTGTGAAGGATGAGCAAAAATTATTTACTGGCTAGACATCTGTGAATGCAGGTGCTGGGAATGAAAAATAACTTCTAAAGATGAACAGCATGCAAGTATAAACACTGCATGAGATGACACCTGGCATTTAGTCATGGTCCTTCACAGGTGGACAATGAGCAATTACAGTTTGAAAGAAGCATTGTAAATAGGCACTGAAGTATACAAATATGCAAAGCAAGCAGTGCAGCATGTTAATTTTGTATGTATATGCATGTAGCAGTGCCTCTCAGTCTTGTTACAGAATCCTGAAATGGCTCAGGTTGGAAGGCACCTAAAAGATCATCTTTTAGGGTTTCAACCCCTTTGAACAGGGCCATTTTTCACTAGACCAGGTTACTCAGAGCCCCATCTAACCTGACTTGGAATGTTTCCAGGGACTGGACACCTATCACCTCTCTGGGCAACCTGTTCCAGTGTTTCACCATCTCATTGTAAAAAAATTCTTCTTTATATTTATTCTTAAGCAATGCTCTTTTAGTTTATCACCCCTTGTCTTAAAACAGCAGACTCTGCTAAAGAGTTTGTTCTCACCTTTCTTGTAAGCACCCTTTAAGTACTGAAAAGCAACAATAAGATCTCCCCAGAGCCTTCTCTTCTCCAGGCTGAACACTCCCAACCCTCTCAGCCTGTCTCCAGGCCTCTGATCATTTTTGTGACCCTCCTCTGGACCTGGTCTAAGAGCTCCATTGTTTTTTTGGTTTTTTTTTGTCCTGCAGGCCCCAGATCTGGATGCAGCACTGCAGGTGAGAGCAAAGCAGAGGGGCAGAGTCACCTCCCTCACCTTTGCTGACGACGTTGCTTTGGATACAGCCCAGGATTTTTGTTTGTCCAGGCTGCAGTCATTCATTGCTGGCTCATGTACAGCTTTTTATCCTTCTCACCTACTTGTGGGTGTCATACTAATGAAATCCCTGCCACCCAACAATTAACATGCTGTCATATCTCATTAAAATATTAGTCAAAAATAGGTGGAATAGTCTTCATATGCATATTAATGCTTATTTTGCTTTGACCTATTATGATCGCAGCACACATACCTGAGATGTGGTGCTACCTGAAATTCAGTGCTCTGATCTAGTTTATGCATTTTTTTGAAAACAATATGCTCTAATTCAGATGATTAATTAGCTATCAGGTAAATATATTCAAATTAGCTTTACATCGCAGTTGTCAGCTAATAACTGGATTAATAGTTTAATCCATACCTGGATGAAATTATATTTTTAGTACCTTTAATGTGGTATTCAGGAAGTAGAGAATGCTCAAGAACATTAATTTGAAAAGAAACTGCAGTGACCCTATAACAGGAGAATATTTTGCTAGGTGGATTGAACACTGTTTTTCTCGATCTCCCAATGTGGATGGAATAAATTAGACAAGATGAAGAAAACACTCAAACCTACATCAAAACAATTTCCTCATAATTTTTGTGGGGACATCTTTACAGATGCCCATTTTTCTCAAACATTAATGATGATGAACTTTTTAAGACAGCATTTTAAACCTGTGTTTTCTCACTTCTTATATATTGGACTTTTTCCCACTGATTTAAAAAAACCATTGAACCTATTGCAGTGCCAAATGGCTTACCTTATAAAATCTAAAGAGTTCAGAGATATAGTCAGCTTTCCATTTAAAAGCCTCTTACTCTTCAAAAACTGTGCAGTACAAAAAGAGGCAAATTATCAATTTTATCTTTGGGTACACTGTTCCTTAAGGACAAAACTTTTTTATTTCACTGTTTTAAGCACAGAATAAGAGGAGTTCCATTCTGAAGGATAAAATAATTGCACAAGAAATACTGCATCACTTTATAGAGTAAGAAAAAGATGGAAACAGGAGAAAACAAGGACAACTAGATCACCATTCTAATTTATTTTCTTTATTAATTCAAGATGCTAATTTATGGATGCAAATCCTTTGAAAGAAGGAGACACCCAGTGGTATCTGAGGTATTTTTAGCTTGGTGAATTTGAATATCTGTCACAATCCATAGTGTGAAATAAGATGCTACTTTTCTAGTTGTATTTTGATTCTCAATTATAAATCAACTTTCTTATAATTAGTTGAAGATACACAATCAGCAAAAAAGACCACAGGCTGCACTTTCACAATTCCTAAAACATGCTCATATGAAAACCATCTACAAGAAATTTTGTGGAAACTGTACAAGGTACCTCTAAAAACAGCCTGTACTAGTCTGAAAACAAACCAGTGAGAGACTCCAAGTCAGATTGTTACAATTTAATAGAAAAAAATTAAATAAGTGCAGTAGTACAGAAACACTGACAGGGTACAGCCTGACACCCTGTCTGGCAGGGTGGTGGCAACAGTCCTGTTAAATGGTGGCTGCAGTCCTGTTAAATGGTGGCTGCAGTCCTGTTAAATGGTGGCTGCTGTCCTCCTGAAGTGATAGATGTGGTTCTGTTGAAGCAGTGATCCTGTAGAAGGGTCTGGTCTTCCTCTGAAGGTCCAGCAGTGGTTATGTAGCTCTTGTCCTCTGGGAATGCAATAGGTAAGGGCTGAGTGTGGTGTTCCAAACCTCAGATTTTACCCAGGTAGGAATGCTTGGTTCCTCCCCATGGGTGGATCATCTCACAACGTGATGATGAAGTTTTATGAGTCATGCAGTGAGGTTTGATAGCCCATTAAGAGAAAATATCCCTCTGGAGGGAGTTATCAGGGATGTCTCACAGAAGACAAGAAGAGCACTGCCCCACCTGGTTTTAGCACCTCATGAAGATGGTGATAGAATACATGCTTTTGGTTACATCCTACACTGTAACCTAAGACACAGCCAAAGAAGTGTAGCAATGCAATGACTGCATATTTTGTGAGTTAACAGAGCCTGGGAAAGTACCTCAGTCTCAGGTGTCTTCTCTGCAGTTTTGATACCTGTTCAGATCTCTGGCAGAACATGGATTTCCAGATATTAAGCTTGTCTTTTATCATCTGCATTTGACTAGAATCTCAAAAGTTTTGGAGATTTTCAGATCTGGACCTTGGAGACACTCAGTCCTAACTGACATTGGCCCCTAGGTCTTTCTGTAACATCACAGTGACTCCCAAATCATAGATAATGGTTTTTTATCATGTCACCTATATCATTAATAAATCAATTGATAAAACAGGACCATGATGGTGTAGGTCTCAGATGATTGCAGGGGTGGATTTTGTTATTTGTCTGTCTGCATTTCATTCTGTGAGTACATAGAAACAGAACTGTTGGACTTCAAATTATCTGGTTATTCTGTGCTCTCTCAAACCTTTATAGGGAGAGAGATAACAGTGAATAAATAGAGCGAGAAGAAATGGTAATGGAGAGTCATCAATTTTGAGAAGTTATTGGCAGTTTTTTCTTTCGGACATTAGTTAAGTCCGGCAGTTTTGCATTGCTGTTGCAATCACATCCGTTTCCACATCTCCAAATGGAGCTGCCTCTTCACTCGTTGCCATGGAGCTCTGCCTGTTTTACTCCATTGTTTGCAAAAGGGAAATAAGGCCCAGGAGTTCTAAAAATCTTCCAGAGACTTCTGACACATAGGAAAGTACTTTCTTACCTCTATAAGAGCTCATATTTTGACAGAAAGTAAAACACAGTGCCAGCAAGTAAGCATGCATTTTGGCAAGTCTGAATAGGACTATCTAAATATGAAGTGCTCACAAACCAGCCAAATCCCAACTTGTAATGTTCAAATTGCCTAAAGAATATTTATGGCAAGCTACACAGTTCATTTTTAAATAAAACAGTCCATCACTTCCATTAAGATTCATTATACATATATTTATGTCAATATCAGGTAAAAATGACAAAGAACCATAGTTTTCTTATGTCTAAGAAACTCAGTACATCCTTTATGACTGTTTCTTTCTCATACTCCAAGAGCTAAAAAAAAACTTCAGGTCTTGAAGGTAGCCATGTCCATTGCATTCAGCTTCTAAAAATTATCTTACATTGTTTCTGAAGGTATTCTCAGAATGCTCTGGTCCCTGGTTTACCACCTGGTTGATCCTGGCTAGGTTAATCTGTCAGAAAACATCCTGATCTCCTTCCAACCTACACAGTTGCCTGTTGGCACAGCAAGTATAACCTAAGTTCATAGGCATTTATTGGAAATTAGGTCCTCCAACCCTTTATGTTTCTATGACTGTTACAGTATACCATGTATGTATGCCCTGTTATTTACTTCTGTGCGTAATTAAAACAGTTTTGGTGGGATTTTTGCTTTTTAAATGGGAATAACTTTCTTTGCATTTTCCAAAATCAGTTGCTTTTTTGAGTTACTGAATGAGATCAGAATTTCAGGCTATGGCAACTGCACAAAACTTACTGGAACACCTTTATGTTCAAGAGAACATTCTTAAATTTTCCTTAGAAAACATAAAGCTTTGCACATTGGAAGTGGTCTTAAGACTATAATTTCTAAAGATCTCTGCTGTAGACAGCCGAAGCATCAACAGGTTGTTATATGAGTCTAGGAGTTCTAGGAAGGTAACATTTTCATAAAATGTGATCACAAAGATCAGCTTTTTATGAACGTTGTAACAGGCATCTTGGTGTGCAACAGATGGGAGCTCTTCCAGAGGAATATTCCAAGTATTGCTAAGCGTAGTTTTATGGACACAGCACATGAGGTCTGCCACGGCAGCAATGTGATGACATGAAGCCTTGTTATCTACTTTTTTGTGTGTGTGACTTCAGATTAATTTATAATGATTTTTGAGATTTTTTTTTTTAACAGATGTGGTGCATGAAAGCATCACGAATAAACACATAATATTGACTGCTAAGACTTGTCAAAAACATGCCTAGAAGATAAAGCACCAAATTAGATTTTGCCTCTTTTTCTGTGTAGCTGAAAACATTCTTGTTTCAAACACTGGCATACCAGGTCAAATGACTGCACAAACTGGAAGAGGCTGTAGGTAACTGGTTTGTTTGGTACCAGCTTGGAAGGCAGGTAAATAGCTTACAGTTTGAAAATTTGCACAGTCTGCTGAAATAGTTTTGAGTTAGGGTTTTCTTCTAAATATGTGACTGGAAGGAAGCTATCTGGCCAAAGAGAGCAGACTGAAGGGTTTGAAGTTAAGATAGATCTGCTCAGAAAATGATCTTTGGTACCATGACCCAGATTTAGTAAAGAGTTGTGTGAGTCTGTATTAAGCTAAGCAAGATCTTACAGCCTGGAACCCAAGAGGGGTGTGCTCAAGGCAGTAAGGAAAGGTCATAGGTCCAATTTGTACAGTAACTGTGAATCCAAGCATTGAGCAGAGGTGAAAATGTGAGTCTTTTGTGTTTAATTATGAGATGTGACAGTATCATATGCTTGTATTTTGTCACAGAGGAAGGAAATTAAGCATGCAAATCTCTATTCAATGAAATATAAGTTTTTGTATTGGTTGAGTTTTTTGTTTGTTGTTTGTATTGCAGAAAATTATGTCTGCATTTCCTTTTTATTAAAAAGTCTATTCTGTACTAAAAATAAGGATGATATTTTTGAAGAAAGGCAATTTCCCATGGACAGTAGGTATTCTGCAACTTTGAAGAGTCTCCATAGAGAATTGAAACTTGATACTTTCTGGGAAAGAAACTGGTCCTTTTTAATAGCTAGCTCACACTACAGTTATAGATCACATACAAAGTTACTAGTTGAGATTTTTCAGACTTGATCTGTAGGTAACCGCTGCCTTCAAACTCCATGAATCTTTTAAACAGAGCAGTATTATATTGAAATATAGATTTACTTAAAAATGAATTGAACAAACTCATGCAACAAGGATGATGCATAAAAAAGGTAGCTGGCTGATGTATGTGATAAGTTTTCTCTTTAAAACTCTTTTTATTCACCAGGGATATGTAAATGACAAGAGCTGATTTTGTTGATGTGGAGTCATAGCTGACTGGAAGGTTGTGCAATTAGAAAAAAAAAAAAAAAAAGAAAAAGAGGAATCAATTAAAGCTTCAGCAATTTAGTACATTATTCAATACATAATTCTCGACAAAAAAAAAAAAAAGGCTGTTGTCTGAAAGATATGTCTTAGACATGACAGCTAGCTCCCATTTCTGGTAAGGAATGATGACTTAGGTCATTCATAGTCTTGTAATAACAAACTTCACTGTTTGTTATTCTGGAAAACTCTGAGAGCAAGTAAGCCTACTCTAAGTACTTTATGCACGCTCTTGTTTACTGAGTTCTATGTTAAATTATTTAGCAACAATCATTTCTCAAATGTTTAACAATGACCCTTTGTCAGTGAGGATGCTGCAAGTTTCAGTGTTTATCTTTTGAAGGTAGATACAGATCTTCACACACACCAGTCTCCTCTCAGCTGGAATGGGATGTCTCTTCCATTTTATTTCCAAGGCAATGTCAGTTGCACACTTTTTTGTGGTTTTAACAACACCAAAATCAGAGAACCTGTAAATCAGCAGCAGTCAAAAATGCAAGAATATTATTTACTGAAAATATAGTAGGATCTACGGTCTTTGTTGTCATAGACTACAAGAGGGCAATATTCAATTACAATATATGGCAAGTAGACCTGTGTACAAATGTAGACCAAAAATTTAGATAGAAACATACTGGACATATAAAGGACATGCTGGCTGTTGACCACAGAGCTCAACTCAAGTAATAAATTTCAATCTTACAGAAGTTACTCCTAATCATAACTGAGAAAAGAATCTGGCTTATTGATTGCTGGGTTAAGGGCCTCATGGGTGACAGAAAATGTTGAAGTCAAATTTGGGATTTCCTAAATAATTTGGCAGGAGCTCTCTGTGCCCATACCCCCTCTTCCCCAGTTATAGGCCAGTACAGAATGTGTAAAGGATTGGCACATGTTATGGCCCAAGTTTTATGAATATTTCCACTGTAGTGCTGAAAGTAGAGGCTAAAAAGCTTGAACAATGTGACCCATAGAGCACACACAGATCACATAAAGATATTTTGCTCAATGTACTTACTACACTTTAAAAACTATCTCAATAGAAGATACAAGAGCAATAAAATTCCCTGGAAACCAATACCCAAAATATTTTAAGGCCCTACAGTATTATCTACTCCACTGTTTTCCATTGGAGGCATCTCCTGAGTGTGGATGACCTTGCTGGGCAGCTGAATGGGCACAAGTATACCCTAATGGTCCCCCGAGAGAAGGAACATTTGAGAGAAGTGCTTGCATAACAGGTTTATAAAGGACCAGAAACATGGTTTAAGATGAAAGAACAAGAACTGGATTTCCAGTTAGGACAAAAATATACCAGCTCTTCCCTGAGGAAGCAGGCATGTAGCTATGTTTTCAGTCATGAAGCTCTCATGAGTGCATGGATTAATATCTCCATATGTTCTTCCTCATCCAGATCAGTATGAAATCCAGGAGAATTTCCAAGAAATCTGGAAACTATATAGGGCCAATGTAAACCAAGTATTTTAGGTGCCAAGAAACTTCAATCTTGTCCAGATCCATACCACACCCTACATATGGGTTGTGTCTAAATAATACAGTATAGGCCTAAATATGCTTCTTAAGGAGTTGCATATATCCTTTGGACAAACATTCCATCATCTATTCTTCTGTTCCTACTGTGCTGACCAATAGATGTTGATGGTATGAAGAGAGGAATAAAGAACTAATTCAAAGTTGAATTCTCTATTTTTACAAGCAAATCAAGAAAGTCATCATATCTTAGTAAGTAACAAAGAAAAAAAGTGCTGCTCACATACTTCTACTCCAAACTGCATTCATTATTAATTTTAATTCAAACCACTAGCAATGCCTTAATGGTTCAGCATCATGACTTTTATGTTTCAGAATTGTCCCATATGGCTTATTCTACACTGTATTGCATCATGTCAATTCTGATGCTACCAAGATTTCCATAGTATAGTGTGGCAAAGGAAAATGAAGGGTGTATCTAGTATTCTTATTCTAATCACTATCAGTAACATATTTTTGAAGGAAATAACCTGGCTGCCTCAATTGTAGTGCTGTGGTTGGCAGCAGAGAATGGCCTCAAAGCATGAAAACTGGATTCCTTGCAGAGCAAATGAATCCAGAAGAGAAATTCCTTAAAGATGATAATGTGCTTCAATCAGCATATTGAGGGCGTGAGACCAGATGAGAGGGATTCTGGAATATAACTTTTGAAATGCATGTGGTGTGGGCACTGCACTACCAGCACTAACTATACTCTGTAAAACCACTCTCTTGATTTACACTGTAATGTAGGCACAGCCTGTTATAATCCAGTTTACACCCAGAAAAGCAAAGAAAGCTAAGTCTCTGTGCATAAAATGGAAGGAACTAAGAAGGTTCAAAATATTCCCAGAAAACAGATTAAAACCAACCGGGGTTAGATGTTGATGCCAAAAATTTGATGTATTTTATTTAATAGTAGAGAGGCAAAAAGAAGGAAAGAGAGAGAGAGAGAGTGAGAGAATGAGAGAGAGAGAGAGAGAGAGAGAGAGAGAGAAAGAAAGAAAGAAAGAAAGAAAGAAAGAAAGAAAGAAAGAAAGAAAGAAAGAAAGAAAGAAAGAAAGAAAGAAAGAAAGAGAAAGAGAGAAAGAGAGAAAGAGAGAAAGAGAGAAAGAGAGAAAGAGAGAAAGAAAGAAAGAATGAAAGAAAGAAAGAAAGAAAGAAAGAAAGAAAGAAAGAAAGAAAGAAAGAAAGAAAGAAAGAAAGAAAGAAAGAAAGAAAGAAAGAAAGAAAGAAGGAAAGAAGGAAAGAAGGAAAGAAAGAAAAAGAAATGTGTGTGGGGAGGCTGAGGGGACAGGGAGAGGTGACAGTGGTTAGGTGGAAGCATATATCACCCATCCGAGGGTCCCAATGATGCCTCTCTGCTCCCCTCCATCAGGTCTGCTGGTGGTGAGGGTTCCCCATCGCCGCCGTGGCCATGCTGCCACAAGCCTCCCCACACCACCACACACCAAGGAGCACAGACTCCTGTGCATTAATACACACCTTGGCCAGGTGGGAACGCCCTCGTGTCTCCATTGCAGGGGTCAGCTTGACACTGTCCCTCACAACACTGAGGGTCTGGCGCATCTTCTCTGGTGCTCTGGTGCAGTGTCTGGGGACCCCTTTGAGGGGCCTTTGTGATATCCCTTCTGCTGTGGATAAATTTTCCCCCCCAGTGAGGACCCCTCGGCTGGGCTCCTCTCCACAGGAGGGGCAGTCACTGCACCTCTCACCAGAGGCTTTTTCCAAGACACCCAAAGCCTCTCCTCCCTGCACCCTTTGGTGCAAGGGTCCATGAGAGCCTGGCAGCTGACAGCCCTGGGGCTGTGGTCTCCACCTTGGAGGTGTTAAGCTTGTGCTTTGTGACTGTCCCCAGCCTGAGTTGTGACTTTATCTTATCTTCATCATTGAGTGGGGTAAGGCCTCAGTCCAGGTCCCATCCAGGGTGTGGTAGTCTTCTCTGCAGGTTTTATAATACAGTTTTAAAAGTCCTTTAAGAAAATGTTTAAGTCATAAACTATAATATTTCAGTCTCTGACACAGCTACAGAGACAAAAATAATCTCTGTTATTCAAATGTTATCTGAATGATGTGGAAGATGTGAAGCAGGACTTGATGTCTTGTTCATGTGGTTGGACAGAGAAGGGAACTGGCTATCCAACTACACAAATCCTTTCCTCCAGTCTCTGCTCCTGTGAAGTCATTCTACAGACATCTCCCCAGTCCTACCAGGAACAAAATTCTGCACAAACTATTAGCAAGATACCCTCTGGAGGAAACCAGTTCACAGTGGAATAGTGGCAGAAAAAATTACTACCTTGAAATGGAGATCTAGTTCTATCAACTAAAGTTGAAGTATTTTTTTCACCTTTAAAATCAAAAAATGAATGAAGACAGGATTTATGAAAGGACTAGGAGTATAATTCAGTAAAAGCTAGAAAGCCAGAAAGCAAAAGGCCAGGCCAACATGTCAGAAGAATGTGCCTCAGGAATATTCTTATTACAGGGGGAAAAAAATCTAATTAATATTAACCTAAGTTTATGTTAAACTTTTTCATTAGTTTATAAATAACATATGACATTAACAATAAGATCAGTATCAAGAAACCAAATTTCCAGTTACTCTTCATAGGCTGGCACATAATTCTTCAAACATCTGTTTATTTAATCACAGAATCTCACAGCACTCCAGCTATGTCATCATTTCTTATGTGGCAATTCTTTCCTTTATTACACTTTTCAATAGCAACAGAGATATTCTTTTTCTGCTTCATCAGAAAAACTAGCAGCTGCTTGTTTTCCAGTTTAAGAGAATGGAATGGCCAATGTGGCAGCATGGAGTGTCTATCGTCTGTTTATTAGGTGCAAAGAATCCCAACATATTTCCAGAATCTGACCATTTATATCACATTCTAAAGTGATTTTGTCTATTGCTATTTTTATATCTCAAATATTTCCACATGTGTTTCGCGTCAAGTGTGAGTATCCCTTTTGAAACTGAGCGTATATACCATTAGTAAAAGCAAGACTCAAATTGTTTATAAGACCAAGATCCCTGGCTGATGTAGATCAACATAACTACAGAGGTTTCAGTGTAAAACCCTGTTAGTCAAGACCATTTTTCTTGAATAGAAAGCACGTTCTTTCATTTCTACATATTTTCTAGTAATTTATCTAGGCTTATTTGAAATAAAAAACACCACCAATTCAATTCTTATAAATAAGTGCCATTCATAAAATAAAATAATATGAATATATTTTCATATTTTTCAAAAATATGTTATTTAATGGAAAAAAAAAAAAACCTTTATAATTGCTTAATTGAATTGGGTGATTTTATGAAAAATTCTTTTAAGGCTTCATATTTTTGGTAATGTCTAAAATATGTTTTAAATTCCATTTTATACAGAAGAAATCAATTGTGGTAAGCGAGCACAAAAAAAGTAGACTAATATTTTATTTCTGGCTATAGATCTGTGTTTGAAAACAGGAATTGGCTTTTCTGAAACTATTTTTTTTCATGTAGTCAAAAAACAGTGGAATTATATAAAACATACACATTTATAGAAGCCATGCGTCATAAAACTCCTGGGGCCTGTACTGTTGTGACTTAGACCCCATGAAACCTCACTAAAGTCAAGTACCCAAGGACTTTTAAAAAATGTTTGCTTGTTGTGATGGATATCAAAAGTGTACCAGCAATGTTGTTTAAAATCTGAGTTGCATTAGGAAGAATCTAAATGTTTCACGTTGCATATCACACTTGCATCCTATTAATAGGCACCATAGTCTCAGATGTATTTTTAGATGAAGCCTCCTTGGCACTGAGTTTGTCAGAATAAACAGCTCATTGCATCTGAAATTAATTCCTAATATAATGTGAACAAGGATAAGAAAAGCTGAGGCAGATTAGAGTGGATGAAATTCACTGCTGCCTTGTGACTTCTTAGGCCCAAATTTTCTTGAATTATGTGCACATATATGTACTCAATAAGATTTTTTTAAGACAACAAATTACTAAGTAAGCATTATTTGATGTTATATCTAATATAGTGTACTCTTAAGGTTTCTCCCCTTTCATATTTATTTGCTTTCTTGTATTTTTCAGAGCTAATATAACCAGGTGAAAGTATATTATAAAATTTAGTAACATTTATATAATTTCTTAAAATAATTCACATCTAAAGACTGCTTCAACCAGAAGAGGAGCTTTGCATTACTTCATGAACTGTGAAAGGTTTAATGTCAACCAAGCATTTTGCCAGAGAAAGTACTTGACCACATTCTAAATGGAGTAGAAGAAATTACATCATGTGACACACATTGTCTTTAGGAGAGAGGCAAAGCCCAAGGCAATCCACCAGTTAAATAGCATGGGTTTGATAGAAAATGTGTTTTTTAAGGTTTCATGATCTGTCTTCTGTCTAAAACTGTAGACAGAGGCATATTTTTTGCAACTCAAATTTACATAAAATCATTATATCTATCAAGGAATGGAATATTTTTTGTTGTCAAAAGAAAATAAGTCAAATACAATGGTCTATATAAACCTTAGTGAGCTGCGCAACAGGGAAGGACAGGATTGTTATTGACTGTCCTAATAACAATAATCACAACATAGATAATAATTGTAATGATAACTGTCCTGGTTTCAGCACAGTACAAATGTAAACAAAACTAGAGACAGGCACAGTGAGTACTATCACTGTGACTTCTTTTTCACATTCCTCTGAAGGCTATAAATTGGTCATACATCCTGTCAGAAGTTTTTATACATGCCCTTTCTGTGTCTTTGTTGTGGGCCGTGCTTTCTGATCCAGAAAATAGAGATGGGGAGGGAATTATTCAGGAGCGTATGTGTCAATGGAAAGGAAACTATTTTGAAACAGAAAGCAGATTACATGTCAAACAGAAACGTTCCAATCTGCAAATAAATACAGAAGAAAATCCAACAGGTGTCATGACTCCAAATCTTTTGATGTTTCTCATCTGCATAAAGGATGCAGACAGGGAAACCAGCTGCAAATACATTAGGTTTACTGAAATACAATACGAGAGGGAGCACTAAATACCAGGCAGTTATCAAGGGTACAGAGAGGGATTTGGGACCGTCTTTGTAGAGTAATTGCACAACACATGTTAAATCAACATATGGTTCTATCAGAGGATGGAATAAATAAATCCTTTTAAAAGCAGGCTTAAGAGAAGAAATATAACTTAAACATATCAAAACTTTATACACGGGTAGGGGGAAGGCCACATAAAGAAACAAAAAAGGGGAAGGCCACATAAAGAAACAAAAAAAAGTGAAATTACTGAGTCTAGAAGTAAGTTACACAGTCATGGAAATTACAACATTAGAGAGACTTTACTCACATTCATTTATGTAACTATTTGGTGGACAGGAACGTAGGAGAATTTATTTATTCATAAAAGAGAATAATGTGACCTTTTGTAGAAACACTCCAAACTTGAGAGGCTCACTAAATTACTGAATTTTTTATTCTTTCTTCACACTGCATAAAAGATTAAAAAAGGGAAAATAGGATTTTATGATTAATCATTAGGTACTGATAAGTATTAATTCAGTGTTAGTAACTTCAGTGAGATATTTTGGCTAAAATAATATTTCAAATTTTCAAAGTACTTTCATGAATTCCATCAAAAATTAATAATGGAATTGCTTGTACAAGAATTTTCATTTCCATTTAATAAGTATTCAGGACATACCTTTTGTAAAAATTATCTCATCTTATGACTTTTCCATCTGTATGAGAATATGGTATCATCAATTTTTAAAAAGTTGAACAGTGAAATAATATAATAGTAAAGTATTTGTCCCATTCTCTTTATAACTTACCTCAGGGAAAGGGTCTAATTACACAGTTAGTAAATTCAGTTATTTATTTCACAAAAATTACCTGGTCTGGGCTTTACCATAATGAAGCTCATGTTCAAACTTTATTACAGCCTTCTATAGAGGAGGTGAGATCTAAAAGAGAAAAAAATATAGATTTCCTCATAAGAAAGCATTTTAATGTTTTTTAGTAAATTGCGAAATATTATTGTATTGTACGTTGTAAAGATCATAGAGTCATAGAATGGCCCATGTTGGAAGGGATGTTAAAGATCATCAATTCCAGACTCTGTGCCATGGACAGGAACATCTTTCACTGGACCAGGCTGCTCAGGGCTCCGTCCAACTTGGCCTTAAAGATAAATTGAATCATAAAGGTTTTGATTTAAACCAGCTGAGAATTAAACTCCAAACAAGCCGCTCCCCTTCCCTCTGCCCCCTCTGGTGAGAGAACTGTTTCCTGAAAACAAACCCCATGGGATAAGCAACGAACAGTAACAGCAACAGCATTAACAAAAAAAGTGTAAAAAAGAAAGGGTGGTTTACACATAAAAATGTGCACATCCCCATGACCCATGACCTGGCCACCAAGGCAAAGACAAAATGGTGGGCATTATCACAGTTGGTGCCACACAGCCTCCCAAACAAAGGAGAAAGTGGCTGATACCACTGCAGCTGGCATTCCCATTCCCCAAGCCTGAGAAAACAAACAAAAAAAAAGGTGGATGAACCCCCAAAATCTGGATCATCTGCTCCATGCCTCTCCAGCCCCCTCCCCACAGGTCCTTGCAGCACCAGCACCGGTGGCGCATGGACACGGTGGGGCTTGGCTTGGCTCCCTTGGTTCAGCGCCCACTCACTTGGCCAGGCTTGGCTGGGCTCCCTACTTGGGCTTGGTCCTCCTGAGGGACAGAAGGGACAGGCATTAATGAAAGAGGGGAGGATTCCACAGTGCTGGCCACTGGCAACTTCCCTCCCCTTGGCAATGGTAAGGAAACCAGGACGACAATCAAAAGGAAATCCAGCTTGGAACTTATTTCTGTAGGTCATCTCGTCCAAAGCCACTTCTTCCACTCAAAGAGGTACCACCTTCAAAGTTAGATCAGCTTACTTGGGGTTCTATCCAGATTGGGTTTGAGTTATGTTATTTCCACAAGAATATAAATTTTCACAGATATTTTAGGCAACCTATTCCCATGTTTGAGCAGCTTTGTTGTGAAAGTTTCCTTATATCTAGCCAGAATTTCTCTTACTGCAGCTTGTGCCTATTTTCTCTTTTCCTTTTTTTTGCCTTTGAAGTAAAAACATCCATGAGTCTTTTTTTCTGCTGATCTCCCCTCCCTCCAACAAAAAACCAAGAAACAACTAAGTAAAAAACCCAAAACCCCGAAGCCAAAACCTTTTTTCCACATATATTTTTAAATAGAACCCCTATACCTAGGTCATAATGTCACTATATCTAGGTCATAATGTCACTATACCTAGGACATAATGTCACTATACCTCACTGAACATTTCCTACCAAACTGTGGCATAATATGTATGGAATATATCCTTGCCACAAACAATGGAAAATCCTAAATATTCTTTGAATTGTGATCAAGGAAGAAAGAATATGACAAGTTCAAAACTAACAGCAGTAAGTTTATGTCTATGTTCAAGAAGATGTCTTAGCGAAAAATAAGAAAATACCAAAACTTCAGTGATCCCAAATGAAGACAATAAAGACGTGGTAGGGAGTGGGAATCTTGGAGCTCTTCACACTGATGCCTGGAGTTTTGTTTAGATCCTGTTTTTAGGGAGATGTATGGCAAAAAAATATGGAAAAAAAATATGAAGAGAACCAGTTTCACATTTAAAAATATTCTAGCAGCAAATCACTGATCATCCCAATCATTCAGGAGTTTAAATGTGTTAATCTTCCAAATGTTCATGCAGTTCAGAATGTTATTACAGCTACTGACATTTTCTTCAGTAGAAAAGTTTAACTTTTCTTGGAAGGTAAAAAAAAAAAAAAAAGGGAAATAAACATTTGTATTTATGAGGAATCCCACAGAAATATTCATTATCAAAACCTCAGATTTCTACCAAGAAATAGGGCAAATCTCCTGGGTGAACAATTTTTAAGCAGTCTTGTCAGTGTCACTGTTATCATAAATGCCCTTTGACTACATTCATCTTGAACAGGGCAGGAAGCTAGGCTCATTTCTTGTTTAGCAGTTAATTCTTTCCTAATGTCAGTATGTTTTATTGCTATTACCCCTTAGTTATTCTCTTTAGATCTTTGGATATATTAATTTAATATGCAGAATGTGAAATATTTTGGATCAGATATTATTTACAGTTAGAACGGTCAGGAAACCCAGATGTTCATTAACAACAAAAATGAATTTAGCTGTCTCCTTTTTTCCATGTTATAACTGAGAAGTGATTAAACTAATCCAGATGTGTCTATGCCTTAATTCCATCTGTGCCACAGACAGCAAGACTCTGGTCATCAATGAATTATTGCATATTAATCTCCAGAGCCTTTGATGTTGCAGTTTGTCTGATGCTCTTAAAATACACATTTGCTCTCAATCTTTTGAGTAAATCCTGAGAATTTGACTAAGTATTTCTTAACATTCATTAATAGGAGGAATTTTTTCTTGCTCTTGGCTATGCTTTTGCAAGAGTGTTAATTATAGGAAGATATTCCAAAAAATTTAGATGAAGAAGCTATGAATTTTAGTTCTAAAGTGTTTATATCAAGAGAAATAAATGCAATACTTATAACAACTTGCAGACTTGAAATATATGCTTTTGCTGAGATGTATGGAGGTGGTCTATTGTTATCTTTATAATCTCTAATTCTAAAACCCCCAAAGCATCTCTGGTGATTTGCAAACTATGGTTTGTTTTGTCTCTTTTTACTTTAATCTTTCTTTAAAAAAATTATTTTCTTAAAAGAAAATTGTATCAATGATTGCTTTGCTTCACTCATTAGATGAATGTTTCACAACAGTAAAATCTCCTATGTATGATCACCACATGAACTGTAAAACATGGTTAATTACAGTTATATGTTACTAGAATAAAATCTAATGAGAGTCCATCAAACAGAGTTAATTACTTATTTTTAATCTTTCTGGATAAGACAAAGAAATGGACCAGGGCTTAGCAGAACTTTTCAGTACACTGACATTATTCAGTACTCAGTAAAGCTTTATGAAAATGCTTTCCAACTAACAGAGACAGAAATCGCAAAAGTGGGTTAATCTATAGGTCATTCCTATAAGTATGTCTGAAGCAGTGCAAGTAAGTACCACTTCTTCCTGTGAGATGAATCCTTAGGTCAAATTTTTTCATGGGTGAATAAACAAATTTATAAAGAAGGTAATATTGCACAGAAGTGTATAAGTCTATGTCTTTCAGAGTAGTTAAAGTTACTGATTTATAACAGCATAATCTTCTATAAAGTTATTAAGGAGTGATTGGTAGCTCAGTCTTATTTGAAGATGCCAGAGATTCTCCGTGCTCCCACTGCTCCTCATGCTCAGAAAAGTTTAGGACATTCAACTTTTGCATGTGATTTATGTAGGCAAACCACTGAGTTTTCCAAATGTTAGCTATATTTGCATTTCTTCTCTGGGAGCCAAATCTCAATGAATTTACAAGGCTTTTATGTTCCAATGCCCTGAGATCTATATTGGAAGGTTTTTTAACTACTGACTTGGACTGATGAATGAACATAGACCAAAATAACAGCAGACTTCTATTCCATCTTGAAGAGACTGAATCCAATAATATATCTTCACAGTTAATATGCATTAAATAAATACATTGTTAGCCAGGACAACAGTAATATAGATCTAGGAAAAGAGGACTATCATCTGGGAAAGACTGAGATTCAATTACTAGTTTCTGATAAAGAAAACAGGAATCAATATCAGTGTTGCATATGCTGGTATACATATAAGTTAATCAAATATTCTCTTGAAATCAAACTATTTTTCCAGGTCTGCTCCCTAGCAGTAATGGTAAACTGCTTATTTCTGTGACATCATTAAAGATATAATGGCCAAAATGAGAATATAAAGGGATGCATCAAGTAGATGATAAAATATATTTCAGCAAATTTATAAATAAACAAATTTGAAAAATGTAAAAATAAGTATTACAGAGCACCACATTAGATGTTTGTCAACAAACTTAATACTTGCAGTAGGAACCTGCATGATAACCTATGAGTTTAAGTTAATGTTTTTTTCTGTTTTTATGTTTAATGCAAATCATCCACTGAGGTAATGAAAGTGCATCTTTAGCTTAGCCAAGAGTAATTCTAAAACTGTAGATATGACCTCCAGATAACTTAAAATTTTACTTACTGTTATCTTCGATCCTTGGTCTCTGTCATGAGAGATCAACAGGAATGCACTGGTTAGTGCACTTGACCTTTCCTCTAGTGCTGACAGCTAAATTGCTACTTCCTAAAATTTATGGTGCTGACAGGTCTTTTTAGCTTCTTATTCTCCTAGCACAAACATTCAAGTTGGATGAATTGATGCAGTTCCTTGGCATATCACTCTACCTGTTCTTCCTGCTTCCACATGAAATCCTCTTTTTTTTGTGGAAGTTGTCCCAGGTTTTCTGCTTTCTGAAGTTCTCACATGCCAATCCCATTTTTGTCAGGATCCTGAAAAGATGGAAAAGATCCTTTACCTCAAGACTCATGTCAGTGGTTTTGTCACATGACTATGCCATGAACCTATGCAAAAACCCTGAGTGAAGGTAATAGTGCTAGACTGAAATATGAGACTGTAACTTCACTTGTCTGCTCTTATGTCATGAATGTTAAAAAGTTGTGTCCAATTCTGCCTTGGAATCCCTTTTTTAATTGTCTCAAGATAAGATGATGTCAACACGACCTTATTGATGCTCCATATTTTCTCCTCGGCTGACACTGGTGACAGTACAGTAAAAGGCCCTTTGATCAGCCCTGGGAAGTGACCAAGTCTGGGGAGGTTTCTGACTACAGCTGACTGTAATGGTTCTTGGCATGGTCATAAGCTGGTGCTCTGGCAAAAAGTCTCACAGACACAGGGACATGTCAAATTCTTCACCATCATTTTTCCACATCTTGACACTCTGACATTTCTTTTTTCTACCCTGAGCTTATGAACATATGTGACAAGCACTAAGCCAAGGGCCTTCTTGACCCTCAATGCTTAGAGGAGGATTTCCCTCTTCCTTTCCTTCTTTTTCCCCAAATTGCCTTAGTATCATCTTTCCAGTTCTTATATTCCTGGTAATCAGTCAATTTTGGGCATGTTGATCCAGTTACTAATTTTTCTTCACAGTGATAGGGCTCTGGTGGGATAAGCTTATTCAGATGTGTAGTTTCCACAGAGAAAAGGAGCCTTTCTTCCTCTGGATTTTGCTCCTTGCCTGGTGACAGCCCACAGGTATGTCCTGCAATAGGAGTGAGAGCAGACTCAGGTTGCTGCAGGCAAGGATGTTTGCAGCATGAATGACACTGTGGATGGGCTACATGATGGAAAAGCTCCTAAGTTTAACCCTTTGCCTTCCCTTCACCTTTCAGGGAAGGCACTTAAGGAGAGCAGCAAGAACGATGCAATAGAGCTGGTCTGAGTTTGGTCTTGATGCTTCTGGCAATGCCAAAGTGGTATAAATAGAATTAGCCTGCCCAGAAATAGACTTAATTTGAACATTCAACAGAGCTATCTGCCTTTTATTTTTTTCTTAAATAAACTGTGCTGTAACTTTGATTGTAAAAGAGCTGTCTTTTTAGATTAATGATCTGGCCTCAGCCACAATTTTTTCCAGTAACAACTGTTCCAGCAGTAAATAAAACACTTGTAACACAGGAAAAAATCTCATTTTAGCCTGGGATGTTTATCTAAAGTAACCTTGGTCTGCCAGAGCTATGATCTGTAGCATGCTTCGGGTAACACAGTGTTTGATCTCTTGCCTGAGAAATCATTTCTTATAGCACCTTGTTTGTAGCAAAGGGTAAACTACTTCCTGGCTTGTTGTGCTAAAAAACGGTTCAATCTCACAAATAAATTGAGCATTACCTTCTTTTGAATATAGAGCTTTAGAATAATCTGAAAAGAACAAAATTACAGAGCACACCTATGTCATGCCCTTTGTCCTTGCTCAAATCAGTCTTTTAAATCCTTTTTCTCAGGGATTGTGACACACCAAAGCTATTTTTATAGAACACCTAATTATATGACCAAGAAAATTTCTAAAATGTGTTTAAGTAAAATCATAAATATTAATCAAATCAACAGTTATTATTCTGGCCACGTGAGACCAAGCTTCTATTTCCCCCTAATATTGTTGATCTTTTGCATTGCTGCACTGTTTTCTGTTCCTCAGCTGCAAAGCAGAGATAATGAGAAAAGAAGTTGTGGTCCATTAAATAAAATAAATTCTATTTCAATGGTGCTGTAAGATGACAAAGAGGTTTCTTTTTTTTTTTTTTTTCCCTGTCTATTTTTCTTTTTTTTTCATTTAGATCAATCTTTCTTTATCAAACACTTGCCAGTCAAAGGCACATATGATCAAGGGGAAGGGAAGGGAAGTGAAAACTTATTTATCAATCAGATCATCCATCATTTTTTCCAAACATCTAGCACATGATGCTCCATTGCCTTACTACATTAAATGATGTATATGTCTTACAGATATTATCAAGAATGAGATTTTTCTCAGAATTGTATGCTTGATTCATCCCATACTTCAAAATAAAAAAAGAAGTTAAAAAAAAAAAATATTAGATTGCCAGTGCCTATATATTTTGACAAATGTCTTTGGTGTGTAATATTGCTCTTTTGAAAGGCAACTGGCTTTTTTTTCTTTTTCACTTTTCTCATTTTACATTAGCTTTGTCATGAATCCAGAACTCTAACAGAGAGGAAGTAGAATGTAGTGAAGTAGAAAGAATGCATTTATTGCTTGTGGTTTTCTATTCTCCAGCTTGCTGAGAGTATTGACACTCTTCTAACTTGTTATGAACTACTTCCAGGCTGATTGCTTTCAGAGCTCTTGCCTTTCGCACTAGCACTTTTGTACTAGAGCATACATTAGCAGAAGGTATAAATACAGTAGGAGAGTACACATGATTTTATAACAAGTAGGATATAAATCACTTTTAAATACACCTTTAAAACTACTTAGTTCAGCTGATGAGCTATTTAGCATAGATTTACAGAGATCTTAATATTAAGGTTTCTCCTCTAAATTTTGATATCTATAATTAACTCTGAAACTACTACCTTGTGTTGCATTGAACTTGAAACTATTGAAGAGGGGTAAAATTAAAGTGTATTCCTTTTTTTTTTCCCACAGGACTTTCTAAGGCGAAGGGAGATTGCTATGATTTATTTGCCTTTCATGTGTTGAACAGGAATTAAACTAAAAGTTGGTATTAGCTTTATCAGTCCTTGAATCTAAGTCCATAAACATGCATTTAGAATTTTTCTGCATATTTGGTCATTCCTACATTTTTCTTTGCTCACCAGCAGCTTCCAAAGGCTGTGTTTTCTCAACCCCATAAGAAGATCCACCTTTTCCCAGAATAACAGTCCTCTCACAGCTGAAAGTAAGGTGTTGCAGTGACCCTAACCCACACTCTTTTATAAAGTGTCCCTGAACTACCATTCAGGTTTTGATATGGAAAAAGTATTTTTGTTGTTACAGTAAAAGCTAGAAAACAGAAGTAATTAAATGCAGTGACTCTGGAGAACAACCATAAACTGGTTAGATTTCATTATCATCTTTAAGAGTCATCAGTATTGAGAAATAATTCTTTAATTTCATTCAGCTCAGTTAATAAAGCTTCTGTAAATCTCCTAACATATGGAAAGATATCCACATTATTTGGTTCTATCTCACACAATAAAAATGCAAGCTTCAATTACTGCATAAAGGGTTGGGCATGTTTTAAGTCTATTAATAATGGGATGAAGAGACACTCCAAGTGTTTTAATACTTAGGAGCTTTCACTGTGCTCAAGAAATAATATTTACATGTTACTATATTCAGCATACAAATAAGATCACAAATAAGATAAGTTTAGATGTGATATTTGCTGGTTGGAACTTGCTCCTCTCATTATTTTTGAAGCTGCAAGCAGATACAGTGCCCATGTTCTCTCTGTTAATGTGGGAAGAGGTACTGTTCATGTGGCTGCGTGTGTGTATGTGATGGAGGAGGAAAAATGTGCAGTGGCAGCATTCCAACATGCATCCTCTGGTCAGCTCCCAAACCCTATTGAAAAGGAGAGCTGCAAGTAGGGTTTGTCCATTTGCAGAATGAAGTAACTGAAGATGCGTAATAAAGGTGATTTGTGTTATGATATTACATCACACACAGCATAAGATTAGAATAAATTCATTTATGAGCAGAAGCACAATTATCTGGAACCACTGCCAATTAAAAAAAAAAAAAATCCACTTTCTCCTCCCCCTCCTGTTCTAACCACATCATATACCATGCACAAAAGAACATAATGGAATAATTAAACTACAGAAACTTGTCAACAAGCCCTTCACTGTCACTATTCTTTCAACCCAGGCTTTGTATGTGAGTGACTTTCACAGTGACACTTGTTTGGTTACAGTTTATATCTCAATCCAAAAGCTGCTTTCTTAATTTTCACGCCCCCAGGTTACATCATTATAATTGCTATCTTAATTTTCCCTGCGTTTCCTCTGTTTTTTATATATATATTTTTTAATGTGCAGTTTTAGATATCTTCAGTTACACTTTGAAGATAGGTTACAGTTAGACACAATAATTTGGTCGGATGGATTCCAGATATTTTTCAAAACCAGATAAACTTCAACATCTGCTGACTTATGTGAAGACTGTTGGAGCTCAAGACCCATGAAATCCAGGCTTTGCATTTCGCTGCTGACCAGTAACAAGAGAAAAGCAAGCAAGCCCATTTAGTTTTCCACCAGAGGTTTAAGAAATGGAAAGAGGAGTTATACTTACCTCCACAAGATAATAAAGTCAGCAAGCGCTGGCAAATCCAAAATGGTAAAATAATTCCAGATACTGCTTTGAAGTGTTAACGAACGACTCATTTCATGTGGAAAACAAAGTGATTTGGAATTATCACTTAGAGGAATTTTCTAATTCTATGTCAGGAAATATAAACTCTATATTATGACAAGATGAAAAGAGGCCTCTATGAGAACCCTGGTCCAAGGAGTTCAGATTTTGAAGGGTGAACTAAGGATAGAAGGCCGCCTAATAATGCTTAAGACTGGGTGAAATACAAGTTTTCTATTAAAAGTTACAATAAAAAGGAACTTCTGAAGAGAGCAGAAGTGCTTGAATGATGAGAGTCACGCACCTTGCTTTTTGGTGTTATTTGGGTTTGGGTTTTTCTCTTCACATTCTATAATGTGGAAATCATTCCATTAGAGAAGCAAAGTTTTCTTGCTAAAAACTCTTTATCCCCTTTATGGACTTTAGCACAATATCTTTGTCTTTTTAATGACATCTTCTTTTCCTAATCCATGATGAAAAAGTAAGTTGTGTTTTTATTGTTTTGTTTTGGTGCAGTGGGTCTGGGTTTTTAAAGGCCTCTTTCTGGTTGAATATGCTACTTATTATACTGACATATACAGCCTGATGAAATATCTAGTATCTTTCATATATTGTGAAGGTTAAGGCTAGTGCAAGTCAAAGAAAACTATCACTAACACTGCTGGAAACAATCAGGTCTTAAACTTTCTTTTGATAGAGAAGAACGTCCAGTTTTCAGTGTACTGCTTCTTCATCTGCCAATAGCAAAGTTTAATATATTTTACATATATCAATACCCAGTGCTTATTAAAATTTTATAATAATTTATATAAAACATAAGAATTACAAGTGTAGTTCATTGCTAATTCTTAGCTGAGACAATAAAGGTTTAATTTTATCCTTTTAAGTGACAGATTACATTAGATACAGCCTCCATGGAAGACTTTTAGAAATATTGTATGAAATGGGTTCCTATTATAAAAAATACATTTTAAAAGCAAAAACTGTTACCCTGAAGCTGGATGGATGGATATACATGAGCTGTAGGACATAACTTTTAAACACTAATTTTCATGCCATAATAAATGCTATATTTATGAAAGTGTTTTATCTCATCTAAATTTAAGCACATTTCTGTGATTGTACATTGTAGTTCAAAATTAATACTCAAGCTCTTTAAAATATAAAATGACAGAGGTCAATGAAAAAACTCTTTGCTTAGAGCAGGAAAAGAGAGCTTAGTGAAAGCAAAGGCAGCAATGACAGTGTAAGAGCTGTATTGAATCCTTTGAAGCACTGAGCCATGATGACAACGTGTTAAACTCTTCAAGAAGGTCTGTGCTTCAAATTGGCAATGTCAGTCCTTCAGTCATATCATGCTCAGGTGTCTACATGAACATTGCTTGCACTGTGTGCAATAAAATCAGGTTCAGCTTTGATTGTAAGAGATCTCCCCTTGCATTTGCCCAACAGAAGTGCTGCTGTAGAGATATATATGCCCAATATGAACAGAAAAACATGGGTAGCTACATAGAAATAGTAGTAGTAGTGTTGATTATATAAATTTCATTGTATTCCTTGTCTTGTTAAAAACAAGAAGTGAAGAAATTGGCAAAACAGTGTACATTTTGCCTATGGATTTGAATATATTTAGTAATTAAATATGTGTGCATACATATCATAGACTCATAGATAGAGTTGGGTTGGAAGGAATCTTCAAGGTAATTTAGTTGCAATCCCTTACCATGGGCAGGAACACCTTAAACTAGACCAGATTCCTCAGAGCTCCATCCAGCCTGGACTTGAGTACATCCAGGGACAGTGCTGTGCAGACACAACATTTCTGGACAACCTCTTCTGATGCCTTACCATGCTCACAGCAAAGGGTTTCTTCCTAACATCTAATCTAAACCTACTTTCTTTCAGTTTAAAGCCATCCCCCCTTGTCTTCTCACTACATGTTTTGTAAAGTGTTCCTCTCCACTTTTTTGTAGGCTCCCATCAGGTGCTGGAAGGCCCCAATTGGGTCATTAGGTCACAGAGTGTCTTATCAAGTGTTATCATAGACATGAATGAGACAAGGAGGAAATGTGTGCTAGCTGGAGGATTATTCATGCTTAGGTGAATCAAACTACAGCAAAAGGATGGGCTTCTATCCCTTTCTACACTAAACACTTCAAGTACTTGTGATTAAACAGACTGATGTGTATCATCAGTGTGGTTTTCCTGCAGTAATTGTAGCTCTAATCTTCCTTGACAAAAAAGACTACTGAAACCATTTATCTCCCTTTGTTTGCCTGGCCTGATGTAAAATACTGAGTGGCGCCATCTGATCCATCGCTTCTCTTATGGCAGCTCAAATATTAAGATTTCCATGCAGATTCTGCTTGTTTGTACTGTGTGACCTGAATTTGTGTGGTCTGCAGGAATTTTACTGTGTGGACAGAAAACAGTAATTTCCTATCTGTTCCATAAAAGGGGATGTAACCTCTCATGTTATCACTATGATCACAAATAGGAAGGATAACTATAATGTATTACTATAATTAAATGGAAGGATTAATTTCTTAAAACATGCCTTAAAATGTAACTCTACAATGAAGTATATGAAACAGTTTTCCTTCTTTTACACAGCATTTTGCTATAGAAATTTGCCTTATCAGTACAAATACAGGGCATTTTCAAATATGCTTTATTTTGCATTATTATGCAAAGGAGAAGTTTTGAGCAACTCCTGTTTATAAAAATATTACTATTTTGTACAATAAGTATATACTTAATTAATATATACAAATATTGCAACATAATTTTACAGTATAATGTAGTTTGAGTGTTTCTATTGCTCTTTTGCAAAATCTGGTATTATAGACTATTGATTTCTTTGCTTTTAGTTCATTTGAGGATAAATAAATCTGAGGTTATTCATCTGTTTCCAAGAGTTAGCATCATTCTTACAGTCATCTGACAACACCGCTTCGATATGTGGCTACATTATCAACCCAACAACTTTGTAAAACTCATTTGTAAATGGAGTTTATAGGACTGTAAACAACATTTAATCTGAACAGTATTGCATTTTTTTTATCATCTAGAGAAACAATAGCTATTTAATTTCCATTTTAAGAAAATGCGCTTTTAAACTTGATTTACTATTATTATTTGAATAAATCCAAATTATAAAATCTGTTCTTTTCAGTGAGGGGGACTATATAGTCATAAAATAGTACAAACACATAACAATTCATAAAATCCTGATAAAGCAGGTCTTTTGCTTCTTGGATTTTATATTTCAGTAAGTATAAATGTAAGACAGTCTTAAACCTTGGTCCCAAATGATCAGTCTTTGAAGAACTGATTCTACAACTTTTTCTTTTTTTTTTTTTTCTTCTCTTTTTTTTTTTTTTTTTTTTTTTTTTCCTAGTTTAGGTATTCTAAACTTGGATTAGATCTGTAATAGCAATGATGGCATCTGGAAGGCATTTTAGAAACAGAAACTCAGCCAGAATATCAGAGGAATGCAACATGTGGACAAAGTGTGCTAACTTCATTTGTGCAACTTAGATATTCTACAGCCTTAAAACTTCAAGAAATCCTTTGATGTACACTGGTAGGATTCTGATGCAGAGTGGGTACATGCCAAATTAATTTCTTTTAATAATATTAACATAGCACTTAGTGTATATTATAACTTGATTGCACTTTAAAGAAGGCTGATAACCTTGAAACTAAAAATTATCATAAATTCACATATTGACTTCTGTATAAAAACAAGCTGGTTATGGTACATTATTTAGAAATCTAAGGAAGATTTTTTTATTTGTTTCAACCTTTTTTTTTTCAGAAATGAGATCCTGACTTTTCTGTTAGCTCAGGAAATGGTGTATTTCATCAAATTGCTTTACTCAGAACAGATATTTGAAATAATAAAGCAATGAGAGATGCATTCAACACAATGATGTTCTCATAAATTTGTATATTGCCAGGATAAGCTCAGAAGTACTTGACTCAGAAGTCCAGTTTAGCTCTTTTTGTCCCATTTTCCTTGTCCCCTAAGCTTATTCTAAGTACAGATTATGTCACAGTTGCTGCAGAACAGTACAATGGAAGCAACACATGCCCCTACCATCTGTGGGCCCCTATAAACCCTCTTGCGACCCAGCCCAGAACCATTTGTAGCCATTTATCAATTAGGTTACACAAAATCAGTAGTACCACTTGTGCTGAATTGGGTAATTAATTTAAACTTCCAGATTTTCTGTCACTGGCTTATGTAGAAACTGCAAGTCAAACACCTCTGCCTTAACTGAGAAGGTTTAAGAAAGTTGCTTTAAAAAAACCACACACAAGCATCCATTGAAAATGTGCTGTTACTAGGTGTGGAAAATAATGAAATTTTGTCCTGTTGAGCATATAATGGGTTTTTCAGTTCTCTACAGCTTTTAATCTTGATTAATTATGTAGCTTTCATGTCCAAGTATTTAGGGAGAAAGAGAGGGACTGAAACAGATGAGTACCGAGCCTTAAACAAACAAGTTTCAAACAACTCAAGACCTGTTTCATAAATGGGATGACAGGTGGCAAAGGAAATGTAATACTGAGAAATGTGAAGCCATTTCCATTAAAAGGAGGAATAATAAGCATAAGTACCCAAAACACTGAGGTAGAAGAGGATTGTTTTTGTTGCACAATCAATTCTTGGGCCTCACCTGAGCTGCAGCCTTGGCCATGTCACCCTGGTGCTGCCAACCGACTTGCTCTGACCTCATCTCATCCCTGCTCCCATGGCTCTGCCTGGCCCTCCCAGGGCAGGTCTGGCACTGCTCACTGGGTGGATCAGGCTCACTGGGCCTGAGTCACAGCCCAGGCACAGTTGAGGAACTCAGTGAGTTCAAAGTGCCTCAGCTGGTCCAGTTAACTTGTATTCTTTGTGCTTCTCCCAGAGTCTGTATTCTAAAATTAAGGGAGTGGTGAATAAAATTTAGTGATATAATTTGTAGATCTCTTTCCAGGGGCATATTAGTCTCAACTTGAAAGTAAACATACAGTGCTCATGACTTAATGTAATTTTTCATTTTTTTTGTACCATTTGAACCTATTTTACACATAGTTTATGAAATACATAAAGGCAAATATTGTATCCAATTGTTATGGCTTGGCTAAGCTCTACATATTTATATTCTTATATATTTTTCTCTTGAATACTCTTTCTGTATCCACTTTTCTTAAACCTTGAATCAAATTATAATCCTGTTTTTATGATGGGATACTTGCTATCTCATGTTTTGCACTGCAACTAACAATTTTGTGCATGTTTCATATATCATTTTGCATTTAATATCGATGGTGCTGCATAAGGAAAAAAAACACTCCCTGTGCTTTGGCTCAGTGTGTAATTCTATTAGCAATTCAGAGTGGGCTGGAATGTACTTCTGTCATCACTCTGCTACAATGATAAATTAATACTTTCCTTCGCCATCACAATACTGTGTGAGAGCTGGCTTAAATCTGTCAAGGAGAGTTGGGTGATAATTATTTAAAATGCTCCATGAAAAACATATTTTTCTATCAAAGTGAGCTTTAGTACCTGCTTTATCCCCTTCATTACTAGTTTTTCAGGTTTTTTCAATCAATTTACATTTTAAGTTCACATCTGTATGTGTCCTGCTGTGAAGAAAAAGATTACCTTTAATTTAAAAGAAACTTTGAATGACCTGTTCTGTTATATTGTACTTTTGTCATGGCTAGTTGATTGGAATATTCAGTTTTGAATGTTGTTTCATGTTGTGCCTGTCTCTAGATCCCACTCAACACATCTTTATAGCAGTTTCAAGTTGTTTATTGCCTCACCAATGCCAGAAGCAGCATACTTTCCACTAAACCCTTACCTGTTTCCTGACACTGCTCAGGGTTAAAGAGAACAGGGACAGGGGATCATTGTAGCGGGGTCTGCTAAGCTGTTGCACCAGGAAGACCAAGTGGATGAGTCCCTCTACAGACGGGTAGGAGCAGACTCATGGTCACAAGCCCTGGCCCTCATGGGGAACTTCAACCACCCTGATGTCTGTTGAAGGGAAAACACAGCAGGGAATAAGCAATCAAGGAGGTTCCTGGAATGTACTGATGATAACTTCATTCTCCAGCTGATGGAGAAGCCAAGGAGTGGAGGTGTTATCATTTCTCATCACAAAGAGGGGCTGGTGGGCAATGTGAAGGTCAAGGGCAGCCTTGGCTGCAGTGAGCAAGGAATGGTGGAGTTCAAGGTCCTTATGGCAGAGAGGAGGGGCACAGCAACCTCACTGCCCTGGACTTCAGGAGAGCAGATTTTGGCCTCTCTAGGGATCTACTTGGTACACTACTGTGACATAAAGCCCCAGAGAAAGAAAGGGGCCCAAGAAAGCAGGTCACCATCCAAGGATTGGCTCCCTGAAGAGCAACAGACATCATCTTCCTGGATTTATGTAGAGTTTGGCAATGTCCCACATGACATCCTTGTCTCTAAACTGGAGAGGCATGGATGCTAAAATCCCAGCATTTGCCACAAAAAGAACTAGAACTAGAACTATAAAGACAGGACAGAAGAATCTTAATAATGTCAGGGATGGAAGCAGTCTAAATTTCAGTAGAAGAGTACTTATATTTGGAAATTGTAACAGGGTAATATTTACTCTGGGTTATGTGGTGAGATGATGTGCCCTCCATGAAATGAGGATGCACTTTTCCTATGTTGAACAATTCCCTAGCAGGTGACTTTGCAGGGTACAACCATTTTCCAGTGTGACAGCAAAGTACAGCATCAATGGGGAAACACCGAGGCCTCTTACTCATCACACCATTCTTTCCTGGTTATTTTAATCTGGCTCTAGTACATGATTTTTTCTGTAAAAGATGTTAAATAAGTGAGATTATTCTTTTGAATAACATGTCTATCCTCCAATGAACCTCATGATCCTACATCTTTTTTCCCAAACTTATTGCATTACTTGAGTTCAGGCTGCTGATCCAAAATTAGCCAATACAGTCACAGCCTGCTCTTAATGCTTAAGCATTAAGTAATTAGTAATTTCATTGCTATGGCTTTTCTCTGGGGTCATGCAATCATAAGAAATGAATGCATAGTACCTCTTCTTCACATTGGCAGATGGGCCATCTGTAATAAAAATTGCTGGCTGAACTGTTTGGAGTTTATCCAGTTTTACGTTCTTGGTATCAGCATTCCTGTAAGGGCTGATTTCCAAACAATGGATGCTCAGCTTATCCCACAGATTTCTTTCAAGTTGTTTCCTTACTGGAAGCCAGAATGTACTAAAAATTATTAATAAACTTAAAAACAATAATTAACATTCATCTTGATTTATTGTAAAAATCTATTTTTTTTTAATAAATTATAAGATAGATTCCCAGGATGAGCTTTTTTATGACAGCTTTGTGGAGAAACCTACAGTTTTGTTTATTTTGTTATGCTTCCTTTAAAACAGAGGTTTATAATGGAAATGGTGACACTCTCATGTATAGCCCTGAAAACTTAATAACAGTCACAGAAATTTGCAGAAGCTTTGCTGAAATCTCTCCTTTATTTCATAGAATGTTTCTTAAGGAAATTGGAGACTATGATATTGCTATTGCAACTTCTCTAAGTTTATTATTCCCAACTCTTTTCTTTAGTCCTTCTGAATTTGAATTCTATTTATTCCACTAAATTTCAAAAGAGCTAAATTTCTTATAATATCTCCTCTTTTGAACTGCTTAAAAATATTAATATCCTGTAGTTATTTGTTATAGTTTCTTGCTTAATAGGAATACTAAAGCTCCTTGAATAAATTGCTGGCAGTAAAGCATAGTCAATCTCTGTTAGGCTTTTAGTAAATCCATGCAACATAAAGATAAGAAGCTCTTCATTAGCTTTCTAACAATCTATTCCCCTGAATTATGAATACTGATGGAGTCTAATGTACTTTATCTGAAGCATTTAAGATCATTTGCTATAGTTATTCAATTTACATCATAAACTTAGATATACCCATGAGGCCTTAATTTTAAGAGATCAAAATGAATAATATTTAAACACTACAGCTCCTATGACTCTAAAAAATGAATCAATACATCTAAGCACATGGTAATTGCCTTACAGTTACAATGCTAGAATTAATGAAGCAATTTGCTATTATTAGTCTTATTTACAAGAGAAAAAAAAATAATTCTATAGGTATGTGACAATGGGGGAACCTCCAGCACAACTGGAAAAGTAGGTGGTGAATATTAGCAATAATATGAGAAGCTCAGAGTACATAATGAGGAATGGACTTCTGATTTTATAGTAACAATAATAGAATTTTAAGTGCCCTTTTTCTAACAGTTTAGTGTAGTATTACATAAAACTTGTAAAACAACAAAAAATTGTCTGAGATATTCAGCTAAAGTATTAATTTTTTTTCCTGAAATTATTTATTCTCATTTCCTTTATTTAATGCTCTTAAGAAGAACCTTGATCATTGATCCCTATGCTTTTCACATTCCTTTAAGACATTTTCTAGTCAAACTTTTTGCAGAAAACAATAATTGTATGGCACTTAGAAGAAAACCTTTACATTTTATATATCAGTACATTCTCAATATTGTGATTATATGCTAATAATTTAATATTCTTAAAGAAATGTTTGAAGTTATCACTATTTGTCGCCCTGGTTTCTAGAATCTTTTAGCCTTCTGATATTTACATTCTAGTTACACGCTTTCCCATGCTTTGTTCTG
>JACBWW010000005.1:46892050-46956968 GCA_020086605.1 Lanius collurio
GCCCTGTCTCTTTTGTAAAACTATAAGTAGTGGAGTCAGATAATAAATTTCCTCTTCTCACCCTCACCTTCAGCTGTGTGAACACGTGCGTGCATTCGTGTCCTACCGCGACAACTATTATCTCTAGTTAACATTTTTTGTATAAAAATAACAAGAGCTAGCAGAAACTTTTGGGAAAAGTATTTTATACTGTAATTTTTGGATGAGTTTACAGCTAAAAAAAGAAAAAGTATTTTGTTGTTTTGCTCTTTTAATCATCTTTTAATACTTGATATTATCATTTCTAAACTTTTGGTAGGTAATTCCATACTCAATAATTCATAAAAGTACCAGACAACGTTCTTATTTCTAGGTTATGAAATGTTTGTGTGTGTGCTCATGGCCCTTCTGATTTCTGTTTCTCTGTGTTGAATTATCTCACTGAGAATGACAAAGAAAGCCTTGGTTGCCAGGCCCTGTCTCTCTGTTTGGTGTAATCTGTTCCTTGGTGCTGTTCCTGACTGCAAAGGAAGATTCTCAGTGTGACACCTTTGTTTTCCTGGGTAGCTGAAGATCTTTTGAACATGGATTTTCCCATTGCAGTGCTATGACTCTTAACTGTGATCCAGTAAAATAAAATAATTAATTGGTATGTATCCATATTGAATCTTCAACACAGACTTGAGATAAACACGACAGCCCAATCAAAATTAATAAGGAAATAAAATTTATTATGCGGCTGAAAGATCGGTCACAAAAAGCCACGATTGAGAAAAACAGTTCCGAGCTCGGGGTCGGAGCTGGGTGAAGCAATGAGCCTGATCTCTGTCACATCAGACCTCCCTGATTCACACCAGCTGTCTGGTTTGGGTTATTTTTATACAATTTTTGGGGAGTGTCCAAACCCAGTCCATTCTTCTCGCTCTTTAACATATTCATAGGGTTCTTCTTTCACGGTGCAGGACTGGACAAGGGGTTTCCTGGATGTGATGAATTGCCCATCTCCAATGATGAATTTGTCCATCTTCCATTCCTGGAACCCACAATGGAGTTCCCAGAACCTACAATGCTTTAAGGACTGAGATGTAGGTATCAGAAGATAGTGATCAAGTCATCATCATCATCATCAGGGTAGCATTAATGTTCCTGTGATGACAGCTGGCTCCACCTGGGTGGACTCTTTGCTCTATTGATTACTTTTGTGTAGAAAGAATTTCCTTTGCAACTACTCCAGTGTTGTGAAATTCTTTCTTCAGGCTGTTGGGGGGGTTTGAAACTCTTGCTCTTTGTATTTTTATCTTAGTTCATATTTATACCTAATAGCACGAATTACAGACTTCATTTATAACAGACTTAACAAGTGTACACGTCCTGTGCAGAGTTATAACTTATCCTGGTCTGTATTTAACTATAAATAAATAGAAAACACCTAGGAGACATCTTGATATATCATCTAGTTTGGCTTTAGTAATGCTATTCCAAAGGACATTGTTCTAGTCCAGTCTTCTATATTTCAGTAATAGAAGTTAAGCAACTTTCCTAGGTAAATTATTCCAACAATAACTATTTTTCTATAACAAAATAGTTTATTAATTTCTGTGCTCTCAGACTCCTTTCATAGGTCCTTACGCCTTTGAGCTGTTCTCAGGGTGTGGATAACAGCTGACTTGTCTCCTTTTGCTGACTAATCTCCATTTATTTGTGGTGTTTCATTCAATCTGCCTTTTCATTACGCAAAACAGTTATTTTAATAGTTACTCACAGGTGTTATCCTGTGGGCTGATGTGTGTCTTTGTTCAATAAAACTGTGACTGTGGTTCAGCTTAAGAGCTCTACAACCAAAAAGCTACTTGAACATGCAAAAGTGCTACAGAGCTCAAAGATGAAGGAAATCTACTGCTCAGAAATCCTACCAGCTGAACTCTCCAGACATTTTTCCTGCTGTCTTGTAATATCTGAATTTTAAATGCACAATCTACTTATCAAGCTTTGCACTGCTATATTTGTATATTCATATTGTTTCCTAGATATTGCATTGATATTGATGGCAGTGAGAGTTGCTCTATTGCTGCATTTGCTATCTTAGTATTTCTACCCCAGGAATATCTTTGACACACAACTACTAGAGCTAGTGTCAGTCTGATGCCTGGCAACTGGTGTGAGCTTGCTTGTTTGTGCTGCTTGGGTTTGCTTCCCAAGTCCTCATTTCTCACCCTAAAATATGAGCAGTTGCTGCCTCTTGATTTAGTCATGTTTGTTGTGGGTGTTCATTGCAGTGAATCATCATGAGGTAGGTACCTCAGTAACACCCCATTAGCAGCATGCTTACACAGATATCCCAAATAATTACTGCCTTTAGAGTCTGACAACTCCTTGACAACTGTTAAATTCTGTAGAACTCTGCATTACCTTTTTCAGTGGACATTACCCCATGAAAAAATTTGCATTTAAAAAGGTTTGTGGCTTTCAGAGGAAGACAACAGTTTCTCCTACTAGGTGTGGTTGTTTTCCTGACTGAATTGGATTGTCCATAACACTGAATTCCTCCCTTTTATTCTTAGTTTTGGACCTTCATGTCCTGAAACTAGTTTACACAGTGCATTTGATAGAAACCCTCTCAAACACAGGCTTATGCCACTAAGAAGTTTTTGGTTTGGTTTGGTTTCATTTTTTTTTTTTTTCTTAAGCCAGCCTCTTTTAAGCAAACAAAAATTGGGCTTGACTCGTATACTATGAATCCCCACTGGGTTATGCTGTTTTCATGACTAATTTCTCTCACTAACCACAGCTTTACAGCCTATGACCTTACAACAGCAAGCTGGCTGTAAGAAAACATGGGCTTGTTGTGATGGTTATGCCTTTGCTCATGTTCCAGGTCCCCTGTGGCTTGTTAACTCTCCACACATATACTACTTCAATTGCCTCCAGGCCAACTGCAGTTGTTGAGTTGCCAGGCTTCATGAAAGTACCATGTCTGTACTGGACATTCCAGATTGAAAATAAAAGAAATCATCTTAATTTGTGTTAAAATCAATATAGATTCTTCTCAATTTCACTGTATGAAACAGCATTCTCTAAAGGAAAACAAAATGTTATTTTCAGTCTTCTGCAATCTCATATGCAGACTGCAAACCTACTGCAAATTATATCAACTTTGATATTAAATTATACTAATGACAGGGAATAGGTGACACAACAAGAGACCCAACTGAAAAGCACTGGCATTACACGAGCCATTAACACTTCACCAACTAAAAGTTGCTAAATATGTATTCACATTCAATTATAAAAAAAACACTTTTGCTGTCACTTCACTGGAAACTAGTAACTATATTGTCAAAACCTGTAGGTCTGTCCAATGACTTTAAAAGAAAAGTGCCAGGTTGCCATTCAATCATAAGCAATAACATGTTTGATAGAGCTTCCTCTAAACCTAAGTTTGGCTTCCTTATCCTGCACAGTTACAGAAATGCAGGTCATAACTTTATAATAAAAAAGAAGCATCTGTTATGAAAGAAGAATGTGAGAATAGTCGAAGGGTGGAGGCAAGCTCCTGATATGTAAGCATACATTTATAGGCATATACACACACATTATAAATAAATATATATATACACATACAAATATATTTGTTCTATATGTAATCATTGTCTGAATGCACCACTGCATGAAGTGGAGTAGGTAGTGTGAATTCTCAGATCATTTATCAAAGTCATATAATCTCAAGTTTAATATTTATTAGACGGGTGTATTTCTGAAAGAAGAGCTGAATGATGAGGAAATAGCATGAGCAATTTAGTAGTTAAAGCCTTTGTGAACTCATATTGCATCTGTGACCTATAATGGTGTTGGGACATGGCATACTATAAGTAAGTCATCAAAATGAAATCAAGCACCTTTGATCATTAAAAAACCACATTGCACCGCTTGCTGGAGTACATAAGATGTTAAGCTTGGCCTCTGGACAAGCTTTAAGTTGGGTGATTTAAAACTGAGTAACTGAGATGGAGTAATACTCCTTGCTATTTCTGTATCCACAGGCTCGTTAAAGGAAATTTTTCTTCACTTCTCTGTTGTACTATAATGTGTGCTATTGCTGGCAGGAACTTAGAAATTTTCTCCCATATTCCCACAATACATTAAAACACATATATTTGGACTCAATTTACAAAAGAAGGCCTTTGATATGAGATTAAAATCCTATTTTTATGCAGTACACAAATTTATGCATTGATTTTATGCAGACATTAGAAAATGCATTGAAAACAAATGTTTAATTAAAAATAAAACTCAGATTCAGGTAGCCTTTGTTAGATGTTCAGAATAACATCTCATCTCAATAGGATTAATCTGGGCATAAAATTTATTCATTCAAATTTATCTCTGTCTTGTCTGCTGGTTGTGTAGAGTCAATCAATGCTTATATCTCACACTTATATACAAAATGAAAGACATATTTGTGATACACTTGGTTATTAATAAAAATTACTGATGACTGAAAGGAAAAGTCAAGTTTAAACCAGGAACTATTTCAGTATTTAACAGCCCAAGGTGAATAAATGAAGCAAATATTTAGATTTTTGTGCTCACAAGCAAAATGTTAATTGTGTCACTGAGACACAGAGTGATTTGTTACAAGCAGCTGTATTGAATTAGAGAACCATATTGAGCTTTAAAATTATGGATGTTATATGTTGTCATCTAGGCCAATGAAATACACTTTTCCATTTTGAACTCCAGCAGCAATTTGTTAAATTTCACCACAGGAAGCTATTCTCCAATCACTCTTCAAGACACGACATTCTAATGTTTGAATATTAATTTTAGGTGTAACTGTAGTTCAGCTTTTTCAATCCATACTTGGCTTTTTTTCTTTAATGCAGTAAGTGTATCTGTTAGATGTGAGGGACATAATGTTAACACTATAATGCAAAAATTATATTTTCTTGATAAAAGAACATCCATAGTTATGTGCCAAATTGATGCAACCAGTGAGATTATAAAATAACCATGCTTAGCAGCACTAAAATAGTTTAATTCCCTAATTTGCCAGAAAGAATGCTAGGCCATCCTTTTTATATTTTTCTTTTTTTTTTTTTAATTGGCTTGAGAGCATTAAGCTTTGATGCAGCTGACCTTGATAGCAAATGTTGAATGGTTACACCTAATACAGAAACAATGAAGAGAAGACAGGTAAAAGAGGTAGAACATGACTGGCAGGTGGAAATGAGAAATGCCAACTAATGAAACACTAAGAGTAGGGGCCAAGTTAGTGGGTTGAACTCAAAGATTGAAAGTATGATGTGAAAAATATAAAACAAAAGGTGAAACTTTTGAGTGTTTTGAGCTGTGTAAATCTTTTCCTAGGCAAATAGTAAAGCCCTGGGTGGTTTTGTCACTCATCACTAACTGGGGAAAAAAAAAATAAGGAAACTTATCCTTAGAAATAACACCTCTTAGCAGAGATGTACCTTGAATTATCTGATATTTATGAATAAAATTACCAGAGCTAAGACACTTTTTTCTCAAAGTCAACTTCCATTGCAATTAAGCATTACCTTTACACTGAAGGTTATCAGAATCCATTAATAAAATATATTTCTTCCCCAACAGTTCAAAATTAATATTCTAATAACTTCAATGGTTTAGGTTTATTTGTTTTTCTGGAGTGAAAATGTTTAAAATTTGTTTATATGATTTAGAATATTTTTGGAGTCTTTTTATAAAAATCTGACAATATTATTCAATGCATTAAAATGAGAAGGAAAGGCATTCTTTTTTACTTTTGAGAAAGTTATAATAGGCCCGCAAGCATTCTTCAAGGAGAAAATAAACTCAATTTTCTACAGATATTCTTTCTTTGGAAAAATTTTCTTTTTGTCTCTTTGCTAGGTTTGTGTTTCATCTGAAAAGAAACACACTCAGGTATAGATTGTCTGCCTCATCATAATTCTGGTGCAGTATTGCAGTAAAGAGTACTTTTAAAGGATATCTCCCATTTTAAGGCAGCAGTAATACTTTCTGTGATCTGGATTTTACTTTTTACAGCGTATTCAGATACTGGCAACACTAAAGATATGAGACCTTTAGGGTATTATCTAATAATTACAGTGCTTTACCCTCTGCCTACAGTGTCTAAATCTATTTACATCACACCTTATAACTCTGTCATTCAAAGGTAAAAGGATGTAATTTTATTTCTGTAGCCTTCTGCTTAGTGTGAGCTATGGTTGAAAAGCAAACAAGTTGTAATTTTGCCTTTAGAAAAGCAAAGGGCAAGACTGCAGAGAGATGTCTATTACCTCTACATGAACGGATGGATCCACACCAACACGTCATGCAGGGCCACCTACGAGAACAAGAGGCAGTGGGGTTTTGTTCAACACCAACTAGCTCAGAGAATATTACAAGGCTGGTCAAGTGTATGGTAAACTGCCCTGAGCAATGTAATTTCATAGTCTTAATTTTTTTAACCGTTAAAAAATTAAGGAAAAATAGATAAGAAAAGTGAAGAAAATGGCTACTTGAGAGAAACAGTTGTGCCAGTCCATAACCATATACATGTATAAAACATACTGTCATATTAAACCAGTTATGTCCTTTCCCCTTGCAGCAATTAGTCCAAGTTAAAACTAAGCTTTTGGAGTGGATTTATTCTGAGGTTTATCCTTACTGGTAATTCCTATATATCATTCATCTGAGCAAGAAATACAAAATGTCACTTCTCAGTCATAGCTCATTGTTCTGAAAGATATAGTACTTTTTGGTTATGTAATAGATTAAGTATATTCCATATCAGCAGTTTTATTAAAAAAAAAAACCAAAAAAAACCCTAACAAAGTCACAAGCAAGCCGTTTTCCTATTTTACATGCACAGCTAATGCCATTTTGAAATCTTCTGCTGAGGCAGCTGCTGAGACAGCTGGTTCTTTCCCCTTCCAATGATAATACTTCACTCACGCTTTGGGACTGTAAAACCTTTGCAGATAGGACACCCAATTTAAGCTGCTCTGCTCCTTTTATCATTTCTCTCCCTGCTCCCAATGACAGGGCTTGCCCTGACCACTATTTTAGTTTTGTTAACAGGTTTTGTTCCTTCAGTTCTTAGTAAAAATATGGCCAACACTCTCAGGCTAATACAGTAACCTTCAACTTATGAGAGACTGACAAACAATGTTTCCTGGTCTCCATCAGTAGCAATCTCTAAAACAAAGTTTTCTGCCTCTGTCCTTTCTTTGCTCTTATTTTCTATCATACCAAAGCTAGAAACCATTGCTCAGTTCATGTTGGCCACCACTTAGGCATGACCTGCAGTTATGTGATTTAAATTCCCAATGCTACTCCAGTGAAAAACTCTTCTCAAATCATGGTGATAACAGAACCAGTCTCCCACAATAAAACAATAGATGTAAAATAAGGGTGTCTTGGGATGCCCCATTGGCCCCTTCATTCACCTCTCTGATTTTGAATTTGAAATTTACTTCAGAATTTTAGTTATGTAACTCCGTAATTATCAGGTTTCTACCAATGTGTATATGTGTTACTAAAATATCATAATAGTTGTGAACTGATTGAGGAAATATTTCAAAATCATAATTTACCATTTTATACCTAATTATATGTCATCAATTTCACTGCTACCAACAATTTAGCCTAAATGAATAACCATATTCCAAGTGTTTCTGTTTTACAGATCCATAGTTAGGAGTTATAATTAAATTATGGTTAAAAACTTAAAATAAAAAAAAAAATATATATTTTTATATACTAGATGTTTAATATAGCACTTAGATTTCTTTTAAAGACATATGTTCATTATATCAGAACAGGTATTCTGTTTTTCCACTCCAATCCATTTTAAATTTAATTTTCTGCTAACCTAATTTAGAAATATAACCTCACAAAGACTTAGAAACAAACTTCAAAGAAAAAGGAAAACTGCTAAAAGTGAGTTTTAAAATGTTACGAGCATCTGGACTTTTGTGTTATGGAAACAGATGGGATATTGATCAGCATTTTTTTCAGAGTGGGCAGCACCTGCAGCCTACAGGGGGATAATACACTCCAGCTCCTGTGGGAGATACCCTGTAGATTGTCAGCATTCTCAAGATGTAATTCTGATAACCTGTATCAAAAGAAAGGTTGATTTTCATACACCTAGTATATTTCTAAAATCCACCTTGGGAATTAATCTAGTCACAGATGGGCCTGATCCAGCAGCAGTAGAAATCAGTCAGAAGGTTCTCACTGAAGTGAGTAAGCTTTGAACTTGACTATAATTAGAATAAGCAAATGCGTATTTTTCCATGAAACAAGGCAGTAGTGCAATAAAAGAGTGGAAAGTTAATCGTACACTTGAAATTGCAGCATGTGGTTGAATATTAAATATTATGTTGCTCCCTCAACAAAATCCTGAGATGCTTCACCTTAATGAATTATTTTGCACCGTGTGGCTTCAATATTTTGCAGAGAACATTTTGCATTTTGTGTTCAAAGACCACCTAATTTGAAAGAGTACTACAATAAACAACAACATATATAAACATAAACACAGGACTAGTCAGTGATATTTTGAGTCTGTTACAGACAGACTTGTTTGTTATTATAATGCTATTTTTATCATTTGTATACTTGTTTATTTTATCCAACTATGATTTAATGAGCTGTATATATGAGCTATATAAGCAGGTAAGCCATGTATAGTTTAATATCTTCCTGCCTTTCTGAAATAAAGTACTGGGCAATAACACTGAATACTATATGTTATGACCCTTGTAGTTTGAATCTCTGGCACTATACTTTATATTCTCTCCAGAGCATTCATAGAGGAATGTAAATACAGTTCTTAGGATATGTATTGTACATAGGCAAACTACATCATATGGTAAAAATGCAAAGATATAAAGTGAAGCCAATGAAAAATAGACTCAATATTGCCATCAATGGGCAGAATAAATGGGTTTAAAACGCCATGTTTAAACAAATGGGAAAGCATAAGTGAAACAGTCATGTGTGAGAGGCAGTGACACTGAAGGCACTTGGAGCTGTAGAGGAGAGGAAGGATTAAAAGCTGAGAGGACCGGGTTCAACACTGAATAAAAGCAATTACACACTTACTTAATCAGTTGTAAACTGATGAAATTGGGAAAGCCTCTAATCATTTTGTTCTGAAAAAGGGGACAGTGATGCCCTTTCCCCCTCAGCAACAATGACACGCTCAGAATCAGTATTCTGGAGTGATCCTTACTTAGGTAAAGTGCAGAAAACATTCTTATAACTTCCCACAAAAGTGAGTAGCATCAGTTTTCACAGTTTACCTCTTGTTTCAATTGAAGATCACTTAAAAATATATGACTGGACCTAATGAAAAGCTTACAAGGGTGGTAGACATGAAAACAGAATTTAGAGGTCTAGTTCACAAGTTTTAGAGCAGATTACTAAATCGTACCTCAAGGCAAATCTTCATTACTCAAACTTTTGCTGACATTCACAGTGGGAATACTTTTCCCCTCGCTAAACAACAAATCTGTTCCTGCCCATTCTGCTATGCAGCCAACAGTGCTTTAACACAAGAATTCCCTCTGTTTTTCCCTCTGCATGGGAGGAAAAGCCAATCCATCCAGGAGCTCACTTAATGACAAGCTGAGTGCCAGGGTGTGTTTTCCAGGGTAGCACTATGTATACAAGGGGTCAGCAGAGAGCAGTTATGTGCTCTGGCTTCCCTCTCGGAAGGCTGGCCAGCTGTCTCCCAGCATAATGTGCACATTGAGGCAGCTGGACAAAGTATTTTGGAAACATATGGGAACAACATATGTGTTGTTACAGGTCACTTGGTAACTCATGCTGTGGAACGCCTTTTAATTCCTGCACGTGGACTTGTGCCCTGGAGATGAGTCTGTGGTGGCTTTCCCCCGGGAAATCAACTGATAGGCAAGGGTTCAGCTCTGCCTTAATTCAATATTTAGCAATATGTTGAGGAAGTGGGTAAGTCTGGCAGGAAAAGTTATCAAACAAAAGAACTGGGAGCCAGGTGTAACAAGAGATGAATGAACAGCTTTGGTCTCTGAGTTGTACTTCTGGAAAAGAAACTTTTGGGTGTAAAGAATTTTTGCTTTCTTTTTTTAACATAGTTTTATTCCATTTGAAAATTCTTCTACACATTTGTTCAACTGGCATATTAGAAAATACTACAGCCAACTAAATTGCTGCAATTCTATTTATTGAAAATGCATTTTTTCTATTCTTGCCAAATAGTAAGAATATTCTTTTCCTAAGTGCACCACTAATTTCACTCTAACAACCTATTAGTCATCTTACAAATGTGATCCCTTCCAATGGCATAATGTCCTTTTTTTAACAAATTTTTGGAATAGAAAGAGATGTTCACAGACAATGAATACCTGATATTTTGTCTGAGTCATGCTCTTCATTCTGTCTTGTTTCAGGAAGGGTCTAGAGCAGGTTGAGAAACAATAAGTATCCCACTCACACACAAAAAATGCTTGGAAGATCTCAACTGCCCAAAGATCATAACTGCACATTCTATGTACAATAAGGTGCATATGAGTTATTTTATTTCATGTAATCTAAAAAATCCTGAATATATCTCCAAAAAGGAATGGGGATGCCTGTGTAAGAAAAATAAAAAAAACCCAAGGCATTATTATTGCCTCTGCCTTTAAATGTGGGTTTTCTCTAATTAATGTGTAGAAAGCAAAATATTTATGATATTATTTTCTAATTTCTATTTTCTAATGCATGTTTTTATTTTATTTCCATTTCAGATTTTTCCCAGGCATTTTTTTCCCAGAGATTGTTTTTATGCCTGTATTGAGTAGGTAGAAAGATAATTTTCTCCCTTGGGAATATGTAATTTACAATAATTGTTTTTGTTTGGTTCCTTGGTTCATCTTTTGTTTTTTGTCATTGATTCTGTCAGTTCTTTATCCTGCACTGTGCTTTATATTATAGAGTGCATTTCTAATTTTACAAGTGTTTATTGTTTCCGTTAGCGTACTGCAATTTTTTTACAAAAATACACAATACAGACTGAAATAAATCTGTTCCCAACTCTGTAACTTCTCACCCATACATTTTCCCTTGTATATGTAAGTCATTACAATAAGCTCAGAAATATTATTCATAAAACTAATTAAATACAGGAGTTTGAACTACAACAGTACCTTACCCAGAATTCCTCATGTCTGACAAATTTGGGTGCAATCATTTTCTTTGGGAAGAAGGAGGTTTTGTTAACATTTCATCTGGCTGAAGAAGGTAGAAAGAAATCCAAAGAATAATCAAAGAGGGACATAATAAGTTAATGTAGCTGCAGAGTGCATTTCAGGCATTATGACCATATGTTTAGCTTCATAAAGTCTGTATCTATAAAGCCCTAACAAGACATGAAATTTTTTATGTTGATGTTTGCAAATTGAGGCTACCACTCCTTGCCTGCTCTCCAGCAAAGGAACTGTTCTTCCTGCCTTATCTCTGTTATCTTTTTTAAGTTATTGAGAATGGAAGCTCTATGGGTTACTAATATGATACCCCAGTGCACCGAGAACTTTGTGTTTTTGACTGACAACCAATATGAAAGTAATCACTTTTTAATGGCTAAACACACATGCAAACAGCAGGTTCCCTGGGCCTGGGTAATTATATTTCACAGTCAGATCTAGATCCTGACTCTTAGCTGGCTTTCAGTAGCCCATTCAGTGGGAGGAGCTTAGGAAAGAAAAGAGACTTGTGAAGATGTTTACAGAACATTTTTATGCCTGGCGTCAGGCAGTCAGTTGTTAGTGATATATATTTGTTTATTTTAGCCTTTCAGAAAAATCCTTTAAAATTAAAAAATGCAATCTCTGACTTGCAAATGTGATGAAAAAAATAAGAAGACAAGTAAGAGAACAGCTAAACCAGTGTTCAAATGATGAACGATACAAACTCTTTAGTTAAAATGAGGACATATAATTGGAATAATTTTCACTGGTTACAGATCAAGAATGAATAAGTAAATCCTCCCTTTAAAGTCAGAAGTTCTGTAATATATCCAATTTTTCATCTTCAGTTTTGATTCATTAAAACAACAATGAAGCCCTAAATATTCTTGAAGTAAAGAAACTAACAATTGGATTTTTCTTCTCATTTTCAATGAGAAATTACTGGTTATTTTTAAATGCTTTAATTTTCTTTTTTTGTTGTTGTCCTTAACACTATTTCTAAGCATATGCATTCAGAATTTCTATCCCAAAGATTCACATAACCTTGTTTTCCCAAAGTAAATTAAGAAATCTGCAATTAATTGTAAAACCAGCACTGTTTTCTAGGACTATTCTATGGCTTCCAATCAAAAAAAATCCATAGCCAATTAAAGTTACATCTTCTTTTAATACAAGTTCAAAGATTAATAAAATCACTCAAACAAAAAAAAAAAAAAACAAAAAAAAAAACAAAAAAACACACCAAACCAAAAAACAGCAATAGCAAAAAGAAGGAAAAATAAAAGCTACCATGAAGAAAAGAATAAAAAGACCCTTCTGCTCAAATGGGCTATGAAAAGTATCTCCAGTTGTATATTAAACTTGAGAATGCTCAAGTTCTCCTGTAACAGCTGTTGGTTTAACAGTGGAGTATCTGCGCTTATTTAAACATTTCTTATTTTGTCAGAGCAAATCAAAAGTTCACAAAAAAAGCAGAAATCTTCCTGTGTTCAATTCGCTTTGAACTATGCCAATATAATTAAAGAAAGAAAAGGTCTAAAACCTCACCAACAATAATTTCTTTGTTAAACTTCATTAAAGGCGTGTTCAGTTTCTATTTACCTCCTCCACCCTAAGTTTTGGAGCCTAGTTTGAAGGAAAATCATGAAGTTCCTTCTAAGATAAATGTTAATTATTAGTTAGCAGAAACTTCTCCTGTCCATGTCTGCAAAATAGTTGAAATATTTGCAGTACATTTCAATTACAAGATAATGTGGACTTCACATTACTCACATTCTCTTTAAATTTTCTGAGCATTCTAAGAGAGTTTTGCTGAATTCTTTGAGCATTTATGCTGTTATTATAAATTTTTCCTTTTTTTTCTGTAGAAATACATAAAAATAGCCGATGATATCTGTAAAACCTGTATTTTTCTGAAACATAAAATAAGCATGAAAAGAACATTATAAAGAAAGAAGTAGGCATAGTTAAGTCTTAGCTTCATTATCTTGTTATCCCTGAATCTGGGAAACATTTATTCTAATAAGTGGAATTTTCTGTCTCATTTCTTGTCAGCAGTGAGCAGTGAATGTTCCCATAAAACCCAAAAGTTATTTTTGTTTCCTGAAACCATTAGAACATTTGAAATTAAACTTCTATTGGTGTGTGCATGATGGATTAGTCATGCCACTTTTAGAAACAATAAGTGTTGTGAATTTATTCCATTGCACATGGCCTAGGAGCACATACCCTTTGAGGATGAAGTACCATATGTTTGATTTGATCTTTCTTTTTAAAAAACACCCAGCATTTGTAGGTGAATGAAATAATGAAAAGTTTAAATGAATTTTGAAATATGGACAGTAGACTGCAGTGTTCCCTGTTGCTAGAAGGCAGTAAAGTAATAAACTAGATAAAAGTAAAATTACCTACATAGCTCTGTCAGTAATCACCTTGCAAAAACAGGGCTGCTAATTTAACTGTTCCAAATACCTGTTGTCTACATGTTTCTGTAATGAAGGAAGTGCCCTTTTTGGATGAATAGAAGTGTTTAGTTTTTTTTTTTTAATCTTCTGTGAAAAAACACATAAAACTACATTGAAGTCTCAACAATCCTTGGATGATAATTCTCTCCACACATTTTGCTTAGCTGCTGATGACAGAGTCACAAGATCCTCCTAAGTTTTATTAAAGATGTTTTGCTAATCTATTAATTCTTAGCCACAATTTAGAATTTTATTTTTTAGCTGAGTGTTTGATCAGTGGTACACAGGGGTATATGGATCATATGTATGCATACCCCTTTGTCTACAAAATATCTAGTACACAACTTCTGTAAAAAATATTAAATACAAAGGTGGTAGGTTTGGCAGAAAATATCTTGTCTATTTATTTTTCTTTCAAATGTCACTCTGTAACTCTTGGTAAAATGATTTCTTGCTCTTGTGTCAGAGAAGCAAAATCCTAGGCCCCAAAAGAAATCAAATTTGTCATTGTATTTGTGATGCCAAGTTCAAATGGTACTGTAATGAAAACAGATATAATGAGCTTTTTGTCATAAAGGCTGATAATAATCCATAATCAACAGCAAATTATACAGGTTTTGCACTGGCATTTTATTAGACAGGGAGACAAGACTGAAAATCACTGAACTATGGTTTGAACTGTAGCTAGAACTGATTTTCTGATTTCTGAGGGTTTTGATTTAAGTTAAATTTCATAAAGAAATAGGAAAACGTGGATGACGTGTAATAGAAACCTTTTGCAGTCTGAGATACCTGAAGACAAGATACTCTATATGCTATTTAAGTTCTCAAAGTGTGTTGCAATCTAAAACAACAGTTTGAATGGAATTTTACTGCAAAGAATAATCTGTAAGTTTATTTTTGCTTAAGTAACAGCTTTCTACCACAACTTCTAAGCATTTCACTGAGATATGTTAAGAAAAAGAATTAAGAGGCTGATGCTAAAAAACTGGTTGTTACAGCTTACTAAAATATACAGTGAGATTTTCATTTGTACAGACCCAGAGAGATGTTCAACTCCCATGAAAAATATTTCTAAATATTTCTTTATTTGTTAACTAAAACACCACATGCAGTAAAATACAACCAAAGCATATTAATTGTGCTTTATATTCTCCTCCTCTCAAGAATGACAGAAGCCTATTGATGCTATCCACAGCAGCCTTTTGTGAACAGATGAGTATGAAGACCATAGACATGCTAGATCTGTCTCACTCTTTACAGGCTATTAAATACGGAAAAGCAACTCTGAAATATTCCCTTCTAGAAGTTTTGAAGTTGTCTGAATAAAAATGTTTCTTGAACTTCTCTTCCAAGCATCCCTGGTGCAGAGCTTAGTGTCCAATAAAAAAATAGCTCCCTGTGTTTGACACTGGAACCTTGGATTTAGCACAAGATATTACCCATGTATCTGAATGAATATTAGAGTGAAAAACATGGTCTGATTCAGCTACCAATAAATAAACCTGTAGAATCCTCTGAAGTGCCCAAGATAACCAAAATGTACATGCAAGGAGCTGGTAGATGTGATCAAAATATATATGTAAGGACCTAAGAACCAAATCCTTGAGGAGCAACAGGTGGAAGTCAGGCAGGATGTCCCTGGGCATCTCAGATCTTACTGGAGGCCTGTATTGAAGAAATTGAGCTGAACAGATAGTCAGTGAAATGAAGCTTAGAGGTCTTTTAAAGTGACACAGGAAACAGAGCATTCTGGCCTGGAGATGTTCATCCCTTCTGGCAGGGCTTAACTGGCTCAACTGTGGAAGAGTGGCTGATATGGGAGGCAGCTTTCATCTCTTAGAAGGTGTCACAGACATCAAAGGTCCCCAAAATGCCCCCTGCCTCATTACTGGGGCCTTCCACCAGAGAACTGCACATGATCCACAGTGTTGCAACAAATCCACAGCATTGCATCAGGCAGTATAAAACTCCTGGGGGAGCTGGTGGGCATTCCCATGTAAACTTGAATGTTTGCTAATTGAACTCTATGTTTCATGGGCTTCCCCACCCCCAATGGATCAAGACAGTGACCATCACTTCAACAACAGACATCTAAGCTGCAACAATCAAGCCATGTTCCTGGATCCACAGCTAGTGATATATTTCTACTCTTCTCCCTCTTTCCCTTCTTTTCTTTTCCTTAAACATTTCCTTATAGTGCTATTTTTATGCTTTTATATTGCTATATAATCAAAATGGCTACATATCTCCATTCCACTGCAGTCAAATTATGCTATAAAACCCCCTACAGATATATATATGTATATGTATATATATGTATGTACTTATATATACACACATATACATACACATATAAACAGCAGCCATTCAGAGTTTTTTCACTCTAATCTGCCCCAAAGGATCTATTAAAAAGAACCTGAGTTACTCGTGCCTTCAGGACTGGGTCATAGCAACCATTCCATTAGAAAAAATATTCATTGTAGTCTTTAAATGGTTGGGATCAGAAAGAAAGAAGTATATATGACATATCTTTCGGCACTTACTGTAATTAAGTGATATTTCTGTTGTAATATGAAGTGGTGTAATTGCACTCCTACAATTAAGGGATAACTCTCCAGGTGGATACTCCTTCCAAACTTTTTTTTTTTAATAATTACACTGCATCCAAAGAAATAATTACACTGGAGGAGAGAAATTACCCTATTATGGCAATATTTGTGTTGAAACATGGGAGAGTTATACCAGTATAGCAGCAACAATGTAGTTGTGTAATTCTGCTGGGTGATGGCCCTAAGCAGACAAGTCTGGGAGTCTGACATATCTCTCATCAACAGGATAGTGTTTCTGGTAGGGATTCAGTCATGGAGTTACTAGGCTGGTGATTTCCCTTTTCTCTGTCCCATGGTCAGATTCATCAGACACCTGGAAAGAAATTTTCCAGGCTAGAAAAATGTTAAAGGAAACAGAATTTTTATTGGTATTCATGGAATACTCTGTTCATCATTACTGCTTTTCAAGTGTTTGTTTGTATCCCATGAAGAAGATGAGTGGGCACTGGTGTCATCTTCAGGGTTTTAGGCAATATTGACCTAATGAGGGTCATACAGAATCACAAAATCACAAAATTGTGGAGGTTGAAAGGTACCTCTGGGGTTCACCTCTCTCAGTCTCCCTGCCTAATCAGGTCCACCCAAAGCAAGTTGCCCAGGACTGTGAGCAAGCAGCCTTGGAAACCTCCAAGCGTGGAGGCTGCACAACCCTCCTGGGCAGCCTGTGCCAGCACTGTCACCCTCACAGCACCAAGGTGATGTTCCCTGATGTTCAGAAAGCACTGCCTGTGTTTCCCTTTGTGACTATTGACTCTGGTCCTGACCCAGGGCACCACAGGAAAGAGAGTGGCTCTATTTTATTTACATCCTCCCTCCCCCTGAGCATCCTTTTCTCTGGGCTGTATGGTCCCAGTTCCCTCAGGCTTTCCTCTGAGGAGAGATGCTCCAGTTCATAAATTTTGGCTTTTATTGGACTTTCTCCAGTATGCCTGTCCTTCTTGTGTACTGGGGAGCCCAGAACTGGATAGAGTACTCCAGATGTGTCTCACCAGTGCTGAGCTGAGAGACAGGATCACTTGCTTGTTTCTTGTCATCCTGTGGGAGAGCAAATATTTACTTTAAAATATATTTAAATCATTACACTTAGGACCAGACACGCACGGTAACCTCAAATCTGCACAGCATTAGATGTGGACTGTTTTTCACACTATAATGAACAGATAAAGCCAGTAGCACCTTATTTAGGATGTTTATTGTGAACACATATGGCTTAATATGATTCACACACATTATTCATTTTATTTTTATTATTGAGTGAGGGTTGATCAGTTAGCCTTGTTTTGATTTGTTCCATTTGCAAGATTGCAGATTTCATTATAAAGATTATGTTACAGTAAGAGAAGCAAAAAAGATATGAAGCACATCCATCCTATATTTAGCATATTATTCAAACATACCACTGTGAAAAATAAGTGTCGTTTGATCTCCGTGGTGAGTTCAAATGAAATTCAATGCATTTGAGATTGCATCTTTTTGCATGTGTAACATATTAACTCAAAAGGCATTGGAATGAGCACCAGCAAAAGAACTAAAATTCACCTGCAGGATCAGAAAATAAGTCAAAAGTTGTTTGAGTTGCAAATTGAGAAAAGATGTCTTTTGATTTATCTTATTTTTTACGTCCTTTAGCAAGGTGAAATAATAGCATATTATCACAATAGAGAAAATAATGCTACTGAATTCAGAAATCAGTTACAACAACTGAAAGAAAAGGACATCAGAAGCAAATATTTACAGGAGAAAAACTCATACTTTTTGTTCTGACACATTTTTGGCACATAGGAAGCCATTTTACCTGATAGGCTTTACCCAAAAAACCTTTAATTTGTGAGTTTTAAAACCCTACATGTCATAAATGTGCTAAGTATAAATCAACACCCATTACTAGCCCTCTGATCTTATTCAAGTAATTAAACTTGCTATCATCTTTTATCACTTTCTAGTAGGTACAAAGCTTTATCACAAAGCATGCACTTGAAAGATGAGTCAATGTATGTAGCTTCAAGTTTAAGAGTATTCAGAAGACTGAAAGACTAAACTTTTTTTCATTATAAGTTACCTAACTACAGACTTCTAGTGGTCCACTCTTAAAACTAAATTCCTTAGTTTCACTGGAAGGGACACAAATTAACCTTTAGTTTGTAATACTCACCTATTTAAAGATCTTTTTCCCTGAAATACTTCAAAATATTTTTTGCATGTGATATTTCCTAAACCAGCCAATCTCTCACAGAATCCATTATTTGTTCTATTGTCATTATACATCAGCATCTTGCACATTTCTGAGTAAATCCAGTCCTTATAAAGAAAAAAAAAACCAAAAAACCCAAAAAACCAAAACAAACCTTGGAGGTGAAATGACAGGAACAGGGGAATAAGGTTATCTCTCTCAAGCAAGTAATCACAGATCGCCTTTCACCATGCTCTTCTGTACTGATTTATGAACTCTGTGCAAAGCCCATGGCAAACAGTTACAGTAACACAGAGAAGTCCCCTGGGGCAGCCCTGGTGAACCCTGCAGCCCTTCATAAGCTCTGCTCTCTGAGGTTCTGTACAGTTAGTGCTGGAGTGAATACATCTGGGATAGATTTAGACCAAGTTTATTTCCAGCGGAGCTGTCCAACTGTTCAACACTTATTGAAAATCATTCTTATCCTTGAGATAACAGTGATTTATTTATCATTTTCCAATAGATAGAGACTCATGAAAGGAATCATGATTCTGTGACAATTAGGAGGAAAGAAAAATATGGAGAAAAAAAAGGAAATCCTCAAAGTAAATGGCAAGCTGAGAATGTAAACTAAAATACTGTTTATAAATTTCCTCCAAGGGCTGTTCACTATTTTCCAGGAGTGTATTTTGTTGAAGATGTTACCTTCAATAAAATGAAAAAACAGGAAGACATGTGATGTGTTATATTTCTTACAAGCTAAGAAGGATGGAATCCTCCTGCTGTCCTCCCTGAGAGCAGATGGCAGCACAGCAAAACACCAAAGTTCAAAGAAGAGACTCAGCTGCCCTTGGCATGAGGCTGCAGAGCTGCTGTAGGAACACTGACCACTCCCACACACTCTGGCACTGCCAAGACCTCTTCTTATTCATTCTGAAGTGCACCTTACTGCAAACACTGCACAGTTTGTACAGTTTAATCCTGCTGCATTTCCTTACTTTATTCCCTGATTTATTAATGGGCAGAGGAGAAAAATAGCATGACAAATACACTCACTATTGATGTGTAAAGTTGAGGCAAAAATAGATAAATCTGCTATGTGGGAAAGAAGAAGGAGCTAGAAGAAGTTGTATCTCCATAACTGCACATTCACTGAACTCTTCCACAGTGTACTGTGCTTTCCTACTGTATGCTATTTATCCAAATAAAAAAGTACATTTGTGTGTACTTCATATTTTTATATGATAAAGAAATTGCTTGTTTCAATATGAAATATTTATTTTTCTGTTCCTTCCAGTATTAAAAGTTCACATTTTTACTTGTCAATTTAACAGAATGATTTTATAAAATCAAAAAAAATAAGAGCCAAAAAAGTCTTGGATAGATAGTCTGTTAAATACCTATTAAAAATATTTCTTATTTAAAAAAAATAATTAATTTCTAAAGTAAAATATTTCTTTTTAGAACTCTTGACTTTAATGTGCATTTCATGTGTGCCTCGATTTTGTATTAAAGATAAAACTATTCCTTTACTTTAGTGAGATATCAGAAAATAAATCCATGACTTGTATTTGCAGAAAAATTAGAGAAAGAATTACATTCACTTTCTTGAAAAAACAGTATAGCAAATAAAATGATATTTAAATCTTCCACGTAATCACTCTTTATAGTATTTCTACTCTGGTGGAAAGTAAAAAAAGAAAAAGAGATAAAGAGGAAAAAAAAGGAAAAAAAATCCACAACTTCATAGATTTATAGAGTCATTTAGTGTGGAAAATATCTTTTAAGATCATTATCAACTGTTAACCCAGCACTTCCAGGTCCAGCACTGAACTGTGTCCCTGGGCAGCCTGTTCCAGTGCTTGGTAACCCTTGACATGAAGAAATTTTGTCCTAATATCCAAACTAAACCTTTCCTGGTGAAATCAGAAGCCATTTACTTTTGTTCTCTTTCCTGTTACCTGAGAACAGACTCACTGCCACCTGGCTAGACCCTCCTTTCAGGCAGTTAATGAGAGCAGTAGGTGATCCCCTGAGCCTCCTTTTCTCTGGGCTAAACAATCCCAGGTCCCTCAGCCACTCTTCATAAGACTTGTGCTCCAGACCCTTTACCAACTATTTTGTTCTTCTTTGGGCACACTCCAGCACCTCAAAGTCTTTCTTGTTATCTTATTTCAGTTTTATTTTGTTGCTATAGCTATGAAAAAAACAGAGGAACATATATTAGAGATTATGTTAATATCTCATGGTAGGGAGTTTCCAGAAGAACAACATCCTGTCCACTCTTTATGTGGCAAACATTATGATTTATGAGCCCTCAAATTTTTATTTTTATGTTTATTTTTCCGATTTAAACTTATATTGCCATGCATTCTTGAAAATCAGTTTGAATTTTATTGACTATATTGGCTATGCTACTCCAAAGATACGTCCTTCTAAACACTTGTAGCAATTTAAAATTTAAAATAAAAAAGAACAAGTCATTAGAAACAGATTGAGAGTAGAGAGTAAAGATGGGAGATAGCCAGAAATTAAAACCCCTGATCTGATATACAGATGATCATACTTAGCAGTTCTGGAGCTAGTCATGAAAATATTAACCCAAAAGATTTTTTCCTGTGTATTAAAATAACATCAGAAATCAGAAGTCTTCATTTTATGTAGCATGGTTATTTTGAATTCTAATACAGCTCAGCTATGAAAACATCACCTGTTTCTTTTTAAAACTAAAAATTGCCTGGATCTCAGGGTGGGATCCTGAATTGTGCAGAAAGTCATGGGCAGGCAGGCAGGTAGGAGGAGACATAGGAAAAAAATGTTGAGGTCAACATTTTGATTGAGATTATTTATATCTGCTAGCAGAGAACTAAATTCTAATGTCCCAAAGAGTATGAACAAGAGGAAGATACTTTGATGTAGGTGGAATATAAATAGAGAGGTGGGAAAAAGAGTTTGCTTCCCATCAATTTTAATAAAAGCTTTGACATTCAAAAGTTCTTCTTTAAGTGTAAAGAGTTTACACTTGTTCTGTCTGGCTCAGTCTGCACCTTATGGGAGTTGACTTTGCACCATGGAGCAGGATCCTGAATCCTACACTTTCTGTATTTCTGGAAACTTCTTTCATAGATATTACAAGCAATCGTCTGACCAAAGGCAGGCATCTGAGTGTGGTGTCCTGTAGTAATTCTAGGGTGATATTTAATTGCTACTGTTGACAATAGTTAAAGTGAATAAATTGTTGATTTCTGTACAACAGCTATATAAAACAAGAACCAATTTCAGATTTTAATGAGATATAGACATCTGAGGTTAAGTGAGTCAATGAGTATCAACCAAAATGTTATTTAAAAATATTTGTTTAATAAAATTAACTGCTACTTGTTTGGTAATTGAAAAATGACAGGCAAGGAATTCTTTAGGGTGATATTGTTCTAAATTCAAATTTAGCTTATATTTTAATGCTATATCACAAAGAATAATCATTTTTACTGTGGAAGTTACTATCTTTTTCATTTTGTGAGCCTTTCTGAGACCCTAAAATTGTAGTAATTAGAAAAGCAAAGGACACTTTAGTTTTGACATTAGATTGTCAAAATTAATTTTGAATTAATTAAAATTAATCTTTAAAAAAATTACAATCAGTCAAAAAATGTGATTGTAGGGAATTTGAAATGGAATCTCTTTAACATTATAATTAATTTATCTATTAATTTATTAAATTTAGCAGGATAAACTTTGTGGGTTTTGAACTATAAGCACAGATATTTTTTGTATTTTTTGATATGTAAGGCATGCAGTGATACTTCTACGAAAAGAAATTTATTTCTGAGCTGTAGTGACATTATGCAGAAATGGTGTTATGATGTGTGCTGAAAAAAATTAACAGTACATATAGAAATACATTTTTATGATGCAATTATTCTGTATAAGATCTGCATTGGTTACAGGAGTCATGGCTGTGGTCTGGACATAAAGGACAGGGCACACCTCTAAATCATTATGGAGTTTGTACTAGTTTGAAAGCAAATGAGTGAGAGACTCCAAGTCAGAACTACAATTGAATAGAAAAATTAAAATAAATGCAGTAGTACAGAAACACAGAGAGTCAGGATGATGCCTTTTCCTGGTTTTAAAATCAAGAATCAAACACAGTTAGAAGGGAAAAAGGGATTTTACCTCTGTATTTATTTTGAGGATCCTTAATTGTACCTCATCTGGGTGGAATGTGCTGAAATGCACATGGCAGTGCCCACCCACAAAAGATCTGGTATAACATTATAGATCTTAGTAATTTGCATATCTATCAAAAATTCCCCACTGAGAGGCTTGAATGAGCCCCGCCCTCCTCCAGGGAACCTTCCCCTGGATGGTTCTATCTCAGTTTACAGAATGTGCTCTGGAGAGGACCTTGGGGTCTGGGGCACACTGATCCCTACCTATGAAGCTTCTAAAAGGTTGACTCTCTTAGCTGAACAAACAAGTCCAAGAACATAGGCTAAAAAACCCACTAAGAATACAGATGTTATAAAAAGGTATAAAAGGGATTTAAAAGAAAAGGCAAAAATCATGATGGCATCAGGATACAGCCTGACGCCCTGTCTGGCAGGGTGGTGGCAGCAATCCTGTTAAATGGTGGCTGCAGTCCTGTTAAATGGTGGCTGCTGTCCTCCTGAAGTGATAGATGTGGTTCTGTTGAAGCAGTGATCCTGTAGAAGGGTCTGGTCTTCCTCTGAAGGTCCAGCAGTGGTTATGTAGCTCTTGTCCTCTGGGAATGCAATAGGTAAGGGCTGAGTGTGGTGTTCCAAACCTCAGATTTTACCCAGGTAGGAATGCTCGGTTCCTCCCCATGGGTGGATCATCTCACAACGTGATGATGAAGTTTTATGAGTCATGCAGTGAGGTTTGATAGCCAATTCAGAGAAAATATCCCTCTGGAGGGAGTTATCAGGGATGTCTCACAGAAGAGATAAAGAACACTGCCCCACCTGGTTTTAACAGATGGTCATAGAATACATACTTTTGGTTACATCCTACACTGTAACCTAAGACAAGTTTTAGTTTGTATATGCTCCTTGCACTGTGAAAATATCATCTGGAGAACCACACAAGGTCTGGTGTTTAAAAGATTTGGGAGATCATAATAGAATCGGATTTCTGACTGCTCCAAGTTTTGAAGATTTCTAGTTGTCCCTGGAAATTAATCCCATCATATTTATTATAATGAAGCACAGTACTTCATATGGCTAGATGTAAATTTAATGATTCTTTATGAGGAAAAGCTTTAGGTGCAGGTAGGGGGAATTGTTATCTTCCTGTACTAAAAATTTAATATTTCTAGTGGACATTTTAAAGTGCCAAAAACTTTACGTGACTTTTAAATGTTTGATTGTTTGTAAATGAATTTACACATTATGGGCTTAGATGTTTGGCTTTGCAGGGAGGGTTTTTTCAATGCACAGTGGACTCTAGATTTTCTTAATGCATGCTGGGCTGCAGTGTGAATGATTTGCTATTAGCAAAGGACAATTACCAGTGTCAGTCCAGAGGAGAAAGTTCTTTGCCTAATTCCTAGGTGCAGCTGTTGCTGTTGGTCACACCCAGAAAACCTCTGGATGCAGTTGGAGGAGCACATTCGACCCAAGGAGCTGACCCTTCACTCTCAGATGGATGAGCTCACCCAACTGGCCTTTCACCAGCAGCAGGAAAAATTAGGAACACAGACAAAATTTATAGTGTTGATCTTGCAAGACTGGAGCTCAGTTCTGCTCCTCAGGCTTAAGGAAAGGGAGGGGTTTAAACATGCTGTCAGCAGATTATCCCATCTGAAGCATTTGGAGCAATGATACATTTTACCTGAAAGGCTGAGACAGTTCCTAATTTTTGTGTCCTGCCTGCATGAAGGAAAAAAAAAAAATAAAAGCAGCAATAAACAGGACTCTATTTGCATTTGTTGGTTTTGGTTATTTACTCATTAATTACTGTCAGAGGCATGCCACATTCCTTAAGTGTACTCAAGAATCATACTATAATAATTTTAGCCATTTTTTTCCTGAAGATTATCTGCCATAACATTTACTCTGGGATAAATATAGGCAGAAACCATAATATAGATCTTTATATATTTTTCCGCTCTATGTTTTTTCTTTACTTTACAATTTATTACAATTCCTCTGTGGTCCAAATTAGCTGTTGTACCCTTCTAAGTATAAAAAGCAACTAAAAGAAAAACTGTTATACTTCAGGAATGTTAATCTGTTAAAAGTCTTAATATGCTTATACTAAAACCATGCTTTTAGAAGAGGAGTTCTTATTAAATTAGTATTCCTCACAAAATGATACTTTATATACTTTAGCCTATTTTGCTTTGTTGAAATTCACTTAATTGTGTCTCTAAGAAATTCACAGGGCTATACAAAGGTAGCTATGTATAATTTTTATACTGTTTTTTTGTGTGGATGTAACAATGAAACCTATTACTTGAGCTTATCAACTCTTCTGAACATTTTCACTGCCATTTCAAACATTTGTAAAGCAAATATGAAAAGCAAGCTGTCTCATTATTGATTCCTGTTATTGTGGATTAGTACCGTTTTTTCCAAGCAGTACTGATATAAAGACAATACCTCGGGAAAATAACAAAAGCTTGCCAAGGAGTATCACACATTTTAACATTTCAATTGCTTACAATATTAAATTTGGTACCTGCAATTTTTTTTAATATGAAATTAATAAAAAAAAATATTACATATTATTGTTAATTTTACTCTCTCTCAAGAGGAAAGGAAGGAAGGAAGGATTCCAGGAAGGAAGGATTCCAGGAAGGAAGGAAGGAAGGAAGGAATCTATACTCTTCTGAAAATTGACTATTACTGTATTCTCTTTCTATTTGCCAGAAAATCAATTTGAAGCAAGCCATAATGATATTTTTTTTAAATTTCCTGAAAAGGAAAACTATGAAAATTGCTGGTCGCAGCAACCTCTCTTTTAATTGATGGAGAATATCCAAACTGTCATAGGGAAAATTAAAGTTCTGTCTTTCTGGTCACTCACCAGGCAGCTGTGTTTGGATTTACATACTGATTCTGCATGTTGAGAAAACATCTTGAGTTCAAGGACTGGATGTTTCTCTAGTTACTGATCTGTTTCTAGAACACAAATCCCTCCAGTCCAGCTGACTTAGCTTAGCAGGGTGTCCAGGCCTTCCAAACCTCTGCAATACCTTAAACACAGCCTTTCTGAAGTGCCCAGCTCCCATGCCCCCAATCTATCACGCCTTGACAAGTTAGGGACATAAGGGAAAATGAGTAGAAAGGCAGAATTCCTGTAGGATGATGAGCATTCTGATGATTTTGTGGCAATCAGAAAATCATATAAAATCAACACTGACTAGTAAGTTTATAAAAAGACGTAATGATTTTGCAGGTGGTGTAAATTATCTGTTCTTTGGAATTATCAAATAGAACAAGACAAAAGAAACATGCAGAGATCACCAACTTCATATTGGAAGAACTAAATATATTCCCACTCACAGAAAGTTTAACTGATGTGAGCAGGGAGAAGTAGAATTGTGAAGGCTCCTTTTAATGTTTATACAGCATAGTACATAGGTGTGGGACCATCATTTTCATCTCACTACACGAATTGGTCCATCTGACCTTGGAATCAGAGATATTCTTATTGCAGTGACTAGGATTATAGCCAGTATCCATCTTTAAACTATTTTTAACCAGGACTTTTGGTCAGATGGTCACATCAGAGGGCAGTGATCAACAGCTCAGTGTTTGGATGGAGACTGGGGACAAGCAGTGTTCCTCCCAAATGGGGCCAGGAGTCCATACCAGGATGGCTGCTGTTTAATGGCTTTCGTCAGTGAGACAGACTGTGGGATCAAGTGCACCCACAGCAAGGTTGCAGACAACACTTAGCTGAGCTGTGTGATAAACACATCTAAGGGATTGCAGGCCACCCAGAGGGACCTGGACTTGAGGAGCTGACCCATGGGAACCTCCTGAGTTTCAACAAGACCAAGTACGAAGTCCTGCATATGGCTTGGGGAACCCCCCAGTGTAAACAGAGGCTGGAGGATGAACACATCGAAAGCAGGTCGGGTGAGAAGGACTTGGGGGTGCTGGACATGATCCAGCAGTGTGCACCACAAAACCAGTCATGTCCTGGGCTGCACCCAAAACAGTGTGGCCAGCAGGACAAGGGAGGGCATTCTGTCCCTCCACTCTGCACAGGCAAGACCTCACCTGCAGCGCTGCATCCACCTCTGGGGTCCCAGCACAGGAAAGGCCTGAACCTGTCAAAGGTCCAGAGGAAGGATGCAGAAATGACCTAGGCATGGACACCTCTTATATAAGGAAAGACAGAAAGAATTCATATTGTTCAGCCTGCAGAAGGGGAGGCTTCAGAGAGACCTTGTTTTGATCTTAGAGTACCCAAAGGGGGCTCATAAGAAAGATTGGGACAAACATTTTATCACGGCCTTTTGTGATAGGACAAGGGATAATGATTTCAAACTAAGAAATGGTAGATTTAGACTAGATATAAGAAAGCTGTTTTATAGGTGCAAAAATGACTGTTGGTTATAGGCTTGGATCATGTGCATCCAAGCAAAAATATTCAGAGTATTTTATTAGCTTGGAGATGGAATTGTAGAGAAATCCCTGTGAAGCAGCTTGGAAGAAGAAGTGGAACAGGTGGGAAGAGGAAACTGCTAGAAGTTTGATAAGCCTCTAGGGTTCTTTTCTTCTCTTAGATAAGAAGTTTCCAATTTGTGTTTTCTTTTGAAAAGACAGAGACCATTAGGAGAGTTAAGTGCTGAGCCTCTTGCAACATCTGTGAGGATTTAGGAAGGAAGACTCTTCCCCAAAATGACAGTGTTCAATAAAATCTATATAGCTGTTTGCATATAGACAAGGAAGACTTATGTAACTCAATAAAGATTTTCCTGGTCAATAAGAATGAATATGTAGAAAAGCAAGATATTTTTACAAAAACAAATTATTCATATTTTAGTACTGGCTTTGATTTTATCTAAGCAACACTATAATTTGATCAATTCTTTATGAAAAAAGCTTTAATAAAGAAGTCCTATTAAAACTGTTTTGAAAGTCAAAAAATAATATTTTTTCTGGAATGCTGGCTAGTTGCCAAGTCTTCACTTTCAGTTGGTCTTATATACTACAAGCACCATTACAGTGATTCTTTGGAATACTGATATGGAAAAGAAAAGCAGCCAGGCTCTTGATATTTAATGTGGGATCATACAATTTCCTTTCATCTCAGGATATTCCATGATTCTGAAGCTGACAGTTTTCAATTGTTTGTTTAAAGCTGTAGTATATTTGGCATAGCCATCATGGCATGTCATGGGCATTTTGTTGAAATCATTTGAGGTGGTTACACAATTTCAGATGCTGCAACCTCAATTCCTAAAACATCTCAAGCACCAAGACAGATCTTGTATTTCTTTGACTATTTAATTTCCCCATAAAGGCAGAACTTCATCTTACTGGGAAAGCTGCTGCTCAGCAGATGACTACCTAAATATTCTGAATGAGAATCCTGATTGGGGCATATCTAGTCTAAAGTATTTATTAGGTATTTCTCTTCCTCTGAGATGTGCTGGGGAGCCTGCAAGAAGTGATTCCTTCTGTTAAAGTGATACTTCTATCTCAGAAAGATGGATGGCAAGAAGGCTATAACCTACTGACTATTGGAAAATATATTCTCTGAATACTTGGTTCTTAGACATTCATTAAATTGTGATTGCATAAAATAGGATTTTGAATTGGAATGGAACCTATTCTTTCTTCTGTCAAATAACCCAAAGTTAGAAACATTTTTCCACAAAAAAGCTGCTGAATATCCTCATGGAAGCCACATATATACCCTGATAATGAGAACTTCTTCCCCTGAGAAACAACAATTTTAACTTTTAGTTTCCTCAAACCAAGAAGGATATAATTCTCAGATCTCCCTTTTCCTGTTCATGTGCTTCAATCTGAAGAATATTGTACAAAAATAATAATTAAGCTGTGTTCTACTATTTTTTAATTTACAGGAACAGAAAGACTTCATGGAACACTGTATGTACAACCTGGCTGCTCTTGCCAAGTGCAGTCCCAGAAGGAGAGAGTGACATACATTTGTAATTTCACCTCCACACTCACACTATCTCTTCACAGTATGGAACATATTTTATTTGCATTTGTCATAGCTACTGTAGGTTAACTTTTTTCATAGTGAGTAATATGAAATATTGTCTTGAGTTGATTATTGACTGTGGTGAAACTTCCTGCCACTGTTTGCAAACTGAAATTAAACAGGAAAATCTGCGTCCTTTACAGCTGTATATACAAACATATCTATGTGCAGACTTTGAGGAAGGCTAAACTGTAAATGAGTTCTGAATTAAGACCACCTCTAATTCAACAAAAATCCATCTACCTCTGAAATATATTGTCCAGTCTATAAGTACTTCAGTGTTAACTCTATAATTCTTAAGATAGTTTTCTTCACACATTTGTTAGGAAACCTCAAAACTTCTAACAAGATACCAACCATTTTCTAGGATTTCTTTTCTTGTTAACTTTTCCTACTTTCTGGATGTTATAAATAGTGTTTTTCTTCAGTCCTATGCAACCCAGTTATATTTATGATCAGATGGGACTGATATTCAAAAGCCATCAGGATATGGTTCTGGACAGCCTGGTCTAGCTGGCCCTGCTGGAACTGGTGGGCTGAACCATATGACCCCCAGAGGTCCCTTCCAACCTCAGCCCTCTGTGTTCCTGTGATTTTGTGTCTGCCATAGTCAGTAATTTCCCTTCTACAGTTCACTGCCTTGTTACAAACTTCCAGATTCTTCCTGGAATGAAGGGAAGTAAATTACACCATTGTAAAGCAAGTAAATTACTCCACTGAGAAGCTGATTTTAGAGGGTGAGCTTGATTGTTTACTGGTACTGAGGTTACAAGGGAAATAACTGGTGGTTCTTAAAGAGAAGAAATAAAGAGGTTCACCATTTTGCCAAGGAGTCAGAAAGACAAAAACAGATGGAGGAGTCAATAAAAAGAATGACTGTCTTCCTTTTTTTGTTTGTCTAAGTGGTGAAAGTAGACATAAATGCCACTAAAGACAGAAAAATTGAATAAAAAAACACCTAGGGAAAATTCCAACCTGTGTATCTTGTCCAAAATTTAGTTGGGCTAACATCTATCACCTGGATGTTTGAATTATCACAAGTAAATAAAAGCTTCTGTTTGAACTCCCTTGAAGTACACTAAAACAAACTGGCTTGAGACCTGCAATACAGTAATTGTAAGGTTTCCTTAATTTATCTTTCATGGTGATGGATTACAGAATTGTTAGTTTTGGACGTTGCTTTATTTTTATTACATACTGTGTCACTCCTACATATGGAATAGAAACCCCATAATAATAACTCCCTCTGTATTAAATATTCCACTTCAGTCAAGGACTCTCTTAACATTTAGGAATACTTGTCAAGGGAGTCAGCTTTGGGTGACTGGAAAGAGTGACTGGATGCCAGCTAACAGCACACCACTTATTTGGAGTGGAAGAATGTTGTCAGTTTAATAGAAAATTGAAAATGAAGGAAATTTTTCTAAATTTTCTACAAAATATAATCATGGTGTAATCATTACCATGTGTCTTGCACGTCCTACTTTGTCATCTCCAAATATCATTGCAGCACATCATGAAGATGGAATTAATTGAAATAATTTCCACTGATCCATTCTAAAAGCTGCAAACTTGTGCCAGTAAGTATTTAGGAGCAGGTAGCAGGTTCCAAAAAGAAGAATGGAAAAATTCCCAGAGTACAGAATTACAGGTACACTGACAGTACCAGTATGTGACTGCTTTTTGCAGGTGACTGCAGCTGATTTTCCAAAGTGACTTTGCCACATCAGTTTGTGCTTCCTGAAAGGGTTGTGGCAGTAGTGAGATACATTCAGTAATTACATACTTACATACAATTTCTTTCTAGACAAACAAGAATATTCCACCATGAGGGTATCATGGTAGCTGACATGTTCATAGTCTTTCCTACACTGTTCCAGTGTCATTCTTTACATTCACATTTAAAGTTAACAAATGAAACAAAGTCTTATTTGTTCTTTTAATAATAGAAAGAGTTAAATACTTCATTCTACTATTCAGACTATTTATCTTAGATGTATTCCTATAGGATTTCCCATCCTCCCTTTTTTTACTCTCCCCCTTATTTTGGAATATTTTCTTTTCCATATTATTATCTTTCTCAAATCAAATCTCTTAATCCTCTCTCAAGCACACACTGCTGAGTGCTAAAATACTGCATCAGAAAATTAAGACATGACCCTTCATTCCTCTCCTTTCTTTGAGTTCCCTGGTTTGGCATAACACTTTGCTACAATAAGAAGTCACATCACTATATATTTGTGTGGAATGGGCAGCCCAAGGAGGTGGTGGAGTCACTGTCCCTGTTGTTCAAGAACTGACCCAGATGTTCAAGAAACAACTGGATGTGATGCAGTTCTATGGTCTAACTGACAAGGTGATTGGTCAAAAATTGAACCCTATGAACTCAGGGGTCTTTTCCAACCAAAATGATTCTGTAATTATATAAATTTCTGTGCTCAATATTAAAAGAATTGTCAGAGAGAAAGACTCAGTCACAGTATGATCATGGACATGTATAATATCCTTATGTCTGTACATTTTGAATTCATTCTCATGTCCATACACACAATTCAGTCCTTGACAAGGGGTGACCTAATGCATACACAGATCCAGCCAAATAAATGGGACTGTGGAAAGGAAATAATCACATTAGACTATAAGATGCTCATGTGATGTGTCATGTGATGGTTGACATTCACAGCATGGGTAGGAGAGCATGAGAGGAGCTTCAGGTCCATCTTGGGAAAGCACAAACTTTCTCAGTGAAGTTTTATTATAAAATACGACTAAACTACACCACTCACTATTTTTAGTGTTTATAAACTGAAGGAATTCTAAAATAAGCTGAAGTAGGCATAATTGCATTGTCAGTGAGGACCTCAGACAACAAAATTAATATTTTAGGTATCAAAAAAATCACCCCAAAACCATCCAGATTGGAAGATGTGGCTTATAAAGTAATACACTGTAAATCAAACGTACCTATATGTCAAACGTTTCAAATGCAATTCTTTATTATAGATCTTATTTTATGATGTACTATAAAATTCTTACATTTTTTTAAAATCTTTTCCTCAGTATCTAATTATTTTACATTCACATTTTCATCTAACTCAGAATGGGATTTCCTCTCCTTAAGGATTTTTGTATGGCATTCATGCTATTGATTTAGTCAAGGATTATAGACAGGACAGGACCATTATGATCCTTTCATCTGACCTCAGCAGACATAAATTTTTCCCTAGTAATTCTTAAACACCTTTCAGCCACAGCAATCAATTACAGCATTAACCTTTAACATTTATGGCCCACTGATATTTATAATCAGGGCTCTGAAAAGTATATGAGTAGTCAATATATGGTGTTTTTTCAGAAGGAAAACTTACATTTTGTCTGGGGGTTTGTTTAAATTTAGAAAAAATACTCAACAAAAACAAAATGAAAAGAAAATTAAAGAGTTCAGAGCAGAATCTTTAGCTAAGTGGAGTGTGACATTTACAGGAAACCATCCAAAAATATTTTTAAGCTTCTAATAATTGGAATAATGACTAATGTTTTTACGAATATTCACATGAAGACAAAGCTTCATTTGCTGGTGATCTTTGAAAGAGAGCACTGATCTTTGGCAGAAGCCAAGAATTTCTTGCTTTAACATTCTCAATTAAGCACTGAATCATCCTTGCAATAAAAAAAAAAAAAAAGAAAGAAATAATTGTATCTTATTTTTTCTTAAAACATATTTTATAAAGTATATAGAAACCAAAGCACTGAGATAATTATATGATGAATGTTTTCTGGCTGTACTTTATGCCTTATAATACCTCAGAGAGACATTCTTATAATCACCACACCTCTGTTGTTGCATTTTGGCTCACAAAAATTGTATCTGTGAAGACAAAATGTGCTAAACTGTAACAGATTGAACTTAGAAGTTTGTTCTGAGCTGATTTCACTCCTGCCTCACAGAAAAATGCCCTAAGAGACTTGTCAGGTGAAGGTGCATTAGGACAGATTAAATCTTTGCATATTTCACTGAGTTCGGCAAGCCAAAATTCTTATAGCTTGTCCAGATTTGGCAGGACAAATCACAGGAATTACATAAGTAAAAATGGGCTTCAATAAACCTTCTGTCAAACTAAAAGCTGATGAAGTGTTTGACACCAAGATAATTTTGATTAGCAATGTGATACTCTATAAACCACCTTTTCTTTCAGCCATGACTGTTTTGGGGTGAATTCTTTGAGCATGGTGAACATGGGATTGCACAAGCACCACAAAGAGTCTTCAAAATAAACTACAGAATCATAGAAATATTGGAGACCTGAACTTCAAGAGGAACTATCATGAACAATACTAAAGCAGGTCAGCTATGACTTTGCATGTAGTCACATCCTGAAAATCTCCAAGAGTTCCCACCCCCTTGGGTGATTTGTTCCCAGTGAAAAATTCCTGATGCTCAGTGTGAATCTTCCAAGTCACAGTCCTTGGAACCTGTTATAGGCTTTCATAGTAGTGATAAAATTTTTTCCCATTATCTTTCTAACAGCCTTCAAAGTCTTGTGTTTGGATGTCCACTCAGTTTCCTCTGCACTAGGCTAAAGAAGCACATTTCCCTCAGGTTCACCTTGCAGGTCACGAGCAGTTGGTGCTCAATGTCTTTGTAGCCCTACTCTGAACCCTCTCCAGTTTCTTGACATCTTTTTGGAATAAGGGGGCCCAGCCCAGGCACCACATTCCAGCAGCAGACTCATCATGACTAAAAGGAGTACTTTCTGTCTGCTTCCCACACTCCTTTTAATGGAATCCATGATGCAAATCACATAATTTTTGGTTTATTTATTCTTTTGTAATTTGTGTATTCACCTGGTCTCCACACAACACATTAGTACTTTCCAGTAGGGAAACTGGAATTTAGGATCAGTTTAGTTTAGTACTTTCCAGGATGTTGATGAAGCTACTGAAGAATATGCCTTGCAGTAGCAGTTCTGGGGTACACACATCAGTACTTGCCACCATTGAATAATAACTTTGAACTTGAATAATACCTTTTTGTACCCAGTAGTCCATTTAACTGGTATATAATATTTTATCAGTGTTTCTGTCTATCAATACTGAAGAACTGATAATGAAAAAATGTTCCAAAGGGTTTGATAAATACAAGGTAAGCTAAGAGAATAGTTTTCTGGGGTTCATTTCCAATCCAAAATTACAGGAATTAATATGGATTGTGATTTTGGAGAATAACTGGAGTATTGAACGTTTGAGCAATACTGTTTGATCAGCAACATTTTCTGGGGACTCAGAGAAGTGAGAAAAATTTCTGCAGTTCTGCAGATGAAAAATATTAGGCTAGATGAACCAGTCTTTTAATGGAAGAAAAAGATCATGCCAAACTCATGTATTTGGTGTGTTCCTGGGAAAGGTGGACACAATATTTATTCTGTTCCTCCATTTTTGGTGTGAATAAAATAGAAGACTCTAAGGAAATTTGTCCATCAAATGGCACCACACGCTTCCCTCCAAGAAACTTTCCCCCCAAGAAACCCCCAAAACTTCACCAGGCATTCTCTAACAATATTTTGTTAAAATATTTTTCAGGAAATTATATGTGACGTAACCAACTAACACATAATGAAGGAAACATCAGGAAAAATAAATGCTTTCAAATAAATGTGTGATACTCTAGCACAGAGACCTCACAAACTTGTTCAGTGTCAGGGTCATCACACAAGAGTGTTTACACCAATAGCTCCAGGCAAAGTTAACATTCCTGCAATTTCTCACAAACAACACAACTTTATCACAATGCTAGCTGTGGAGAAGAAGCTCCCTAGAATATCTCTTAATGTACAGCTGCAAATAATATTCCGGGCCCAACTTTTAGGTCTTGACAAAGAAATGGAATTTCTGCCTCTATAAAAAGAGGATTCAGTGGCAGTTTTGGCTCACTAAATGCCAGCAATTATGGCCTTTGATCTTTACATATGATACCTTTAAATACACACTGTGTTTCAACAGGAGTTTAAAAGCAGATTTAATCCCATGCCTCTTCCTGTTAACCCAATACCAAAAATCCTCTTTCCATTTCACAGGAGAGAGCAGAGAGTGATTAAGCATTCCCTATTCCTACTGCTTCTAACTCTGAAAGCCTTATGATTTAGAGTGTATTTCATAGTCTAAACTTATTATAATGATAGACAGATGGAGATCTTCTAAAGGAAAAACAGCCAGAGGAACAAGAAGAATTATAGGCTACATACAATCCCAGCTTTGTTCTGGAACAAAAAGGCCTCACCCACATGAGGTATTAGGCTTTGTATGAGAAAATAGCAGACTGCCTGCACTTCACATGTGTGTGTGCATACATATGTCACTTCTTAAAAAACAGGTCACAAGAAAAATAAGATATCATATTTAACACATTAACACCACATGCCATTTCGGACAGTGAGATAAGATAGCGTGGTGAGCAGGCCTAACTTTTGGTATTTAAACTATTAATCATAACTTCTCCTTTAGAGCAGCATGGGGGGAAAAGTTAGCATAGTTAACATATTTCTCATGCATATGCTAGCCTGCACTTCTGCACTGTAAATGAGCCATCTTTCCAATACCTTGATTTGATCCACTGTGTCTTATAATTTCATTGTGGATTACAATAATCAATGGCAGCTGCAAACAGAAACGTTATTTTCATTATTTCAGACCAAACTGAAAACAAACTTCAGGCTATATGTCATGGAATAAATTAAATCTCTTGTACTTCAGATTACATTTTAAATGTGATACATCAATCACATTCTCTGTGTATTGTGGGCCCCTTTTCCATCATGTTCCTGGGTGACCTTCCACTGTGTTCAAAGGATAATATAACAAAGTAGTGTTACAGAGGTCATTTTACATTCCCCTCTTATTTTATATTCTTACAATCTATTGCAATAAAAACATATTAGAAATCTAAATCAAACCAACCTAGATTATATGTGTTCAACAGATCTACCACTGCTTGGGCTGATTAGGCAGCAGAAGTTTAAGAACACAAGCTACGACTTGCATAAACCATTAATACCAGTTCCAGCAATCTTTCAATATTCAGCATTCACAGATTCATGTGGAGGTGCATTGAGTTTAAGGCCTGATTTTGGACTGAACACCTTTTTGCAGAATAGTCAGAATATTTAAAATAATCCTTGCCTACTTTTTCATTTTCCAAATCAATGATTTCTGCAACTTATTTTGCTCATCTCAAAGTTTTGCTACCAAAAGGTGTGTTTCAGTAATCTGATTTTTAGGGGAAAAAAAAAAAAAACACGGGAAAAAAGTACATTAAAAATGAATTAAAAAAAAAAAGTATTCTAGTGGATAATAAGGATGTCTGAAGAATTACTAAAACTGTGTAGTTATAATTTTATGTTTTTTTTTCTTATGGGAGATGACACTCAATCTAGGAAATGCAACCCTAAACATACATGCAGTCATTGTACTATGCATTCACTTTTTTTATCAATAAATTAAGACTGCCCCAAATCTTACTGAAGTTAACAAGATATCTTTGATGTGTGCCTTTGAGATCCAGAGAAACCTTCATTTACTAGTTTGCTTTATTTTATTGCAGGGAAGGCAATAACTATTTTCTTATAAACAAGCATAGTTTCTGTTGTGTGAACTACTACAAAACAAATCAGTGTCACCTTGATGTTTTCACATATACTGATTTTTGTTGTACTACTCACACCAAGTATGTATTTTCAAAATGGAACTATCCCAAAGAATGGCTTCTACTAGTCCTTGCTGGATTTCAAAATATATTTGTATTAATTCCTTGAGCTTGCACTATTAATACTCTTCTTGCTTATGCAGAAGAGTCACACAGTCATTTCGGTGCTACTTAGCAAGAGGAAGTTATCTCAAAATGGAAATGGACAGGCTGCACTTGAAAACATTTATAACTACATAACATTTTATTTCCTTTTTCATAAAGGCACAGCTTATAGCTTGGAAACCCTCACTAGCTTTTCTTTCTCCCTCATGCAAGAAGGGTGTGCACCAAGGCAGCTGCAATCTGTTCTTTCTTAACTCAAACTGATTTCCTATTGTCAGAGTTTCCCCTAAGAAACTTTAAAAAACAAGTAAGAACTTGACTTAGTGCCACATTGTGTAAACTTTAAGTCTGCAGTCAAGGAATTTGATTTTTGTTATTCAGTGTGGAATCTTAGTTTCCTTACTTTTATCTCATTACTTTTTCATATGGCAAGTGATGACAAATTTCACTAAGGATGAGGTTTATTTTTTAGAGGGAAAGCTATTCAAGCCCATTTATGATCCTGATGGTAGCAGGAGTAATTTTCACAATTAACTTCTGGTGCTTTCTTTTTGCTCTACAATTATGTTGTCTTCCTTTTTTATTCCTACGAGATGCAGGAAAAATTCACATATATTGATTTTAGACTCATTTGAATACACCCATACATCCCCACCCTGAACATATTCTTCCTTGTGAACTTTGTGACTGATATGACCTCACTCAAGTCAATAGGCAAATCTCAGCACTGCAAGGTTAGGGTCATAACTATGGCATTTATCTGGGAGCCTGTATAACTCTTAAGAGCATTTATTGCAAAGTCAAAGTATATAAAATGCTGAAGTCAATAATCTTATAAGATTACCAACAAAATCAGTGTTTAAGAAAGAGAACACCTTTAGAGCAATTTAAGCCACTGTAAGATGTACATCAAATACCTTGGGCAATAGCAATTTTTAAAGTCCAGTGAAGTCATTATTGCTGCCTTTAGAAACAGTTCCCTAATGGATAGTTCCTTGAAAAGCCACCCTCCCCCAAAAGTCCATAGACTGTAATTTAACTGCTGTTGCTTTAAAGAAAATGACTGAGCTGCTGAGAGAGCAGGGTTGTAGTGTTAATTGTGACTGCTCGTGCCCTATCACTGTTGTATCATTGCTTGAAATGGCTGTAAGTGTATTTCAGTATCACATGTATTTATTCAGTACCATTCGTTATAGAGAAGGTACAATACTGTTTTGACTGTAGCATCATATATCAATTTCAGCTGTAAAATATGTATTTGTAATCATGCATTTCTGTACTGCAAACAAAATTATTTGTGATACCACAGGAAGAATGAGAAAGAGCTGGTGTTTGAGGAGTTTTGCTTGGTTGTTTTTGTTTTTTCTTCAAGAAACATTTATTAGGTAACAATTACAATTCTGCTTACCTTCTGCACTTTTTCTTTGGTAAAAAGTCCTTAAGACTGATAACTTTAAGTGATGCAAACTAGTGGGATATTGTGTGTGTGTATGTTCTGTATCCAAATGGCAAGTAAGGGGGCTATTGTTTGATACACAGCAAAATTTGGATAGAGTGGTAGGAAGGACTACGATATGTCAGGTCAGTGTCTAAACCAAGGAAATTTTATGATGACTGTGTGGAAATAGAACTCATTACCAATACTGTAACCCCCATTTTTATCATGAAGCCATCCCACCTAACTTGAAGGATTTAACTGAACTACCTAGGATACAACATGGTCTTCCTAGTCTTCCCTTTTGGTTTTATACATATCAGTCCTTTTTTATGCCTCATACAGTAAATATTTTGTGTACTGTAAGCCAGAAGTCAAGACAGGATAACTGGAAACTATTCAGGTAGTGAAAATAATAGCAGGCACAATTACTTTGAAGGTATCCTTACTCTGTAACTCAGATTCCTGCTGTACATAAGTATAATGGGTATCTCACTTTGGCTGTAAAATGGGAAAAATTGCATTTGTCTCATAGGAGCTGGTGAACAGGGATCACTAAAAATTTAAAGGCTTGCATGATGTTACTGTTTCAGTATAACTTATTTTGGCATCAAAGTTTTCATTTCATTCATCTAATTTTGAGTGGTTATAAACATTTCAACTACTTTGTTCTCATTTAGAGCTTGCAATTTGAAAAAGGGAGGAATGGAAAGAGGACGTTCTTAATCAAAACCTGCTTTAGAGATGCTGTGCATCACCTGGCATGTTTTAAAAGATTGGTTAGCCTGAAGCCTAGTCTGCAGTATGAGGCAATGAAGTGGCTCCAAAATTATTCCTGGTTTGGTGATTACAGGATTTGTCAATGACCAGTATTGGTCTGGTCCGATAAAGAGTTCACAGGAAATTAAAGCTATTCTGAATTGCAACAGCTGCATGAGTTCCCAGCTGGCTTTCCAGAAGCCAGGGACTAGCAGTATAAACCCAACTGTTAATATCCTATATCTCAGCAGTGTTACACTCAAGACCTTGTTATGGCTAAAAGGGGACCTTCTATATGAAGCCTAGAATTTATTATTGGCTGAATTGAAAGTTTTAGCAGTATAACCAAAATGAAACAAATGTGTGCTATTATTAGTCCTGACATGCTGATGGTAATACAGTCTAAATAGAAAGCAAGTCTTGTTAATAATACAATATTTCAGAAGTTTTTATTTAAGTAAATGTTCTACCACCAAACTTTTATTATCTCCATTTTTAGCCTCACCTTTACACTATTCTCTGCAGCCTAAGGTCAACAGTTCATCCTAGAGACAATGATGGAGATTCATTTGTTCCTTAAAACCTTTGCTGTAAGGTGGTGGTTAATTCCTTTTCTTTTACAGATGGTTTCTTGCAGTCCTCTTGATGCCATTTTTATGTTTTCTTATTCTTTACACCCTGGTCTTTCATCCCCTTGCATTGGGTACTTGTTCCTTTTTCATTTCTTTTCCCTTTCCAGCTCCTGAGTTTTGATTTTTTTTCATTAACTGGTTACTGGTGAGTTATTGATAGCCCTGCTACCACTGGAATCCTGCTGTGCCCTAATCTTCAAGGCCTCTGCTGTCATCCCAGCTTTGTCCTTTAAACTTCATTGTAGTTACACACAGTAGTTCCCTTTTCTTTATCATAACCACAGGAATTTCACCACAAAACCATAAAATGCTAAATAAACTAAAATTAAGTAACAGCCACCTTGTCATTAATCAGTTGCTGCTAAAGCCAAACAAGCTGGAGAAAGGCAAACCAAGTCCAAAAAAAGCACATGTGATGGCCCCAGGCCTGCAGCACAGCTCAGCTCAAAGCAGAGCCAGAGCTGTGCTATAGATTCTGTACTTGCTGGCCAACGAGGTTACAGCAGACGGAAGTGTATTTAGTGACTTTAACACACAGGAATTATCTTCTGGCATAGGCACCACAAATGACAGCTTAATCTGCCTTTAAATCTGAGCACTTAAACTATGTCACTGGTGTTGGAGTCCTGCCCCAGAACAACAAGGAACTGTATTGAAATGTATATTTTCAAATACTGTATATTGATGTGCCTAAAAATTGCAGAATTAGGTCATCAAAGATCCTTATTATCTTAAAATTTTGATATCATAAAATGACTTTCTAGGGTTCCTTTTATATTTTTTTTTTAATATAAACCAAAAGTAATTGAAATGAAAATTAAAATAATATTAAAACATACAAAAAACCATACAAATTTTAGGAGAGAAGGAGTTTAAGGAATTATGAAGGATAAGACTTTCAAGTCACCATACTCAAATAAATAAAAACTAAAATTCCCAGTGACTGTAAGACTGTTTTACTTTTTAATTATGCTGTCATTAACCTTTGTAGTTCGTGCCTTTGCAGAGACATAAACTCTGTTCAATTTCAGCCCTGAAGACAGAATAGGAAAGAAAGTAGTTTCCTTAAATAGGATTTCAACTTTGAACTTCATGGAAGATTTTAGGTCACTGAAAATCTGTATGTATTTAAATGTCTCTACATGTTGAAGATATCACTTTATGTAAAATAATAATTCTTTTCCAAAAGATTATGCAATAACTATCTCATTGTAGCAGTTCAGAACTTTATTTAAGGGGATCTCTTAAAGACAGGAAATCACAGCTTCCACTTGGGTATGATCCTGCTGATGTGAATGTACAAAATTAGAGTCCATGATTCAATTACTTCTAGCCCAGTTACTTCTTGCCTTCTCTAAAAGCATCTGGAGAATAGTATCTCATCTCCCCATTGGACTTTAAAATCAGATGCAGGAGAACAGACTTGGAGCCTCATTAAATTAGATTTCTATTAGAGCACTGGAAGTTGTTGCTTTAAATAGAAGTGGTGAGTTTGTCAGCTGCTAGAACTGGAGATAATCTTAGTGCACAGTAAATCCATTAACTTTCGTTCATCTAGGATCCTATCTATGGATTTTCTTGTCCCAAAGGTGTTTTGGCTCTTTGGGCTTTTTACAAAGAAAAGCATTCAAGGACACTTAATTTTCATTTGTTTGGGTACCTCCTGGATAATCATAATGGATCATTGAATTTGTTTGCTAAAACATATGCTAAAATATCCAGTCCAAATCTTATATCTTCTATAGGTGACAAACTAAGGCCCAGATGCTCATCTTAGGAGTCATGTTGATGGAGCTCCTTCCAGCTTCTTTGCTATTCTAAGATTTGTGAATGCCCTCCAACATTACATGAGAATACAGGTCAAGTAGATGAAGGGCCAGCAATTGCACAAGTTTAGGAGCAAAAAGACTGCTGAGAGGTCCAAATTATGTCAAAGACTAAAAGCAGCTGAAAGTGAAGAGATCACATGTAAAACAGGTACTTGTAGCAGGACATGTCTCTACACAGAATGCCTTGTTTGACTGGTGGAAGAGAGTAATTAGTCTGGCCTAGAAACTATTAATATGAACAGTGATGCAAGCTTCAGCTACACAATATATTTAGAATAATAAACTGATTTTATTTTAAGTCAATTACCTAAAGACTTAAAAAAACCCAAACCCAAAAACCTAACCTTAAACTTTTTTTTATATATGAAAACACTTATATGTCTTTTTGTTCTCTATTCTATATATACCTAAACTCAAACAGAAAAGCATACCAGGAACAAAAGAAATACAATATTTTCACTCTTTCTCTGGCCCAGTATGCCGTCACTCAAAGTAGGTCATAGGCTTGGGAGAGTATAAGAGAGGAAGTGTGTATGACACTCTCCTCCAGAGCTCTTTAATAAACCTTGGGGACCTGCTGTGCCAGAAGTGATGGCTCTGAACTCTGGTGCAGCTTTCAAGGGATTTCTGTCCCATGACCTTAAGCAAATTGAAACTGTATAAGCTCTTGACATTCAGACTTCTCCAGCAAATACCAGTATGTAAATTTATGTTATATGGATAAATATTCCTCTACTTAATTTTGAACCTAAGAATCCCCTGCCCAGCCCAGTTTCATCTGAGAATCTTTGGTCCTTGAAGTTGAAGGGATGTTGAATGGATGTCAGTTCAGCATTTCTTCCATCCATGGTTTTGCATTTTTCTACTGTACTTCCTTCGTACTCACTTCAGCCATATCCTTGTAAGGACAAAGGTTTTTTTACACATTCTGCTTCTGATTTTGTTTTTGAGCAGATTTTTGACAGGTGTCTGCACCATCATCCTAATCCAGAAACTGTTCTCCTTTTCTGCTTTATCCCAGTTTCACTACATCTTTGATTTTCACACAGTGGTAAAGCTGATGCATCGAGGATCTTTACAGAGGTATAAATAATGTTTTTTGTTTTGATTTCCCCCTGTGAACCACAGGATCTCTCCTATCTATTTCATTATCTCACTTAACATCATAACAGGTAGGCCAGAGCTACTCTTGATACAAATAAAGTTGAGATTGATTTTTTTATACACTATTACTCATATTCTCCCCCAGACACCCAGGTTTGCAAGTATTTACAACAAAACTTTAGAGTCACCTTTTTGCTTTAAATGCCTAAACATACACAAGTTTTGTCAGCTTGCCATTTGTGCTCCATTCTAAATCATTGATGTTAACATCAGCTTTTTCCACAGATCTTTGAGGGTATTCACTGGTTATCTCCTATTTTTGTGAAATCTGACCACTTGTTTTCCATCTTTTAGCTAGTTCATCAGCAATATGAAAAACTCATGTTCTGTCCCATTGACTAGATTTAGGGCTCAGAAATAAGGAAATACCAAATTAGGTAATTCTAGTATTTGTATTTCCTGTGCAATCTCAAGATGACAAAGTCATACATGTAATCTCCTACTTATGTCTTCCAAATTTGCCATGCCTTAGTCACAGCACAAAATCAGCCACAGAGCTCTGTACAGATATTGCCTCTTAGCATTCCCACAGATATGGAAGATGAATATTGAATGACAAAGGTTAAGTGTGGCAAAATTAAGTGTTGAACTTTGCCTTGAGAACCTCTTGTTTGCATTTGCCTTGAAGACATCCATATTAGAATTCTACTTCAGTGAAATTTGTCCTGGATGTCAATATCCATGCTTTTTACATTTATTTCTGTGTTCATCCCTATTTTCTGGTATGAAATTTTCTGGTATGAAACTGTGTGTTTTGAACAGTGACAGTGTTGTGTCATGGTATATACTTCAAAATACAAGCTAATAGATGCCTCAAATTAAAAGATCCATCTGATTTACTATGTGCATCAGCTTCAAGCTTTATGACCTCCCATTTCTCACAGCCACCAACCCCATCAAAGACGTGATAATTAGCAAACAAATGCAAAGGACTTGGATGTCATAGTGAGGAATGTCATGACAAAACACACGCTGACTTTAATAATCTATTTCAACTCCTAAATTTGGGCAGCAACCATAACCCAGGCTACACACTGCACACTGTATGCACAACCTTGATTACCTGCTTGCAAGTGAGCTCCCCCCATTCTCTGCATGGAATAAATAACATATGATTATATAATTAAAAGCTACATTATAATGAATACATAAAGGACACCAGAATGAAATAACAAGAACAATTTTAATTGCAGTCTTTCCTTGTTGTAATGGGGAATCCTTACAAGAATAAGACAGTGATGAACATGGAAGGAAAGTTGAAGTGATATTTCTGTAGATGTTCAGGGATTATTTTATTCCTCCAGCCACATGGCTGGAGTTCCCAGGCAGACCCCAGTCATGGGACCCTGCTCTCTTCCCTGGGCCTGGGCACCCAAACCACCCAATCAGGCACAGGTGACATGGGAGCAGGGACAGGGACAGACCCTGCAGGGTCTCTCCCCCGGGGATTTCAGGGGAGAGGCACCTCCACTTTTCCTAATCTGACTGCTTTACAATATAGCCTTCTTTGGTAAAAAAAAAAAAAAAAAAAAAAAAGACTATTTTCACTTAAATAATTGACTTGATTAATTATAAATTATTATGAGCATTTTTTCAGAGAATTGGATGAAGTCAGCCAATACCTAATAGCCCAAGCTGGCTGGTCCTAAATTGTGTAAGTATATTTCCTCAACTACAGTTCCCCACAGCTATTCATACTATTTTCAACTGGAGGTTTTCCACCAAAACAATTTTGACAGAAAATATCAGTTATTTAAAACTGAGCATTCCTAAGGAACTATAATGAAGACAATATTTTATCTTTTCATGAAAGTTTTTCCATCAGCCAAGAGCTAATGTCTATCAAAGCAAGTACCACACTAAGATAAGAAAGGAGGGAGGGAAGGAGAGAGGTTGAGAAGGGATTGACAGGAGTTAAGTGAGTGAGGACTTAAAAAGAAAATTATCTGGCATATTTCAGACCAAGGTTTTGAATCACCATATGAGTTTGATTTGGGACTATTATTGGATGAGTTTACTGTAGTTTGTGTTGGTTGTGTTGTCCCCTTTTTAGTAAATAATTTCACATTCCCAGAGACAGAGAGAGAGAAGAATATTTTCTCTATGTCTATAGACATAGACATGTGATAAGGACATTCTAGACCATGGAAAATTAGGTCCAGGACTCAATTGGATGTGCTGATTCAACACTATTCAAAAGTTTGTTTTCTCTTCATTGTTCAGTGAGGGAATAAATTTAGTGTTTCCTAATCTATTACCTGGTGACAGCTTATTCTCCTGGCCTGTGGGCACCTCATATTCAAGTCTCTCACATATGTCATGAAGAGTGGAGATACAAGATTTTGTATCTCCAGTGATACTCCAAATTCCTGTACCTATTCTAGCTTTGAGGACTAGATTTTGTTTTGAAAAGGCCTTCAGGTGAGTTTTTCAATCTTAAATAATATTTTTTTTTAAATTTAAATCTCACATCATTTGACTTAATATTGTAATTTGGCAAGTGATATTTATGAGCACTTGAGAAGATAAATTTATTTTTGGTCCAAAGGTAGTTGAGATAAACTTATCCAGAGAGGTTCTACTTTGGCTTGTTCAAATAGTTGTTGAAATCAGTTATGAAAGCATGGATTCTAGTTCAGGAATCTTAAACACACCAGTGCTTTAAGACATGCTCTAAGGCAATTAGTCTGTACTGAAGTTCATGTTAATATAGTTTCACTAGTACTGTTATAGCTGAAAAAAAAATAGTTGAGATCTTTCTGCTAATGTTAGGGCATGATATGAGAGAAAAGCCATGTATTTATAGAGAAAAATGCGGGAACAAAATTAAGTGCTGTTAAAAATATACTAATCTTTAAGGAGAAAAAAGATGGGGCAGCGAAAACAGAAAGAAAATGACAAAAAAAAAAAACAAAAAAAAGAAGAGATGAGATGCAGAGAAAGTGCTTGGTAAATTATGTAGAGCTAAAGATAAGAACAGTGTGAAATGTATCTATAGAGGATCAGGAATCACTCTTCCTAAGAATGATTCAGAACACCGGGAGACAAGTCCAGATAACTGGGGAAGAGGAGATGGAAATAGTAGAGACAGAGCTTATGAAGAATAGAGTTATAGTAATGGATAAAATCTTTAAGACAGGAATAAATCTGCAAGAACTCAGGAAGAGTTAGAAGAAAGGGTGTCTGAAGTTGATGTTATGGCTGACCAGTTGTGTGTGACAAATAAGAATAGTAATTGCTGGAATTAAAAAGAAAAAAAGATGAGAGGTAATAAAAAAGTGTCTCATTATTCATAGCCAGCACTAATCAGAGATTAGCCTGTACTTCACTGAATTCCCATATTGCTGCAGTAATTTAAAACTACTTCTATTTTTCTGCTATACACAGACTGAAGAAGAAGAATGTGTGAAGAACTGTGCAGCCTGCTGGCTTTGAACATTAGCATAACCCAGTTACAGGCACAAAGATAAATGAGTACTTAGTGTCAGGTATCTGGGAGAATAATTGTGCTTGTGTAGAGAGCCAAAGGCAAATGAAAATGAGAATGTGAAAATGAAAACAACTCTTGAGTTGCAACAGTATCTAAACAGGTAAAGTGTTCTCAAAACAGGAAGCCAGCATAAACTCATTCCAGTGTCATAAAAATCTGGCATGTGAAATCACAGGTCCAGTGCCACAGACTGTTTAGTGAAACAGTCACACAGAAATTCTGATGTCTAGTGGGAGTCATGCAAGAGAAAAAAAGACCAGTTTAGACACATTTCTCAATTGCATGCATGTATTAGAATGAGCTGTGGATGAGGGGAGTAATTAAAGACATAAGACAATAATAAATAAGGTAAACTTCAACATGTGTTTCCCAAAGGCAAATCTTCCCAGAGACCTTTGAAAAGGTAACTTCCTTGATAAGGAAATTCTTTTCCAAGCCAAAAGAAATGCTGCAGCTTTTGTTTCTCTCTACTTTGGTAAGGGATTTGATGCAATGGCACAAAGGAAATTCCATGTGAAACTGGAGGAGAAAAGGATTAGCAGAGGAACTGAGTGTTGAACAAAGGGAAGGCTCTAGAAAGACAATGATTGAGGAAGATAGTATCCGGCTGGAAAAAGGCTTTTAAGGGAATGTCTCGGTTTATAGCCTTTAGAAAAAAAACTGCATTAAAGTTCTAATAGGAAAATTCAAACCTTATTAGGAGCACATTATAGCAAGCCAGTAGGTACCGGAAATCAACATAATTACAGAGGAAAATGGGAATCACCATCCAAAATCTGAATAACTATGATGATCAAAACTCTCTGTGGAGAGAGATCTGTTCAAGAAAATTAATTTAAACCAGAGGAGATGCCAGGAATGGCTACTGGGTTATCAGGTAAAAATGAAAACTTGTGACATGTGAGGAGACTTAAGGAGTTGAAATTCTTAAACACAAAAAAGAGAATAAAGAAAATAATTTCTACTCATTAATATTTAAAAAAGGAAGAAGAAATGAAGCCAGTAGAAGTGTTAGGATAAAGCCAACAATACCACTATAAGATATTTATATATCCTATATAAATAGGATATAATGAGAAAAAGGTGATATAATCAATAATTGAGCTTTTGATTTCTGGGCAGATTTCTTGGTTAAAAACCTTATTTATAACATGGAGGTAGAAAAGCACACAGAAACAGAAGGGTTGCTGTTCCCTGCCATAGCAGGGCACCACTGGAGGAAGACCAGGCAGTCTTACAGGTTATATCTTATATTACTGCCTGTTTAATATGTGGTCAAAACTAATTGTGCCACTTCAAAATTATCTACTATTAAAGGCTATTAATGCAGAAAACATCTATTACATTTTGTATAATTTCAGAAGGTACAACATTCAGCTTCTTTGTGAGGCACTGTGTCATTTTGACTTGTAGCAGATCCCTGATTATACTATTCTGGTGCCAGCACTGGATTATTAGGAAGTTTATTTTGATTTTGAAATGCCAAAATCTGACGGCCACATCAAATCTGAATGTGACTTGCTTTGATCTGACCAAGATCACAGAACAAAATAGAAGCTTTTGTTGGCACACCTTCCCTCTTCCCCAGCCATGCACACCACAAAAGAACTTTGTTACAAGCTACCTGAGCTCCTGGTTAGTACTCCCAAAAGTTCATTGATGTAATTTATAAAACCAAGGCTATTGTCTTGAGCTCATTCAGTCTACAAATATCTACAGAAAAAAACTTTAGATCTACCTTAGCTCTTAGCCCCTTTAAAGGACAAAGTTTCTTTTAATTTTATCAATAATTCATGTACTATTCACACAGTCTTTTAGGGATGTGATCTTAAATGCCTAAAAATTAATATTATAGTTTTGCATTTCAGCTAGAGGTGAGTTCATTATATTAGTTCCTGGAAGAAATGCTGCTCCCAGGTGACTTTTTTATTTAACATTGAGACAAAAAACATGTGGGACTTCATGACTAATTTATAATTTTTAAAATACACACTTGTGGCAGGTTTCAAGTAGTTTGCTAAACCATTCTGTGTCATCTTTGGCTATAAAAGAGAGTTCCAGATATCAGGCCAAATAAGTGAATAGAAAAAGGAATTATACTGACTCCAGATATGATGACTTGAATGTGAGCAGCGTTTATTATTTGCAGCTCATTCTTTGGTGTCTTCAGTCCGCAGCTTCCAGCCACCAAAGAGTAGTCACCTAGGAAAGTAAAAGCCACAGCTGATGTTTGAGGTCAGCATGAACTGAGTTCAGTCACTTCAGGATAGAAATGTCTGCCATGAATATGCCCACATTTAAAATCAACCTTTTCTTAACCTTTTTTTTCACTCTCCCAATACTATTTAGGATATAAACACAGAAAATGCACATGTATGCCATATGTTGACATAACAGCTGTCAACAAATTTTTTAAATTGTCACTTCATTCGCTGCTAAAAAAAAGAAGCATGAAAAGGAGGAAACCTTACTGCCTACCTTGATTTTTTTTGCCAATATTCTTACAAAATGTGAGTCTAACAGTACATTGTCACTGGATGATTTGAGGTTTTTACTAAGAAGACACATATTTACAATCTGAGATGAGGAACTGGGTTATCTTTGTTCTACTGCCACCTTTCCCACTTAAGGTGGTCATCCTCAACAGACATGTTTGTGTGAGTCAAACAGAGCTGCTGCCTGGATTCCTGCGTGCTCTCTCATGTCTGCCTTGAAGGATGTGCTGCTTGTGAGGACTTGAGCAGCCTCATCTGGTGTGTAAGGTGCTTGCTGACACTCAGGTGTGCAAAACACTGCTACAGTATGAATTCAGCTGCCTTAATTTAGTTTTAAAACTGAGTTTCCATGTAACCTCATTAATTAATGCAAGTTTCCTGCTTCTCACTCTCCTTGAACTTAATTAAGTAGGTTATCCAAGCTTCATGCTCCCAAGGAGAACAAGACCATTATATGTCAGAGGCAAAAATAATCTTTGTGCCTCTTTTTCTAGACTTTTATAGAATATACAAGTATTTTTCTGTTCAGACCTGAGTTCAAAATATGTTTTGATTTATAGAGCAATCAAACCATTTCTTCTATGTCTACTTTTAAATGGTTTGTTTGGGGTTTTTTTTGGTTTTTTTTTTTTTTTTTTTCAGATATACTGGGGTTTTTTTACCCTTTTTATGCTAAAAGAATAAGGAAAAGTAAAGATACAGGGAGGTCATGAATACTAATGGGTTTGAATCAGTCTGGAATTAAAATCAGCAGGAGCTTCTTCATACTGTTTTAACCTGACCAAATGTGAAAATAATCATGAATATAATAATGATTTCAAAATGCTTGAAGATGACATTTCATCTGTAGTGATTAGCATGGGGCTTACAATAACAAGCATTACGTCATTTATCCTTTAAGCCTGGAGGGGCATTTTGTACTTTCCAGGATGACAACATGATATATTTCATTTGCTCCTAATCCTGTTGAAGCTGTAGCCATAAATAATAGGTATATTTTAGGACATGACACTATGTTTAATAATCCAATTAATTTTTCAATCTACGGAATTACTTTATTCTTAGAAACAAAGACAATTTGAACTTATTTATAAGGGAAAGTTTATTCCTCAACCATGTCCTCAGTAGGTGTTAATATTCATGTCAATGTAAAAGTAACTGCTTGCAGTAAAATTTAGTGCTTGCAAGAGAGGAAGATATTTTTAGCATGTTTTCTCTCCCACACTTTCAGAAAAGCTTTGCTAGATTTCATTTTAAAAGAGAAAAGCATAAAAAATGTGTCACATAAAATCTTTAATAACATGTAAAATTGAGTAAAACCTAGTAAGACAGAGAGTTAACAGTTAATGATAGATGTATGATGCTAATATCAATTAAACCAATGCAAGCATACAAGAATTACAAAAAAAAAAAAACAAAATCTTTGGGTATGTCTCTAAAAATGAAGGTATGCAGAAGAAATGCCTTCTTTAACTAACAATACAAAAACATGGGCCTCAGAAAAGGGATCTTGTGGCATTATGGAGCAGCACTATACCTATTATTGGTGAAGAATTGATGTTTTGCAACCATTCTCGTTCAGGCTCGTTCTAAGGTGATGGATGGTGTCCTGGGGTGATGCTATGGAGCCACTTTACTCCTTACCCATCTGCTCAATGCCCAAGGACTCTGTGCCCTTAGGATGGATTCGGGGTAGGAGCCAGGGAACCAAGGGGGTCGTTGAATGGCTCAGCCCAAAGGCTCAGGGCTCCAGGGGCTGGGCAGGGCTTGGGAGGGACTGCTCTGGTAGCTCTGGGCTGGTTTTGGGGTGTCCTTTGTGTTTCCAGCAAGCTGGGAAAAGATTCTGTTGGATTTTTTTCTTGTTCTTTTTTTCCCTTTCCTTCCCCTTGCCTCGCTGCCTCCCTTCCCTCCTCGGCAGTCAGGGCAGCCTGCGGGGGTGGCCCAGCTGGTCCAAGCCCCTGTGTCTCTTCCCTCTCTGGGAATTTGGTCCCTGTTCTACCTTGTTTTGTTTGGTATTAATAAACAGTTTTGTTTTTTTCCACTTTCACTTGCTGTGACCCACTTGTCTTGTAGGTAGAGGAAAAGGGGACGCCCTTTTCCCTTCAGAGACACTCCGGAGTGTTTCCTCCTGAAGTTTTGTCTCCAAAACTGAGACAGATGGTGTGTTCAATCATGGATCTTCTAAAGACTAATTAACTCTGGGATTATTGCAGGAAGGATTTAATTTCACTGGTTATCTTTATTTCACTTTTTCAATAGAGAACATATGTTTAAATGATTTATTGCAAATTTAAACTTAACTAAACCTTCCTTCATATTTCAGTTTACTATGCCAGATAAACAGTAAATGAGAAAGTTCCCTTTGGATTATCTCTAATTTTTTACCCAAATTCTGAAGTAAAATATGTAGGAAAACTAAAGTAATGAAACTTACATTAGTTTATTAAACATTAATTATGTCACAACTTAATTGAACCCAAGATTTTCCAAGTAGCTGCTACCCTCATCAATGTTTTGTCAAGTGTAGTGGCTGCCTAATTTCTAGAATAGATACATTCACTAAAGTAACAGAAACAGACAGGTTTTATGAGTTTGAGGCATCAAGGAAAAGACTTTTACTCCCTTCTGGAAGAATGTTTAATAAAGCATAAACTGTTTCAAAATCAAAATATTGAAAAAGATGCTTCTGCACGACCTCAAAATTATTCAAGAATTCCCAGTAAATCTTTCTTTGGAGCTAGTGCCCCTCAAAAAGAAAGGAATGGTACTGATTCCAATGGAATTCATGTTATGATGGGTTGAGAATTTTTGATAAAATTCCTAAACTCTATCAAAATGCAGAGGTTGTTTTCCAAAGTGAGAATTGGTTTTATAAAATTAAGATACAAAGATAACAATGGTCTATCTGGCATTAGTATTTCATCTAATTTAAACAGAAAGAAGAAAAACATATTCACCTTTTAAAATTGCTTGCATGCCCTCAGACATTAAAAAATCTCTTATCCAACTCTTTTGCAATAATTTTGTACTGAATAATTATATCCCCTCTCCTTTACAACCTTGTGAAATCAAAGCAAGGTTATGTCATGATTTTTCAATTAAGAATCACAGTTTGCAGAAAGATAGTCATATTTCAAGTTACCAACATAGTCATATTTCAAGTTACCAACACAAAGTCCTAATTTTGATGGACTGGCAAAATAATATTCTACTCGTAGAGCTAAGATTCAGGATGATAACATTTTTTTTTTAAACATTTATTTTTCTTCTTTTTTCTTTCAAGCGAACAGAACTTTATTCTAACTCTTCAGTTTGGCAGAGAGGCATTAAATCATTTTAAAGTTCAGTTAGCTGGAGTGACTTTTGAAATATTTAGATGATGATCCTATTAGAAATAGGTTCTACATGTGCTACATATTTCCTCAGATTAAGCAACTTTCTTGTGAGTCATAAGGAGGATTATCTATATAGTCTCTTTGGAGGCTCTTCTCTCTTCAGGAATTGCTATAAACTTCATGAGGTAATTTCACCTCCCTTTTGGTCTGTGTTTATTAGACACTTCATCTAGATTGGTTTCATCCACAGGACTTAATAGCAAGTGGGCAAATACAGTCAAACCTATGCATAGGCTACTAAATAACTCAGGACAGGTAAATAAATTAAGCTGTGCACTTGAAAAAGAAGAGCAAAATAGTAAGTTTAAGAATGTTTCAGAGTGGTATCTCAGTAACTCAGGTCAAAACTGTGCTTTCCTCCCACTCCAACTGTCTGAGGTATCAGTGTCCAAGCCAACCTCCCCAGGCTGGCTGTGTAACCAACACAGGAAATGTGAACCTCAAAAGGTGAATCATCTGACACATAACAATGCTGCTACAGCTACGATGAGTAGCTCTCTGCAAGGGGAGATTTGTTAACCCAAAAACCCACTGCAGGAGCCAGCTGAAAACCAGCTGAACATTGAAAGACTTCATTTGGAGTGTACAGCTGATGGTCATAGGACTGCTTTACCCTGCAGTGGAGGCAAGTGTTTCTTTAGTAAAATTCTAGACACCCTCCTTCCACTCTGAACTCTTCATACCAACACCTGATTTGTACAATTTAAGCAATGGAAAAGAAATGGTAAAGCTCCCATACCTCTAAGGAGGTTTTCAGAAGTAGAAGCTGTTCTTCAGCCATCAGAAAAAGAGGGAGTGACCCCATGGTTACAACAGCAGCACCATACTGAGCAGGTAAAAGATTTTCTGCAAGATTGACCTACAAATTCACTTATGTCCAAGAAGGTTTAGATAGCCCTAGTTCTCATATGTAAAAAGTAAAATGTGCCTGAGTGTGGACCATGTAGGCTTCCCCGGCCTGCATAGGAGATGAAGGTCTTCAGTACCTGATATACATCAAGTGTTTTTTTCATTGAAGGACAAATTTGTCTTTTGCTATTTTTGTGTTTGATTATTCAGTTGTTAATACAATAATTTGTTTATTTTAATGGATTCCTGTTCAATTTCAAACCTCATTTTTCCATTTAAATTAAACCTTTTTATTACCAATAATTATTTCACATAAAATTATAGGTCCTGATTTTGTATTTTCTACCCCTCAATATTAGGGTTGTCCTAAGTTCATCCCTGTGAACCTGCTTAGTTATCAGGAGTGTCAGTGCCAGTCTTAGATACACTCTTTTTATAACTCACATTAATCTCAGCAGCAGTGCCAAAATAATGCTTTTATTTGAACATTTTTGCTTTCCCACCCTATCCTAACATAGTCTATTTATCTCACAGTCTGCATTTGATCCAAATAAATATAATGGACTGCTGAGTGTTCTTACTGGGATGGGATGTCTCAGATTCATTCCACATGGCACTGTTTGCTTTTTCATTTCATCTGTTTTTTCCCCTGTTTTCTATTGTGAGTCTTTTGAAGTTTACAAGCCAAGTTTTTCTGTCATTTATACAAGTGCAAACCCATCAACTCAAATAGGTCTAAGCTAAGACAGGACTTGGATCTGTTCCTACCACTTGCTGAAAGTCGTAGTCTCCTTTTTAGACAGGTATCTTAGCTGCTGGCTTCATTCTCCTGTTTCTTTTAAATTCAGCTCTAAGAATGTGCAAGGATAAGCATTTATCATAACATGCCATGAATTCTGGAGTTTCTTTAATAAAAATAGCCCAGCATGTGCCTGTCACAAATTTCAAGGTCTGCATATTGCCTACTCAAAATAAAACAGTATTCGAGTAGAGATGGACAAATATGGAATTAAAGGCCAGCCAGAGGGGTCCTAAGAAGTGCCTGCAAAATCCAAGCAACAAATACCCAAACAGTTTTTATTCTTCTTGGCTGTTGTTGCTTCTTTGTTTGTTTTTGTGTAGGAGCAATTTTTAATATTCATCTTGTTCAGCTAGCACAAGTGGCTGCTAGGTACACAGTTATTTCCTCTTAGAAAACTGGCTAAGAAATCATGAATATTTAGGCTGGTGAATCTAGAAAACTGCTTCATTCATTGAAGATAAAAAGTCATCCCTTCAGAAATCACGCAATATTTCCAGCTTTGCAACATGCTTGTGACGCTGGCAGAGTCACCCTACAATATTTACAGGGGTATGTTAATTTCAAATTAATTCCTGGCCAACCACCTCAATGGTTAGGAAATGTTGATTCAAAGAGAAAAAGAGGTGAAAATATTAAATTAAAAATTTAAGTAGGGTGAAAAAATAACAGAAAAAACCCATATAAAATAAAGAGAGGAAGGAATTTTAAAATGGAGAGATTTGGAGTTCTCTCTTGCCCCAAGAGCTTGTGCAGTCTCCATCACAGGAGATATTAAAAAACTGTTTGGATAAAATGCTTTTCCATGTGCTCTAGGGCAACCTTGTCTGATCAGGAAGGCTGGACCAGATGAACCCCACCAGTGACCTCTTCCAATCTCAGCCATTCTGAGATTCTGTGATCATTGATGTACCAGGTCAATCTAAAACCTCACCCTTGATGTTACTGAACAAGCAGCCTTCTTAAAAGCAAGAGAAAGTCACTGGTAAGAGTCCCTGATCCCTAAATGAAATTTTTAACTATAACATTTCATTTTTAGAGAGCAAACTTCAGCTAAAACATTGCTTCCAGCTTGCTCCTGATCAAGTGTAGTTTTTAAAATCTTAAAAATATATTTTATCAACTATCTTACCTAACTCCAGCGGCTCTCTATGTAGTCAGAAATATTCTGTATCCTTGAAGACAGGTTGTATTACAAGTTTTGTTAAAAATATTGGCAGACCTTGACTCAGGGCTGAATCCTAATTTAATGAACAAATAGAACTATTTTAACGTTTGTGACCTCCTCCTCGAATAGGCAAAATTTCCACTGATTTAGAGAAGCAGTTGTTTATCTTTTGAATCTCATGGTTTAACCTGACATGAATGCAGCCTGGTTTAAATCAGCTCATAGTGTAGTTGAATCGAAGTTATTGGTATCACCTGGAGGCAAGTGGTCTTCATTTAATAGAATCTCTTTGAAGTATCATAGTCTGCTTGAGTAAAGGCCAAGGAAAAATAAAAAAAAAACTATTCAAGGAAACAAACAACATGATCAATAAGTTTTCCAGTGAGCAAATCTCACCGAAAACTAGTACTGTCTGTGCTGTGGCTGCAGTGTACAGGGTGCATTTGTTTATGTACTCAGTAATGATTCTTCCAACCAGAAATGGCTGGAGACAGAGTCAGGACATTTTTGAAAAAGAGACAAACATCTTCTTAAATAACTACTACAATAGGAAATTGCTACTTCATGTTTATCATCTGAGCAGAGCCATTAAAATTTGTGTTCTGTCAATGCCCTTTTTATCTGTTACCCTTACACAGGTTGCAATTAAATCAGTGATGCCCTTCCTATTCCATGTACTTTAGGTCTGATGTTTTTGCCTTCTCTCCCTTCCCTCCCCAGCAGTTGAAGTCCTGGATTCAGTAACAAAATAGTTGGTGTCTTCAGCACAGACATTTCTGAAAGAAACTCATGGGGAGCTCTGAGCAGCCAGACCTTAATAAAACTTGAGAGCACATTTGAGATTTGGGGACTCTCCTTACTCATTTTTTTTTTGTTTGTTTGTTTGGTCTTTAGTAGTCAGGAGATTTTAGTATTTGCCAATTGCTTTACCCCTCATGGTCTTTTTTTTCAGTAGTGAAAAAATATTCTCTTTCCCTCATTTAGATTCTTACTCTTCAGGAAATTATCTCTCAAGAAAGAAAAGGAGGAACAATTTCTGATCTCCTCCATTAACACCTTCTGAATTTCCTACATTGTGTGATTTTTCAGCTGCTCTACCTTGGTTTACAGACCACAGACTGCCTGCCTGCTTGGAGATATTTGGTTTGGTAATGCACTTATTTATTAACCATTGCCAGGATTTTCATGTGAATGTAGAAAAAGAAATGAGTTACTGGATGAAATGCTCCCTCTGCTGTCAAAGGGAAGTACCAGTAGTGGGAGGTTTGTTCCTATTGCTGCAAACATTACCAGGGACAGAGGGTATCACAATCTATTAAGTGTATTTCTAACTGTGCTGGCTAGCTGTGTCATCCCCAAGATCTCAGCTCTTACCTTTAGTCTGGAGGAAACTTAATATCTAAGTTTGAACATTTCCTGGAACATTCAACGTTATTAAAAGAGATAAAACAAAACCAGCCTAGTTCTTACACCATAAATCCTACTGTTAATCTATTTCAGATATGTCATAGGCAGTCAGCAGCTGGCTGAAAGCCCTCTGAATAAGCACAAGTTGTTCCCTTGACTTTGGTGGGTTTTGCACTGGACTGTCAAAGTTTATCTCAATTTGATTTTTGTTTTTTTTTGTTTTTAACAAACATCCCAAGCAAAGAAGAATGTTCTGTCCTGTGAAAAAGGTGGAAGAAAGTATGAAATAATATCTGAACATATGAAATTACTTCTGATGATAGAAAGTAGGAGAGTTGTCCCTCAGTTCATCAGGGCTAGAATATCATCCAGGGAACTCTCTAAGAATGATCTTCTAATTCTTGCTGAAGTAAAGCATATCTTTGAATCTGCAGAAGTGCACTTCTGTGCATTGTACTGGAACCCTGTTGGCATTGGCTCTGTCCTGCAAAAATGTGATCATAAATGTTCATGTACCAGGCGCCACATGTATTTGCTTTGATAATGTTCATAAGTTCTTTTATTCGCCCTTTGAGAACTGTTGTACAAGCAAATATTTGTTCACAAGAGCATTTCCAGAATGTGAAAATGTAGAGAGCCCTCATGCAAGCAGGTATGTGTGTGTATGTTTGAACAGCAGGTTTTTTAAAGTCCCTCTGAAGTTAAGAATCCAGATGAGAGAGAACGCAGTACCTTATATAAAACAAAAAGTCCAAAACCCAGCAAAGTTTGGAGATTCCCCAAATCATAATGTTTTCTTAACATTGCTATACCAGACAGAACTCTAATCTCTTTTTTATTTCAATCTCTTCATCAAAAGTCTAAATGAAGTCACTATTATGCCAACAGAAGAGGCTTTCTGAAATATGATTTAATCCAATTAGAACATTCAATCAAGAACATTTTTTATTTTTCCAATTTTATAAGGACCATGAAGGAGTAAATTAGCCTGGAGGGAACCCAAGCTCACCAGCACTGGGCTTCAGCTACTCATTTCTCAGTCCTGAGTCCAGAAACCCTATGTGTCTTTTATAGATTTTATTTTATACCATTTTGGGATAAAACCTGTCATTAATCTTGAGAGCAGAACTCTCTGCTTCTTCACATCCAGCATAATGCTCTAAGCTCTTCAGGAGGTCAAGGCATGGTTTAACCATTCTCTCCTTTTGGGGTGTGACATGTTCGGGGTTTGAGGGTACAATAACCCCTCAGAGGCTTATTATTTGTAGTCTGGCCATTATAGCATATATCTGTGTGAACAAGTAGGATTGAAACCACCACAAGATTAGGAAATTCTTGAATTCAGGCCTTTTATATTTGAGTTAATGTTCTGCCACAAAGATACCACCACTGCAAGTGGCAGGAGAGTCAGTGTGTTTTGTTCTGAATGTGCCTAGGAGCACTGTGCTCCCACCAGGGACTCTGTGAGGCTTGTGGCAGGAGAAAGACCTGTGCATACTTAAATACTTGAAGATACTTGAGGACATCCATTTTGGGTTGCTGAAGAAGCCTTTTTTTCCTCTATCCTCTGAAATCTAAGGCCTTATTGATCAATTAAATAAGTTAGTCAAGTTTTCCTTAAACATCCTTCTTGTGACTCAGACATTACTGTCTATATTCACCCAGTTTCTGGGTGTGAGTGCTTCCCTGGAAGGCTGAGTACCTCCATAGGTACACCATAGAAGACACCATGTTGCTACAGCCTTTTAAATGTCACACAAAGCCTCATTCATTGAGCAAATAGCCCATAAAATCATGGCACTGAAATGTCCATTCTGTTTAGCAGATGTACCTGGAAAATGGGGACAGTCCCTAGCCAAAATAATCACTGTATCTGTCCTGAAGTCAGGGCCCAGATATTTTGAGACTTATAGCTCCTGAACTTGTGTTTTTCTGATCTTTCCTTGGAACAGAGTGAACCTCACTCCAGGTAGAGTTTAACTCCCCATCCTGCAGATGGGCTCCCCTGTTAGAAACCAGCCAGTCCTGGCTGACCTCTTGATGTCAGAGCCCTCAAAGCTCCAAGGGATGTCTGTGGAGTTGTCTCCTTGGCAGCAGGGAGCCAGATCCTCGGGGTTTCTCCGGCTGCTCTGTGACACTGGTGCTATTGTCCCTTCAAGCTCCACTGAGCTGGATGCCAATTTCACAGACCAGCCACCCATCTCATTTTTTAGCTCTTATTTTCATGCAGTTCTCAAACAATGCACAGGTTTTAGAAAAGGCAGTGTGTCAAGTCACACCTCTAGGCAATATGACAATAATTGGACAGTATATTTAAGTCCTACAAGGAGTATATTAAGCTGTTTATCACTGGTACATTAAAATAGTAAATCAAACAGGAGACTTGGATAAGTCAACACAAGATTTGTGTCTATTAGAGCAAAGCCACAGGCCAGAACCTCAGCAAAAAGGCAGTGAATTAAATTAGTCAAAGAGTAAGCTGCACTTTTCATGGCTATGTGCAATTACATGCAGATTCAGTTTCTTTGAAAGAATTTGACAGGAGAAAATTTAAACTAAAAGTTTCTGGTAGACCAATAAATCTTGCTTTCCATGACTCATATCTCTGTCTCCTGGCCAAAAAAGAAGCCAGATATTTTATCTGTGTTTGCATATGTGGCTAGAATTATAAAGCCCCACTCAAGAAAACCCAAAGAGGAAAATATGAAATTTCATAGTATTCTTTGAATAAAAATGCCCTGTTCATATTCTGTTTCCATTACATAAGATATTACAGTCTCATTCATGAGAAAATTCAGGCACAGTAAAAGTATATTATATCTAGTCCAGGCATGAATTTTTTGGCCTATCAAAAATGCTTAACCTTTAACTGCACAAAGATGTCTTTGTTGTTTAGGAGCACACACTGTCGATTATAAGATCATGATAATATAATCAGAGTTTTTGAGAGGGATTCTTTATATTTGTTTGTTTGTCTTTAAATATTTAACAACATATATAATAACAACAGTGTTTTAATAAAGGTTATTGATTGTTTATTTTCAGGTTCCTTTCCTTACCTGAAACTTTACTGCCTTGATGTGTGTATAACTAATTACACTAAAAGTATACAAAATCTTAACTGTAAAATATTAATCATGGTAGAGCCAAAGAGAAATCAAAATGAGTCCTGGAGCAGAAATCAAAATCTTATTTATCAGGTATATTTAACATGAGACATTCAAACCATAAAAAATTTGGAAAAAAAGGAGTCCTTCATCTGCTGAAAAAAATGGGGAAAAATTCATTCAATTTAGAGGACTTGCATTCCTCTACAGAAGGGGATTATTGTATCTCATCTTATTAATTATTAGACTCCTAATTCAGAGGCTCAAGATTGTCCCCAAGAGGCATTTGTCTCTCTCTATTGATTACACAGACAGCCTTGAACCCTGACATAGATATCTTCAAGTGTACTTATCTGTTAGGAGAGTGGTGATTAGCACATAGATGCCTTAAAAATAAGTTTAATAATAACTTCAATGAAAATCCAAGGGTTATAGATGGATAACAGTATTTTGTACATGCTACATTTATCTATTAATTTTGTCTGAGTCCAAATCAAGTGAGAAAGCTGAAGAAGAGGTAATGTACTAGAGGTTACATTAAGGTTAGTAAATCTTGTGAGACATCCATTAACTCAATGTGACAAGTCTCTTGCACACATAAAGGAGCATCCTTGCTCCTCAAAGGAAAGACTACTGGGAATAGTCTCTGTCTGACACTACTCTCTAAATAAAACCCAAACATTTCTTGGGAAGGTTGGCTGGAGGCAATGATTGTACTTACAACCTTTCTAACAATTTGTAAGGCTGGCTTTTTCCAGGGCAGGTGGCTTTCATATGCTTTGGTGTCCTTTCTCTCTAAATACAGCCCCAATGCACCTACATCACTTTATCCACCTCCTTGTTACCTGCAAAGCCAAAAGTATCTCATGAGGTTAAAGAGAGAAAGCATGTCCTTCCTCTGGGTAAGGCAGGTCAAGGGTCCAAGATGGTAAGCTGGATAAACTAATTTCTACCTAGGAAAACAAGTGTCAGAAAGGGTCAGAGAGGCCAAGGGAAGATGTCATCCTCAGCCTCAGAAAGTCAACACCTGCATCTGCTCTGTTGGGCCCAAATTTGTATGCCATGGAAAGGTCCAGAAGAAGAGTTTAACTGGGTCTTCATGAATAACATTTTATCAAACATCTGCACAATCAAGAGCTAATAAAGCAAGGATAGGAAAGACAGTAAAATGTTGAAAGCCCCCACCCAGGACAGGCATGTCCAGTTTCCCCCAGCCTCTGAGTGACCTCTGGTCTCAGCAATAGTATCAGGCTCAGGACCATCCACTGTCAGTTTTATCCCAGACATCCCCTGTTGTCAAATGCCCCCTCCCACTGCCCCCAGGAAAAGCCCTCAGTGCACCCCATGGCACCACTTGTGCAGGCTCTGGCCAAACCCCTTTGTTACCCCTCACCAGCAGTCTGGCAGTGCCCTACACAGCAGAACACTGTCAGGTGCACTGCCACAGCCAGAAGCAAAGGTTGCCAGAAGGGTTTAATTTCCTCTTCTCACTGTTTGCAGAATTGCTTTGCAGATATACACACCCAGGTACCTTTGAAGGCAAAGCACAGTTTGCCTGTGGGCCAACAACTCGTGGGGCCAGTTACAAGCTCCTGTATCTGCAGCAATGGGCACATTACACAAAACAGTTTGGCTTTCAAGGTCCGTGTCCAGGATTAGAGAATCACTGGTGGTGGGAGTGGGAAGGAGGGAAGCCAGCATTACTGCCACTGGGAGAGCTGAACAGTCTATAGCATTTCCATTCCCCCATATGCTTGTTCAGTTATAAATGAGCAGTTATTAGATCTGGAGAGAAAACCCCCATTTAAATGTCAGGGTTTAAAAAAAAAAAAAAAAAAAAAAAAAGAAGATAAAATAGGAATTTTCCATTCAGGTACTTCATGAAAACCTTAGAAAAGGTCCAGCTAGGTGTCAAGAACAGGCTCTGACACCAGAAACATAGTAAAGCACTTTATTATGCTGATTAAACTGCAATATTATGACAAATGGTACATAAAAAACTGTTTTAAACTTGTGTTGGATAGAAGGACTTTTAAACAGAAATAAAGAATACTGAAAATAAAGTGCTGCCTGAATTCTTAATGCATGCTTTTGAGTGAAATATATAGGTTTTTTCTTTCTTTTATTGAACCTTCTCTGGAGTTATAAATAATTACTGTATTTTTGCATGCACTTAACATCTTTTTCTTACCAATTAACATCATTTTTCATGTCTTTTAAATGTCAGACTCAGAAATTATAATAGCACACCACCACAGCCAGTTCGGTATCTCTGTGTCTCTTGATCTAATACTAAAGACAGATTTTCATAGCTGTTGTGCTATAGCTGTATTTATGGAGTGACAGCAGGGCACATCCATAATGCTGTTTCCAACACTTGTGCTGAATCTGTTCTAACTGTCCTTGCACAGTTTAAACTGCATCTCACAGGCTTTACCCAAATTCCACTGAAGGTAAAAGGTTTGTAGATCTGAGAATCATAGAATCATAGAATATTCCCAGTTGTAAGGGAATACCAAGGATCATTGAGTCTAATTCCTGGCCCTGCAAAACCCAAAGGATCACACCTTATGCCTGAGAGTGTTATCCAAATGCTTCCTGAACTCTGTGTGGCTTGGTGCTGTGACTGGGGAGCGTGTTCCAGTGCCTAACCAACCTCTGGGTTAAAAATCTTTTCATAATACCTGACCTAAATCTCAGCTAACATAACTCCATGCCTTTCCTATCACCAGAGAGAAGAGATCAGTGCCTCAGTGCCTGCTCCTCCACTTCCCTTGTGAGGAAGCAGCAGATGGCCACGAGGTCTCACCTCAGTTCCTCAGTAACCTCTTGTACAGCCCCTTGAAAAATGAGATGAACTGTTTTCCCTCTGGAAGAGCCAACCAGAGGCCTCTTCTGAACCCTGCACACTTTAGACAATGCTGGTTAATGATGCCTAAAGCTGTGAAGGTGTCTGATGCTTCCTGGCATCTCTCTGTCATTTTAAGTGGAACCTTGACAGACCTGTCTGCCGAGGACTCTGCTGATACACACACTCCTGCACATACAAGTGTGTGTGGTGAAACAAAAGCAAATCTAAGATTATCCTGTGCTTTGATGTTTTCCTATAAGCTTTTTCATTTTGTTTTGTATCTTCTGAGCTTTGCTTTGATGCCAGACAATAATATAATCTAACTGAGAACTAAAGACCAAGCAATACAAGCACACTGTGCATGAAGGTAACTTTCATTGCTTCCCAGTGATAAACCATATGAAAGAAATTACAGCTTTTCCCTGTTATTCATGGGGCTGATCCAAAGACCATTAAAATCAGTGGGGAACTTATGCATTAGTGTTTCAAAACAGATTTTAGGTGACTTGACATGCAAGGCCAGTATTTTCAAAGGTGTCAGAGAAGAAATTTAGGACATGGACAGGCAATGAAAAACAACTAAATATTTATTTATTTAATGAGTTACCACTGATGAGCAGAACTATAGTAACTGACAGCATGCAGAATCTTAGATTTTTATGAATTCACAAGAAAATGTTAATTTGTCCATGATTGAATCTTGGACCCAGAGAGGCAGGGAATCTGAATAGTTTATTCAACAGAATGAGTTGGTTTTATACACTTTTCTAAGGCACAGTATTTCTTTTTATGGTGTGACCTATCCCATGTTGCCACATCAGCAACAGACTTTCTAAATGTCATTTTATGGGATGATCACTCGCTGTTCACTGGTCCATCAGCCCCCTGCAGGCTCCTCTCCATAGGGTCTGTCCTGTGACACCTCCTCCCCCCAGGGCCGGGTGGACACAAGCCTCTGTGTGCCACCATGTGCTCCTCTGTGCTGCCATGTGCCTCTGCAGGCAGGTTTCACAGCTCACAAACCAACTCTACCGTATAATTCCTCATATTAATTTAATTATTTTTTAGCCACTATGGACTCAGGAAGATCATTTATCCACAACACTTCATCTAGGGATTCACCCCTCTGACTCCAGCACTCTAAGGGGCTGGGGGATTCAAGCTGCAGGGTATCCTGTGCTGCTGAGGAGGCTTTGTCCCGGTTTCTCCCATTACGGTTTCTCCTATTACAGTTTCTCTGCTTTCTTTGAAATGTTACAACATTCATCTTTCACTGGAAAGAAGAAAAGAACAGGGCTTGTCATGGTAAATTGCCTAAAATTTTCTCTAGCCTATTAAACCTGTGATTATTGTACACAATATAGAACTGATACAGCTTCAACAGGAGAGATGGAGAAGCTGCCAAACTTTTATAACAGTGCTTAGCAGAGTGGTATTCTGAGCAATAGTATCACCTAACTAAAGCTCTTCTAGTGAAGCTAATCCTGATTGCTGCGGGTTTGAAACAGTGGGAGCTACAGGAACACAGCACACTAACAACCCAGCAACATTGATTTGTGCACTTCAACACAGAATCAGGCTAAAGCAAATCACATTCCAAGTACTTCTTGAATTCCTTTTCTTCTAGAAAAGTAAGCTTTGATGCAAGAGTGGGGAAGTGACTTTTGATGGACCCCCTGTCACTGATAGGGTTTGGCAACTTGTGAGAGGATACTGAGCTCGGAGGTGCAGCATAACACCATTCATTAATTTTCCTATTTGTGTTAGCTTTACATATATGTGAAAGTAACACTGTATCACAATTATTGGATATTTTTATTCAGAAAATAACAGAGGCTGGAACGACAGGGCACTGCTATTCAGAGAGTGAATGCATTGGCCAGACTGAGTGTTTTAAAAATTATGCAGCACTTCATCTTGACAGTATGCCTTGGCTTAGCCAGAAGCTACATTTTGTGATTAGTATATTCAGACACTTTCTTTTCTTTATGTTCAGAATCCAGCTGTTCTGCAGATCTGAAAAACAGAACAAAAAGAGAAATAATGCTTTTAAAACCAGTCTGACAACTGCAATTAAATCAATCACCCACTCAATTTCAGATATTTGTAACATCAAGCAATTTAACAAACACCTTTCATCCATAACAGCTCAAGGCATGTTTGCTTTAAAAGCACTTCAGTACAAAATTCCAGCATTCCTCCCCCACTAAGATCCTTTCATAAAGAATGCACTTCTAACTATACTGACTAAAAAGTGTTGAATATTCACTAGTATATAATTTTCAACATGGGTCACAGACTCCTGGGGGAACTGTACTTAGCTGAGGGCAAATCTACTACTTCTTGTGGGAATATGTTTAAGAACAGCAAAGAAACTATTATAGAATCTTCATAGAATATCCTGAGTTGGAAGGGACCCACAAGGATCATCAAAGTCACCCTTCTGGCCCTGCCATGGACAATCCCCAAAATCACCCCATGTGACTCAGAGTGTTGTCCAAACACTTGAACTCTGGCAGGCTTGGTGCTGTGACCAATTCATTGTATGTTGAACTACAAAGAAGTAAGTGGAAGTAGTGACTTCCATTTCTGTTTGCTTTTGTGCATTCCTATTCAGTTATGAAATCAGAACAGGTGCTTGGGTTCCATCCTTGACAACTTATATTCCAGCAAAATTGCTGGAAACTTCAGTCTCTTACAGTTTGTAGCCCTGTTCTGCAGGACATTAGGGGGAGCTGAAAGCTATATGGATATGTCCAACAGAGTAAACTGCTCATGGGATACTTCTCTGAAGTATTTTAAATTAAACAGAATTGTTCTCTGATACATTCTACATCTTTGTGCAGGAGAAAATACACCCCGGGACATGGTTAAAGATTGCTAGAATTTTTGCTGACATGGCAAACCATGACATTATTTTCCACAGTTTTTTTACAATTTTGATGAATGTTTATCAGTTTAGTAGGCCTAGAAATCTGACTTTCTTCAAAAATCACCTAAATTTTCTGCCCTATGGCGAATATAATCTAATACACTCAGCACTGCAGTTATGAGGATTCAAATCTTAGGGGGGG
>JACBWW010000005.1:46956978-47032536 GCA_020086605.1 Lanius collurio
TCATATTCTGTCTCCATCCACCTTGGAGTATGGGATAAAATTAATGTGTCCTGTTTTTTGTTAAGACAAGTTTGAGGAGTGAGGGAGGACAGCACTGCAAATCTGAAGCCATTTTAAGTTATATAAAACTGTTTTTAAGTTGAATATCACCCATCATAAAAAATGACTTGGTTTCCCTTGGGGTTTGCAAGACACATGAATCCTTCCCACTCTGTCTGCCAGAGAACATGAAATATAACCCCATAATGTCTTAACAAAACACAGTGTTTTCTTTCATTTGCTTTAATCTGAAGTGTCTTATAACTGAACATAACAATTTGTTCTTCAAGAAGTTGAAAACATTTCATTCAACCAAAATGAAAAAAAAAATTATGATTGTCTGAAAATACCACAAAAATCAGGTTCATTTGCCACTTGCATCTCAACCAAAAAACTTCAAGATATTATACATACAAGTTTAGTCTTAGGCTTGCCCTAACATGGAATGGGAATTTTCTAAAGGCATTAACATTTTTGTGGACAGGAAAGCCATTTCTATCCAGCTAAAGAGGAATCATGAGAACATAATATAACTATTACATGTGACAACATGATTATGCAGATTGTCTGCAGATGTGAACCAGAAGAGCTCTAACAAATTCAGTGGGGTTCTGCTGATTTACGTTAGCTGATGATCTCAATTTGCTGCATTTTTGATGAAAGATAGAAACAATTTGCCCAGATTCTTTTTTCAAAGATCCTAGAATACTTTCTGAAATCTACAGTCCACATGTTCTGATTAAGTTCTGTCTTAGAATGTCAGACTACTTACCCCTGCATTACTATCCAAAATAATTGCAGAGTATGTTTAAATAGCAAGAGACCATGCCATTGATATAGCAGAAATGTAGCACCACAGTAAATTTTTGAGTAGACAGCAGTAGATAAAAATAAGAGCTAGGTTGAATCAAATCCAGTTGGCTTCACTTGTACAGGTTCCTTTAACACTGTAGGTTGTTGTATTCTACCCATTAGTGATTCACTGATAATGAATTTGCTGACATTACACTTCACCAGCAACCACATATTGGTTATGTTGAGCTCAGGGGTGCTTCAAATGTAGATGCCATTATTGTAACTTTCTTGTCTTGCAAAAATGTGTCAGGTGGGGGTGATGAAGAAATGGAATTCAGAATGAAGAATACATACCTGAGATAGCTGGTACTGTGGAATTAGGTTTTCCATTACAATTCTTTCTAGTGAGCAAACATGTTCTGCACCATCCAAAAAGTTCTGGCTGTGAGGAACCTTCTATCTACATAACACTGAAAAATATGTTTCATATTTTCTGTTCTCAATCTTATGTCATACTATGAACCCAACAACAGATCTTCAGTTTTTTTGATTGCTACATTTGATATAAATGGAACTGTTGCAACTCAATTTAAATTTTGCTTCAGTGGAAGGAAATTTCTCATCAGTTTTTATCTAGAGTTAGAAGAAGTAGAAGGAGATGACCAAACTTTTAGAAGATGGGTCTGAAATGAAGTAACAGTTCTACAAAACCTATTATTCTAACTTTACTCTGAAGTCCTTTACAAGGAAGATCAATGTGAGGACAGTTGTCCTAGGAAGAAATATTTACCCCACTTTCTTGACTCTTGCACCTTCTTTGTCATGAAAACTGATGCTTCTGCAATTGGTGCAGTTTTGGATGTATCTGTCTTCATGTTGTGAAGCAGGATCTAAAGCAGAGAGTTCTGGAGGCACGCACTTAGCGTGCTCAGACATTTTCAATCTTATAATGTGGCAAAAACCTTGTCAGTAACCCATGTGTAGGTGGCTTTTCTGTCTTTTATAGCAAAGCCAAAGCACAGTTAGAGAAAAAAATGATTTTTTTAACAAGCAGGAAAACCTCTAGAGAATACATCATGAGAAAAAATTCATGGAGTTTCTGTCTTCTCCATAAGAATTCTATACAAGGGTTACATTGGTTTTGTAACTCTGCCTGGTCTAATTAAAACTGTCTGCATTAAGTTCACTAACAAAGATCTGTTATTTGTAAAACCCACATGCTTTTATTTTCTGCACTTATGTAGTTTTCTGTTCCTCTGCTTTTAACTTCTTTTAGGAACAATGAGATCCAAATTCTACAAGGATGAAGTATTAAAATCTTTCTAGAAGCAGCTGTTGCATGTGTGTTGACTGCATGAGTTATCAGGTACATGGCTCTTAAAGAGACGGGCCTGCTTGCCTACAAACATTATGTGACTTAATAAAATGTTTTTTATGTACTCTCAGGCGTGGGTGTTTGCAGTAGGGCTGTGCTGCATTACATCTAAAGGGCCTGAATAAATCAGAGAGCAAACTGAAGTTGGTACTAAATTTTAGGAGTCAGAACATCTGCATTAAAGACAATATAACTACTAAAAGGGTACTGCACTATCATGTCAAACAGCATGGATTTGCTCATTGTGATTTACAAATTTTGTGTTGGGACTGTGAGGTCAAATTCTATGAAACAATGAACTGATACTACTGACTTCCTAGATGTTCTGCCTTGGTGTTACCATCACAGTGTGTTTCTTAATTAGAAAATATATTCTATAAGTATAGAAAAAAGGGTATATTTTTTATGTTTTCTATTAAAAAACATTCTGTAAAGCTATGACTAAAAGTTTTCCATTAACCAAATAATGTATCAGGAAGGAGTATACTGAAATGTTGAGTTCACTCAAGACAGAATTACTTAATCATGAGAGAGGATTATAACATAAATCCAAATCCTATAGAGTGCATTTGGAAAACATTTCAGGTTACTGAAGTTGATTTCTTCGCGTGAAAAAGGAAGGGAAAGCCAGCATTTTCCTACAACAGTACCCTACTGAGATTCCACCAAAATCCTCTTGTGTTGAAAGTACCTGATGTTGAAGATTACAGGAGAAGTGTTTCTTAAGGGTAATTTACAAACTGCTTCAAATGTTAGTCATTCTCTCATGGCACCATTTCAGATTTAAAACAGATTTATTGTTGCCATTTGCTGAGTGACTATCAGAGACAGAACAATTCACTGCAGAAAGCAGACAGGTGTTGTAAAACCTATGAACAGTTTGAAAAGAGTTTCAGCTGCCCAGGAATTGACTTGAGCATCCAGAAGTTGCTTATGTCTGAGCTAGGTATTATGTGTGTGTTAAATGGTCAATGGAGAGAAAAAAGATAATTTCAAAAAGGGAATTCTTCTTATCTGACACATTTGAATTATACTGTAAGACACTCACTTCTCTCTACAGACTACAAAGAGACACTACTGTAACTTAGACTGCATGTGTTCAGCTATAAGCATTCACAGATGAGATGAGCTCCTCTTATTTAGGCTGGAAGATTTAGTTACTGATTTATGGAACTTAGGTGACACATATTTTTCTTTTTTTCCTTCCCCACCCCATTCACATGCCCACAAATCCTTCACAGTTTTGAATTAAGATATGTGGAGAGCTCCTGAGATATTTGTAAGCTGTTTCCACAGCCTTGGCCTAAGAAACAGCTTTTTTAATACATTTCTCTAACTATTTTTCAGTGTTCGCAAAACTTTGAAATATCCAACTCCTATGAGATAAAGCACTGAAATCCTTCAGATAAGGTTGGGTGGAAGTACTTGGGGTTTTTCTTGGTTAGTAAGAATTCCTGTACCTGTTAAAAAAAAAAAAAAAAAAACAACAACAACAAAAAAAACCCACCAAAACCAACCTTGTCCTTGTTTTGTTCTTATTTGGTTCAGGTGGGAAAATTGTAAAACTGAACACGTGCAGACACTCCAAAAGTGGTAATGTGTCTCCTGCATCCTATGAGAGATGAGAGGCAGGTACTGAAAATGCTCTTGTTTTAGAGACTACATCATGTTGATGAAATGTAGAATTAGATTCAAAATTTCTCAATACAGCTTTGCCATTGCCCTCAAGTGGGACTGGATAAGTACTCTCCATTCTCCCATCACCACAGTGGAGAAATTAAAATATTACTATTGAATTTCTTTGCAAAGCTGTTTTGGGAATTTTCTAATTCTTACAATATATTTGAACATTTTATTCTTACAATATATTTTAACTATTATATAATACTATTAAATAACACCTAGATATAAATTTAATTATGACTCATAATAGTTTAGCTGAGAAAAGGATTTCTATGGTTTTTTCTCTTTATGAAGTTGATACTGTTTTTCATGCTTGTTCTTGGAATTAAGGCTTTGAAGTACATGATTGCATAGGATTTATTAACATGTTTAATGATGGATATTTGATAGCCTTTTTTTTAGTTAATAGGGCAGCTAAAGTGTTTAAATTTAGGAATATTCAAAGGCTCTGCCTATGGGGAAGAGTAATTATGTGCAAAGAGGTTTTAAAGAAAGGTTCACAATGCAAAAAAAATATTATCATACTACTAAACTTTCCCAAGCAGAGGAGACCAATATTTGTGTTACCTCATTTCAAAGTTACTACAAGTTTTCCTGAGAAGCTTGGCATGTGCCTAATAATTACTGTAAAACTGCAAGGAAATCAGCCATTCCAATTTGCTTAGATAAAGTTTCTTTGAACTGCCTTCCAACACTGGCCTCCATTCATAGCACGTTTCATTCTAACAGAGTTTCCACTGTCTGCTGCAGAGGTGCAGTTTGCACAGGTTTTATGAAGAACAGCATATGGAATTCCACATGCTATTTGTTACAACCAGTGCATAAATTACATGCACTTTAGCAAAGACCTTTATCCACAGTTATAAAAAGAGGTGTGTGTTTTCAACAAGATGATATTTTCAACCAGGGCAGTGTCCTCCTGGCTTTTTATCAGTATTAATGATGTTTTAAGATATTTTCTGAAGCTTATTGTATAGGTATACTTTGCAGTCCCACAGTTTATCATTTCTTATAATATTCATATTCAAAAATTGGAAAAGTTAAGCAGCCTACTGTTAAAAATCCTGAGTATATTATTGCAGGTGTCTAGCAGGCACAAAAAAAAACCCCAAACCAAACCAAACCAAAATATATCCAAAACCCAAACAAAAAACAAACAAACCAACCAGACTACCAAAAAAAATAACTACTTTTTTCATTTCTGGAAGAAAGAATAGTTTAGTTTTCAAAATTAGTGGAAACTGAATGACAGTCAGGGTTTAGCATTAGAACTGAATCAATTGTTTCATCAGATGGAAAAATTTATGCCTGTCTTTCCTTCATAGGACACTAACTCTGTGTTGCAAATTGAAATGAGGTTTTTAATACAAGATAGCATTGATTGTGTGCAAATGAAACCATAGGTACTTTCAGATATGTTTTATAGAGAATGTTGCATACGTGTTTATATGATAGCTCCCAACAATAAAATATCTAATTTTTAGGGCTTTTCAATCAAAAAAAATCCAAACCTAAACCAAGATACACACTGTGCATATAAATATGCTTCTCTTCTTGTTTCGTATTGTGATTGTTTTTCATTTCTAATTTGGAAGAAGTAGCAAAATTACAGGACCCAAATTGTGAAATGAACCATTGCTCATCCATCTGTTGAAGAGATTCCTGTGACAATGACAGATTACCTAAATACAACATTAGATAACTTAGAAGTCTTTCCTATCAACCACGGGTAGAAGCAAAGTAATTTTTATTTCAATGGAGAAATATCAGGAAAAATTTTTAAGCAATGAGATTAAAAAAAAAAAAATCTGCAAAAGCAAGGGGACTGTGCAAAGGTCTGCATTCAGCAATTTCTAGAAACACCAGGTAAATATAAATTAGTACCATCAAATAGGATTTTTAAAATAACCCATTTTTGTTTCACTTTCTTTCAATATGTGGAACCGTTTACTGGATTGCAATAGGAAGTGCTGAGCCTCAACCAGGTGTTCTCCATGAAGGGCATTTTGAACCTGCACTTACTTCTAGGTACCATATTGGATATGAAATGTAGACTGGGCCCAGTTTTCTCCTCTGCCAAGGCCAGCCACTGAGAACCAACCATGATCCAGCTGCTGAGGAGCTCTGAGCTAGCAGAGTAATTACTTTTAATGATAGACCCATATTTTTCTCAGACTTAAAGTTGAAACCACTTCTGAAATCATCATCACCTTTGTTACTGTGTGGATAGTCTTTTTTTTCTTGCTTTGCTTATACAGTTAAGCCAAAAGTTGAACCCAAGCAGTTAATATTATTGTAAACTGGGGATAGCTTGAACTTTAGGACATTAAAAATAGGGGCATATGGCTTTTAGAAACATTGGATGCTTTATTATTCATTCTCTTCTTTAATATTTTAGTAAAGATTTTAAGCTGACTCAGATTTAAGATTTCTTACAGATATCACATTGCAGGCACGGTGAAAAACAAAACAATTATTGGGTGTTATCCATTAAGAAGAATTCAAATAGCAACTGTTAACAATCTGTAACACCAGGGTAGCTGTGGGCTTTTCTCTATGTCATAAAAGACCCTCAAAGTTACTATAAAGCTTCATTCACTTTTAGTGTGATAGGTTACACATGTGATGGTTTATTTTACAAGCAAAATCTGCATGTAAGCTGTAAAGTGCCTGAATGCTTGGATTGCAAGATGGAAAAATAAACAGCTGCAATTAAGGGATCAAGCATTCCAATATTGCTCCTATTATATCATATGATTTTTTTTCCCTAAAAGCACTTCAGAGAAATATACTGCCAAATTAAGGCCTTTAATCTCTTGAGATGATCAGTGATCCATGGATATTCTATTCAGAAGAACCAGCATTAACATGTTGACTGTAGAAAATATTTTCTGTGAAATCTCTTGAGTAATTTGAAAGCTTTAAATAAAAGCTTAACTATTGAGATCATCTGCCTAGTTAAATTATAAATTATTTAATTATAATAAAAATTTATAATAATTTTATAAATTATTTCACTCAAATTTTTTCTTCATCTGAAAGTGTATTCTATACATAGAATTTTAACCTAAAAGAATTATTACCGATAAAAATAGATATATTTGTAGGTTTAGAAAGCACCCATGAAATTGGGTGTTATAGAGCTAACATTTTTTTTCAGTTTATACTACATTGTGCACTGGTTGTAAAATTCATGCAGCTCATTGCTATTTTCAATAATAGAAAGGTTTAATTGAATCTATTACAAAAGAATATTGCACAGTGGTATTACAAAGAAGTTTACAAAAAGTGCTTCAAACTGCTTGGTTTGTAAGTCAAACTCTAATTCTGAATGCAAGTACCTGAGGAAAGCTTAAGAAAGCAAAGTCTGCAGTACTGGAGCAGATGGAATCCCCCAGTGATGTGTTCAAGTACCAGTTGTTAGCACTTACCCTACTTAGGCACTTCATTTTTTGAAGTGCTCTGTGAGAATTAACTTTTAGAATGTTACATATTCTGAAATATGAGAGATTATTCTATTTATGTTGATATAGTTAATAAAAATGTATTGCAAATACTCTTTTGTTTTTCAAAAAAATCTTACCAGGTGGTGTAAGATTTCCTAAAGATAATGATTTTTTCTGATGTAAGAAGGGGCTTCATTTTATAAATTTTATTATCATTAACAAAAAACCGAAATATCAAGTTTTAGTTGGAAAAAAGACTGGGATTTTGCACCAAATTCAGGGAAATAATAATATTTTGGTACAAAAAGAAAAAAAAACATATTATTTTCCCCCAAAAGTTGCTATCTACTTGGCTAGGCAATATTATGTGTATTTTTCTGCAAGTATAGTATCTTTAATCACCACAAAGACAGTATGAAGAATTTTGCATATCTTCAACAGAAAACTTTTCCTACCTCAATGACCAAAGTACCTGTCAAGAAAAAAAGCTATATATTGATTTTGAGGGAATAGTGCCACCTACTGAGCCAGTACCTTCCATTTCTGTGGAGTTCCCTGAATACAGATTTAATTCAGTGTAAACTTGAAAAATCTTCTGCTCCTTAATCTTTGAATATTATTCCTATGTTTATAACCAGTTAGCTTTTACGTTTTTAAAATTAAATTTACTCTACTAGCACTTTAATGCTAAACTGTTTGGATGCAGCCCATATCTACTAATGGCTTGTGCTCTCCAGGACAGGAGGCTCAGAGCCTTTCTGGGATTACAGAGTTGGAATACAAGAAATGAACAATAGGAGTCCAGGCTCTTATCTAAGGAAAGAGGTCCACTCTTTCCAGTTGAATTTTACTGGCAAACCTCAAGTTTTTTACAAGTAACTAAGCTAGGGGAATTGTTTTAGCTCAACTTAAAATAGAAGCAATGATTTTTAAGACAATGTAATGTTTTAAGTTGTTTTTTTAGTAGGCTCTCAAGAGAAAACATGATCCAAGTATAACAGAAATACAGGTTTGTCTCATTTGAGAATATTTTATTTCACAGCCTTAGTTATGTGCTTTGATGGGATCAAATAACCCATGTCTTCACTACAAGTTCAGTTAGGAAACCTATAAATCAATAAAACGGCATCCAAACTAAATGAACTAGAAAATAAACATTTTTATTAAAACAGACATTTTAATCAAAATAATTAAGGCAAGACACATAATAGCAAAGAAAGTCAGTCTATTATTCAGTTATCCCATTAATTTAAGAGAAAGACAAAGGCCCAAAGTGAATGAAACTGGGGTTTGCATCCTTAAAAAATTGTGGAGGCATCAGTAATTAAAAGTTGCATTTTGGTTTAAAAAGAAAGGAGATTTAAAAGCCTCTCCTTACATTTTGTTGCCTGAATTTAGTCTCCAAAATCATCATAATAATTCTTAATTGAAAATTTTATAAAACTATTTCTTTAAATATTTAATCACAAATCTTGTAGAGAAACATACTTTAATGTTCTCATTTTTTAGTCTTCTCAAATCTCTTTAAGTTTCTGTTCTTTACAGTCACTTTCCATTAGTCTTTCTACTGCATTTGCAAGAGAAATAATAGAGAATAACTCTAATAAACCTAGGAAACCTCATTGTGTGAAATCCTGAGATTACTGGGCTGAAGAGTTCTAGATCTCTAGTATTTAATCATAGCTCTGCTATTTTGTTGTTCCATCTATAAATGTGATTCCAATTAAAACACAGCCTGTGATTTATGACTGTGATGTTAGAGTTATAATTTATTTCCAGTTTTTCTGTAGTTAATGATGGATGAGAAAGACTATTGAGGGAAAACTTCAACGTGAGATCTGTATCTATCTGTAAAGAATGAATATCAGAACTCAGAATTAAGTGGAATTCTTGTTTGGTTTTCAAAATTAATTTCCTGAAGGACATGAGGAAAAGAAATTCAAAAAAAATGAAGCATTTTTGTGGACTGAAAAGTAAAATAAAATAATTGAAATATTACTTCATTTTGGACCAATTAACTACTAATTTACATCTGTTCACTTTAATGCAATGCTGAATGGAAACTACTTCTGTCATTTGTTGTTGTAGAGGAGTCTGACTTTTATGTAGACTATTGGTCTCAGAAGAAATGTTTTGCATTGGAATGAATAAAACAATAGGTTAAACGAGTAGCATCATATTCTAAATTACAGTTTAGCACTTTGTAATACTTGGTTAAAAACTTAAAAGGAACATTATAAACTGTGCCTTATTTCAGAGTGACTGGGCAATGCATTACTTGGCAAGAAAGCTTCCAGTTGGGCAGGATGCATACAGTGTGCAGCCACAGGATTTCATAGTTTGATGTAAAATGTACCATTACATTTCAATATAATTTTTTCATCTCTATCCATTCGTTAAGATTCATCATGGAGCAAATTCAGACACATTTTGAAAACAAATAAGTCAGACCTGGCTCAGCTGGACATTTCCCCTTAGATTTAAGACAGTGAAATAGAACAGAATTCAGCTCCCTACTCTAGCACTAGCAGACAGCTTATTCTCAACATTGTTCAGCTAAAGCCTGTGTTTAAGGATAAATAGTAAGAATACAGCTAAAGCCACTACTTTAAACTGGGCATGACTTACATACCTTGTTAAGTCAGAAATGTCAGAAGTTTAGACAGGTTTTGTAGACTGATCAGAGAAAAAATTGAGATATAATGGTTAGAAAATCTATAGGAAAAGCAACTGTGCATAGTGCACTTGGAAAGTCTGTCCATGGCCCTGAAAAATCCAGGAAAAGCCATTGTGATCAATAAAAAATTATGAAGAATGGAGAGGTAGTCTGCTAGCAAAACACTGAAGTACATCCAGGTATATTGATGCTCTAATTGGAATAACAAAATCTCTTACATTCTCCATGCACATAAAATCCCCTGCAAAGAATTTATGCATTGAAATGACAGATGACTGTGTATTGCTGTTCACCCTAAAGAATATTTAGGAAAAACAGGAATGGCATTTTTAATGAGAAAACCTGTAAGGGTGCATTTGTTAAAATGGAATATAGTTTTCTGTCTAATCTGTCCTGTGTCTGTAAGGAAACATACTGCATTTTAAAGAAAACAGCTTAAAAACAGTGGATTTCTCCCTCTTCTAACTGCTATGAGAATGTAATTTTAATTCAACATAGTAAATAAGACACACGCACATATACAAGCACACTTACACATCTGCATTAAAAACAGAAAAAAAAGAATTCATAAATTTCTCCCTAGAGCCTAAGATGCAGAATTATTTCAAAATGCTTATTATGTGATTTACATTATGAATTTCTGGGAATTTAAAAAGATTTAGGCCAGGAAAATATGCTTCTAAAAGGAATTGAAGAAATTTGAAGGTGTTCTGTATACAAAATAAAATATTGAGTAAAAGGATAGACAAATTTCAGGTCTTCTGAATCTGAAACTGTGCAGTACACAGATTTTTGTTTCAAAACCCTCTCAGAATCATGAGAAAAGTCATCACCAATTATAGGAGATGCATTTTTTTTCTCCTCTAGAACACATTGTCCTATGTGTTCCAAAAATCTTCCTGCAAATACTTTTCTTCTTGTCCTTTTATGTCTTTGCACTAGTTCCTTTGTCTATCATATGGACAGAGCATAACCAAAATACTTCTCTTTACTGTTAGGGTAATTTTCCTCTTGGATTCAGCAGTAGATCATCTAAGATAGATTAGGAAAAATGACTATGAATTTTTTTTGTCATATATTAGAGTAATGCTCCTACTTTTCTAAATATATAATCCAAAACCCTGTATCACTCTTTATCAGAGAAAGGACAAAACCTTTCCATAAGAAAAAGAATTCCTTTTTTAGAAAAATCTGTAAAGTGTTTTCTGGGAGAGGAAGGAGGACACAAATAAATAAGAATATGAAGTGTTCTAGTATGAATACTATCCAAGTTGTGTTCCTCAAAGACCTGCACCTGATGTTGGAGATGGGGATCTATTATATACCAAAATAAAACAGATTCTATGCAATCTTTACCAAAAAAGTCAAGACATGTTCAAGAAGAGGGTATTTGAGTAGGCACAAGTGTGTGGGGGAAATCATAATCCAGTCTTTCCATTACAAAACAATGGCCCTGGTGCCATTTTTCAAATGCCAACAGCCTGGCAAATGAGTAACACCCAGCAGACCCCTGCAGCACATTCTTGAGAAGTTCACATTCTTTTGGAATAATTTAACACAGCTATAGTTCATGAAATTTCTCATACTTATTTAATCCTCATAATACTATAATGGTATAGTTTACAGATTGTATCTAAACAGAAAACCCCCACAACATTTATTATGCTACTGGGTTTTATCATAGTTTATTTAGAATGGTTTAAGTCAAGCTTTTTCCCAGCTCCAGTTGTGAAACAAAGAAGGAAAAACTTTATTTTTACTTGATCAGAAAAAAGATTAAAAATAACAACCTTGATCTACATTGGAATTTCTAAAATTACCTTGATTTTATTTGGTAAACCACATTACAGAAATCTTGTATTTCCACTGTATTTGCATGAGTAGAAATTTGGGTTCTAATGCAGACATTTATGTGCCTATTTTAATTTTCTGTAACTATTTTATAGCATCATCTGTTTCTAGATTTTTTTTCCCCAAAAATTTTGACCTCTGCTTAAGACAAAGGAAACTTAAAACTCTTACAGTGAACTGACTGGAAATTAATCATTGTGGAGATCTGTTTACCCACTGCTTTTCTGATCCCATATCCCCCCTCCCACTTTCCTTGCCCCCAGCCCTGGCCCCTCCCTTGGGCTCTCCCTGTTGGTTCCTGTACCCCCAACTCTGCCCAGGCACCACCCCTCAGCCCCAGATAAACCCCCCTGCACCTCCTTCACGAGGTCTCTCTGCCTCTGGGGATCGTTGGGACAAGATATAACTAATAAAAGATCGTCTTAAAACCTTGTGGAGAGACCCTTCTCATGTCCTTCATCATCACTAGGTGTAAGGCTGAGACTGCTGGAGCAAAGCTGTGGAGCCATCCGAAATGGGCTGCAGGAGGGTGGCCGTGGTCACACTGCCCTGAGCAGCTCTGCTGAGCTCCCAGGGAAAGCTGCAGCTCACTAAACTAACCCTAGCATGGCAACAAGTCATAAAATAATAAACCCCAAGAAATTCAGTACAGAGGGAGAACTAGAATGCTGCCATTGTGTGATGATCTTTACCCAATCTATACAACTCCTCCCCTACTTAATATAAAGAATCATGGTAAAAACAAATCAGAAATTACTGTACATCTACATGAGTCACAATTGTGGCAATTTCTATCAACTAAGAATAAGTCTGACATAACCATTTTTCAAGGCATGAAACAAGTTATGTTTTTTAATAAAATAGTAAAGAGGAAATTTAATAGGACAGAAATTCCTTTCCTTTTGCCATGCTCTCTTAACTCCCACTCATGAGTTATTTTGCTTCATGCCAGAGAAGAGCTCCTTTTCAAACATATGGCCTGTTCCAGTTCCTACTGAAGCCTGGTGGATTAGATGTGAGTTAGGTCACATTCTTAAAATGGGTTCTGAGCAGGCAGCAAGGAGCATAGATCAGCTCTTTATGAACCAGCTTATTGTAGTGTGGCACTTCTGAGCTAACACTTCTCCCCTCGCCTTCTCTCAGTCCAATGGCAAGCTGACCAGCTGTCTATAAAGGAGAAATCTTTGATACTTATGAGCCACTCAGTTGTTATTCAGCTTGGATGCATTCTCACATCAGTGTGAAATGCTCTTAGAAAACCTATCATGACAGTTTTATGAATGGAGTCCATTGTAAATTTCAACTTTGAAATAGAATTTATGGACTTTGCTTAATGCTTAAAAAGGGAGTCTGCTGGGGCAGGTACCTCAGAAAGTCTCTGTGGTTCATGAATAGTGAGCTCCAAAGTGAGCCAACTTTTGCTTTATACTTCAGAGAGAGATATTTTTTTTTCATTTGAAGAGATTTGTTCTCCTTCATAGTGCTGATGAAATAAAGTAGGGAGAAAAAATAATAAAAGAAAACAAGCCATTAAAAACTAGAAAGAAAATAAAGTTTCTGCATCAAAATATGCACAAGAAATTAAAGCAACAACAACCAGTAAAAAATACCTAAAATACTTCCTTATTTATAGAACAAATTTAATTTTCTAGAAAGTTTAAAGAGCTAGAAATTTATATATGTTTATATATGTATGTAAATTTATATATGTACATCAAACTACCATGCAACAGACATTACTTTGTCCTGAAGGTGAAAAAGAACCTAGGAATGAAGCTTTCCTGTGTTCCTGGTTCAAATGAAGATTTGCAGACTCTGAGACCTTTTGTGGCTGGGTTTTCCTTTGAAATTTAAGGCTTATTAATACCATCCAACAAAAAGTTATTTCTAGAAAAAACTGATTGATTGCTGTTAATAATATCTTGAGGATTTTTTATACCTTTACTACTCCTCTGCCTACTTTAGTTGTCTGATCCAGGAGATTTAATCATTTAACTACGCATTTTTCAACTGAGTTTCCACACTTTGTTAACTCTCCTTTTCTTCATCCCTAAACCCTTCTATACTTTTCCTTTCCATTCCTTTCCAGCTGGCCACTACTCAGATCACCTCAAACCTTCAAATCATTGTGTAATTGGTTATCCCCAGTACATCCTTTCTGTGTGGGCATTTTGCCTATTTTTGCTGTCATCTGACTTGTGTTTTAGATTTTGCACACTTACTAACAGAGACAAGCTAAGAAAGGTGGTTTGGCAGAGTCAAGAGAATTAGTTGTGACTAGTAGCTCTGCATTCCAGATTTTCTTTTATACACTCTTTGATCTAAGCTTTTCATATGATTTATTCTGTGTTTATAGCAAAATGGTGGCTCAGCTAGAAAATCTACTGCATACCTGCAAGAGGTGACCAAAGTATCTCTGAGTCTGGCAGCTTCATTTTTTCTCAATTTCTGGGAATACTGCTTTTTCACAAACTGTTTCACTTTGCTGCTCCTCACATAAACACATCCATTCTGGGACCTAGAACAGGCCAGATTCTGCCAAATGACCAAGGGGAGCACTGAGCCATCCTCCCAGGGACATATCTGGAATCTGATAAAGTTAAAAAAAAGAAAGTATTTTTTTACAATTTTACTCCGAATCATCTCTACTGTTAAATTAACTCCAGAAAATGTTGTTGTGTTCCAGATTATTTTAGTTTGGAATAAACATTTTTATTGAAGTAAAATTTTTCTGTATTTTCTCTAGTTAAATATTTTTACAAGACACTGAGGTTCAATAATATTTCTTACATCAGAACCTTTCAATTCCTTAAGCTATCAAATTGCCTCCATCTTTCCCTCAGCTTCCCATTACCTCGACAACTTGTTGAACTTCATTATAAATTTAGACCCAGGTTGTCTTTCTAAAGATGTTCTCTCAGGTATCTTCAACATTTATATTGCTCTAATCTCAAACTCTAACAACACTCTTCCCTATTTTCTTCACATTGCTGCTTCCAAAAGTGTTTATTAAAAGTGTAAATTATTTCACATATAAAAAAAAATTGTTGAAAGGAAAATAATTTTATCAACTGCATAAAAAACCCCCCACTTATCTTTTACTTTGTTTTTCAGCAAATTACATAATGAAAAAAAAACCTTTAATAAAAGAAACAAAGATAATTTCTTTTCATGTCATACATAAGGGCATGCCTTACCTATACCTCTAATGGTGAGTTGGAAGAAATTCATAGTACTGAATGCTTGTACAGCATAAAAGCCTGGATAGTGTATCAACTTAATTTATCTTTTTCATCAACAATAAAGGGATGAAAGCTGAGCCAAGAATGATCAGCACCATCTTGAAATAAATATGGATCTCAGTGTCTGCTGATATGAGATTCTGGAATGGTTTCAGTATCTGGCTCTATGGTCACTAAATGTGCCACTTAGTAAATGAAATTAGCAATTTAATTCTGCAAAAGGAGCAAAGAAACTAGTGAAGTTAAATCAATTTTGAATTTGAACTCCTTAGTCAAATAACAAACATGATTTGATTGAAACATTTATATTAGCCAGAGGTTTTGTGGGTGAATTAAATGTAGAATTTCTTTCACTCTTAACCCTTTGCCACAATGAAAAAGCCTAAGAAATTCAGAACAATTTTTCAGAATGTATGAGGAACATAGTTTTGACCACTAGTTTCTTTTCATAAATAGTAAATTCTTTCCATAAGTGGAAGCCTCTCCACAAGTGAGAGCCAATCTCACTTGTTGAAGATGAGAGTGAATCTAGGTGAGTAGCCCCTGAGCTTCCAGTCAAGTACTGATTCACACAAAGCATCCCATCTTAAAATACAGGAACATTTTGGCAATCGAGCTTGTAGAATTGCTTTTCAACTGCAAAGATCAAGGTCTGAAATTTGGTCTAAGGACAAGTTTTATTAGTTATATCTTCTCCTTACTTCTTATCTATTTTCTGTCCTAGAAAAGAGATATTCAGACCAATGACATGCTACTTGACCACTGTGAGAAGCTGCAGACACATACATGTATATTTTTTTGTTCAGGTTTATCTTTTGTTTAAGATAAATTCATGCCTCTCTCTAAGCCATGAGAGTACAGGTAAGCATTGCTTTTAAATGACTGAGGGAGTAACAAAGAAGGTGACTGGTTTCTTTCAGTTTTAGAGATTGTCATCAAAGGTTGAAAAAGACTGCAAAAAAAGGTTTTGACCATGAAGTAAGTTAAGACAAGCTTCTCACTGAAAAGCTCGTGGTTAGTTAATTTATTGGTCTTTTTATATTTACCTGGCCACATGATAAGCTAGGAAACACTTGAAGGAAATAAAAATAATCTTGCTTCAGTAATTGCTTTCGCCTGAGAGCTGAAAGTATTCTCATTATGTTTGTAGCCAGAACAAAGCTAGATACAAATGAAACTTAAAAGGCTCTGGTTCAATCAAATACACAGTACCACTTCTGGAGGAAACACTGATTTTCATGGCTCCTGAGCTGGTCATATCTTAAAACTTGAATTGGACACAGAAGGAGAATGGTGCTTGATAAGATAACCTATGATTAATAAGGCATTCATGTGTGTGAAAATATTCCTAAATTCCTGTGTGCCACCTTCCCATCAGATTGGCTTTACCTTCTAAAAGCATTTGGTGCAACAAGAGAACAAGGTCAATTAAACTAGAACAGTCTGTCTTCTCACTTTTCCAAAAGCTTATTTGAAAAGGCAAATAAGTTTACTGTAACATTTCTAAAGTTATTAAAGCCAGGAAACCGTTACCAAAAAATGCAAAGTAGTATTCTATTAATTTGGCTTTGTCTATTGAAATTATGTTAGCTTTTCATTCTCTTACTTTGTAGTATAGTAGACTTTTCAACCCTACTCCGATTCTAGCGTCATTTGGAATTTCAATTACTCTTTTTTCTTTAATCATCAGGAATGTAATTGGATGCCAGAGTCACGTGCTGCCTTATTCTACTGGAAGTGTTCATGTATTTCTTGATTACTGTAAGAGATGAGACCACACACAAAGTGAAAGCAGACTAAGGACAAATTACAGAAAAAAACCCCACAACTTATGCTTATCATGTGGTTTGGACTGAACAGAGCACAATGTGACTATCTCATAAATAAGCTGGCAAATTCTATAGCTCTGAATATGAATAGACTGGTGGCAGCAATCTGGTTTCAAGTAACTCCATTCAGATCCTTAGGCAAGTATGTGTGTCTTGGATTTTTGAGCTGGGAATCTTAAACCTTCTCAGTAGATTTCCAACACTTTCTGGTTTCAGCTAGAATGGAAACAGCCTCTGAGAATTTAATCTACCGATGTGTTCATTAATCAGCTCAACCACTGGCATTTAAAGATCTGTAAACTCTGCAGAATTATGGCATCCCTAACGTTTTCTTTCCCTGCTCCTGCAAAAGTAATATTTAAACAAGCAGCAACTGTCGTTTGCAATGTAAACCAATAGTTAACCAAAAGGTTGGCAAAAATTTCCACTTTTATTAAATACTGATTAGACAAGCCTTGAGAAAATACTCTCTTCTTTGGCTTTTGTTGTGTTGGGTTTTTACTTTTTTTTTTTAACTTCTGAAAGAAGTGGAAACTTTTGACATTTGCAATAATATTAGTAAACCTCAATCCTCTTGATTTTCTATAATATGAAGATTATTCATTCATCTATGACATATGTAGCACTACTGCAAAAATTGCAACGGTTTACTTGGATATTTCCTTGTCTCTGTAATGTCCTTCAGAAAATAAATCACATAACCACTCAATCCCTAAGATGCCTTCAAGAAGTTTGCTCCTTTAGCATGGTATACATTGAAGTTAAGCTACTTTGAGCAACAAGCTGCTGAAGGTTGCACTTTCATGTATTTAAGAAAACTTGTGTGCAATTTATCTAACAAAACCTTATGTGTTACCTCTACTAGTCTGGATAAAATGAAAACTCAATAAAATTGCAATTACAAATTTAAATCAAACACAGGCTTTTTTTTCAAAGGTGAAAACCACATTTTGGGGTGATTCATCTGCACAGTAAATTTGTCTTACTGTCAATTGCTAAACACAGCTGCCTCTGTGGCAGGTCTCAACTCGCTTGATGAATTTAATCTATGATGGTTATTTAAAAATAAGAAGTTTTTCTTCTAACAGTGTGATGTTTTTTGGGTACAGGAGGAATGTGGGAAGGTTTATATTTTGCCAGAACAGGAGTAAATGTTCTGAAGGGCACATGTGAGCAGATAATTCAGTATGAGTTTTTTAAATGTTGAAGCCCAACATTGCAGGTCAGGAATACATATCAAAATAAACAAAAGATGTGCTTTCATCCTGTCACTTACCATGTTATGACACCTCATCTTTCCAGTGCCCAACAGCCTTTTGGACGTTCTATTTTCCTTTCCAAGTAATGGAGATAAACTGACCTTTATGTGTCCAAGAAGTCTAAGAAACTTGCAGTGGTGGCTCAAGATAATGCTTCTAATAATCTATTTTAATTTTATATTGCGTACTTAAAAAGAATGGGTTTTTTAAAAGGACTTCTGTAGAAAATTTTCTGGTGTCATTTTCTTTTCTTGGTTTGGGGTTTTTTACTTCTTTGGAAGCATGAAGTTATTTACTATGTTATGAAATCTGATTACATTTTTACATATAAATTGGGTCTGAACCCTTACTTACACTGCTTGACATGGCTGAACACAGTGAGAGAAGCTCTGTATCTCTGTCCATATTAGCTTTGGTGATTTTGGGTTTCATTTCATTAACTTCTGCTCTGCTGTGTGACCTTCAAACTATCAGGAAGAGGTCATCCATGTATGCACTTCATTTCATTAGATTTTGAATTTTGTTTCTGGGCAGTTTTCTCACCTTGGATCAAAAACACTCACTTAGGTAAATGGGTTTAAGAAGAGATATTACCTCAATGCCTTTCTTTATAAAACTGCATTTGTCTACAAAGTCTCTCTTAATTTGTTAAGCTTTACATCCTTTGTAATTTATGTACTTGAAAGAAAAATAATCAACAAAAATATCTTTAAGTTTCTATTAAAAAAAAGCTAAATCAGTTCAGGTGATCCAAAAAGGATGAAGTTATTTGTGGATTTTGTATTTACTGTGTAATTGTTGATAATGTTTCTATGCTTGTTTCACTTGGAACTCCTACAACATCTGTCCAACCCAACATCTCTATACACTTTGGAAACCATTCTGGGAAATTGCATCGAAACTCGCATTCTCATGCCAAAAGTTAGATTTACATAAGTGTGTGAAACAACCCATTTGGGGAAGCACACGATTTTGCCACAACCTTATATTTACATTGTGAAAAGAAACCTGACTTCCCTCCCTTTCCTACAGCAGTTAGACTGACTAACACAGCTATCGATCGAAATGGCTCCGTTATCTGAGCAAACCCAGCACGTGACAACCAGATAAAAACCCGAATTAAGCTGCTGGCTGATTACTGATTACCTTCAAGCTCTTGGCTTCTGACTGCTCCCACTGTTTTCCTTAATGCCCCAGTTAAAGCAATTTCACTTTGTTTTTCTTCTGATCTTTCCAGTGTTGGATTCTACTTAAAAAGTCTCCATATACAGGCCACATATAGTTGATAGTAGGAGAAAGGGAAGCACGTAATGTATGTGAAGCCTGGAGGCAGCTTTTCTCTCCACACAGAAAATTGACAACATGGTCCTCCACACATGAGGTCTGATAAGCAAAAGTTTATTTCTAAGTCAACCATAGTCTGAACCCTCCTTTTGCCTCTACCTCTGCTGTGGAAGCTGAGCAGAAATGCAGAAACCCCATCCTTTTATACTATTTTATTTTTTTTACCCACAGGCTGTTTCTGTGATCCAAACAGTCTCTGTCTATCCAGAAGTGCCTTGGCTTCCCACCCAGCCCTACAAGTGCTCATGCTGGCACAAGGGAGGCAAAGGGGGGGATTTCCTTTCGGTTGACTTTGATTAACTTAAGCGAGTTGCGAGGCTGGAGCCATATGGGAACCATACTGGAGTGATGCCATGCTCAGGATGAAATCCTCTTGGTTTGGGCACCAGTACAGAGAGTTCTGACTTCTGAGATATTCACTCCAGGACATCAAGTCTCTCTGAGCTCCTGCCTGCTATGGCCAATGTTGCTGATGTGGAGCCAACAGTGAAATGTGACTGGTTTTGCCCTGCCCAGCTCTGTCTGGAGCCATCTGCCCTTTATCTGTTCTCACACTAACATACCTGGTTTGGTATCCATAGTGTGGGCAGGATTATTTTCTTGATTTCAATGTTCCTTGGTCATTTTGAGAAAATAATTTCTGAAAATTTATGCTTAGAATATAAGCATTGGAAGTTCTGTCTGTAAGGCTAGAGATATACAGACATAGAGGGAAAACAGGATGGGGTCTTATTTTAGGTCCCTAAAAAATTAATTTTTCTAGCCAAAATCCAGAAGAATAAAGGACAATTACAATGGTTCTATCCAAATCCACTGCAGTAAACAATTTTAGAGACTCACTTTATTCTCATGCTAGCTTTCAATAAAAATTAACTCAGATAAGATTTTCAAAACTTTTACCTCAATCCAGAAAACACAGATTGTTTAAGCATAAATTATTTAAAGTGCTTTAATTAAGAAGAGTTCAAACATACTGTATTGAGGGAAATCTTAGAAATGGTTTATGCATATATTTTAAAATGTCAGAGAAAATAACATCTGGAGGAGGTAATGGCTGAAAAAAAATTTGAATGCGTTTCTAAGTCAGTATATGAGCATAAAATTTTAGTTCAATATATTCTGTAATAGACTAACCAGGCTATGTACACACATGTATTCGTATCAAAAGCTATATATTTAGCCACATAGGTCATAAAACACATTTTAAAAATATATACAAGTCTCTAAAAAATTTGACAGTTAAGTACAAGCTGCATTATGTCAGCACAGGGCTTGAGGTCATTTGGAACTCTCCAGTACTTCTTAAGTGAAAAAAATCAGACTCCTGAGCTTCCAGCAGTTTTTAGCAGCCATCAGAAAGAAACCTGGCCTACAATCTGCAAGATTATTGATACAATCTGGGGAAAGATAAGACCCCATTCTTGAAAGAATTCCTACAACTTCTTCCACTTTCGGTAGCACTTAATACCTAATACTAGCTTTCTGCTTCCCAGAATATTTTAGCATCAGTACTGGCAATTATTTTGAAGCTCTCAGTAGGGATCTGGCCATTTATGTGGAGCTTTGTAAATCTAAAGTTGATTACCTTGATTTCTGGACTAATTTTCACCTGAAAACTCAACTGCATTCATAGTTATCATTTATGCCTTAGCTGCTCAATTTGAAATTAAGTATAGTGTAAACCCACTTAATTAAGAAATTTATAAGGACTTGCTTATAGGCTGGGGATCTGACACTGGTGGGGCTCTGCAGGGCTCCATCCTCAGCCGAGTTCTCTTCAATATCTTCATTAATAACTTGGACACAGGCCTCAGAGGAGTACTAAGGAAGTTGGCCAATGTTACTAAACTGGGAGGAGCTCTCAACTCCCTTGAGGGCAGTGAGGTCCTGAAGAGAAACCTCAACAAATTAGAGATGGGAATTCACCAACCATATGAAGTTCAACCAGGGAAAATTCTGGATTCTGCACCTGAGAGGGGGCAACCCTGGTTCTGTGAACAGACTGGGGAACAAGAGGCTGGAGAGCAGCTGTGGAAAGACATCTGAGAGTCCTGGTCAGTGGAAAGCTGAACATGAGCCAGCAGTGCCCTGGCAGCCAGGAGGGCCAACCCTGTCCTTGGGGGGCGTCAGGCACAGCATCACCAGCCAGGCAAGGGAGGGGATTGTCCTGCTCTGCTCTGGGGCAGCCTCACCTCGAGTGCTGGGGGCAGGTCTGGGCACCACAATAAAAAAAGACATTCAGCTATTAGAGAGTGTGCAAAGGAGGGCATGAGGATGGTGAAGGGTCTGGAGGGAAATCCTTATGAGGAGTGGCTGAAGTCACTTAATTTGTTCAGTCAGGAAAAGAGAAGACTAAGGGGAGACTTCATGGTGATTTGCAACATCCTCATGGGGGGCAGTTGAGAGGAAGGTACTCGTCTACCAGAGACAGGACTCGAGGGAATGTCAAGGAGCTGACTGAGGGGTGGTTTGGAACAGATAGCAGGAAAGGGTTTTTCCCCCAGAAGGTGGTTGAGCACTGTAACAGGACTCCCAGTCAAAGCACCAAACCTGACAAAGTTCAAGAAGCAGTTGAACAACGCTCTCAGGCCCATGGTGTGATTCTTTGCTGTCATGCACAGGGTTCCAGTCTGATGGATCCCTTCCAACTCAGCATATACTATGGTTCTATAATTTTATGATTCTATAGCTTTCACATCAGATTTAAGAAGATATTTGACACCATTTTCACAATTAAAGCCACCTTAGACTGGGTGTTATCCAGTACACAATACTTGGACTAGCACAGTATTTGGCATTTCTCATCTGCACTAGATCTGAACAAACAATAAGTGTTAAAAGTGAATCAAATAAGATGATTTCTCCTCTCCCATGTATATGCTGCTACATAATTGGTGCATGGAATCTCTCACTGCTCTGCAGAGTACTCTCTGGGATCTAATATTAGTGCATTGCCAGATTCCCTTCTCTGGAAAAAATGGTTTGTGATTACAACAGAGCTTTCACAGCATGGCACACAAACTAACTCATGCAGCAGGAAAAGCCTCAGAAGATTGGGCATGGTAATTTGGAGCAGTCAGTTAAATTTCTGGAACTAAGTAATTAGCACAAACAACACCTGAAGAATATCACCATGAAGGTAGAATAAATCTTTTATAAACTTCTATGGCAAAAGCCAGCACAATTTACTTTTCTAACTGTTCTTATTCCTTAGCTTCTAGCACTTTGTTGTTTTTTGAGGATCTATGCATCACAAGGTTGGTTTTATTGCTTCATTTCTTTTGTAATTGCCTATCTATGTAATTACCTTTGCTGCCCTCTGACTGCCCTCAATCTGTCAGATCAGCTTTGCCTCAGTGTCAGGTGAGACACATTATCTATGACGTGGCAAGTTCTGGAACAGCTGTAGGTGAGTGACTAACAACACCGTGGGTTTGTGCATCAATCTTTCAAGATACCCTCTTTTAGCAAAACCTAGTCCTTAGCTTGAAAAGGAGAAGCTTTGTGTCAAGAGGTGGTTATTGCTTTATGTGTGGAGAAACATCAACAAGCACAGATAAAAGTAGTTCATTTACATTTTAAATTGTCCCTAGACCAGCTTCTCTCCCAGGTGGAGAAACTCAGCACTTCTGTACAAGGGAGAACTCTGATTACACAGAAGCTTTAAAACGCTCTAAAATATGCATCACCTCTTTGGACATCATGCAGGAACTCACACATCTTCCAATTTTTACTTAATACCTACTTATTATCTCTTTTGCATATTTGGCTTACTTATATATTCTACCTTTTACATATGCATAACCTATACAGTTCGCTTACTTATACATAACTTACTACTTATACATCTTACTCACTTATCTTATACATGTTACTCTGCTTATACATTTTACTCTCTTTTTACTTAACGCGGTACATACACATTTCACTTACTTAACACAGTACTTCTACATTTTACTAACTTAGCCATAATACAGTACCTACATCTTGCAACTGCAGTACATGAGATTACACCTTGCTTGATTAGTCCCTCTACTTTGTCCAAGAGCTCTGCACACACTTTTCAGAAAATAAGATTGGTTTTAGTCCTGTGCAGCACAGTCCTCTTTATCTATTCCTTGCTGTCTTGATGATTAGTTTTTCAGCTTTTTCTTTCCCCATTTAGCACAGTTTACCTTTCACTCCTTGATGCTCCAGATCCAGGCAAGCAGAGTCAAGATGATGGCAGCAACAAAACCCATCCAGTGATCAGCAGCTGAGTTAGTCCAGGTAATCACAAAAAAAAAAAAAAAAAAAAAAAAAACAAAACAAAAAACCAAAACAACAAAACCAACCCCACCCCCCCCCCAAAAAAAAAAAAACCAAACAACAACAACAACAACAACAAAAAAAGAAAAAAAAAAAAAACAAAACAAAAAAAACCACCTCTCTGCTCACTGACTGGACTTACAAACCATCCAGGAGCTGATCTGCTGCAGCTGAAGGTGGATGGCCAGGTGAAGCTGGTGAGGGTAACTCCAGCCTGGTCTCTCTCTGAGGTCTCCAATAGGAATAACTAAAGATGGATTGGCTGGGGCACACTATCATGATCTAAACCACCTTACAACATGCAGGGATGACAGCCTTGGTTATAGGGTAACACACACCAAGTTTCTCCTTCTCCTTCTTTACTAAAGTAAAGTTCTTGCAGCAGTTTCTGGGCTCTGTCTTAAAACCACCTAGATCTTTTTGAGACTTGTTCTGGGATCATCAAGGACCTTTCTATGTTATAGAAAATGAAAGAACTTGAAATTCATTATTACTCGAGGAAAGTGTCTCATGCTCGCTTGTAAGTCACTGCATCACTGTAATTTAGCAAATATGGAATGTTTATATCATCTCCCTTTAAAAAGATACTCATGGCAATTACAGTGAAAACACTCTCAGCTGCTTCTTTAAAATAGTCCATTTATTTTCATTGTAATTATCACAAATGCTACTCAACAGCACATCATGATGCTCCTTACTAAGGATACTTGTCGACAGTATGAAAAATGCAATCTTCTTACTCTTTTCCCTTCACTCTTACAGGCTTTTCAAGTGAGAGCTGTGGAGAAAAAAAAAGGTGTGGGAAAAGGTAGAACAGATAGTAGTAAACTGTCTTCATGCAATACAACTCTTATTTGTACCTGCTATCAGGATATTCACTGTGAGAAAGGATTACTCTGGTGTTTTGGCCTTCCATGATCATGTAGGAAAGTGCACTGTTCAAGACTGAGAAGCTAGATCTCACAGTTGCCGCTGTTCATCCCAACCCTGTGGCACAGTTTGCAGAACACATTAGTGATGCACCTAAAGGTCTTTAATGTGCTAACTGCAGAAGCAGACAGAAAGCCCAGTTATTGTACAGAGCTGGGAATATTTTCTGCATATTGTGAATATTTAGTCTTTTTGCAGTCAGAAAACCTTACTAACCTTATGTTTTCTAACACAGTTGACATTTGTGTTTAGTTACACTTGAGGCTAAGATTTTTTGGATGATTTTGAGAGGTTTGTTGTTTGTTGGGGTTTTTTTACTGAGGACAAAGGGAAGTTTGTAAGACAGGTTTATTGACTGTCTAGAGTACTTTATATTCCAGTTTCTCTTGTCACCTACACAAGTAATCACATATGTTTTTAGCTTACTTTCAATGCTTTCAGCCAGACTGATGTCTGGACTTTTATTTCACAGAGTGTCTGGGCTGTTGCTGAGAGGATTCAGAGCTCCACTGAGCATTCCCTACTTCCATGCAGAACACATACACAACACATGATCCACATTCTGCCAAGAGTCAGAACTTCTCTGCATTCTGCCATGCTGCATTTTTCCTACTCTCCTAAAGAATAAAGGGACATCCTACCATCCTTTCTTATCTGTCTGTGAAACTAACTTTCTTCATGCCACAGCACTGACATCTGGTTTGGAGGATATGCTGTGATGGTATCATAAGAGTTAATTTTTACCGCATTGCATCTCCTGGTTTTAATTGTCAGTTTCTATAAATGATGCTTCTTCCATATCAGGCTAGGTACAAATTCAGAGACATGGCTCATTGGAATACATTCTCCTGGACTGGATGCTCAGCAACTGCTGCTCTTTTCATATGTGCATTTTGAAGGGGTGGCATTTTTGTTATTTGTTTTGGTCATGCTTTTAAGTGTGGGTTTTTTTGGGTTTTTTGGTTTTTTTTTTCTGGATTTCTCATTAAGCTTCATGTTGATGCTTTACTCAGAAAACAATGTTGACTAGCCTTTTTAAAACAAAAGTGTTCAAAAAAGACTGAAGCAAGAATCTGTAATTCTTTTGGGCAGCTACATAGTAAAAAGTAAAGAATATTTTTGGCACACACTGAGTGAAGAGAGGCTGAAGGTAGGGTTATTTTGGAAGCATTGCTTATCTAAGCTTTAGACATGCAGGCCTCAGTGTCCTTTGAATAGTTCTGCTTTATTCTTTCTCTAGTACCTCTACTACTCATATCAACTTTTTGGTGATGTAGGTGCATTCATCACTATAGACTTTACACATCCTCTGAAACTATTTCTGAATTCTGAGAAATATAAATATGCCTGAGATCACACACAGTATGAGCATAGACTATAGGAAACACAAATGAGAACATCTTTAACAGCTTGGGGGTAATAAAGAACCAAGAAGAGATAGACTTCAGTAAGGTTTTTGACAGGGTATCACAAAATAGCCCTGCAGTCAGATTACAGCCAAGAAGGATATGGACTAGAAAGGTGGACTGCAGGGTAGATGAAAAACAGCTTGGGTTGCTGGATTTGAGATGATGTCAATTCTTTGAAATCTCTCACTTTAGCTCCACATAATTTCAGAGCTGAAGTACATTAATATAAAACAAGCTACCTTTTAAAATCTGGCTAGAGCTGAGCTACAAATAATGTTCCTAAGGGGTTGGTATAGTGCTTTTACTGTTTAATTTATCCACTGAAAACCTGGAGAATGGGACAGAAACATAGCCTCACCTCCTCAAGTGGCACCTTGTGAGGTAGAGTCAAACACCAGCAGGGAAGAGCTGCCCTTCAGAGGAAAGGGACCTTGGCAAGCTAAAATGATTGACCCAGAGAAGTGGCAGGAGTTTCAACAAAAGCATGTGTGAAACCCAATAAATAAACAGAGACCCTGTTGAAGCTCTGTCCTCTGAAACTTTCAAAATACATGTTTTTTTTAATCTAACCTTGAATTTAGCTATCCTGCAAGTAAGAGGCTGGATTAGAAACCTCTGCAATTCTCTAGAACTACTTTTTTTCTGTTTCTGTGAGTCTAATATTTTCTTAGAGAAAACCCCAAAGCAAGAAATTAAAAGAGCTTGAGAAGGAGTTAAGTGAAAAATAACCAGAGAAATAGCACCAGTATCACATTAAACATTTGGGTAGAGATTACTCTTCTGGTAAATCAAACTATTACTGGTGCCTATTCATATCTCCTATTCAAGCACTCTTTATTTAGTGACTCTGTATTAAGTTAGAATAGAGTTCCAGTGGAATATTTTATCTCTGTGATTATGTCAGGAGGGACTGTTAGATGATCTGAGTTGCATTCTGATAAAGGAAGATGCCTTGAATCTCTTCTGATCTTTCTTGTGACATAGTTGTAGCTTTTGGTCTTTTACTACTGGTCTTGAGTTTGAAGGCATGGCTATGCAAATGTCCTCCTTGCAATCCCCCACTTCTGTGGCTGTCATAAAGTTCTTCTCTGCCATAGAGGTTTGGTTTCTGTGTCAGAGCTTTGCTCATTAAGTAATCCTGTGGTGTGTAACTACTATGGACCATCCATGGTCCCTTTTGAAGTTTCCTGTATTCTGTATTTCTATAATTTCTATTTTTTTTTTGTTTGTTTTTAGAGATGTAAGAAAATTCTTCTGTGGGTTCACTTAGGAGTACATATTACAGACTAAAACTTGCTTTATTTTGTATAAAATAGAGGCTTTTCCCTTGTTCTTGCTTTGTTATTTTTAGAAGTAAGGAGCATTCCTGTGCAGTGTGCCAGTGTGCTGGCAGATACTGAGCTAATGATTGTGAAGTGCTTCTGCATAGTGAAGGGTGAAGACTACCAGGCTAAGCTTTCAACTCTCTCCCTCACCCCTAAATAGAAAACAACAGTGCTTTGTAAATGCTGTGAGCTGAGAGTTAGAGTTGGTGAAGAAAAACGGGTGGAAATGGCCAAATGACAGCTTGCCCTGCAGCACAGAGCCAATGCAAATAGCTTGAGACAATACTGCAGGGCAAAGCCAGTGATGCCTGGCAGCAACCAGCTAGTCTGGCAATCCAAAGCTACTGCAATAGCTTCCAGTTTCTTCCAGGTCACGAGCTAAAGGATTCTTAGAGCCACTCCAGGCTTTATAAAAGGAAATACATTGCACAAGTATGTTGTTCCAATGCAAACAGCCATGCTGAGCCATCCCTCCCAGTGGGTAATTGGTGCAGCACAAGTACAGATTTGGAATATCAGTATCTACTTTCCTAAACTGCCTTTTAAAAACTGAGTTTGGACCCATAGAGAGGGGGAAATACACATGAGAGGGATGGTGGATTATATTGCTATTTTTATAACTGTCATAATTCATGCTTATCTAATTTTTTCTCCAGTCAAGGTATCTTTCATGAAATTCCCCTATTCTGTATTCTCTGAGCTGAATAAAATAGTTAAAGAGGTAAACAGGTTCAAAGAACTTTGTCCCAAATTGATATGTATGAAAAGGCAAGCAGATGTCAGATGGGATATGATCAAGTGAGTTTTTTGTTCTGCTATCACTACTGGAATAGAGAAACAGTCTTAATATAAACAGCATTTAAACATGTATGTTGACATATGGAAGGGCACACACATGACAACTGTAACCCTCAGTTGTAGAAAAAATACATAAGCAAAATTAAATAACTTGTCCTTTACCATAAAATTTCTGTTTACTGCTGTCTAGCATGGTGACAGATATTTTCCTAATTCCCTGCAAATTTGCAGCATGATCAAATGCAAAGGTGACCATTAGAGCTAAAAGAGACTCTGGACCTCAATCAATGCTGCCATAAATATCACCGGGACTGCAACATTTTGTAGGTAAAGGGACATGATTCATACTTCCAGTGGGTTCTTATGGTTTCAGTCTACATGACTTGTCTAAAAATTTCAAAACAAATCTCAAATGATTTTACAGCATTCTGGACCAAAGACAAGTTTATTATTATATCATCATGATAAAATATCTGTTAAAACGTGTAATTCTGTCGACTGAAAGGAGACAGTATAGAGCCCTATGACAGACATTGAAGTTGGAACTAATTGCCCAAAATTCCTTTTGCAGTGACTGGAAAGAAATGGACTAAAAATCCAACTCATCTCATCCAAATACGAGGGTCAAATATAAATAAGACTAAGTTTTTCCTGCAGGTATGAATTTCTCTTCACTGACTGTGAAAGGAGTGTAGGGTAATCAACTCACATGTAGACATAGACCTTGAAAATCAAATTGTAAGAATTACACCTGAACACAAACAGCCTAAGTTAACCTCCACTGGATTTTGAGTGCTTTAACTCCAAAATCAAGTAGGACACCCTAAACTCATTTGCAATTTTAGTTAAGTCACCTTGAGCCTCCCACTTCTGTCATTGACTGTCTATATCTGAAAGCAGAGAAGATATAGCAAGTTTTCCATACAGGCATTCACCTCACCTTCTCCTCCTCTATAAGTGCAGATATTTCTCATTCATTATCCTCTCTAGTCTTCCTTGTCTTTGAGGGCCTCAGTCTTCTGAGGTGAGAATCCATTTCCTTGCCCACTCTTTTCCTTATTATTTATTTTCAATAGTGTTGTAGCTGCTGAGCCAGCGATTGTGACGGCTGAGGGGCCAAGGAGCCCCAAAATAGCAGAGGCCTGCTGGTGGACCGATTCCGAGGTTTAAGAACATCCCCTGAGCTCATGGTGGAAAAGAGAAGGCTCTCCTGTCACGCTTTGTGGCGCTAGGCAGACTTGGTCTGTCTGAATGGCTTGTACCCTGCACGCCTCCAGATCATCTCCATTGGTTCCCTTGCCCCAGTCCTGCCTTTGTACCACCCCTGTGCCCTCAGATCATTGGTTCCTGCTCCGCTACATAAACCCTGGACCATGGGAGATGCTCTGTCTTTGCCTCTGGTCTCCCTCTGGGGGTGCAGCAGTGAACCATTTCCTGTGGAATGCCATGTGGGAGAGGTCTCCTGGCTCTGCCTCTGGTAATGCTGAGCAGTCCGAGTGGTGGATTTGACAGTGTTGAGCTTATGATTGGACTTGATGGTTTTATAGATCTTTTCCAGCTTTACTGATACTATAATTTTGTTCTCTCTGTATTTTTTTGTATATTTTTTTCCTGCAAGTAGAAATTGAGCTGCACACTATGGATGTAGAAATTATAGTTGTTGTTCCTTCTTTTGCTTGATCCTGTTTCTGCCAATTTCATATATTCTGTGCTGCCTTTCCTCAGCCATGTTGGCAGTCAGGGTGGTGATCTACCTGATCATAGCCATAGTCACCTGCACACCCGATCACCTCATCTGACCAATGGCAGTGTGGTCATGTTCCTCCCATATAAAAAATCTAGGATATCTCAGTTTCCCACCCATCTTCAGCTAAAGGTTTTGTCCAGGCATTCATCATCTTACACTTCTATTATAAATATCCTTTGTTGGGCTTGGGTAAGTATATAATCTTGCACACCAAACCAGATGTGACAGCTTTTACACTGTCACATCCATTTTGCCGTACTTGTGACCTCCCTTGCCACATGTAGTGCCACAATAACTTGCCTTCAGCTTAAGGGTAGCCTTGTTATCTCATCATTCATATTGAAGCACCATGTGCTGGTTTGGACAAATTTGGAGGAACATATCCTCTGATAGAAGGCAGGTTACAACCACCCCTCCCCCACCAGGTTTGGGAAAAAAAGAAATTTTCCTTGGAGAAAAGTGAAAGAGTTAAAAAACTATTTATTTAACAAACACACAGGAAAAGGATAATACTGCTAAATGATAAAACCTCTCTCTGTGGAGAGAAACCTGGGAAAATTTCAGAGTCTTTCTGTAGGTGTGGTCTCTCTCCTCCTCCTCAGAGCTGGGTCGGTGTGGGCCCACCTCTGGGGCCTCAGTGGAAAATTCTCCCAATGTGTTCTGATGTTGAAACAGTCCAGGAGAGAAGAAGGGAAAAAACTGAGGTCCCAGGAAAACAAATTTCAACTCTCTGCCTCCCTCCGGAGAAAAGCTGGCTGAAAAGCCAGGCAGGCACTTCCTCTGCTCTTGGAGCTGAAGCAGAAGAACACAGAGGAATATGTGTCTGTGTCCTTGGTCAACTGTTTTGAAAAGTTCTCATGGTTTTTCTCTCTCCCCCCTCTTGGGCTCAGTTTAAAGGCACAGAAAAGCACAAAATTAATTACTGGGCACAGAACAGTGATAGGGGATACACATCATAAAGTCACCTCAAGACACACCAGCTTTATCTCCAATCTTATTCTTGCTTTCCACTGCCTCTTTTTCTAACTTTGTGAATTTTGAGGCATGTGACTTTTGACGCTTTTCCCCATCCTACCCTTCGTTTCATTTAACAGTCACATTACCATTGTGTTATTTCCCTCAAAATCCTTTCTTTAACAGTTTTTCCACAACAGAGAAGGAAAAGAGAAGTTCCTAAATTGGTGATATGCTGTGGTTAATTTTTTCTCGTGATTTTCTCACAGTCCTTGATTTTTATGACAGCATTTATTGTTTCTGATACTGGATTCAAGTCAGAACTCTCCTGATACAGAGTGCTGTTCTGGTGCTGTTTCTTAATACCATGCAAAATTACTTGGTTCATGAATCAGTCTTCAGTAGTTTATTGAGAAATAAAAAAACAAAATTTAAAATATATTTTTAACACAGTTGTGTTGTTCATGTGTTTTACCATATTTCTTGTCCATTATTAAACTAATATTTGTGCCTGTGAGCTGCCCAGTGAAGATTTCAGCACAAGAGGAATGTAATCAGATTGTGTGCCTCTAGATCCATGCTGTCATGAGTAAAATTTTTATTAACACCAATGGCTGGATGGTACAGAAGGTAATATGACAAATATAAAAAAATGATTGCTAAAATGTATTATCAAATGTAGTACATTCTGTAAGATTTATCACCACAATGCACCAGAAATACTCTGTTGTCACTGTCATCTCCAAATATTTTTCTGGCATTTCTACAAAATATATGTTCTGGGACTCTGATCACTGCATGCTACTGCTATTTAGACACCTAATAAGTCAATAGGAGTTGAGATAAGTACCAAGGGACTATCAGTGGCTGTGTTTGGCTGGAATTGTATTGAGGTCTATGAAACTTTAGTTTTCACTCACTAAGGATCTAGCAGACAGTTTGCAAAAAACAAGAGTTTCATGCTGGCTCCTTTACAAGTGTAGCAGTTCAAACAGAGTCTGGCAGTGGATTAATAATGTGACTCATGGATGTGACAGTCATTGGGACCTTGCTGTAGTCATAACCAGACTGGAATGTGAGAACTGTAAATCATAAAATTGTCTGAAAATACATGAAACCTTACTGACCCAATGATAGAAAAACAGCTTAAAGTTGTGACATCCCCCTTGCTTCTTTTATCAGGTTTATAAGATTTAAAGGGAAAGTTCAGGGTGAGAAGAAACTAGTGATGAGATGGGCTTTTATTTTTGCTATGTGTAGACAATAATTTTAAATGTACATTGCTCATAAATCTTATTCAAATCTGTATGCTTTCATATACTCATATTGAAATTCACAAGGTTTAAGAACTGTTGTACCCAGAGGGATCATAAAGTACATACACTTTTTTCACATAAAAAATGGAATAAATCTCCAAGCTGGATTTTGTCCAATTCATCTTTTTTCATTATATTTTATTTTTTGAGAGCTCAATATGCTTTAATTTTTTTGAGAACTTACAGTCCATTGATACAAAAAGACACAAAGTTCACTGCATGATAATAACTGATGCGAGCTAGCATGCAAATGAGATTATGTGTTCCAAGTGAAGAAAACTATAAAACATAAAAACAGTTCTCTAGATAGCATAGTGACTTACTTGTCAGTGTCTGGCATTGATTATGTGTTTCTTAATTCTGTGTTTTCACTGTGTCCCTTCCCCTTTCACAATATCTACATATTTTTAAGATGGATTTTTCTTCATGGAGTCCCTTTCCAACAATGGTGTTCTCTAAATGAAAGTAGATTTTCATAACAACTAATTTTTTATTACTAAATATTCCACAGGATTCATCCTGGTTGTGCTTGCTTCAAGTTAAGTAATTCAGCCTGGAGCAATGGCTGTAGCAGTGCAAGGCCTATCTGAGAGCAGATCCAGCCAGACAAACTTTCTTAAGCTCAGCACTTCTGCCTGGTCTTTCAGGTGCAGGGGGAAGGGACCACCAATTTATGACAATGCTAGCAATGGTTCTCATCTTTTTAACATCCATCAGAACAGTTAATCTGCTGGCAAGAAAAGCATTTTCTAAATGCTGTGTTAGCTGTGTTTCTGAATATGTAGAGAACTGCCATCAGAATATAATATCTCTTAAAAGATTTCCCAATTGCAAAAGCTCTTTGGGAATTAGATCACTTGATTCTATAAATAATAAAAGCTTATCCCTAGCTTGAAGGTCTACCTGGCTTTGAGGGCTGAAAAAAAAAAAGGTTGTCTGATATCCTAAAGATAGCTGCAGAAGCAAATTCCTATCAGATTTAGCCATAAAAGAGCTTCATGGGGAAAGAGGGCTCAAGACACATCTGCTTAGAACAGGAGATCCTGTTATTTCTAAAATTCAATGACTTACAAATCCCTGAGTATTTCAGCTAGAAAAAAAAAAAAATGCTGATATCAATCTCTTTATTGCATGTAAAATTTTTGCAAAGAAGCAATAATTATTCATATGGTTTTAGCTTTGAAATGAGCTCATCCATATATTTTTGCACACCAGTTATAATTTCCTTATTATGAGAGGATACAAACTCGGTTCTTAAAATACCCATTTAATTTTAAACTGTAAGTTAACTAAATATTTTCTTTACTGTGAGAGTAGTAAGGCACTGAAACAAGTTGTCCAGAGAAGTTGGGGATGATGCCATTTCTTTAAGTGTTCAAGTTTTCATTGGATGGGGCTTTGAGCAACCTGGTCTAGTGGAAGGTGTCCCTGCCCATGGCAGCAGGGTTGGAATGAGATGATCTTTAAAGTCCCTTCCAACCCAAAACATTCTATGACTCTATGCCTAACCTGAAATTTGGAAGAAGTAGGTTAAATTTATCTTTGAGTTAAATATAAGTTTGGATGGCAAGTTTACATTTGCCTGAGTAATTTTATAAAACATAAAAAATATTTTCAATATCAAAATAAATGAGGATGGAGGCTGAAGGGGAAGAGCTATATCTATTGCTTAGGCAATGTGTTAGAAAGTTAACAAAGCACCTATCCCCAGCATGTTTGCCTGCACTCAGTGCTACAAAACTTCTCCAAATAAATGGAGTTCATGCTAACTTTTTTTTTTCCTGGGGGAGACACCAGAATTAGGTTGAATTTATTTTTACCACAGAAGAAATTAATGTTTCCAAAACAGTTTGGCCTCAGAAATTGCATGTGATCAAGCTACTAATGAAATTCTTCCAGTTTGAGTTGTGACTAAATAGTGTCTACCCTGGGAATCTCTTTGTACACAGCCAAGAGGTAAGACAAGCACTTTCAGGAGAAGCAGAAAACTTTGTCTTATTAAGTATCTGTATCTATGCACAAAACTAAATATATCTAGACTGAATCTGTCATTCATGTCTGTACATTGGCAGTAGAATTATAAAATGTATGCTCATACAATCTGATGAATTTATGTGAATCTGAAAATTTAACAAGACATTTGACATTTTTGTGGCCTCAGATATTCAAGGAATACAAGAACTTCAACATTCTTTATTCAAGTCCAAATAGAGACTAATTTGTAAGAGAGGCATTCATTTATTTCAGTAAGGTCTAGGAAATGATCTTAATATACTCTGAAATAAACTTTGATTACTTTCTTCTCTGAGAGAATTTAACCTACAGCTGATTGATAACAAGAGAGGCTGCAGGAGTCTATGGGGTCAGATTTCATGATTGTGTTTGGAAAGTTCTGATTCCTTCATCACAATAATCTGTTTTGGCTTAGTGTTGACAAGTAGCATCATCTTGATTGTCACCAAAGCTGTTGCACAGCTCTCAAGCATGGGAAGAGAAGAGACTAGTATTTTAAAACATATATGGTAATAATTTCTATTGGAAGGTTAATGGCCTCTTCATTTGTTTTCACTAAATAAATACCAAGTTTCTTCAATTTCCAGTCTGCTCACTCAATCACATTCTAGCTAAAACACTGCAGAATTAGTTTCATGTGAGTGGAGTTACCTCTAGGGGATTAATTGCTCAAAACAGATGTAAAAGATCTCCCCAGCCTGACTTGTTGTTGCTGTTCTGCATCAAAATCCTGTCAAGAGGAGCTGGCTGAGGTTGCCCTTTGTAAGGGATGCTCAGCTCTCAGCCTTCAGGCCCTGTGGATGTCAGAAGAATGACAGGAGACAGACAATGTCTGAAGGGAAACCTGGCTGGTTTTCCATACTGCAGCAAATACCCAGGTCATCCCAGAACTGTCTGTCACCATTCAGCTTCCTTAAGGCTACAATTTATCCTGTGGCCTTGTTGACATCAGTGGGATAGAAGTACGTGGTGCAAAATAAAAATAGCACCTTTTTTATTTTTTTTTTTTCTAGACCAAAGGAAATGGAAAGTCACAGATTACATGTGAATACTTGTGAAAATTGAGAGTCAGATGAAATACTTAAAAAATTTCTTCCCACCTTCTTGCCTATGATCTGTCCTTTCCTGGAACCATTTTTAGGAAACAGATACACATGATAGAACTTGATGCTATAACTAAATCTCTCCTGAGAGCTGTGAGGTGAAAGAGGGAATAGAAAAAGCCATTCTTTCTTAATTAAATATTTCATTTAGGATGGAGCTGAATACAGTTTTACAGCTTTTACCTCTGTTGGAATAAAAGGATATTTCAAAAGTGACATTTCAAAATAATATCCTTCAGATTGGTTGGGTTTTTTTCTGGTTTTGTTTTTGTTTGTTTGTTTTTTGTTTGTTTGATTTTGTTTAGTTTTTGTTTGGTTGGGGTTTTTGGTTTGTTTGTTTGTTTGTTTGGGTTTTTTGTTTTGTTTTTGATTTTGTTTTTCTTTTTTTGTTCTTTTAATGAATCAAAAATCAAATATTCTCAAAGCCTTGTTTGTAACTTTAATTAAACACATTCCTAGATTTTTCTTTACCTAATGTAACATGCCAAGTATAGATAGATTACTTGACTGAATTTTTTTGGGAAGTAAGAATAAATTTCTATAAGAATAGTTGACTAAGAAGGTTCCTGCAAGGAATTTTAGCAGCTTTCTTTTGTTCATTTGTAGGTTTTTATTTTGTTTGGTTTTTTTCAGTCTTATTCTTTGAGTTATAGTCTACACTGTGCTTGTCAATAAGTGGCAGAGTGATTTGGGAAACACCCTAAATAAGAATGTTTTTATTTCTCACTATACTTTTTTAGATATTAGTGATCATGAGTGCATTAAAAATTTAAGCCCTGTCTTTAAAAACAATTTCTCTACTAGTTAAACAATTTAAAACTAGTCTTCTTCAAAACAAAGACCCTAGCTTATCCCCTTCGTTGCAGTCAATCTCAGTGATGCAAATCATTATATGTAATTATGATTTATATTTTTGTGCCATCTCTATTCTTGCTGTTTAATGGCCCAGTCCTTATAATTAGCCTGAATAGACCTTGATAAATTCAATTAATATTTGTCCTTAGCATGCAACAGTTTTCATTTCTCTTCCATATGAGTAGCAAATCATTTTTTTCGCCAACTCTGTGTAAGAGAGCATGTCTTAGATTATGTCCCTATCAGATTTAAAAGAATTTATCATTTATACATATCCCAAGAAAAGCTAGAGCTGTTATAATTAATGTTAAAAAAAAAGAATATTAGAAAGGCTTTGAAAACTCCCTATTTCAAGTTTAAATTAACCTCTTTTATACAAAAGACTAAAAGGAAACCTTTCTGGAAAAAATTATTCCTGTTGTGCATCCTTTGCATCTTTCTTAAAACCATCTGGGTTTTATCACTAAAGCCAGAAAATCAGAACAGCACTTCTTTTCTGTAACATCTCATTAGCTATTTCTAGATGAGCAGACGACCTTGCCACTGTCATTCACATACAGAGGTTTTTTTGTTTTCTTATTTGTTTGATCTGCTCTTTAAAGTTTAGAAGCTTTAACACTTGGAAGAAAAAAAAAGAGAATGAAAGAAGAAAAAAAAAAAAAAGAAAAAAAAAAAAAAACACATCTTTTTCTCAAAACTTATGGCATCCCACTCAGATACCTAATGTCTCAAAATAATAAAACAAAAAATAAATCTAAGACTGCATAGCCAGTCCTAATGCTTATTTGGCCCTTGTGTTAAAGGCATAGACATTGGACTTAAGCTTCTATACAGTCTTGTGAATTTACAAGTCATGATATGATTTCTACAGAAGAATTAGGAAGCCAGTTACTGGGCATGAAAATAGAGCACTTCCTTAAAAATTTCTATACAGTAGATGTGAGCCCTAGAAGTGCCAACTTAAGACATATTTTATTTCATTAAATGACATTTTGTATCTTTTCTTTTAGTGCTCTGCAGCATGACTTTTCTTCTACTTCCTTCACCCATCTGTTTTTAATATAAAAGAGATCCACTAGATAATGTGCTAAGCTATTTTAGTTTTACAGGTGTTTGAAGATGTTTTTAGCTATGCTAATCCTTCTTGTTTGTGTCTGTCCAGTTTTTGTTCAGATCTAGTTCTCTTCTAATTTAATTTTTAAAGGAAAGCTCATATGAAAATGACTGGGTTTGACTTATACGATATTTCTAGCACTTTTAGAGGAGCTCCAGCTATAAGCTGGTGTGTTTTGCAGCTCACTAGGGAACCAGCTGGCTAGAAGCCTGTGTTATACATGGGATATCTGAAAGATGCCCTTCACCAGGATCAGAAGTAGCAGTCCTCATTTAGTGTATTTACATGAAGGTTTAGAGTTCTTGACGGCACTTCAGACACTGTTTCAGTCACCATCTGTAAAATAAATATCACTGCTCTTTGTGTGATTTCTGAGCTCCAGGCTAGAGTATGTACCACTGTAGACATGCCTTCAAAAATAAGAAGTGAAATGGCTTTGGCTGGAGACTGCACTCAACTGAGACAGCAGCAGTGAGTAAGGGAAGAGAGAAAAAGGCTGATTTGCCCCTTCTTACTCTACAGGTTTGTGAAAGGCAAATGCCACTGCCCAGACCAAGCAGTCTGCGCTTAATGAAATTTGTTAACATGGATGGCCCCTACTTTCATTGTACATGATTAATAATTAGGGGTTAGAATATGCCTTGCTTTTAGTCAGTCAAATACTCTTCATTCAGTTCCAGTCACCAGGCTTCAAATCACTAAGAAAATATAGTGTAATGTAGTGTGGCAGTTCAAATTTGGTGATACACAAAAAGAAATAAACAGGAGAAAACAAGTATAAGAACACTAACTAATAAATTTTGATATTCTGCAAGAAAAGCCTAACAAACCAGATCATTAAACCTTTAAAACAAAATATTCATATCAGCTCAGGCTTTTGTCTCTAATCTATTCTTAACTTTTCCATGCAATTCCTCTTGCATAATAAAATAAAAATAGTAACAATTTTAAACAGAGGTTATTTTGGTGAGAGGCTGTTTATTAAGCAGATTTACTGCTGTGGAACAGTATATTTTTTCACTCTTTGGCTTCCTGGAGAAAACTAACCAGAATTTTTTTTTTTTTCTGAGGCACACTGAGTCTTTTTGAATGTGCCACAGCTTTGATTACTTTGTTTTATTGAGGACATGGGCTGTAGAAGAAATCCAGAAGGCTTTAATTATACCTTTTATATTTTATTCTTAAGAAAACACTAGTCGATACTAAAATAGAAAAGAGTTAACATGTACACATTTCCATGCCAATTCTGGGGGATAAAAACTGGCTCTATTTCCTGGAAGGCTTAGGACAAAGAAGCTTTTATTATTCTCCTAAAAGGACATTTCATAAAACACTGACAAAAACGCGGGTTTAAATTCTAAGATTCATGTTTTGTAGGAGCTTGGACTAGACAAGAACACTCTTTTGCTTCTCACTTTAACTAATACATAGTTGAGGCAAATATGGCTTATATTACACAACTGTGCTCACATCAGAAAGATTATGAAGCTCAAAGATTGAACTATAGTAGAGAAAATGCAACAGCACAGTGAGTGCAATGTCTCCTACATCGGAATGAGGTCAGTTCAATCAGTGTTCTTGCGTGACCATAAATATGGAAGTTATCACAGACCATAAATATGGAAGCTATCACAGAACTTTAGTGTACACTAAAGTTAAAAAATAAAGATGTACTCATGCTCAGCAAAAAATTAAGAGGAAGAAGGTTTGGAGATCCCACTTCACCTGTGAGGGGCAGAGCTGCAGGACTGACCTGTGAGGACAGTGTGGCTGTGGGAGTGTGGTGTCACACCAGCGGGCACCATCCCATCGTGAGGGTGGGACAGCTTAGATGCAGTGCCCTAAGGACAGAGTTTGTGTGTCTCCTGTTCTGGAGAAGTTCTGGATGACAGTAATTCCCATGGGACAGAGCAGGCATGCTCCAAGAGGCACAGAGATCCCTCCCCCTCTGAGGGATGTGAGCCAGGACTAGAGCACAAGCTAGAATTAATATCTAGCATAATACTGACATGAAACAAAACTGGCCTTAATTACCTGTTGGACATGATCACTAGTAAAAGCACCAGCTTGGATGCCAGTTTTAACACTCCACTTGTAGAAAGTGCATGGAGGAATAACACCACACATATCCAAACCCTAAATTATTTAGTGTTGTTTTGAAGATTCTTTCCTGGAGTTATCCCGGTTTAGGGGTGACTACAGTAGTTGGAATTAGTGAAGACTCTGAGGGGTAAAGAAAAATAGCTGCATTAGACGTTCTGCAGGCTGAGTATATGAAACTCAGATTAAAAAAAATAATAAAATTTATGAACAACTTTAATCTTAAATGCCATGTATACCCACAGCAAAATATACCATGTCATTGCCTTAAGTTTCCTTTAAATCTTATGAATATGGTAAAAGAAGTGACACAACTTAAACTCGAGCAGACAAGATGGAAACTCATGACAGCTGAGCTCACCTGAATGCTTGGCATTTTTTAAGGCTGCACTGAGAAGTCAAGAGCCTACAGGAGGACTTCATATATGGGAAAGCATTGATAGCAAGTAACTGCTGGCTGTGGTGAAGTAAAAGATCTGCTTATGTAATGTGAAATTAGAGACAGTAAATGGTAGCTTCTGATGCCTTGAATAAAGTTCTAAGTACAATGAAGTCATGTTACCCTTACAATATATGTAAATAAAAATACCATTATTGGAACTATATGTCATGTTCAAGTCCAGCTGTATTATGATAATTTATTAATAAAGTAAAAAGTGTTCACTCAAATGTATGTAATGTAAATGTATGTAATTCATCACACAGCTAACTTCCTGAACTAATGTTAAATGAATTTTTTTTTTATTCTTTAGGAATTTTCAGGAGTTTAAATGCTTTCTTTCTTTTACTTCAAAGCATAAACTGATCTCTTTCTTTTGTTCTCTGTCACTACTCCCCCTCTGCCCCCCTTGACAGGATCAGAAGTGTCTGTTTTCTAGGGCACTAGCTCAGGACAGAGAAAACCCACAGTCAGGTCCCTGCAGAGGGAGTGTTGATACATCATTAATCTATCACTTTAGCTGATGAACACGAACCACAGAAAGTGGCAAAAAGCAAATGCTCTGTGTATAAGACAGATTGTTCCACAAGTGTTCCTGTGCAGACAGAGTGAACATTACAGCTGGCCCACACTAAGTTAACAGTGTACATCAGAGTTGTCTTCTGAAGAAGATTTTGTGTGAGAATAATTTCTTATTCACTGGTCTGGAGGAAGAACAAGAGAAAGACTCAAGAGAGAAACCAGTGTGGACTGTGTAAGGCACAGGCTTAAATACCCCTGCATGTGAGAGCTTGGCTCAACTGGATCCTCTTTTTTTCTTTTTTCCACTACAACTTTCCTCTTTATACCAGGAAGATATTTTTAGCAAATTATTTTGGAAAAAAAATTCCCCAAACCACCCAATTTCTAAATTCTAACTTGTTAAATTTCTACAAGCTTATATTTTCTTGTCAAAAAAACTTCTGTTGAAAAATTCCCTGACACATATATGCCAGTCATTGAATTACAGAAGCTTACATTTTCTAACTTATTTTTCTGGATTCACCAAGAAAATGATGAGTCAAATAGTGTAAGCAGGGTGTCACCCACAGACATTGTTTGCTTTCTTTTGAACAAGGGTGAATTTCCTCTCCTGGGAGGTAAAGACTCGGGTGTGCCTGTTGCAGACTCAGGTGATTACCTGTTTTGGGTGTTGTATGGCACCTCCCGTGCAGCAATTCACAGAGCAGAGCTTTAGAGCAGCAGCAGAAGTAAAAAGTGTTCACTCAAATGTATGCAATGTAAATGTATGTAACTCCCCTCTTCTTGGGAGACAGGCTGTTGTTTCAGCTCATCTGAACCTGCTTTAGAAGAAAACACAAAGAATCACATCTACTGAGAGTTTTCCTTCCTATTCTTCTGTAAGGCAAAAGAGAGCACCAGTTTGGGTAGTGGGTAGAGTTATTGATTCTGGGTAGATCTTCATAGTGGTTCTTGGTTTACTTATCTTCTTTATGCTGTTGTTGCTGCATGATTGGAATAGATAAATGATTCTTCAGCTGGAATACATTTCAAAATAATCTGTGACTCAAATACATAAAACTCAATATTTCTTAAATGAGGACTACAAGAGAATATTCTGTCTTTTGGGGCTCTTGGGAAGCAAAGTTCTTGTGAATGGCCTTTGACTTTTTTTTTTTCTTTAAATATCAAAACTATTTTTTCTTAAGATATGAAAATTTTGTTTCACTGTTGAGCTTTAGATTTCATCATATGTTGTACCCAGCGTGAGACAAACACAATAAGAAGAGATTAAAATATTTCCATCTGCTTAGATAATTTACTGGTGATTTAATGGTAAAAAAAAAGTAATTTTATCCAGACACTTGGGAATTACAACATAATTTTAATGCAGTCATAGGAAAAATCACTGTAAAATTGTATTGGTTTATTGCTACTGGCTTAATATAAGATTCAAAGCAATCTTATTTGATTTCCTTGTCAACTGCAATGTCTTGGACAACTTTGAAAAGTGTCCATTTTATTAAATACTCACAAGAGACATTTATAAACCTGCTTTTATGTTTGCAATTCATATTAAACTGGACTTGTTTGGCAATTCTTGGAAAGGCAAAATGCCTCTAAACCAAAAACTTTATAATTCTCCAATTGCCTCCATTATGGAAACTTTGTGTTCTGTTATGATGAAGGGTAGTAAAACTAGATTTCTGCAAAAACAGCTGCTTCTTTTATCTGAAAATTGATGGCTTGCCTGTACTACTTGTAAGTTTTCAAGAATAATTCACAATTCGTGTCACAATTGTTGAACCACAGAGCACATGAGTTATTGAACCAAGTTCTTGGTAAACTTGGTAAACTAATTTCCACTGTATGAATATGGTAGTGTTTTCTTTAAGAAGAAAATTTGTATATATTTGGGATGTAATTCTCATATATGCAAACAATTGTTAATAAACCTACATTCGATGATATTTTCTATTCTCTGTGGAGCTAAACTCTGTTTTGAAACTGATTTCCATAGCAATTTCTCTTGAAGCTACCAAAACTTTCTAAATATCTGGCTGGTTATTGAAAAGCTATATGCAGACCAGAAAGTGTCTTGTATTGAATTTTTACCTAAAAATAAAGGATTAATTAAGATCCGCCTTACACTTCTGGTAGGTTTCCCAGCACTTATGTCCAAGTAGAAAGGAAGGACAGGGATGCAAACAGGACCTTGGTCATGAAATATATCACAATTAGTAACAAAATTGCTAATTTTCTTAACACACTATTGTCACAGGCACAACAGACTTTTGCCTTGGGGCCAACAACAGTATACACTGTGCCTCAAATCCATGTTTCTTTTTGAACCTAGCTTAAAGTCTGATCTTTAGCATATGAAGGTCTACATCCAACAATATAGTCTGATATTTAACGGCAGAAGTCAGATTCGGTCACATCAAGAAGAACAAGTGCTCCTTCATTCATAAAACCACCCCATTTCCCACTCTGATCATCTGAAAATAGTAAAAGAAATATCCAAAACGTGCCTGGATCATGTAAGCAGCCTTCCTTGCCAGGCCCTCAGAGAGCAGAAAGCAGTGTAACTTCTGTAGATCTATAATTTCTTATAGGGGTTAGGGTTATGGTTTGCTGGTTTTACCCCAAAATAACAGATATTATATATAAATAAATTTACACTACTCAAAAACATATCAGAATGTGATTTTATTTCTTTAATCTGAAGCAATTTAACAAACTGACCGAAAGGAAAGTATGTCAAATACCGTGACTTGTAAATGTCGGTGGTTGAGGTTTTTTAAAGAAACAATAAGACAGATGATGTGTTAGATTAACCTGAGCTAGGAAAATAGAGACATAGCGAAAATTACAGACAAAGACTAATATCTGTGCAAGGAAGCATGATGAAAACAAACCAAGTTTGACCTCTGGTAGTGCTAGCAGCTGGCCTATACATGAGTGCAACCTCAGACCTGCTCTCTTTAAATTGTTTTTTAAGGGTCCATTTTGTTGGACTGTTTTCGATAAATTAAGTCTTGGGTGAGTTTGCTGCTGTTTTCTTTTTTTTCTCTAAGGAAAACTTTTAGACCAGTCTACTGAGAAACAAAATGAAAGTTCATCCTGTGGCCTGTTGCTGTATAAATTTTCATAAGAAAGAAATTTATGCTAGGCGCAAAATGCTGAAGTAGGGAATTAGCACATTTCCTGTGGATTCCTGTCTTACAGCAAAATTTTCTTAGCCAACTATTTCAACTTATTTTTTCCTTTCACTGGTACAATTTTGCAAATATTTTGTCTCCATATTATGGTTGTTTTTTCAATATTGCAGCCTATTCTCAACTACTGGATGCTACCTTGGGCTGTAGCTCCCTGCCCCTTTTTTGTGCCATGCTATGAAGTGAGATAGGAAATTACTTTTGTCTATGGTGTGGGGGTTTTTTTTGTTGTTGTTGTTTTTTGTTTGTTTGTTTGTTTGTTTGTTTTGTTGTTGTGGTGTTTTGTTTTGTTTTGTCTTTTGGGTTTTTTTGTTTGGTTGGGGTTTTTTTGCTGGAGTCAGTGTTTATTTCAGTGTGTCTGTGTTGCTGAGAGGTGTAAAAAAACAGAAGCTTAGATGAGCAGAAAAAACTCTCTTAAAATGGTCACTTCTGCAGAAAAATATGAATGTGCTATTACACTCCTACAGACCTTGGAGCAACATGACTATCAAAAAGTCAGTGAGAAATAGATTCAATGAGATTAATTAATAAAAAAAGAGCATTAGGATTTTATCTATCAGTGGAGATTTGGTGAGGATGGAGCTGAAGTACTAAGTCAGGAGCACTTAGATGAGATGATCTCAGCTTATATGTCACTTCCAAAATGCTATGCAAGATACAGGTACTTGCATTCACTTTGAAAACAATAATTGAAATCTGATCAAGAAATCCTAGTCTAACAGTGAATGCCTTTTCTCTAGGCATGAACTATGGCCTCTCAGGAATATCTAGATAATGCAATATTTACACTAAAGTTTTTGCAGGCAGAGCATCAATTTTGATCCCCAGCAGAGCGATATCAGTCTGAAGATTTGCATGTGTGGAATCAATTTCTAAAAGCTTTTACATAAGGATGCACAACTGGGTGTGCAATGGCAAGGCCTAGCAGATCTACCAACCTAGGGGAGAAGGTTCACCTGTTTTATTGCCGACAGGTCTAGCGTGGGTACCTGCCTGACCTGACAACATCAATCACCTCTGAGAAAATGAGGCCCAGCGAGAGGAAAAACGCCCCAGTCACCGTCCAGCCCTCGTGGCTGAAGCAGGAGCAGAGGTAGGACTGCCAGGAACATGGCTGTGACCTGAGGGCTTGCGGAGGCAGCCTGCCAGCGGAGGCCTTGTGTCCTGCTGCATGTGCCATCATGCTGTTGTGTCCCTGCTGACCTCCTTCCCTTCCCTGTTCCATGCTTCTGAGTGACATTTGGCGGTGTTGGGGTCTGCGTTTTCGGCTGGTGGGCTCCCTCCTGTCCGGGGGCATGGCCCCTGAGCTCCAGCCATGGGTGCTTTGAACAGAGGCCATTTACAGCCAAGTGCAGGAGAGGAAGCAGCTCTCTCTGGAGACATTGGACACTGCCTTTTTGTTTTCCTATGTTATGAGTCTCTTTGCTGGTGGCATGGTTGTTCTTGGTGGGTTTTGTTGGCTGTGATCTGTATTCCATGTGTTTTGTCCTGTGGCTGGCAGGTGGCTAGTGGCAGCCTTAGTGGGGTGGTGGCTTTGCAGGTGCAGACTGTTTTAACATTGGAATAGATGAACCCTTTGCCTGAAAAACAGAAAAGGGGAAGATGTAAGTAAAACCTTACAAAATGAAGGCCCTGTTGCCTTTGTAAAATTATGGCTCAGGCCTGTTACTTTGGCTAGAGAAGGACTGCAAGAAAAGTCCGTGAGAAGAAAAACAATTAGTTTTTACGTATGAGAATGTAGTATCAACAGAAACATGGAAGTTAAACAATAGAAGGAGAAAAACACAACTGTTATTTTTCTGAATACTTGAATGCTTATGCCATAGGTAGCCAAAGGTAGTATGTTGTAGTTAATAATAGCCAATGAGTCTGTTGTGGTAGTTTAGCAGCCAATGAATCTGTAACACAAATGATCACATACAAAAGGTATCTAAAAGAGATTACTTTATTTAATAAACAGCTTTTTGGCCCTTGGAAGAAGCACCGTCTGTGTGTGTTGTGGCCACCCTGACAGCAACAATGAACCTAGAGCTCATTCAAATGTAGTATATTGTACACCTGTAAAAATTTATTTTTTAAAAATTTATCTCACTTTTTATGTATGTTTACAACAGTACATCAGCTTTACACCATGTTTAAATGAATATGATCGAGCTCAAATATGATGTGACATTCATAAGATTTCATACACCTCTCACACCTCATGACATTTCTTGAGACTGTGCAACACTTTTAATTTTGAATTACAAGAGTCTAAGGACATGTCAATCTAACAAATTCTCTTAATTTGTTGCAACACTGTCATGAAATATGAATGCCTTATTACAAACAAATATTAGAAATTATTGCTACAAAAGAGGTATAAAGAAATATGATAATCTATTACTTTAAGAAAATCAAGGCATCATTCAAGGCAGCTCCCTTGGCACTGAACATGTGTGAGGCAGGGACCTCCATCCTAGGCTGTTCTATATGAATTAGAAAAAAAAGTGGCTTTTAATTGTATAATTTAATATTTTTACAGTACCTTTCATCTTCTGCCAGAAGACTTTTAAAACTGGTATAAAAAACCATGTGAGATTGGATGATCTTGGCATGAATATTTAGGACTCCTGGATTATGTTTCTGCAGCTGGACAGCCAGAGACAAACAATTTCTCTGATCAGGACTTTTATGACCCCAATAAAATTGGTTAATAATAACACTCTACTTCTTTGCAAAATGATAAATATATATTGACAAAACATGAAGTCTAATATCTAGGTTATTATTTATTTCATTTCAGCCTCCATGTGTCCTTGGTATAAATGTACCTTAAATTTCTCTAAATAACAGAAGGAATTGAAAGGTGTCAGAGGACATTTCAAGGAGTCCTAAAAATGGCAAAACATTTTTTACTTGAGCATGGTTTTTTAATGCTTCCTAAATTACCTCAGTGAGCAAGAATTTAGGTTTAAACCCAAAGATAGAATCTCTAACACTGCAAGTTTCTCAATCCCTCTGGGTTACACTTTCTTTTATACTGAAAGAGTCTCCTTAGGAAAATAGTTTATTGCTGTTGCTCAGAGGTAGAATGATTCATGATCATGTACTCTGCTTTCCAGAGGACTTTTGCCTTTATCCAGTAACTAGGTAGTTGTTCAGTGTATGTTTTCTAGTCCTTTTTAAGACCCTCTTTCAAATTTTGATCAAGATCTATTTTGTTAATTAGTCACAGCTGTGTTTTATCAATTTGTCAAAGATTCGCTCTCAAGAAAACACATGGCTATTTCCTAACAGTGACCCACCAAGAGATTACAGTCAATACCTCTTCAAAGTATTAAAAAAAAAAAAAAAAAGCAAAATGCTTAATGCAAGAAAATGCTAATTTTCATCTGCTTGCTGAAGATAGGAAGAAAGCAGTCTTGATGCTCATTTGAGAGTCATTAGAATGGTTTGGAGGCTATCCCACAGCAGTAATTTACAGTTTACTCAGATCTATGGCATTGCTGCCAGGAAGAATCCTGAATTATCAGACTTTGCAAACCTTAGATGTGAGAGGAGCACTGAGCCAGCACTGAGCCATATTCTGCACTTAGGCAGAGATCCCAAACACCTGCTGTGTGTCTGTGTACCTGACCATGCTCCAGCACATATCAGATTGTCACTGAGAATAAGAAAACTCTGTACTAATTACCATTTTCACAAATTATGCTTAACCACCTTGTATTCTCAAAAGGTTGGATGTGGATCCACTTTCAAACTCTTTCAGAGGGGTGATAAAAATCCCTGCTTTTAGGTTACATTTGTAGAACTCTTATACCTGATAAAAAATAAAATAAAATAAAATAAAATAAAATAAAATAAAATAAAATAAAATAAAATAAAATAAAACAAAATAAATCTTGTTGGCTCAGTTGTAAGAGTTTGTGATTTTTTAGGGAAACGTAAGATATGCATCATCCTGTTCATGCTTAGCAAATACATTGTCTTGCAGTCAACAATTTTACAACTCAATTTAAAAATAGTTTTATTTAAATGCTGTAAATATCATTGTGCTTTTGTCTTTATTTTTCAACTTCAAACCTTTTAAAGCATCTATTATCTGAACTTGTGGGATTAATTACCTATCTTGCATGTCTGTACAGGTTTTATGATACAGACTGCCTAATCACCTCTTTCATGGTAGTTCTTAACATTTTTTGTATTGTGTGTGGTGAACAGGCTGGTTTTTATTACATTTCCCTATTCCATATCAGTATCTACACACATTATAGAGTGTTATAAAAAACTATCTTTTCCCAAGCTTATGCTTAGATACAAATACTATACCTTACATCCTTCTATTTTAGCAGAAAATTTGGGGAGTGGTGTCTGAAATGTGTTTGCCCTAGCAGAATCTTGCAGAGGCACAAAAGGTACCTGCTGTTTTTTTTAATAGCCTCTCTACAGTCAGAGATCTTTTTTAAGGCTCATGTTGTACCAGAACAGAAATGAACACATTACAAGGCTTTTAAAATATTATTCATCTCCTCTTACTTATAGAACCTCCACTGTTGATCCCTGCTCTGAGAAACAAGACAGATATAATTTAATTTAATAGGAACTATCCCTTAAGCCTCTCATTCCTAGAAACTCCCACTACATTCAATATTTTCATATTCAAATCACAGAAATATTTTAAATCTCTGCTCCTTTTTTTTTTTTTTTTTTGTTATTATGATCCACAGATCTTTTATATCTTCCTATTCCAAAGGTGTGGCTTATGCATAATGCTGAGAATCATATCATTTTCATTCTTTTCAGGAGATGCATTGACTCATCATGTCTTATTTCATTAGTTACAGTACAGTATGACAGCGTATACAAGAACAGAAGATGTGGCTAGACTTTTAACTCTCCATTTATCCTCTGAGAACCAAATTCTGAAAGGTGATTAATTTTTCAAGATTCCTGAAATATCTTATTTGATTTAGACCATGTTTATCCATCTGAATATATGGAAAATCAGTTACCATAAATGTAACCTACTAATCTGATACATTTTTGCCCCTGTTCTTTTTTTTTTTTTATCTCATTATGGCTGTTATTTCAACTACTTATTTAAACACACTGAACATGGGGATAAACACAGTGAAAGTATTGTGAAAGGCTGTTTCTACTCTTATGCAGGTCAAATGGAACTGAAGCTCATTGGTCACCCTGATTCCACCACAAAAATCATGAAAACTTTGTAAAATATACATTTAACTTATGTTATGACATTCATGTCTAGAAAGGGGGATTTGATCAGTTAATATGAAAACTACCAGGGTAGTTCCATTAATCAGATTTTGTTTCTTCTACAGATCTGAATGTAAACAGTTGAGCAAGTATGAGTTTGGGAAATGTGTTTATTATGTTATCCTTTTAACCTCATGAACTGTTTAGTATATTTAATGTAGAATTGTATCAATCACTATTTCTAGACAAGATTCTGTACAGATACTTTTCATTCCTGAGAAATCACATGAATAAAGTAAGAGGAAATAATCAATAAGTAAATCAAGAAAATCTAGATTAAAAAAAAAATTGCTACTTTTAATTTTCCTCTGGGGTGGTAAATCACTGCTGTCCTACAGCAGGGCAAGGTAGATTGCCCAGGGGAATGAACACTGGCCCGACACCATTGTAAAAGTGGATGGGCGTTGGAGGGCCGCTACGGAGAGGACAGTGCTGAGCTGGATGGGCAATGCATCCAGTGTGCCCAGTGGCCCAGCCCTACAAGCAGGAGCAGACTATGAACATCCCATCATCACAGTCATAAACCTTGCAGGAGATGGAACATTAAACTTTTAAACCTCCCCAGGCAAGAATGAGTATAACCCCCTCTTCTTCTGGTCTTCAACTTACTAAGTAGCAAGATCTTCTATCAAGCAGGGAAGCAAATACTGCACTAAACCTACCTATGAAGAGGCAGTAAACTTGTTCAAAAAGAGTCAGAGTAGGTGAGAGGGTTTGCTGGATTCTGGAGTTTGGCAGAACTTGGCAGCTCAGATCTATCCCTTACTTCATACGTGTTTTTGAGAAGGGACGGAGCATGCAGTCAGAGGAAAGGAACTGAATAGAGAGCTCTCTCTCTGTTATGTAGAAGGGAGCACACCTGGGTCTTGGCCATCTAAGCAGAAATGTTCTCACCTATGGCTTTTATACAGAAAAAAAAATGCATGTAATCTCAAAGCATTTTCTGATTTTTTTATAAATTACTTAACAGTAAGACTTTTTTGAACCTTAGGTAGTTTCAATACAAGCAATTCATCAGTGAATACAATGTATGTACAATCAAAAATTTATCTGCCTGTGGTTTCCCCCAAAGCAAAGATGAGCTGCCAGGTCACTGCTGCCATCACTGATCCCCCCTGGATTAGCCCCCCACATAAGTGTGGCTCAGTGGAAACTAAAGCACCATCAAGACATTTCTTTCTTCCCAATCAGAGGCCACAAGTGTCAAACCCACACAACCAGGACAAATACTGAACTCACCATCAATTTTTTGGTGACACAGTATTCTGATGGCTGCTACCTATTCAGGATTTGGTGGCTTTTCTCTGTCTATGACCTGTTGTAGTACTGGTGACTGGCTCTACATCCTCTCTGATATCACAGGTAACATGGTTGCACTATTATTCTCCATTTACCTTTGTTTATAAATTAAGCTCATTACGTAGGAATGTAAGCTATTTAGTAGCATTGAGACTAAGAGACTGCTCTAAGTCTGTTTCTCTTTAGAGTTAGCACACAATGAACTACAACGAACAAGCTCACAAGCTTCATCTTTCACCTGGCAGATGCTCTTCATGCTATGTGAAAAGGGATTCATTAAACTTGTCACAAAGGGCAAACCTCAAGGTAATTCTACTTAAAATCTTTGTTGTCTAGTTTATTATACACAAATAGGAACAGGCAAAATTGTTTTATTTTATCACCTTAGTCACAGACCACAGTTTGGCAAATGAGATACTTATCTCAGTATGGAGCGCATTTTGGTCTGTTTTGTCAAGCCAAAATGGAGATGGATGAAGACATGAAAAAGTAAAAAGAGATAAGCCAGTAGGGGAAATGTGAAATAAGTCAGCATTTTAATGAATGAGTGTATATATAGTTCATATAATGCATAAAAATTGTGGATATTTGATACCTTCCGGTAAAGGATTATATGTACTTCATTTAGGAAATCTCCTAAATCAACCAACATTTACAATGTTTCTGAGCCAGATAAGATTGTCAGAACTGACATCCAGGGCTGAAGCAAAATCCAGAGCCTTTTATCCACAGCTTTTTACCAGATGATCATCAGTAATTTATTTCTCAGGCAAAAATTACACAAAGTGAGACAACCACAGGTTAATTTTTCATTACAGGGACCTTGCCTACCTTCAGCACCATCGGAAATCCTGAGCTGGACAGTTCATCCAGGAATGATGCACATACATACCTATATATCACAGGATGGATCTACACCAGATGAATTTGTCAGAGTTCATTTTAAAGCTCATATGCACTTGTGGTCAGAACCCTACAGCAATGCATCCTACAAGTTAATTGCGTGCATCATGAAAATGTACTTCTTTCAAACCTTCTACCTCATAATCCTGAGAAATAACAACTTCTCTCTATAACTGCTGACCAATACAGATCATGAATTTAGTCTCTGCAGTCCACTACTTCCATAGGTGGACTTTCATCTCTGTAGTCCAATGCCTATAACAGCCCTTCATGGCATATGCAAATCTCCAGTTTGGAAAAGTTTTTGGTTTAATGAATTTTCACTAATTGAATACCTGACTCATTGTTGGCTTAATTAAATGGAAACACCTTCCATGAATCTCAATATTTGTTTTCAGGAGTGAAAAAAAAACCCAGTACCAAGTGTGTGGAAAATTTCCCTGTGGATATACAAATTTTATTCAGAAAATGGAGCTTGGCTGCACTAACCTGATTAGCACTGATGGTTATGTAACTAGTACAGGTGGCAAGAAAACATCGTACATCAACACAAACAAGTCAATATGTATTTATTTATGTCTTAGTCCACAAAAACTGTGGAGATAACTTGAGAATGCCCTCAGCACGCAGTCATCTTTTCTGTAATCTCTGCTCATGTTTCCAAGCTCCAAGCTGCTGTGGTTTGCTAAGCCCATGATAACCACTAGATGGCATTTGTTAGCTGCAAATGAATTAAATTCCACTAACTCTGAAGGAAGAGGCGAGGGAAAGGATTCATCTGCTAATAACTGTCATCCGGACGGTTTTAGGTGAGCAATACTGCTATTTAGGCTGGGGGGAAAAAAAAAAAAAAAAGTTAGAATTAAGGCTAAAATTAAATCCAGAACATCAGAGACACAAAAGAGGAGGGTCTTGTGGAAGTGATAAGCACAGCTAGCTCCAAAGCAAAATTCTTGGCAAGGAAAAAAATACATTTGAGCCTGACTGATAGGCAAGTAAGAATCTTCCCACTGCTTCTCACAGGTAAGAGTTATTTCATTTTCCTGTCACAGAAGTTGCATTCCTGCTTGTCCAAACAGTTCAAAGCCCTGCCCTCATCTCCTGCAGCCCTTCAGATCACCAGGACCCAAAGGCACCCTGTGGGATCTTCGTCCCGTTCTCCCCCACAGAGCATCTTCTCTGCATCTCCAATCCAGACGTCCCACCCTGAGTGATCTGAAAGCCACCAGCCACTGACCATTGCAGCCGTGCTCATCTCTGGACACTTGCCCTGCTCAGCTGGACCCCAGCTCACTGACCTGCCCTCCTGATTGGGCTTTGCCGTGTCCTTGTCCCCACAGCCATGCCCACTTCTTTCAGGCTCTGTCCAACGCCAGTTCCCCTGACCAGATCTTCCCCTGCCCCACATGTAGGATGACATCCCAGCCTGGCTCTAGTCAGTTGAATTGTTCTATGAAAGTAGGGTACTTGAAAGAGAAAAGGTTACAAAACACATGATTTTTAAATTAAAAAAAAAAAATCTAGAATAAAACATCTGAGGCTATTCATAACAAACCTCTGTTGGAACCTGAAAAAAATTATTTTAAAACTTCCATTTGGGGTTTATAAAAGTGGGGGATTGCCCCTTTTCCTGCTTTTGCAACCCAGAGCCTCTCTACCCTGCAGTCCAGACTGTGGGGTGCAGTGCAGGGGGACAATCTGACTGGGACGTCTGATGTAAAGCACTGAAGGGCATTTAAAAGTCTCTCTGTTTTTTGGTGTTTTGCTTTGTTTTTTTTTGTTTTGTTTTTTTTTTTTTGTTTCCAGCCAAAGAGTTTTCAGCTGTCAGGTGTTCTCTCTTTCCAACAAAAATAAAAGATTAAATTGTCCGCAGAAAGCAGGCACCTTCCAAAAAATTGTCCTTCTAGAAAACCCAATATCCTGTTGGAAAATAGCTTCAGTGGAGAACAACCAACAAGTACTTTGTGTGGTTTTGTCCCAAGGCCAGTTGCTTCCCTAAAAACTTAACCCACTTTTGAGAGCCACTTGCTGCTTCAGGGTAAGAGAAGGATAAAAATAGAAATCATGTTCCAATGGTCACTGAAAGGAGAGTGTCAAATGTGAGTCTAATATGGATCAAGCATCTGTCTGCTTAATTTAGGAGATTGAGACACAGTTGAGCAGATCAGACAGTTTGCAGTGCTGTTGATCTACTCTGGGCATGCTGTGAGGAATTTTTGCAGAAAAAAAATGGTATTTGTATATCAACAGCTTATAATACTAACACAAATACATTTCTTGAGCTGGAAAAAAACATTCAGAGCCTGTTAAAAAGCATTCCAGTGTATTAAAATTATGTCAGTGTTATCATCTGTGAAAAAGAGCTTATATTTGACTTATATAATAGTTTATTTTCAAGCTGAAGTGGTCAAGAGAGGGATTTCTTTGGTGCTGAATTTTGAATGTTACATTTTCTTTGATGGTCGACGTGTTTGGTAGTCCAATATACGTATTGCAATAGTTTCAGTGTTATAGACATAACTGCATATCTGTTACTAAACTCAAAAAGAAAGAATAATATAACTGAGCTATTCATAGCTTTAGAAATGAGATATTAATTTCAATTACCAATTATAGGGCTGTTATTTTATTTTATTTAGCTATTTAGAGCTGAAGTGAACAAAAGCTGTAATTTCAAAGTCAATCCTGCTAACATTTCCAAATGGACTTTGTGTAATTCTTGCTGCAAGTACAAAATTTACCAAAATCAAAGTTCATGATGGGTTAACTCTCCCCATAAAGTGTTCTGAATAAATATTTGCATAAAAATAAACTCATCAAAACTAAGCTTAACTGAGTCTCAATGGTGAGACTATATACATAGATAAAAAATAAAATGGAACAAAAAACTTCTTTGTCCCATACTTGCAAATAGCAAAAAAATAACAGGGAAGAGGCAATTGAATCAAACACTGGGTCAAAAAGCAAAATAATTTTTAATGACTGTTCATTGCTCAGACAGTACTACTTAGCTAGTTCTTAGTAAGAACAATAAAGTAGCTTAAGAGTTAAAATAATGATATTGTGAAGAGACTTGCTATAATTAGAGGCACAGATTGAGTCCAATGGTTCTGCTATTTTTACATCTGTGCTTATGAATTTTCAAGTGCCTGCAATTGAATACTCTTGTCACCTTCCTTTAGTTCCTTTCTTTAGAAGGAACTAAACTAAAAACTCTTCACTAACGACATCGAATATGCCCAGAATCCGGCAGATCCCTCCTGAACCTTTTTGAGAGAAAGAAAAAAAAAAAAAAAAAAAAAAAAAAAAACCCAAAAAAAACCAAAAAAAACCACCCAGATTCATTCCTGGTTCACTGGTGGCATCTGGTGGCCATGCTGCAAACCAGCAGCGTGTGCCATGTGGAATTTGCACACAGGTGATGGGAGCCCTGCACTCCTGCTCCTGCTCGGCTTCCCACGGGGAAGAATTCCTCCTCTCCCTGGTTCCCCGGTCACTTCTTGTTTTTCCGGGCTCTTTTTGCTGTTCCCTTCTACTCTTCATTACAAGTGGTCGAGGCAGGTGATTGTCCCTTTCTATTTTGCGGCCTCACCCTCAACTCCAGTGTGCAGTTTAGGGCACCACAATATAAAAATGGTATAAAGTTCTTAGAAAGTGTCCAAAGGACGGCCACAAAGATGATGAAGGGCCTTGAGGGGAAGATATATGAGGAGGGGGTGAGGTCACTTGGTTTGTTCAGCCTTCAGAAGAGGAGACTGAGGGGAGACCTCATTGCAGCTCCAATGTCCTCAGGAGGGGAAGAGGAGGGGCAGGCACTGATCTCTGCTCTGTGGTGTCCAGTTCAGGACCTGATGAAATGGCCTGAAGCTAGATCAGAGGATCCAGGTCAGGTACTTGGAAAAGACTCTTCTCCCTGTGGGTGTTTGGGCACTGGAAGAGGCTCTCCAGGGAAGTGGTCACAGCACCAAGCCTGACAGAGCTCGGGGCACTTTTCAAGAAGTGTCTGGACAGTTTTCTCAGGGACATAGTGTGGTTCTTGGGACTGTCCTGTGCAGGGGCAGGAAGTGGGCTCAATGATTCTTGTGGGCCCCTTCCAGCTCAGGATATTTTATGACACTGCTGATTACCCACCTCTTTCCTTCCCTCTGGTAAAGCCCAGACCCTGAATGGACTGTAGAGGAAAGCGGAGGTCCCTGCGGGCAGCTCACTGAAATCCCTGCACTCCCATCAGTGGGGGAAGGCTGCTCTGAGGTACCTGGGCAGGTTCCAGAGCTGAGGAACCCTTCTCTTGGTTCAGAGCTGCATCGAGGGCTGATGCCAGAACCCATAAACCATTGGACAGGGACTCTGAAGAGAACAGTTGAGATTTGAACTCCTGGAAAGGCAAGAGACATTTTAAATATGGTCAAGATTTAATTCCTGACATCTGCACTATTTATTCTTCTTTCCCATAACTACTCCTACTGCTTGACTACTCTTTGTTGACTCCTGGGAATGAGTAAGTTCAGAACATGATTAAGACATAATAAGGATGGCTGAAAGCTAGCACATGCCTGTGACATCTGCTCTGACTGGAGGAGGTGGAGACACCGAGGGCAAAAGTTAAGTTACTCCTTCGCTCCATTCTTGAGAGAGCCAAAAGTAAGTAATAGTTCATTCTCATTCATGGGAATGCAAAATACAGGGAAAGGTAGAGCAAGCCAGAGGCTAGAGAGGCCAGCTATGCTCATAAATTGTATGCGTGGAACTTTTCCATAGAAAGAGATTGTTCCATGTGCTGTTAGCAATCTCCAATGGTTCACTTAGAGATATGCTTAAAATAAACAGATCATATCTTGAGTTTCTGAATTTCAGTGACTATCTGGCAAAGCTAGTCAAAAAAAGTCAGCTTTGTAAAAAGCTGATGTATTAATGTTGTATTTTACCTACAGCATATTTGTGATAACTACTGGAGACTGTAAGAGAAATAAATAAATAATAAATTACTTAACAGCTATTTCTAATTTGGAGGCATTTTTTTCCCACAAACACAAGTAACTCTCATAGGGGACACTCCCCAATACTTTCCCCACATATTGCATTTGGTGAACAATAAAGAGCCAGGCTTTTATAACCATTTAAGGTTTCTATTCCATCCTTCAGGAACACCAGTACCATTAATATGTAAATACTTTTCCCTTACTCAGACAAGTTATTAACTAAAAAGATATCTCCCCATTAATTATCCAAATCCATCTTGCACAAGATTTAACATAATTTGAACATTTATGCTTTCAGTGCTTCCTTAAAAGTGGAGGTAAGAAATAATTCTATCACATATATAATTATTAGACAAGTCTGTGAAGCCCTAGAAGTTCTGAAGTTTGGTTTTGTCCCAAACAAGAAGACAAAGCCTTAGGATTTTTCATAAAATGAAATATTTCCAAAAATTTCTTTTTATAACTATAATTGAAATAATGATGTCTAAAGGAATCACTTTATTATATTTAGAAAATTAGATAAATCCATAATGGACATTCTTATGAGTTCTCAGTTTTTCCAGTGCTGCTTCTCTTTAAAGGTTAGAAGAAGCTAAACTCATTTGACAAATTCTTAGCAATTTTTTCTATTGAACACCTCTCTTTTGGACACTCCTTCTCCAGTATAAAATATGTAATTTTTTTTTTTTTAATGCCACTTGTTAATATAAAAATAAAAGCCTAGAATCATGGAATCATAGAATGGCTGGCCTTAGAAGGGGCCTCAAAAGTTCATCTGATTCCAACCTCCTGCCATGCCCAGGGACACCTTCCACTAGACCAGGTTTCTCAGAGCTCCATCTAACATGGCCTTGAACACTTCCAGGGTTGGGGCATCCTCAGCTCCTCTGGGCTACCTCTTTCAGTGCCTCATCACTCGCTGATTAAAGAATTTCTTCCTCACATCTAATCAATTTCTCCTCCTGTAGTTTAAAACCATTTCCCCTTGTCCTATTTAAATCTGCCTGTGTAAAAAAGTTGCTTAGTGATGCAAATTTGAAACATTTGAAAGCAAATGAGAAGCAGCCTTTGCTTTTGTCTATCTTTAGCCTTTTCTCTCTGTACCCCCTCACCGGTGCCTGTGGATCACATCAGGTAGAAAGAGCCTTGTCTGGCTCCCTTCAGGCCGTTTTCTGAGGAGCTCCTGCAGCCCTTACAGGACCTTCAGCAGCAAACCTGAGTGCATTCAGCCTTGCATCACGCCTGCAGAGAGGGGCTGTGGTGCTATTTTCTCCTCAGCCCACTGAGGCACAGTTGATGTGACATCCCCAAGCAGGGACCACACCCCAGCCAACAGCCCAACCTCTGACGTACAAAGGAGCTGGAATAAATCAATCCCCTGCTGGTACTAAAGCGATCCAGGCTGAAGTGCCTGCTCCTCCAGAGCCATGGGAATGCTGACACACATCACGCACATGTGTTGGTGGATGATGCATGGGGCTAATATGACCCTGGCATTTTGATATCATAATGTGCATATTTAGTCACTTTAGCTGAAAGTGTCATGAAGGAAGACCATGCTGTATACTGGTGTGCCAGGGTTTATACTACATGGCATCTTCTTTCATTACAAAATGAAACTTTTAAAAAAATATATTTTTACTTCAGGACCCTTTTTAATGCATTTCTAGTTATTCCTCTTCCTTGCCTCATGACTTGAAAATAATAATTTTCCATTTTTGTTGGTCTTAGTCATTCAATTTGTTCCTCTTCTAATTGCTTTTGCCTTTATTTTTGAACCAGGAAAACTGAGATTTAACCCAATTTTTGAAGAATTATGCAAAAACATATGCATGTTTCTATTTCATTAATACCTAGAAAACATAACCAAGTCCATAGTATGCTTATTATGCTTACCAGCAATGTCACTCCCATAACATTGATACAATTTTTAATGTATGAATAATTATAGTGAAGTTAGTGTGCCTATCTGTTGAAGAAAATGTGAATGAGATTTTTTCTTACTCTTTCAGAAGAAGACTCTTAGTATTTACACTTCCTGAAATCTAATTCCTCTTAACTATCCCCTAATTGTAAAATTTGAAATACATTGTAAAGAAAAGTCAAGAATAATGATGTTTTTGAGGAAAAAACACGTTGGATGTACTGGTATATCCAAACCAGGACTCTGTTACTTTAATAATGCAAGAAAGCACACGAGTGGCCCAGTAAAGTGATATTCAAACCAAAAATGTTATTTACCTGGTAACATAAAAAATATATTGTAATGCAAAAAAAAAAAAAAAAGAAAAAAAACCCAACCAAAACCAAAACAATAGGGGTTTTCTTTTAATAAATGTCATATCAATCTTAAAAATGAAGGAATGTTTGCATAAGCATGTTCTAGAAGCAGCCATCTTACCTTAGTTTGTGCTGCAGTTCCCATGATGTGATCATGAAAAGTCCCTTGATGTTTTTGCAAGACTTGATTTCCTACGCCAAGTGTCCTGGACGAATGCCAGTGCATCTGGGGCTATAATGAGAATACTTTTTCTGCTGGTGCTCAAGTCACTCCCAGAATGAGTTTTCATTTGTTTGTTCATGATCACTGCATGCTCATTTAATCGAAGCACTAAGCAGTAGAGCTTCAGTTCAACTAGAGTCCGTGTCTTAGAAATCAGCTCAAAGATATAATAACCAAAACTTACTAAATTTCCATTCTAGAACATGTATTCTCCTTCAATATTTCAGGATAAAACCTGTCCTGCTGAACAGAAAGAATGCTGCATGATTTATAAAGTTAAAACACTGAGAACAACCGTAACTGAAAATATTCATTGCAAAATAATTAAATAAACAAATTGCAGTGAGATGAACAAGCACACAGGACACTGAAGAATTTGAGAATAGGAAAAGGAAAAAAAAAGCTGTGTGTATTTACTTTTTTGTTAAATTGCTCAGCTCAGCTAATGTACCTGCTTAAAATCTGAATTTTACTTGAATTAAATAAACTATCTTCTACATATTCTAAATTTTCATGTAGTTTCTATATTAGTTCCTATAGCATTTGTAATTATGCTTACCTGAATATTTCCTATTCTGAAAATAAATTCTTTTCAGTCCTATGACAAACAATTTCTTTTTAAGTACAAACCCCATATTTTCAAAGGAAAAAAAATTGAAATTTCAGTTAATAAACTCCAAAGATTTTCATAATCCAGATAACTCTTCAGCCATTTAGCCTTCATAGAATTGTCATTATCATTGCAATATTCTTTTCTGCCTTGTGAAAGTCACCCAACAGGAGCCAAGGTAGGATGCTGACTTACTATTTTGTTTGTGGATTGTCAATGTAAAAAACACATGAATGTAAGAAATGCATGGAATATCAGGTGAAAGAGATCTGTCCATATTTTCTTCTTTTCCCATGCATCAAAGACAGAAAAAACTTAAGTAACTATCCTACAGAAAGCACTGCTAGGGTTTTTTTCTGTGTTTTCTTTGGACTTTGAAAACACAAAACATGTAAATTAAAAAGTATAGACTAACAAAAATTCTCTTTTTCTCTTCCTCACTAGCTGCCCCACTTTGCCAGTTCAAACAGAAAGTGAAGAAATACCAAAAGCAGAAATATGACCACCTTATTTTTAATGTTTATTTCTTTCTTGAGAGTCTACATATGTATCTGTCTTTCTAAAATCATGTTTTCCCTTAAGGTAACCTAAGCAGTCTAATTTCAACAGACTTCTTAGAGTGTGGTTATAGGTTCCCACAGCAGTTTCAAAAGAAAGAGTTTATTTTCAAAGTTCACTATGCAGATCTTTCAATACCACTACTGCCATTATATTCCAGGATATATATTCTTACAGAAAATATCTAAAAAACCCCAGTTCAGTGAACTTCATTTATAAGAGTAGTGGCTTGTGCCATCTACTAATGAAAATCATAATTAAAAGAATGGTTAAATTCCACATCAAAGATTTTTGAGCCTTTTATGAATGCTGTTTCTTAGCAAAAAAACACTTCTAAAAAGTGTCCTGTAAAATATTCAATACATAGAATGTGAGATATGAGAAGCATCAATACCAAGGCTACACTGCTCAGTATGTCTTTTTTTCTAATATAGAGCAGAACTTTTAATTTCAAAAGATGATGTGGTTTCAGTTGCAGCCACTACATCGGTGAGTTTAATCCAAACATTTTTTTGCTTTTTGGCTTTCTTCACTAAAATCTAGTCCCTCAGCACTCAGGACTGACCTTCATAAACAGCCTTATCTCTGTAACAGGCCAACAACCCACAAGCTTGGATACATTTACTGGAAATCTGTGCAGTGTTGGATGTGACACGAACTTTGCTTTCTAGGCTGATATTAAAGGCAATATGAACAGAGCTGGATCCGAGTTTCAGCTGATGAAATGAGGGTCTTTTAAAGCAAAGTTGACTCAATCTCTAAAGATTTCCTGCTCTGCAAGTAAATTGTTAATGAGCCTTAATATGTTAAGAATTGTATAATTTGAGGTGCAGTTTAAAGGGAGGAAAGAAAAAATTCCCTCCTGGAGGAGAGATTTCTTCAATGCACATGGTTAAATCTTAATATTTTGGTTTTCTGAAATATTATATCTGTTCAGAAAAATCTCAGATGGGCATTGGAAAGTACAAGCATACAGTCTGCAAGTGATGATGATAACACAAATCTACTTGATCTTAAATAGCTAAAAGCTCTATTTTCATCTCTTTCCAGAAGATGGTAGCATACTCTTAAAGACTTTTGCAGAACTTAACCAATCTTCTAGAGTGGAAGTGTTAAAACTAGAACTAAACAGAGAGTAATTAAGATGAAAATAATTTTAAAGGTTGCACTTATAAAGTTTCAGTTGAAGGGAGAGTCATTTTGGTCCATGCTTTAATGATTAAATTTAAATCTTGTATTTGCTAACATGAAAATATTATTGAATAAAAGGATTACATAAATATTGCATAAAAGGGAGCATAATATGTTTTTGATTCTGAAGATTATTTTGCTGTATCTGAGAAAAGAACACATTTAAATAAATACGTTGTAGTGTAGTAGTAGTCATTGTAGTGAAGAAAGCAGGCAAGAAACGACTACAGGTTTCAGAGCCTACCACAGTAATGTCAATGGTCTTCTGAAAAGGACTTGTATATCCTAGAGCAAAGATCCACAATTGCTACTTAAAACAAGTAAATAAACAAACAAGATATAAAATAAATTAATTTTGCTATGTCAAATATGGGTTATAAATATGGAAGTACATCTGTGACCAAATACTGTCAGTGCTCACAGCTGCAATATTTCTGAGAATGAAATATTTGCTTGATTCATTAAATTTAAGTTCTAGAGAATATTTGTTGTATTTACTGTAACTGACTATCAATTGTAGACTGTTCCTTGCCCTTATTCACACAGAGGCTTTCAGATTTGTGAAATCAAACCAAATCAAAACAATCCAAACCAAGAACAAACAAAAACAAACACATAAAATTGGCCCCTGAATAGTTTCTGATATTAATTTCAAGTATTATTCTTTGGGTATCTTCATATTTGATTTAATTATCCATTGTTTGAATCAAGTAAGTGGAATTTAATTAAATTCTACCAACTAAAAAAAACATCCAGTCCAACAGAGAATTTGAAATTTTTTTTTTTGGTACTTGCACCTATAGTTAATCACTCACAGTTAAACCGTGTAGGCCATAAATCAAAATCAAGGAGTTCTGTTTTGAATTTCTAACTGCATGAGAGGTTTCATACCTTTCTAGCTTGTAACAAGAGCCAAATGATGTTCACTTTTTCTTTCTTTAAAGACATGCAGGCACTTTAAATTAAATGGTCACATTAAGTATCTCTTTCTGAAAAACATCTTTAGGGAAATTCTTCAGCTGCTGAAATAACTTTCTTCTATTTTCTTAATTTGTGTTCCTATTTTATAAGTCTTTTAAAACTTGAACATGAAAATATGGAAACTGTGCTTCTGGAAATTATACAGAAAGAAAATCCTTCTCTCTTCACTCTTATAGATTGTTTCCCTGTAAATAAAGTCAAGAACAGATCAGTTTTCATGGAATGTCTGTGCTGCAGTGATTTTATGTTTTCTTCCATGATATCCCCTGGAAGAGACCAGGGTACAACAATGGGTAATGTCAGACACCTTCAATCTTTCCAGGTGTGTAGGTTTGCATTTACAGCTTACAAAGCATTTTGGGGAGTGGATACTGCCAGGAAAGCTGCATCTCTGGCTGCAGATATTCAATCTCCTGCTTCCCTCCACTGTGTCAACTTCGTGTCATCTGTGAACTCTTATTAATTACATACCCTTTCAGATAATTGATGAGAGTGCTGAATTCTTGGTCAACTCTGTCATTCTGAGAGCTCGTTAGGAACTCCTGCTTCTGTAGGTGGCAGCACATTGACAGCTTCTCTCTGGGCTCTGACAAATCATTCTGAAACCATTTCATGCACTCTCCTGTGATCGTTCTGCAAATGTTTTGACAACAATGCCATAAATCCACGCATTATTGCCTTGATAAATTGTAGTGCCCAAAATGAAGAGACAAACCTTCAGTCCTAGAAAAATGTCCATAAAATACTGATCTTCAAATTTTTTGACATTAATGTCATTGAATTCCTCTCAGCTTCCCATATTAACAAGCCTTAGACCTAGAGTAAAAAATTGCAGCTAAGATTTTTTCAAAAAGAAATAAATCTTCCAACTGGGGTAGTCAAATTTTAACAAGAATGCTTCTAAACTTTCAGCATTTTTCTCTGTTTGTCACAGATTTAAACAGATTTGAAATCAAAATACCTAAATTTTAATTAGAATTTGCTTTGGATGTATTGCCTTCCCAACATCTGTTGGGGCATCTACCACGAGTAGTTGCATTGAACCCACACAAAATCCTTGCCACAAAATACAGGCTAAAGGGGATCTTTCTCCTTTTGATAAACCACAAAAATGAGCTATCCATCTCTCTAGCCAAAGCTGCTTCACTGCAACAAACTGCAAATGCAGTGATGTTTGCTTAGAGTGACCCTGTGCGTCACCATGGTTTGATTGCCTGCATTTTTCCAGATGTGACTTAACTTTTACATTCTTTCTAAGGTAAAGTACTCCAGCTAAATGCCTCTGGATGTTGCAAAATATATGTGCAAATTAACCCCAGCCACTAATACATCTTCTACAGCCCTGGTGGTATCAATGAATGGTTTAATCATGTGTTTTTAAAACGTTAACTCCCTGTAAATGCGGTTTATCTGGAAAGCACCACATTTGTCTAATAAGTGTGTCATCTTACTTTCCAAATACAGGACAAAAATATTTATAGAAGACAACTGCAACACTGGATATCATTGTCATCTCAATTCAGTAACAAACCATTACTGTTGCTAAACTTTAAAAATCATTATTTTCCTTTGTCGTACTCTTCTTCTTTCTCTTTCTATTTCTTTTATTTCTACCTATTTAGCTTTTATTTTTAATTCTTTTTCTCTTATACTTGGTTTTCCTTCTTTCTTGTCTCCTTTTCTTCACATTCTTTCTCTTTTTCATTTTTCTCCTTTATTTCCATGTTTCCTTCCTTCTCTCGTTCTCTTGTCTCACTCTTTCTTCCTGCTTTCTCTCTTTACTTTCCAGTTGTATGTATCATACTACTCTATTTCCTTCCAGAGCTCTTTTACACATTCTCCTATTTCTAACCACTATATTTACTCTTCCAGGGAATCAAACAAATTTGTTTTCTCTTTTTTTTTTTTTTTTTTTAGTTTTTTAACAATGGCTTTTCAGCCATGTGAGAAAGCCTTCTTTACTTTTTATATCAAAAAATTTCTTTCAGTCCACTCTGTCTTTCTTTGTCTTCAGAATAAATGAGCTACTGATTACATGTTATCAGATAGGGTTACTTACACTGACTATAACAAAGTAATGATACCGAGTCCCTTGGCAGACATAGTCTTCTGAAGTTTATTAATTTCATCTTATATAATGAGGCCTAAAATATTGTTTCCTTATGCTAGGTGCATTATTTTTGTATTATAAAATTAATACAGACTTTTTTCCAACTCGTTATTGGTGTAAGTGTTCAGCAGCTTTTCTTTTTATAATTGCAAAGAAGTGTCTAAGGAGTCAGTCTGTTTTTCTCTGTAGCAGACTCTCCCTGCCCACCTTCTTAGAGTCTGTTAATTAGGAGCAACTCATCTTACACACATTGGACATGTCCATCAGATTTGACCCTTTAATATTTCTTTTGTTCTTCTGGTGATCCACTGCATTAGTACTTTACAATATGGCCTATTAGTTCTGAGCGTCTTATTCTACAAGCTTTCTTGTTCTTTTTTTCCTTCTCTCTATATGTGTATGCCACCTTTTCAGCCTCTCATTCTCTCAGGCTCACTTCTGACAATCTTTTCAGGATGGCTTCTGGCAATTTTATTTTTGTGCTGTAGGAAGTGTTTCCCTAAAGTTCCTGCCTGGTCTACCCAAACCTGGTGCATGCTGCAATGTGAGCACCATGGAATTAGGATGCCTGCCCCACGCTGTTGGGCCGAGCAGACAGCTCTGACATGCAGAGGAGCTGCTACAAGACAAAGGCTGCAGCACTGAAGTAGCCATAGACTACTTCAGAGAGGGTTTTAGTAACATTTCACCAGAAATAACTACTCAAATAATGGGCTAGAGGGGAATGAAAGACTGAATTAGCAATGTCTTTAAACACTGTATATCTTATACCCTGTATCTCCAGTGTAACATCTGTAACTGTAGGGATATGCGTGAGAGAAATTTATTTCAATATTGTGTCACTGAACAATGAAATTAAAGGATTTAGACAGTTACCATCTGTTGTGTCTGGTCTGCAAGTGTCCTGACACTCTGAGTTCCTTATGGCAGTGGCTTAATTTGATTTCCTGGTTTAGTGTGTTAATTACTTATCTGGCTATCTCACCCCAGGTTGTATTATTTGTAGAATTTGGATAGGTAATAACAAAGTGAAAGACATTTTTGGGATAGTATGTCTCAAGGAAATAACCAGAAATAGATACCATACAGAAAGAAAAAACTTGGTTATTTTATAAGGCATTGGGCCTGATCCAGTTTCACTGAGGTATTGTGAATCTCTCCATATCACTTCATTTTTCTCACTGGATAAGTCCAATAAAGGCATTTCAGTGTTTCTTGTGAAAAGTACTTCACTGTACAAGGAAAACTATAATTTGCTTGAAAGAAATAAATACAAAACCTGTGATTCTTGTACCCACACTTATTGAGCACTGAACCCTTATGGTTCCCAAAGTCCTTCACAAAGTGTTCTCCAAACTTTTTAGGCACTTGTAGGTCTCCTAGTTCAGGGCTGCCTCAGTCTGAACTCTTAAGAGACAGGGTCCAGCTGGGAAATATCAATAGATTTCCCAGAGTAACCAGGTACAAGAGAGCAAAAAAGTAGAGTTTCCTGATATTTTTTCATCATTTACTAAGATATTAATGCTCCTTTAAAATCTCTCCTTAAACCTTTCCACTCCAACCACCATCCTGTAGCTAAATATGCTTGAAGATGTGGTCAATTCCAAACACCAGAGGACCCAGGCAGTTTATTAATCTTGTTTATTAGATTATTTGAAAAAAATAGACAAGTGGACCAACTGGTATCTTAGGTTATTCCAATTAGACAACAAACACGCTTTAATTCTTTCAAAAAATATGGAAACTCAGGCCTGAAGGTGAAGGTATACCTGAAATATTGGCATTAGCTGTGAGAAGGCACAGGAAAATATATAGCTCTGCCTTAGTGTTTTCTGTCAGATAGATTGATTGGTTCCTGTAACATGCACATATTTGAATCAGGGAAGTTCTGCCTTATTACACACTGGAAAGTTCACAGATCCAATACCAATGTTTGTATTAGTGCAGTTACCAAAAAGTATGAGAAAGATGCAGGTGATCCATCTATAAAGCTAAAATAAGAAAAGTGCCACAAAAGCAATGAAAATCCAGGAGATGCTGACATACAAGAGCCAGGTAAAATAACTATAACTGACTACTTCTATTTATGAACATGCACAGACACAGCAGGCAGATACTCTCTTGTGGGATAAGCAATCTGTTTAGAGTGTTTCATTAAAATGTTTTATTGCTTGCAAAGGAATCTATCATTATCCTTTGATTCTTGAGTAGAAAGGCAGCTGAAGAGAAGATTCAAAAGCAATTTCAAATGTACTTATAATAGGACAGTAGTATTCTGTGACATAGTGGTGTTAGTAATAGCAAGAAGGTGTGTACGATGCCAAGCAGAACTTGGAGAGAAATACATAAAAGTAGAACGTAGCCATCCCTACAGAAATCTGGCAAGGATACTGAAGTCAAGCTTCAAATTCTTGCAAAAAATGGGTATATCATCATTAAATTAAAAACTGTTCCTGGTTTCTATCCTATCCAAGGCAGAAAAGTCTCTAAGATAACATATCTTTCCTATTACTGGCTTAGTTTCAAACTATAGAAGTACAATTTTTAAAGTGTCTTCCAGTGCAGTTACAGAAATCCGGAGAACTTGCTCCAGATTGTTCTCACTTAATTTTAGGCAGCACACTTAGCATCTAAATTAGGAATATAGTTGTCACACACTTTCTACCTACTCTGCGTTGTAGAATGAACATCCACATAGAAAAAGTTCAGATGACAGAAATATAATACTGTATTATTTTGAAAGTTTTCTTCCCCCTAAGTGTCACTCTTAAGTCTGTAATTCACTGAAGCAGACACATCCTTTCAAAACAACTTTATTTTTATTTTACAAAATCATAGTCAAACTATAGTGAGGTCACAGTCAGACCATGACCTAACATCCGCAAAGGGCTCTCTTGCTCACTTGATATTAAATTCAAATTAGGATATTTCACTTTCTGATTTCTTTACAAACGTCTAGCAGAATGGACTTGCTCTTACCAAAACAAAACAAAAAAAAATCTGCTCTGTTTTGAATTAATTTTCATACACTGACTGACCAGTATGGAAAAAGTCTGATGCCACTTCAAAGGGAAAGCAAGCACTGATTGTGTCACTCAGTGAAGTCACAGGCACATTGTTAATAGCAGAATGGTAGGTTTTGGAATCAAATACACAAGTAGAGGTTTTCTTGCTGGGTAGCTTTGTTCTCAGCTCACTCAACAATCACTTCAATCAGTGGCTGTAAGCGTAATAATATCATGATTTGATCAAAATGCATCCTGCTGGGAAGCCCAAGCAGCTGCCAGAGAAAGAGTGTGAACTAATTATTTGTGTTGTCTGGAAATGATGAGGTTGCAGAGTAAGGACCAAAAAACCCCAGAAAATCAAATGCCAAGTTTTTTATTTTTATTATGCTGTTCTCTTGGTTTCTAAGATGACAGGATTTACTGCACACATAGTATCCTAATATTTCATTTTTGGTTTCCAGAGTAAGAGAGACCTATCTTACCAATTAAAAATGTGTGTCACTATTATTTCTCATAATAAAATAAGTGAAGTGAATTAATAAATAGTTATCCAAACACTTCAAAGGAATAAATAAATAGTTATCCAAACACTTCAAAGGAAGAAAATGGCTCTGACTTGTGTAATATATATTATTTTATATGCCAGACTACAAACAGGAGGACATAGGTCACATCCTAAAGAAAAAAAAAATTACTCTTACAAGTACCTCCACTTCTCCAACAGCCAGTAAATCCCTTGCACAAACATATCTACATAACTCAAAAACTTGCATGAACACAAGTCAAATTATTCTCAATCACTTGACATGCAAAATCAATAATATCTCTTATTACTATTTATATTCAGAATGACATCCATGCAGCAACCTATGGTTAAGGCTAGATAACCTTTAATCAGCACTGACAAATTCACACATGCAACTGTCGAGTACAAATGCCAATGATTTCAAAACAAAGAAGTCAATATGCATCTGTCTGGATTTCTGATATCAGAGACTGGTGAATATTGTAAATTAGTAAATCTTAATAAACTGGACGATATTTAAAACTTTTTAATATAATAACACTGCTGGTTGTGTCCTCCAATGTATTACTGTTTTTCTCATGTGTTATAATCTACTAATGGCAAATATCTGTAATTTAGTTAACATTGTTTATTAGTCTAGTATATTTTATTTCTACTGTTGCGCTCAGAATCTTGTTTATGGGAAAAGAGGAAACATGCCTTACATATAAAGCAGATAATTTATTGTTAGCACAATTGAAATCTCAGGAGTCTATTCAAGAATGAGCCCAGATAAAATTATTCTAGCAAGAGAAAGAGAAAATGAAGAAATTAGTACTTCTATAATTACTATTACTACTACTACTATGACTAATAATAATAATAATAATTTTAAAAATTTAGTTTAAATTCTTATATAGACACTTGTTCATTTCTATCCTTTTTTCTGCTGGTGGACTCATGTACCCTTTCTCTTCTGAATCCCAGGTCAGTAGCTGAGTCTGGTGCTGGGGTGATGCCATGGTGAGTTGTCCAGAGTTTTCACTGACAGGAAGATGGTGTATGTGTCAATTGTTTATTCTTTGTCACTCTGTGATTTATTTGGGCAGTTTGCTACACCTCTTCCCATTCTGCATTACTCTGTAACTCCATGCTATGTCTGAATTTACCGAATATGGTAAATTTTGCAGAGGTTGCATAGCTCTTTTATTCTCTTTGCTCCCCCTAAGACAAACTTTGGCCAGCTGCAGGTTGGCATTTCTCCCACTGACCACTAGTGAGTTGTTTTCTGTCATCTCTGGTACCCATCTCTTCTCACCCCAGCCCTGAACTCCTGTGCTCTGCCTCCTGCTCTCCACCTCTCAAGGTCTCTGATATTGTGCTAGGATTGAAAGTCTCCACATGACCTCATAGTGTTAACGTGGAAAATATCTCATTCTGCACAAAAGAATTACTCTTCAGTACAACCTCTATAAAACTATGATTGCACTGTCATACTTTAACCCCAGACAATGATTACATTGTCATGGTTTAACCTCAGAAAGCAGAGGTGAACCAAACCAGCCACAGCCACCTGATTAGATGAAAAAATAAAGTCTATTACAGCTAAACCAAGAAAAAGCAAAGCTGCAGGTAGGGCAATGCAAGTTTATACAGGCAAATCTGACAAGCCTCAGTCCTCAAGCCTGACCAGCTGAGTGCAAAGCCTGTGGCCTGCTACCAGCAATAATGTGTTACAGGAGTACACAGTTACACTTGTGAAGGTTCAAATCTTATCAGTGAAAAACATCAATATAGTTTTTGCCTATATCTCACACAGTAAATACAAAATACCTCTTCCTAATCCAGTTAAAAACATATTCTGTTGTGTTTACTGCTGAAGGTTCAGATTATGATTAAGTTAAAAAAATAGTATGAACAGTTTTCTGATGCAAATTTGTGAGTACACTCTGGCACAAAATTTCCTCTGAAGCAGAAAGTTTGACAGATATTTCAGGACATTTAGAAACTTTGCTTTGGTCTCATACCCTTTAGATGGCTAAAAAAGGTTCTCTGGAAAAACTGTCAATCACTGAGGATAGTGCTGAACCAAGATTTAACAGTGCTTTTTCTTTTCAAGCATTATGAATAATGATGACTAGCTTCAAAGACACTAGAAACTGAAGTTTTCCTAATGATTTATGAGATTATTAATATTTTCTAACATAGTTCCACAATACAATGTAGTGGGCAGGCGCCTTCCAAAGTGTTTTGCAAAAATATGAAAATTTATGTTACATAAAAAAGAAAATCTTGAATTCTCTTTTTTCCCATATTTTCCACTACAATGCCCCAAAAAATTTAATTTCAGCAGCACCAAGCTGAACTTGCCCCCCAGTCAGTAACTACCCTTTCTTTCTACGATGCTTTTCCTGTTGTCTAGGTCTGTATATAATTTTCCAGGGCTATGAGCCAAATGACACTTGCAGAGAGCTCTGCTTTGCCATGGCTCAGTGAGTTTCCTGTAACCAGGTAGAATAACACAGTAATTAAGCTAAACACATCTTGTATGTGTTCTTTATATGTATGGCCTAATTTCTCAAATACACCTTACTGAGAATTTGCCAAACTCTGTCAAGGAAAAGCTGAATTATGCTTTTAATTTCCTCTAATTGCACAGGGCTATAATAGCATTTGTGTTAAATAAGCCTTTGATGAAAGTGTGAATTACTACTTTTCCATTGCTGAATATCACCCTGGATTCACTTTCAAAGGCAAGCACCAGTGTTAAGCCCCAAAAGGTGCACTGCCAGCCACAGTTTTAATGCTGTGCAGGAGGTTAATATTACATGTCTTGCAATGGGGTCTGAAGAAAGGACCAGCCAGTCAATTTGCCTGGGAATCTGCGTGTCTTTAAAATCTGTTACCAATTAAAAGAAACTAATCAAATCATGACCTCTCAGTTAATCTTCCCTTGTAATGGTGTAAACAGGAAAGTAGTTTTAAGTGCTTATCTTATTAAATATTCCGTTAAATGATTTAGTAAGTTAAATAAAGCTGTCTGCTCTTTCCTGGTAAGTGATCTTTACTTTTGGAAACAAGATATAATATATTCAATCTATATTTACTTAAAGATTGGTATACTTTAAAATAATAATCTGGTAGACTAAAGAGCAGTGAGTGTGCCATGAAGTGGTGAATGGTTGCAATAAAATCTATTAACAAAATGGCAAAATCTGCCCTGAATTTTGTAGTTGCCAGCACAGAATAGAAGAATGAAAATAGTGCTCCTTAGCATCAATTCACATGGTCTGTTACACTTTTTCCATGCCAAATCTAAAGGGCACCTTGCCATAAGAAGCTCAAGAAATGCAGATAGAAAAATCTGGATTAATTTTATCAATTGCAAAATGTGGATCTGAAAATGGTATACAGAACTGGGCTTCTCAATTAATGCTCACCAACATTTTTCATTCTATCACATCATTAACTTAAAATGTATCAGAAATTTTCAGACACAGTTTATTTCTTCTGACCCATGGTTCAAATAAAATGCGATTGAGAGACAAAATTGCATTTTACCAAACAAATATTTTTTTCCTTCTCTGTCTCTCTTTTTTTTGTTTTTTTTGGGTTTTTTTGTTTTTTTTTTTTTTGGTTTTTTTTTTGGTTTGTTGGTGTTTTTGTTTGTTTGGTTGGTTTTTGTTGTTGTTTGTTTGGTTTTTTGTTTGGTTTTTTTGATGTTGTTTTTGGTTTTTTTAAATTATTTATTTTTGTTGTTTTTGTTCATGGGTTTAGGCTTATTTCGACTTCTAAGCTTAGATTTGAAAATAGTATAATCAATCTTTATTTTGCAATGGATTTCAGAATTGACAATAATCATGGAGAGCATATTCTGATGTCAATGCATTTCTCTGATTTAAGTATACTGATTTAGATGTGAAAGAACTATGAAAACTATTTCAAATCACTATATGTGATTCACACTGCAAGCCAGGTAAGTATTTTGTCAAAAGTGTAGTTTCTAAGATAATTATAGTATAAACAGATGTCCATGATTCAATGACCCTATGAGTGACAGCAATATATTTTAATGTGAGGAAAATTAGCATCAGCTAATTATACCTCTGCTGAGAAGTGCTGAGCTGAACTATCTGGGCAGCACACCTCTATTTTCAGAATGAGACACCAAAGTGTGGCATTACTTCAAATTAATCTTCAGAAATTTCAAGAAATCTAATTTTGATTCTTTAAAATTCAGCCATGGGTAGGGTCTCCTAGGCTACTCTTTCTTTAGGTACAAAGGCACATTCAGAGATTTTTCCCATCAAAAAATCAGTATTTTCGGGATAATCTCATTCTTTAGATTAACCTTTTATCTGAGTATCACATTTTGGTCATCTAGTCATTGTTCTTATATCCAAGGTCAGGAAGAGACTTTGGATCTACTTAAGCCCTTTTTTTTACATAATTCTTTCCATTGAAGGATAAAATACATAGAGAAAACCTCTATGCTCACTTTTAGGGTTCAATTATCTGCAAAATGAAGGCAATTAACAGTTGTAAAAAGGCTGATGGGTTGATAATTCTTGCAAAATATATTTATTCCATCCCACTCATAATTAACTGTCTAGAAGTGTTTTCTTCATCTGTCCAATTCCATTATTAGGTGGTCTGTGAGTAGTTTAAAAGGTATTTAATAAGGATCAAAAGCATAGGTCACAGCAGATCAACACTTTATATCGTGCATGCAATAAAACATACACGGCACCTTTGTTTCATCTGTGTATGAAAACTTTGATTATTTCAGAAGTCTGAATGACACTAGGCAGAAAATTCTGTGTCTGGTAGGCTCTAGTGTCAACTCATTTATGAAATGTTCAAATTTTCTCTGTTAAGATTACATTGAGACAAATTTAGGTACATCAAAAAAAAAAAAAAAAAAACCCTAACATGATATATTACCTAGTACCTGTGAGAAGTGTGACAGAGTTCTTTTCTTTTTAGTTGTACCTTCCTGAAATTCATCTCACAACTTCTCTTATTTGCCTTTATGCCTTCTCCATCCTTATTTTCTGTACAGTATTACAGAAAGTGACTGAATTTAAAAGAACATTTGAGTGTATCACTGCTTGGTATGTACTGCGGAGGTAGCTGTAGCTGGCTTTGTGGTTTGTTATTTCTCAGCAAAATTCTCCTTGACACTTCAGTTCTTTGCTTTATTACTTACAAATTCTTGTAGTTCACTTTCTTGCTTCACTGTGATGTTTTTAAAGCTTGGCTACCTCTGTATAACTCAAGTTCTCTTCTATCTATGGTAATTAGTCATCTGAAGCATAAACAGTCCTGCACTCTAGGTTAAGCTGGTGTCAGCATGTTGTGTTGGCTGGAGTCTTGCTTGTGTTTGTCTTCGCTTATGTTCAAAGACTGGGCCTTCCAAAATGCTGTGGAATGGCCTGCTCAGACCTCCCCATGCTCACCTCTGGTTCAGGCTCAGCCTTCCACAGAGAATTTCGGTGGAAAATGGAAAGCTTTCATTTGGCTTTCCCTATTTTAAAATATACATGTACTTGCTTTCTTGGAAATCTACAATGTTTCACTTGTGTCAAAGGACTCCTGGCAGAGTCCTTCAATGCCATTTTTATGTTTAACACATGACTTGGCAACAGTTTCTGTTTGCATGATTGGGATGAGACTTTAAACACTTTGAGGTTAAAGGATCTCTCAATAGTGGGTGGGCATATTGTGTAATTCTCTTTTACAGCAATTACATTTTCATATCTGAATCCTACTAAGTCTGCATTGAAAGGTCCTTCCATCATCACAGTAGCTTTCAAGTATTCTGGGTGGTAACTCTAATAAAAAAATCATAGAAGCAAAATGTATTTATGGAAAGGCTTTTTTCCCACTAGAAGTACATAAGATATCTACAAGCTTTATAAACTGTATCAAAATTGTTAATGATGCAATAGAGACATATTTTTGATTATGTGGGCTTTTTTCCACCTCTACAGCTGGTCATAGACCATACAACCAAGTCAAACAACGATATTCATTCAAATGCAGCAGCACCAAGTCTTAGAAACTATAGAACATATATTAAATCTGAGATATCCTTCACTGAAAATAAGACTAAATGGATGAAGTTTCTTAGAGCTGATCTGTACTTGGCTAATTTTCAGAGTTTCAGCTTCATTCACATGTATACCTCTAGCACTCTACATGATCTGAGCCTGATAAAGCAGCTTTTGTCCTGTAGTACATTATAAAATGGGCTCAATCCATATTTCTAAATCACGTCTATTAAATAAAATCAGAAATTGGAAAATGAAAACTATATTAAAAGCATGAATGTCTACTACTCATGAGAAGGCTCACACAATGGAATTGTGTGGCTACTGAGAAATGAAACTATTGGAGCTGGAAAAGTAAACCTTATTGGGAGGGTCATTATTGACTAAAAAGACTATGTAAGATTCTGAAACCATGATATGACAATATGATATTATCTTTAAGGATAAAAATAAAGGAAAGGAAACTATTCACAGAACCACAAAGTATGCAGAGTTGGAAGGGACCCAGGTTGATCATTGAGTCCAGCTCCCCTTCCTGTGCAGATGAGCCCCAAGGGTCACCCCGTGTGCCCAAGAGCATTGCCCAAACACTTCTTGAGCCCAGTCAGGCTGGTGCTGTCACCACTTCCCTGTGGGCCTGTTCCAGTGCCCAACCACCCTCTGGGTGAAGAACCTTTTCCTGATATCCAGCCTAAACCTCCCCCAACACAACTTCAAGTCATTCCCTCAGGTCCTGTCACTGGTCCCCACAGAGCAGAGATCAGTTCTACCCCTCTGCTTCACCTCCTGAGGGCATTGCAGCTGCAATGAGGTCTCCCCTCAGTCTGCTACAGGCTGAACAAACCAAGTGACCTCTGCTGCTCCTCACGTGGCTTCCTCTCAAGGTTCTGCACCATCTACATTGCCCTCCTTTGGACAAAAAACAACCACAACCCCCAAAAAATAACTTTGAATGCCTCAAGTGAAGAGAAATATTAACAAAAAAGAAATGTATTAATTGAAATTATACTCTGCTATAAATTTTAAAATTAAAATTTTGAATCATATCAAAGTTCTGCTAAGAAGTTAGGTAAAAGGTGAAGAGTTGACCAGGAAATGTAGACTTCAAACATGGCTATTATGTCTGGTAGATAATCAGTAGCCCAGCAGTAGAAAGTGTGACATTGTTTTACTGACATCTAGGACTTGACTGAATTTAATTTAAAGTTTATTAGTCTTTTATGGACTGAACCTAATTATAAACAGTGACCAAATAACCACAGTAATTAAACAACAGGTGGCTAACCCTACTCACAGATCACAAAATCTTCCTGCCACAAGTCTTTGTTTTGCTGAGCGCACCAGAGGGAAGTAAACATCTGGAAGTCTCAAACAAAAGCAAACATTTATTATGGTGAATCATAGCTCAGCAAGCAAAGAAGAGTATGAAATAAATTCTAGTTTTCATTCTGCTGTCTTTGTTATTTTTAAGGAGAGTAAACTTTTAATTGAAATAAGATCAGAGACTTCTAACAAGAGATGCAAGCTAGGAATATATAAACATCTCAGGATAGTGGAACCTACAAGTTCCACCATTAAGGGCTACACTGGCAGAGGTTTATGTCATTCTTAATGATTTCTCTAAATACACATCACCATTGCTTTACAGTCACATTATCAGTCACACATTCCACTCCATGGCAGATTTTTGTGTTTTTAGGATATTTTAATTTTATTGTCCAAACAAATCTGCTCTGTTACTGAGACAGTGACACCCTCATTTCTACAGCTCTATGATTCAAACAAGGACTGGGTCTTGTTAGAGAATGGTGTTACAATGCTGAAACGTGCAGGGCAATAAGCACTCTTTTGGTAGTGTTTTGCAAATGCTATTGTGCAACCACAACCTATCTATACTATTATTTAAATGGACAAGGCAGATGGGGA
>JACBWW010000005.1:47082534-47106353 GCA_020086605.1 Lanius collurio
GAGGGACACAGATAGAAGTGTGGGGCAGGGGAAAGGGGAGAGAGACACAGTGACTTCATCACTTCCACCCTTACAGAGAAGATAATGAGCAAAGCACTTTCCAAAGAGGGAAAGTGAAGTGTCTTCAGACAGCAAAGGAGGCTGAAAAAACTGCCAAGAGAGGATTGAAGAGAACTTTCCAAAAAGCTGTCCTTAGCAGACCATAAATCTTACCCAGAAGACAGTTCAAACACAACACTTCCACCAGCCCTACTCTTCCCTGTTTATTTTCTTCCTGTCAGCATTTAAATAGAATAATAAAGTACCAGACAAACAAACAAGACAAACAAGAAAATAAGCAAGAAAACCCAGTAGAGAAGAAAAAGAATTGGAGACCTTGTCTTTCAACAGTGCTGAGGAGTGCCTTGGATCACTCTGTGCAACAGCCTGTGCAAACACCCCTGTCTCACCACATCCGATCCAAGAAAAGAATTCACAAACTCTTCTTAAGTCTCTGAAGGAGAGAGGAATATGGGAATGACAAGACTCTATTTAAATATTTAACAGGGAAGCATATCCAGAGTTTTTGTTTTATGCTCAAGTAAGGAGTTTCCCTCTAAGCTTTGGCTGTCCAAGATCACATCAGCTTCACAGATTGCTTCCTGCATTCAGTTGGAAATTGTTTTAAAGGTAAGGAGTATTTTACTCTCCTGAAGAATTTGACAGGGAAATGGGAAGAAAAGTCCACACTCATCAGGGTAAATTGGGAAAGATAGGAAAGTGCTGCCAATTTTGTAAGGCAATGCACAATACATACCCAAGCAGGCAGGGAAATACCTCTTTAGAGGAAGCCACACAGAGTGTGAGCCTGGGGAGGTAAGCAAGTGTGCTGGAGGGAAAACAAATGGATTTCAGTTGGAAACCAGCCTGGTCTCTGTCAAACGTACCAATAAAACTGACATGTTCCTGCAGACTGAGTTGGTAAGATCTGCATGTCATGATGGGAAAAAGTACTGATAAGAAAATTTAGCAGCATTAATGCAGAGGCCAGTTAAAAAAAAAACCTGAAAAGCCTTTTTTTTTTTTTTTTTCCTCTCCTTTTATTTTCTAAGCATGTGTGCAAACCAGGCAGGAAGGTAGGGCTTAAAAAAAAACCTTACACACATAGAGAGCCGAAGGAATTAGTGTTCAGGGATTAGTGTTAGGGAGTTGTATGAACTAAAAAAGTTGCTAACACGAAGTGACATCAGAGGGGATTAAAAAACACAATGCTTGCAAATACAGCCTGGTGTCTCTGCTAAAATAAAAAGTAAAATAAAGTGAGAAGTCAACTTGGGAAAACAGAACTTTAGAAGAGATCCCTAACCAAATTAAGATAACAGCCCAGAAAGAGTTTCAGTATGGAAGCAAGTTTCTACAGGAAGAATATTTGCTTTTAAGATAGCTTTAAAATTAAGACTAGCCTCTGGTGATACCTACCAAAAATTAAAGTGAAATAAAAGGAAAAAGAAACCATCTAGAAGAATCTCCAAAGGGCCATATGCTCTTTCAATAAGCAGTGTAGATGCAAGTGTTTAGCACTGATTCCCTAAAACATTTGAGCACCTTAAGGGCACAGGCTGAATTTTTAATTTCTAACTTTTGGAGCTTTCTTATGCAGGTTGCAGTTATACGGATGTGTACAAACTAGAACATGGATGAAAACTAGCCAAGTCTATTTTGTCTGCTTCCAGGAAAATAAACAGACATCCTAGGGTTTGTACAGTGTGCCAGGAAGAATAGATAAATGTATAACTGCACACATTGGCATGTACACACACACAAAGACCTATTCAAACATGCAATCACTACTGAGTGGATTGGCTTGGATCCAGATAACCCAGAGCATGACCAAAGGATGAGAGGTATGTAAGATTTTATTTCACCTCAGTCTTACACTGCAAATGTTTGTCATCACAAATGTGCCAAATCAGGATATCAAAAATCCATACCCCTGGCTGTCACCATTAAGTGTCCCTTTGTTATTCTTGGTTAGTTTGAAAGTGAGATAAGTGCTCCTGGTAGGATGACTTATCTTCTGACACTGTCCTGTTCCTGTACTAAGGCACTTGAGTTATCACAGCACTTGCACAAGGAAACCCCAAGGTTATAACCCTTTTCCTGAAGCATGTGTGTAGACTGAAAATTTGTTAATTAGTCAGTTAGATACTACTGTGAAGGCTTCTATGTGCATTTGGGTGAGTGTGATGTGCACACTGTGTCCATGTGTAATTTGTGTGCTTCTATTGTTCAGCCACACCAAACCTGTGGCAATAAATGGCTGGTTGGGTACAGCTGGCTGTGGAGCACCTCCCTGGTCCTTGCTGTCGTGGGAGGTGTAGAAGCCATCTACACCACCAGAATATTCCTTTCCCTGAGCTAGTGTTCTTGATGGCAAGATGGGAACATCAGAGTGGATAGCTGAAGGCTGGGCTGCAATGAGTTTTCACCTCCTACAGGTGTGTTGAGGACTTCATCTGAATATATACAAAAGAAAAAAAATTGAAGCTATGTGACCAAAATTACAGGATCAGGCAATAATTGGGACACATCTGCCTTGCGAGGATCCACAGAAATGGAAAGCAGAGGCTTTCAAGTGAATGCTTAATGCAAATCTTCCACAACTTACACTGCTGTGAACAGCAAATTTTCTGAGATTTCTTTTGACAAAAGTAAATAAAAAACATTTTAAAAAGTAAATTAAAAAAAAAAAAAAGGAGAAGGAGTTCTGTGATGGCAGTTTTGTAACTGCTTTGTGAAGTTAGAGCACTGTTAAACACAAGGCTGAACAGCAGATGGCATATTTACACCCAAGACATGAGACTGTTGTTGACATGGTTTGTAATAGCAATGTTGATGTAAATGCATATTTGCTCATTGTGTGTATAATGCTGACATTAATACTCAAGAAAAGAAAACCAGCTGGAATTTTTTTAGTCAGTATAAAATGAACTGAACTAAATACTATAAACTCACATATTGCTGAAGACAAAACTTCTCTCAGTCAAAGGGAAGGACTATATCCTTCTGTTTTACTCTAGCCTCATCTAATCCAGTGTATATCTTATTTCTTGCCTTGTTTTTGATAAATTGTTGTGAATTGCACTGTCTTCAGTATATTTTTTCTCCCAGTAGAATATATTAAATATATATTTAGTGTTGACTAATTGAGGTCAACACTAACTTTAACAGACAAAACTTGAGATATTGCAAGCAAACATCTCTTGGACTCTGAAGTGGTACATTTTATTTTTCTCTGGTGAGGAGTTTTTTCCTAAGGAATTTATTCTTTTGTGTATAAAATCTAAATTAGTAGCAACGGCATTCTTCATGGATTTCAAAACTGTTCTTTTTCAGCTTCTTCTTAGTAATTTATAATGATAATAAAATTATTGTAATTTTTGTTATTTAATGAACAGTACTTAAATAGTTAGTAAATGAACTAATTCTCATCTTCAATCGGACTCTTAGCAAATTTAATAGTCTTAACTTTGATGTCCAGCTCTGAAATAAAATGCATGCTTTCTCCTCTGCCCCTCATTAACCCTCTGGAACACACACTTGTTCTTCCTTAAGTCAGGATCTGACACAATCTCATGACAAAGTCCAAGGGGTTCAGAAGGAAGGTTTAGGACATATCCATTAGCCCTTGATTGGGCTAAATAGAGTTTTAAAACAGTGTTTTGACAATGATTTCAATGCAAGTAGAATCAGGTCCTCAGACACTTGTCCTGTATCTTCTGTGGCCATATGGAGAAGTCATTGCATCTTCCCAAATGTTCTCAAAAATGTGAAGTAGATTTAGCTATTAAGCTATTATATTGCAGATTTTCACACCATATATCCCATTTTCTAAAAACTGAGACAACATGAAAAAAAACCTTTTTATTTTAGGGCTTATTTTGTTATTAATCTTTTTATGATCTTCCTTTTTCCTCCCAGCTGTTTTCTTTCCTATTTATTGCACATGGGTTTTATTGGAACACAGCTGTCCAGAAATCGGTGCTTTTGAAGGCAGAATAGATACACAACTGAGCCCCACTAAATAGCCAGCTCTATTTACATGAGGCTTGTTAAATAACACAGAGCAGAACACAAACAGTGAACATCAATGTGGGTTTCCATCATTTATCATCTGCAGATTACAAAGTTCCTGCAGCTACAAAAGATAAAACCATGACAGACTGTAATATGAAGGCAATATCTCTTCAGAGATATTTTTAGTTGCCAATTGCTGTACCAGCAGTTAGTTCTCATGGCTCCCAGAAGACAGACAGGTTACCTGAACATACTGAAAACTGAATGTAAAACTACAGCAAAGTATTGTTTTGACATATGGAATATTTATAGATTTTTATAACTTTGGAAGCATTCCTGCATGGTTGAAGTTATTACAATCTTCTCCCTAATTTCAAAAGTTTCTGATAAAATCCATTGATTTCATGAATTGATTGCAAAACCTCCTTTTTGGAAAACAAACAATAAGAGAGTAATGTTTGCCATGGAAAACTCAGAATCAGACTTCAAACACTCTGCATATGAGTCTGTTTGAAAAATGATTCACTGTTGATGTAGCTGGAGCAAATATATATTTAAATCATAAAAATCATAGTTAACCAGAAATTCTTACAACTTTGAAATTTCAGCTGGATAATGACAAAGAAGTAATGAACTTACTGTCCCTTATTTGAACTCACCAGAATGCTCTGATGTTATACGAGTTTGATAATACTTGGCACTGATCTGGTGGGGTTAGTAAGAGTGTGGCTTGTTTCCTCTTCTGGTAGCTGCTGGCTGGTTGTTGTATTGAGTGCAGCAGCATCATCAAGGTTTGTTGCAAGTTATTGCTCTTTGTATCATCTTTTGTACCATCAATAGTATAAAGTGATACTGAGAGGGGACCCCTTTCCAGAAGTGTAAATTATATTTACATAAATAAGTAAAATTCCAAGCCTCTCATACTGAAATTGCAAGGATAAAACTTTTGGAAAATATCTATGTTTAGCCCAAGCACATCCTTTCCACTGCAAATATACTCTTGTTATAATATGCTTAGACCATTCTCAGTGCAGAAATCAGTCAGAAAGATTTTGGGAAGTCTCAGTAAGATCACCATGTATTTGGCTCTTTTTTTTCATTTTATTTTCAATTCTGCAATTAGACACATGAGGATCTTTAAAGCACTAGTCCTCCTTACTCTGCACATTAAAATCCCTCACTGGAATTGAAACTGGGAGACTCACAGTGGGGTTCCGACCTTCTTCCAATAAGAAATGTAATGCTAATTAAGTTGGTTTTATTTATAAAATACTTTATTAAGAATAATAAGAGTAAACAAGGTTACAAAAATACCAACTTTATTAACTAATGAAGATGTCATTAATTACAGAAGATTCTTATTACAAGTTATAACCACAGTGTCCCTTTTCATTAGGCATTCAGCAAGTTGTACCTAATGGGAGCATTATTTTTCCCACTTAAATAAGAAAAAAAATACTTTTATCATACACTAAACTCCACAGGCAGCTCCCTGAAGTTAGATCCCATGCAAGAAGACACCATACATAAATGCCCAAGTGTACATTTAAAAAGGAACACTGGAAAAATTTAGGGTGAAAAGCCATGTCACTTCCTGCCAGCAGCCCCAACATTCAAAACAGTAATATACCAGTGCACATGAGGGAGGAAGAAAATAATTGATAAGGAGACAGGGGTAAGCAACCAATCCAACAGGCTTCATACAGTCCCCATGGGTGTCCACTGGTTTACAACCAGCTTTCCAGAAGGATGATGACAAAGTTTCAACTCCTGTTGAAGTTGCCTTGGAGCTGAGAATCTGTGTACAAGGATCCATGTGGAAAAGCACTGAACAACTCTTCGGCCCTGCTCTTTTGACAATCACATTCACTGAATTCAAGGGAGATTTTGCCTGAGTAGATTTTGACCCCTAGAAATATATTTGGACCCTCGTCTGAAAAGCTCTAACTCAAGTGAGTAGCTCTGTCAAGTACATTGGCATTACCTGCAGCAAGGGATTGCAGAATGCCTCAGAGAATTTTAATCTTAAACTAGGGAAGAAGATTTCAGCAGTAGCAGCAAAAATCTAGACCAGTACATTCCCAATGAGAGCCACATTTTTCTCTGAGGGTCATGAGGTTTGTGAGAGAAAAACAGATAAGGGGAAAAACTTTTTTAAGGGAAAATTTTTTCTTTAATAAAAGAAAGCGTTAGCCCATTCCAATGCCCAAAGAAAACAGTAATTAAGTTAAACTAACTTCAGTTGCACAATATCAGCTCTTAGGTTTTAATTCCAAGATTTTATATCTAGACATTATACCTTTCAGAGATCAAGGATTAGTTACAGCAAGGAGAATGAGAATGAAATTCAGCAGAGTTTAAGAATGTCCTTAGGTTAGAATTTAAGTTCTGTACTCTTTATTCTAAACTGATTAAAATCACATTTATGAAGTAAAGTTCAGATCCCACTGAAGTTAGTAAGAGGCTTTTCAGCAATTTAGATGTAGATCAGGTTCCCTTGCTATAACAGAGAGAAAAATATTAGAACAGTGAAAAAATATCTATAGAATTTCTTTTCTTAAGAGAGTCCTGTAGTTATAACAGTTGCCTGGAACGGTACCATTGGTACCAACAAGAAATATTCACAGGAATAAATGAAGTACAGATTCATTACCACATATCATTATTCTTCTCTTCCCTTGCTCTTCAGGATCTCAGGTGCCCTCCATTCTGAGAGAGGGAGAGCAAAAGTACCTGGTAAGCAAGTGCATACAAACTTGTTAAGTTCTGGAGCATCAACTCTGCACAATTTATTTTACTGAGGCACTGCCCAGAACAAACAGGTAAAAATCCTTACACATTGTCTAACAAAAAACAGTATTTTTATCATATATATATGTGTGTGTGTGTGTGTGTGTGTGTGTGTGATATATATATAAAAATCACAGCCTTCTGCACAGCAGAAGCTTATAACTAAAATATTTTAGGATTCGATTTTTTTAGCTAGACATAACAAAATTCCTACAAATATAATACAGTGAGCACATAACAATCCTTAGAATACAAAGAGTGAACATGGAATTGTATATTTTGTCCACATTCTAGTTGTGGCTGAGAACAAAACTCACTCAGAGTTTTTTAAAAGTCTCTCAAAAATGTAATCCTTTCAATAAGATATGGTCAGTATATACTTAATACGAATACACCCTTCACTTACATGACAATAATTAAGTGTAAATACAACAGGCTAAATCCTGCTCTCTTTAGGCCTTGTGAGTAAGAGAGGTCAAAGGGAGCATAAAGCCTTCAGAGGTGGCCAGAATAGAGCGAGACAGACTGTCTGTGTAGCATCCAAAACCTTGAATCTGCTGTACAGAGAGATCATATCTTGTCCAAAGAGACTATTTACATCAGGAGGAATTTCAGAAGCTCTGCTTGCTGAAAGACTTCTTCCTATGTGCCAGTAGAATCCACTGGATAGTGACACAAATCTCAGCAAGCCAAGCCACTTAACCATGGGCTCATCCCAGCTCACCAGGAGACGTAAGAATGTGTGAGTCCCGTTGAAGCCAAAGTGCACTGCTGAAGGAAATTTGGTGAGTCAAGATGAGGCCTGTCTCCCAAGACAGCTCCCTTGGAGTGGTTGCTTTCTGACAGGCCAGAATTCAACCCTGCATCTTCTGTGTGAAATGTCCTTTTGTATGCACACACCATGGTGTCAGCCTCGTGGCTCTGCAGTTACATGTGAAACACAGACCAAACGCTGCTGGAAACATTTACAATTTACACAGTCACAAGTGACAAGTAACAGTGCTGTTACTTTTGCAATTACATGTACAGTAGTAAAACTAATGTTTGGATATATGTTGTATAATTTTTCCAGAAATTAAAGGGTAATCAGTGCCACCTATAACAACATATTTGTACAATACTTCCAGACATAAAACTAAGTGCCTACAGGAGAACGAGCACTTTTCACAGATGATGATTTTTTTGTTTCCTTTCCCTGTCAGCATAAAGGAAAATGGAAACAAGCTACAAAACTATTGGTGATGTTGTCCATATTAAATAAAAGATCATATCAATTGCTGCAATTGTTTTATTATCCTGAAATGGATTATACAAAGGAAAGAATTTTGTCCAAATCTAGTTAAGGTTTTATTAAAGTTCTCAGCTATTAATGTATGACTTACTTTTCCCAGTCTTAAGTCTCTCAGCCAGGTACCAGATTCAACTGTTCTTTTTCCTGCTGTAAATGCAGAGTTTCATGAAATAACTAGAACCATAAAATTTTTAATACTTGTCTGTTTAGAAAGATTTGGGCATATTTGATTTAAATTTCTTTTAATACCTAGTCTTCTAATAGGTAATCAGGATTACTTTTTCAAACTATATGAAATGCTGTCTCTAGCATTGTAAATCCACAGTTATTTCTGGGTCAAACTTTAAAGAAATTATCAATATTTTGCTGACCAAAAGGGGCTTGAGATATCTATTAGGGGACCACATATACAGTGAAGGAACCAAGTGCAGAACTAGAATCTGCAAGTACTGTGTAAAAGAAAGTGTAGTGACTTCTATGAGAACTCTGCTTATGGCAGGCTTGTCAAAGTCCATCGTTAATGAAAAGATTACTTGCTAAAGATATTATTTTTAATAAAGTACTGAAAACTTTGACCTCTTATAAGGGGGAAAGAGAAGTATGATCATAAATGCTGTCCTTTACAGATGCATATATCTCTCAGTAGGGATTTTGTCATATATGAAGAGAAATATATGTCTCATAGAAAGAATAAGAAGTGTTAAGTAGAGCTATCATTTCTTTCTCCTTCTAAGATAGTCTGAAAAGCAGCATAAAAGAGGTCATATGATCTATTTATACAAAACCATTTATCATCCAGTAATAATGTCTTTGCAAAATTGTTTATCCATTCAAGTATCTTCAGGAGATATGTCATCATACTTGCATATACTGTAAGTCACTCCAACATTTATAAAACAACACTGATAGACAAAAACACCAAAACCACCCATAAATATTAAAAGCTCAACAAACTTGACTATCAAGTACTTAAAAAAATTGTTGATCTTTACATTACACATTAATTACATGCTGTCCAAAATCTTTCAATGGAAGTTGTTGAGTTTTTCAGGGTTTTCTGTAGGTCATCATAATCTTGTGTATCCACCGGGAATAATATGAGACCCGAACAAAAATCCCAGGTCGATTTCGAATGGCACATCCCCGGCCAGGAACAATGACACCGATTACAATCTTCAGCCTGTTTTGTTCACACACCAAGGGACCACCATAATCTCGCTAGGAAGAAATGAACACAATGAATGTCACTTCTCAAAATGCTTCAAGACACAGCTCCCACCTGTCTATTACTGAATGGATTCTTTTGGGGATGACAGGATGCACACAGAAATATTGTTTTTCTTGTCACAGGACCTATACCAATTTCCAATATCTTTTTCATAACCAGAACTTATGAGAACCGATGACAAAGTTGGCCTCTGATATTTTGTTCCTTTTCATGCAAATTAAGCTCCATGATCCATCTTTACATGTGATTCTAGTGACTTCAGACAACCAGATTTTACTCACCTCTTTCAGCTACCTGCAAGCCTAATATTTGTTTATGTAAATTTAAACCAGAGGAGCAGAATGTGAGTTGATTGTTAAACATCTTTGTTATGATGACAGGCTTCACATCCAACACTACTGACAAAGTCAGGTTAGTATTTTTCTTTCAGTCAATCATCTTGCAAGGCCCTAGGACAAGAATCTAGATGTGCTAATAGGCAGAGGAGGAGAGCAAACATAATAAAGTGTAATAATTTTTAGGCATTATTTTGAGACTTAAATTGTTAAAACCTTCTTTTTTTTTTTTTTTTTTTTTTTTCTGAATGAATGAGATCCCTATATACCAGTTTATGATCCACTGAGATCAGAGTTAAAGTTATCACATAGATCTGGGACTTGAATATAGGTACTGCAGTTTCTACCCAGGCTAAAGGTAGACTGGACCCAGCAAACTGACTGCAAAACTAGACAGCAAATGCTTATATCAGATAGTGAGTCATTGTTTCAAAAAATGAAAGCTGACAATTAGCATTTCATTCTCTCTGGATCACCAGAGAAACAACAATGCTTGACCTTTATTTGGTTTGGGGTTTTTTCTGACTGAGGGCAGACTAGTCCTCACACGAACAATGAACTATGTCAGCGCCTTCAGAGAGTCTCATAAAACACTTTCAGGAGTGGAGTTTCACCTGCCAATCTGATTTTGTTCTTCTGCTTGTTCTCTGCCAAGGAAAGTAGCTTCAAAGGAGAAATTAGGGAGCAGGAAACTGCTCAATGACTAAGACTGATTGCTAATATTAATTCAGTCCATTTCTTCTTGCAGGGAAAGAAAAAGTGCAGGATCCCCAGCAGATTTACATGAAAATGTTTCATTTATAAGCCTTGACAAGTCTAAGACCTCATTTACAATTAAATATTTTATTTTGAAGAAAATACTTTGCAATAAAAAATGATCCCATGGAATATTAATAACAAATAACAAACAGACAACCTCTGCTCCCAATGGTTTGGTAGCACCCTTAGGTAGGGAAAATTTCACTACATGGTTAAATTGGTATTAGGAAATCAACAATTCTATTCAAGATAATAAATACTTAATAATAAATACTTAATAATATTCATTACTTCCCTCTTTCTAGATATCCTCAGCCAGATTTTCCACCAAAAAAAAAAAAGTAGATTATATCTTCCTGTAATAAACTATTTACAGCTTTTCTTCTCAGATGTCATTTCTCCATCACCAAAACTAGTGCTAAGCAAACAACTGTATCAAACTATGTGATCACTGAAGTAGTTCTCCTGTGCTCACCAGCATATGTCTCAGGTTAGATGAGGGAGACCAAAAAGCTCCAGCCTTCTGATTGATACAAACCTCAGTATATTTTTGTATCTTTCTCCTTTATTCAAAACTTTATCAACTCTGTTGAGTACTGACTGTTATGTATTTTGCATGCAGTAACTTATCTAAATGAGAAGGTGAATTTGTTACAGCCTTTGTTTTCTACTCAATCAAAACACACAACTATTGCTATCACAGAGCTCACCTTAGTCCTTATTATACAGAATACAAATTTGTTTCTGTCTAATGAAGTGTTTTAGTCATATGAGTATATTTAAGATTCACATAAATCTTTCAATGTGTGATAGCACAGTAAAATTGAAGCAATTTCTGTACTCTGACATAAAATTGAACACTTGCAACACAAATAATTTTCCAATGAAAAATTTAGTGCAGTGAGAATATTTATAAGAAAACCTCCAGTAATTAATTTTCTGGGAAAGAAATAGCAAGGGTCCTAAAAGTGTATTAGGAAATGCAATATTTACCTCACAAGGCCCGGCACCTATGGTTTCAGCCACAGCACAGATTTCAGACTCATTCACAGTGATCTTCCCTTTCAGATACTGGTTGCATTTCTCATTTCCCAAAATAAACAGGTTTGCTACTCGGAGAAGGCCATCATAGTTAACTACTACAATTGAAAAGAGAACAAAAAATTATTCTATTTTAGGGGAAAAGAAAGTGTTTGAAGATACAGTCTAGATAAACTTATTTATGTAATTTCAGTTATTGTACTTTCTCTCCAATACTCACATTTTTGTCTATCCTCCCTGTTATCATACTTTTGTATCTTGCATTTCTTATATTTTCTGCAAATGGGATTTGCCAGACATATGTTTGGTTTTCATGTCTCTTCAGTTCTCTGAGAATATCTGGACAAGTTTTTAGTATTAGAATAAAGGGTTGGGTAACTGGTCTTACTGTACAGCTCACCACCAGCTTGCCCAGTCATCAAAGAAATCAGAAAAAGAGCCTGAAAATGTTATCACTCCATCAGTGGATGGAGGACTCTGCTCCCTGCCTTAAACATGAGTTAATGTGTAACAGTGTCTGCCATGGCCTAGGGAAGGACATGGGACTTGAAAAATACTGTAATAGAGTGGAGTTTTTCTCATTCTGTGCTGGCTCAGCTACCCTGAATGACTTTGTGCCTGCAAGGGCAGAGCCACAGCCTTGTGCAATCTCCATTCATCAGTGTGAAGGTCAGGATGCAGGAGCCCTGTGGAGCTTACTCTTGTTCTACATGTTGAAAGACAAGGCTGTACAAGCTGCAAAGATAAATAAAGGGTCTGGACCTGCCTTTTCTCTGCACAGCCATCAAAAGAAAATGCCAAGCTTGCCCTCCACCAAGTTATTACCCTGTTTTCTTGAAAAAAAATGGATGTAACACTTCTTCCTTCCCTGACCGAGATTCTGTGAGGATTATAATAAGTAGTGCATAAAATATTAACACAAAGTCCTTGGATGACAGATGTTATGTATTTACTGTATTACATAACTCCACAACATTGCAAATTCCTTATCAGTCCTCCTAAGCTGAGCTTTCCTGTGATGCTGTGCTGTGCTCCAGCCCTATGTCCCTGTCCCCCAGACAGCCGATGCCCCCAGAGGATGGCTAATATGGACATGCTGGGAACATCAAAGGCAGTCATTTGGGAGAGGGCTGGTACAGATTAATTGCCACCCACAAAGAAATGGCAGAGTAGTGGCTACAAGGAAGACAGCCTCAGAATTCCAGCCTAGTTTCTGCTCTGTTTCCAGGACAGTGTGAGTATATTGCTGCTGCTTACTCAAGGTCTGTGGCAAAACAACATTTGAGCACAGTAAATATTGGAGTAATTATTGTCAACTGGCAGCTATTAACTTTTTATCAACACATAATTAGCCAGATATAGCATTTACTAGACTAAATAAATATCTGTTCTCCCACATATTTGTATTTTCTTCACACAAAACTGTGTTTAGTAAACATTAGGAAGGTTGCAAAGTCAAGTACTCAAAAGTTAGGAAATGCCAGACTTAGAGCTGTCTGTGCATCCCTAGTTCATTTATTGTGCATGTTAATAAAGTCTTTGATTATATGTTTCTGTATTAATGTTTCCACAGGGGCCTGCTTTGGGTTACAGAAAGAGAATGCTCAAGTAGATGAACAAGAGTTTGTCAAAATACCCTGTGAAAATTCCGCAGAGAAATTCTGCTATTTTTTTTAACATGTAGATCACAATTTTTCTCTAATTCATCCCTTGAAATGTTTGAATCATTTTTCCTGTCTCTGAAACAACAACAAAGAAAAGGAGAGACTGGTAGAAACTATTTCATATTAGATTAACTTCGATAAAATACTCGGAGATTTACAAAATTAGAAAAAAACCCCAATTCTATTTTATAACAAGAAGTGTTGGACAACCATGGCATCCGGCAATACCAGCAGCCTCACCTATATTGACAAGAGGAAGTAAGTTGTCAACGTATTCATTTAGTTTTTAAAAATAGTTTCTTACATCCAGTGTATCCCCATCCATAAACACTGCAGCTGGTCTTCTCTGGAATGGTACATCCAGAAATGGGCAATCGGATTATTTCTACAAAATTTGTCAATATAGCAGGTCTGAAAAGAGGAAAAAAAAAAAGTTATAATGATTTTACTTTACCATCTAAAATGCATTTTAAAAATTACATAAAATCTATTATAGACCTCAGTAATTAAAAACTGTGCCAATACTTTTTTTTTCATTTTCTGTCTTTGAAGAATATGGTGGATTCTTCTACCTATATTTTGTACTACAGGTGCTAACTGTCAAAAAATTCTTGAAATGCTGTCACCACTTTTATGCTATTTTAATTTGGGTTTTAATCTTAAAAGTTTGTAGTGATGGCATTTCATTTGAATATATAGGTTTTTTAATATGGAGAAAGTTTGAAAGCTTGTATATACACAAGGATCTCATCTACAATCTGGTGCTTATTCTGTAAATTAAAACCATATACTAGACAAAGTGAGTACTTTGTGGTTTTTCTTTAAATTTCCCATAAACCTAAATATGGTTATCAGGAAAAAATGTGTAGGCATGATTTTTCAGGAGTAACATCTGTTTTCTGAGTAATAGAGATGGAGCTTTCTGAGTTTCTGAGACGGACCTGCACTTCTGTATAGACCAAGCAAAATTTCTTTCGGTTGGAAATTTACCCCATGGAGACAGCATCTGCAGTATTGGAGACAGTAGAGCAATGAACCTTTTAGGAACAACCCTACCCATCAGATGACAATGCTGGAATTCCCAATAGCAGCTACTAACCTGCTAAGTTTCAGTAAGACCAAATCTGACCCTGGGGGGCCGTAAACCAACTGGGAGATATTCCGCACTTGTCTGCGCTTCTCCTCTCCCTTCCCTTGGATGTTATGGACTCCAAGCAAGGCTTTGTAGTCTTTCAGATCTTTGTACCTAGATGAGGCAAAGTTGGTTATGACTTTGCTGACTATATAATAAAATAACTAAAAAAACTTTACTTAATATGATTATACTGGAAGATCTTAACTAATGTTCTTCAGCAGAAATGGCTTCATGCTGCCAACTGCTATTCCAAAATCAACATGCTTGGTTGTAAGGTTTTGGCTGGAAGCCATTACATAATTTTATCTTTAACTGTTACTAAATCTAATTTTTGTTTCATAATAGTATCCAAATATTTAAATCCTTGGACAGTATAAACCTTTGGACTTTTTTAGATTTACCCAAGTTGTCTATTTTATTTTGTCCAGTTAAGCAGAAGCATGAGATTATTCTCATAAAAAGGCAATTGTCTAACCATGACACTTGAAAAATCTATTTATGTTTCTATGTAAAATAGCCAGGGCTATCTAGATTTACAGCAACAATAACAGAAAATACCAAGGTCCCACAGGCCTTTTATATCATAAAAAGCAGTGTTAAAGCCAAACAGGAGGGAAAACTGCTGCATTCAAGTTGAAGAAGACTTGTGCTGGTAAGTTCCTGAAAATAGATGGATTTTAATATTGCAAAGCTGCAGACTACTGTACCGAGAAGGGAAACACTGTCTTGCTGTAAGAACCCACTCTTCCTTTATCAAAGTACCACCGCAGATATGCTTATTCCTGGGGGGGGAAAAAGAAAAGAAAAAAAGGTTTTAAAAAAAACACCAAAAACTCTAGTATTAGTTTCTACATAGTCAAAAAGTTTAAAGTGTTTGCTCCCCACACATATTTACTGGTGAAAAGTAGCAGAATGACAACATGAGGAAACTTGTCTCTGTCCCTTTGCTCTACAGTTTCAACACTTACAGTAACATAACTTTGGAGAGCTTTACTCCAATGTGCAGAAACCAGAAAGAAAGACAAATTCAGCTACTCTGTTCATTTAGTGGTTTCAAAGCTGAATTTGTAATAAGACACCTAATTTAAAATTTAAAAAAAAAAAAAAAAAAAAAGGTCAATTCTTTGTAACAGGAACTGGACTGAAACTTTCAAGCAAGCCCCCAAACTGCCACCAGATGTAAACAACATTTGGTCATTATTCATGTAAGTATTATTCAAAGCATTGACCTCAAGGTGGAGGGTTCCTATTTGATTACAAGCCCTGTGAGATTTGTGTCCCCACATACTTCAGTTGGAAACAATCTGCAGTGTATGACATTCAACATGTGATTATAGAAAACCTGAAGCATAATATATCAAGTAAAATTAAAGCAATTAAGCATGACAGTTCTTAAAAAAAAAAAAAAAGAAAAAAATTACTGTGGAATGTAGATTAATTAGTTTCCTTCTTTGTGCCTCCAAAATCACATTTATTTTCTGTAGTTCTTTGTAAAATGAATCAGAATTGTCAGTAATTTGGGGAAAGCTTAAAATCTCACATTTTATAAAGTCAAATCACACAAATGTTCAAAACTTTGCAAAGAACTACTGGATGGATACCTGACTATATATGGAATTCAAAGACAGCAGAATAACACAGAGCTTTGCCTTTTTAGGTTTTTTAATCTTATTTTGGTTCAGGAGAAAAATATCTGGTCTAAAAGGCTGGAGTCTTTCTAAAATGTAGGTTCTAGTGTGTTTTATTATAAAAATGTCGCAATAAGGAGTAAACTATATTCTTCCATGTTATGTTTGCCTCAGTTTTTATCTTATACATAATTTCATTATTGGAGTTAGGAAATTCCCTAGTACACACAGAAAGGTTAGTTCCAAATTTAAGTGTGGGGCAAATTTAGAGCTGGTTCCATGAAACAGATGAAATCTATTTAAATACACTTAAATATACTTGGTTACAGAATCTGGATTGAATATATATGCAAATTTCATTGATTAATTTAAAATTTAGAGTTTGGCTTTGGTTACCAAATACAAATAATTTTTAAGTTTCACTGGGCCTTCACCATTCAGACACAGCAATTCCATTTTAAAGTGTACAGTTAGGTTTTCTTGCAGAAAGTTCAGCATTCATTAAAATTTTGTTTCAGACAATATCCTACTTGCTTCCTTGGTAACAATACAAAATAAAACTACATTTTTATGCCCACATGTAATACTTGAAGATATATTTTGCTGGTGGAGTATTCCAAGAATCCCTTATTCATGAAAGGATCTGCAATCATTTAAGTACTCATCTGTTTCATGGAATTTTATTGCATAATATAAAATTGAAGTACCCTAACAGTAGTTATTTAAATTTTAGGCACCCAGATGTAATTAACCTTACCTACCCAAAGATTCATCAAATATCAAGGCTATTTTTAAAACAGTGCAAAGATTAACTTTTCCAGGGAGTGATTTAGCCCACCTACCTAGTTACTTAGACTAGTAATATAGTGATCTTCCTCTAGAAATTTCTTTTGGAGCCATCTGATGCACTCCCAGAAAGGTTCAGATCTGATGGATCTCATAAGATTGCAAAGATTACCACCCCAGAATTTCTATAGCAATGAAGTGATGTAGAAAATATATTTTTTACCTTTTCCTTTCCTCCCTTTTTTCATTTAATATCCCTTTTACAACTTAGTTTTAAGAGATGATGACTCATAAGCTGATAGTATTGAGATTTACTTTAGTCTGGCCCAGCAGACAAAAGAAGCTGTTTTTTAAGGTTTTTTTTTTTTTCATGAAAGAAGATCCAGAGCCAATGCATGATATATATCCTGCTATAAATTAATGATTCACACTTTCAGCTGATGAGTTATGAACCAGAGTAAAGAACATAGGAAACAGATATTCTATTTTCTAGCTTTTCCACAGCAGCAAAGATCTGCCATAATGTCATACATGTGTTATGCACAAGCTGTATTTGTCAGGGTCTTGTTTTACAGAATGAAAAAAATTTCCTTATAGCGCCTACTTTTTTTTTTTTTTTTTTTTTTTTTTTTTTTTTTTTTTTTGTGCCAAAAAAATTTTAGTTGCATACAATGACATGAGGAGAAAGCTCAGTTTGACACAGGTATAAATCCTGAAACCTACACTTCACAATTAAATGCTTTGCCATCAAAGTGAAAATATTGATCTGAAATTCATTTTTTCCTAACAGTCTCTAAAATAAACAGTTTAATGCTGAATGCTAAGCCAATGTTATGAAAAGGTCTGCAGTAGCTCATTCTAAGAGCAGAACACTATGAGTGCTTTGCAGGTTCATGTGTATAAGTTGATGATAATGAACATACAAAGTATTTCACTAGCAGAGGGAATACTATGGCATCACCTGACACTAGAGGAATGCTGATTGTCTGCTTTTACAGAATTTGACTGCAATGTAGAAGTATTCTTATTATGGTCAACATTTTCTACAATTCTAAAATGAATATCCTAGTAGCTGTATTGCCCTTCTAATCAAAGTGATAGTTACCTGTATTTCAAACTAACCACCCATCCTTCGTTAGTTTGTGTTGGGATTCCATTTACAACTCTCAAATGTTTTGTTGAGGCACAAGGCATGGCAGTATCTGAAAGCAGGTCCAGAGATCACATTTTACTAAACACAGTGGTAGGAAACCTGCACGGTTGCACATAAGGACCACAAGAAGGTCAATATTTACGATGGATTAACTTTCTTGTGCTAATGCAATATATTTCTAGGCCATCAAAACTACTTCAGTGAAGCTGAGTAGGTCAATTTAAATATCCATAAGGAATATAAAATACATACATTTAAATAGTTTTCTTGAGATTTACATAGTTAGAAAGCAAACACTCAAACTCGTTACCAAATCCCACCACTGCCAAGACATGACAGTGAGAATAGATAAAGGAGTATAATAAAGTTATTCCCCATTTTTATCTTGTAAAATTAATTTTGTTCAGTCTGTATGGTGGGGTTTTTTTATAACTTTAACTGACTTTTATCTTGTTTCCCAGTTGGAAAGAAATGTCTAGACTTAGAGGATAATCATGCACTGCACAGTTCATGTACAAACTTACTTACCATCCAAACTGATTGTAGTAGGAGTTGTATCACCTTCACCTAGACAGACACATAAGATAGCCATAGAACAAAATTAAAATGCATTTAAAAACTGAGTAGAGTAAAATTCAGCAGCAAATGGAATATTGTTAACTTTAATGGTTCACAAAGTTTCAAACTTAAATGATTTTTTCAATAGGCTGAAAAATCAGTAGTTAATAAGGATTGAAAAGAATGCAGAACTTTATTCCAATAGAATGAAATAAGAAACAAAGATTTTGTAACAGGAATATTGAGCATTTTTCTTCTTGACTGAATCCTGAAGACATCAGGCTGCCTATCATGTTCAATTTACTTGTTTCATTCAAACAAGCAAATGCTGAAAAATGAAATTGTGACTTTACTATAAGTTTTCAGGAATTTTAGAAGTCATGTGATTAAATTCAAATAAGACTGAAAGAAATTCTAAATTCCTTAAAAAAATTCAAAAGTAATTTTAAGCTCCTATCGGCAAAAACTTATTCAAACATATTCCCCAAAATCTGGTACAGTTCTTCCATCTAGTCCAAGTAAAAAAACAGTTAAAAAAAGTTTGTTTAAATTTGATTCAAAATTTTTGCCTTCAGTGACATGTAAAAGGTGTCCCAGAATTATGAGCTAGAGGTACAGGTGTAGCTGCTAAAAATTTGCACAAGGAAAATTTAAACAGTCTCATCCAACTAGATTTCCATCATTAAACAAATATATATGTATATACACACACACACACACACACACAATGAGTCTATTATTGAGGAGGATGAGATAGGGAAACCTTATAAATATGATTGCTTGGCAAAAGATTCTGAAATTATGAAACCTGTAAGCGAAATAGAAATGAAAGCAAGCTTTGAGATATAAGATACCGAGCTGTTAGTTACTGTACAACCAAAAAACAATGGGCTAGCCAGCTGAAGGAGAATCCCTCTGCATTGAACAGTGTCTTCAGCAAAGAAGAGGATGCTTCAGCAAGCAGAGAAGTCCAAGGGTCAGAGAAACCCTGCCAGTCTGGCAGGGAAGACAAAAGTGGTTTAGAAAGTAGCTTTTAGGAGTTAAAATGTAACACAGTATGGTAATGTGGTAGTTTTGATAGGTTGTATGTAAATTCTATAAAGATTTATGTCTTGTACGGATTGGTTCTTGTACTATTACCATATTCAGTATAGAAAGAGATATAATATCATGTAACCAGACTTTAGCTCTCTGGGGCATGCTCTAAGCTGTGCCTGGCAGCTTAAGCAGAGCCCCTGCACCCAAGACCCTTGCAAATAAACTGCATTTTTCAGGAGCTGCCTTGGACTGCAGCGATGTCTCATCCTGTACCACCCTTATTCTTTATTCCCCTATAGTATAAATATATATGTATGTATAATTTTAATAGTAGTCTATATGAGTTACAATTGTACAACAAGCATATTCCCAATCTGATGTTTGATTGCAGAAATGTACTACTCACCAGTTCTGTACACCCCCCAAATGGTTACTGAGAATATATCCTTAGGAATTCACAGATCCAAATAATGAACTCAGAATAAGTGACTAAAAATTATATTTTTTCAGCTGTTATTCTTCATTTATATTGACATAAATAACCTTTTGCACAGTTTGTTTACTCTTTGCATAGATGCCAAAATATCACCTGAGACTTCAAATACCACTTCTTAGAGATTCTGGAGTTCAGACTATGAGGCAATGCAGCAGATTGCCTCTAGGAATGAGTGTAACATTATCCTTAACCTCTAGAGATCACAGACATGCATTCAAAAGCCTGATTTGCCATTTAAGTGTTCTCCCAGGACATACAGCAAATTAACTTATAAATAAGAAGTGAACAGAAAGATTTTGAACATAAATGTGAATTGAACATTTTTCAGAATAAAACTATCTTTTTCTACTTGTCATCAGCTTATTACTGAATTCCCTAGGATTATTAATTCTGTTTATTTAAGCTATTTAGATTTAAACATTCAGTTTTGGAGGCATGATTTTTCCTAATTCTTGCCAGGAGTTAAATCATCCCGTAAACATCCAAAAGCAGAATCTAATCTTTATAGCACATATACACTTCAGCATATATAGTGAATTATCCTAATATTACAAAGACAGATCACACAAAGAGACTCTGAAGCTTGTAGCCCAGAAGATAACTCTGCCTGGGTTTCTTGAGGCCACAGCCAGCATTCTGACCGCTAGACAATTCTTTGTCTCCGTCCAGCCCTCATTCAATAGCTAGATCTGCTGGAAAATGTTTGACCATCTGTAATAGCCCCTTTGTGCTCCTGCTGCATAAATAAGTCTTGAAATCTCCAAGCTGGTCAAGGAAAAGAACCCCTCGTTCATATATTTCACAAGCAGCTTCTGTCTGCTCCTTCTCAGTCACGCACAATTGATTCTTGATAGAATCACACATTTTCGGCTGCCAAAAGTGACAACAGTAAGGTGTGCATATACATGTGACACCGTGGCTTCCCTGAGACTGCACAGCTGACAATGCCAGAGGCGTACCAAGTACTCACATCGAGAAATAGGGCAGTAATCCCAGGGAACAAGAGGATCATCTGTGTAACACCAGGGACCATGAAAATCATCATCTGGATTGCGGCAATAGTTTTTCTTCAGTTTACTGACATCTGGTTCTCTGAATATTTGTATATGCCTAGAGGGAAAAAAAAATTCAATGTGTTGAAAAGCTTTATACTATAGCCCAAATTTTCAGAGGTTAAATGTTGCTTTGCTCTACATTGTATTATTGACTGGTTGAGAAGCCTACAGGTCAGTGTTTAGGGCTGGTTAAAATCAAAGGGAAGATGAGATCCAAATATTTGCTGGATCTGGGTCCAACTTTCCTCCGGTTGGTATCTTAAGCACTGTGTCCACGAGACAGCTGAGAGGCTTCTAGATCTCCTACTCAAGCAAAAATCTCTAGATACCCTCAAGAGAGATCGTTAGAAGAGTGGCTGTGATGCCCTCAGCACATCTGCAAGCCTCTCTAGGGAGCACAGGTACCTTCCCCTGCAGGTTAATAGCACAAAGGAGCATAGAATCTACAAAGCTAAATCAAAGGCAAAAGAAAAGTAAACTAAGAAAGTTAGCAAGGATGAGCAGCAGGCAAGGAGAAAGATGAATGGCTCAGACAAACTGCAGTGATATGTCACTCAAGTTGCAAACCTACATGAAGCACTTTAGATGTGAAATTTTGAGGTCAAACTCTGAAGCAGAAGAAAGTGTTTATTTTTGGCTTGTCAGACACAAGGATATGGGTTTCCTTAGTTACAGCTGTACTGCTCCTTTAGTTCATAACCTACTACACATGCTGCCTCTAGCACACCCATAACCAGAGAAACAGTTGCAGAGAGACAGACAACTCCCCAAAGAAGTTCCCAGATAGAGAAAGTGTGGGAGTAAGAAAAGAAAAGCTGATCTGTGCTCTATTAGATGAATGCAATTGCATAAAGTATCCAGTAGGTTTATATTGTCTCATTCACAGCAAACTAAGACTTATCAGGATTCTCAGAAAGCAGGAGCTTAAACCTCTCTTTGCCTTACACAGGCAGCACACTGGAATATGTATCCTCTCTCTCACCATCTGTGGGAAGAAACACACTCAGTCCAGGTGATGATTTTGAACAGGGCCACTGAAGTCTGCCTTTTGCAACAGAGCTTCCCCAAAAGCTGACTTCCTGACTTACACAGTCCTTCCAGAGGACAATGGCTTAAATGTTCAGCACTGTGACTCAAAAAGTACCAAAGCTAATATGGACATATTTGCATCAGCTTCAGAAACTAAAGGAAAATGAAGGAGAAACCATTTCCATCACAGTCACTAGTGTGTGTGATACCTCATACATAACAAAACTTTTTATGAATCCCTTATTTTATATATAGTCCTGATAATTCATTTTACTTCAACAAATAAATTAAAGTAACCTGCCATTTCTGCTACTTGAATAGGAAGCCAAAGTAATGATAAATTGCAGAAATTGCAGGTCTTTTTAATGGCATTTGATGTCAGAGTCACTAGATTATAGACTCAAAAGTCAATTTCAGGCTTAGGTGATTTCAAGTCAAACCTCCTTCTTGAAGCATCATGAGCAATGAGATGGGCTTGATGAGGTAACCATTTCCTGTCTCATTCCTACTATCCTCTCATTGCACCAAACTTTCCAGGACAAGGATGGGGTAAAATAGGCCAGTAAATTAAAAACTGAGAAACATCTCAAAGTCAGCAATTAGTGGTTAGCCCGAACGAAGTAATGTTGTGCAATATATTTAAACATGAAGAAAAAGAGAAAAAGATAAAAATAAAGATTAGGAAAACAAAGATATTAAAAGCTCCAGGGCATAAGGGGCTACTTTAGAATCCATGCAGAGGAAAAAGAGTTGCCATCTGGAGGCAGTATTTATTCAGGACTCACTGAACCATCTCTTTCTCTTTAATATGTACACACCTACGTAAGTCTTCAAAATTTTTGTCCCATGTGGAGCAAGTTAGCCCAAATCTTGTCTTGGATAGATTCCCCATGTAACTCTTGCCATTGCCACGATAACAATCTGTAAAAAGAATGTTGAGACAAAAAAGTGGAGGGTGGTTGAGCAAAATTGAGAAGAAAACTTCCTTTCCATCAGTAATCCAAATTATTGAAGACAAGTATTCTGTTTAGCTAATGCTGTACACTATTAACTAGAAAATTGAATAAATTGAATCAGAAGAAAAATGGAAAATTGTTTCCAGATCTACATATATAATCTCCTGTTTGAGACCTTCATTCTCAACACAGTAGCATTTTAATTTTTGTCTTACTTAGCTAAAATGGGAAAATTTCTTTCATAAATAGTTGGTTTGTGATTAATTTAGAAGGGTCACACAGAATATTCTAAAAGTTGTCAGAACATAGTTTATACGAATCCAACAAAAATGGTCCCCTATTCCTCCCTCCACTAAAAACAGGCACTCACTTTAGCTTTGTGTATCTTCCAGATACTGGCAACAATATACAATTCTAGACTTAAGTATTACTTCAGCAAAATCAAAAAGTCAGCATGACTTTAATTTTAATGTAATTCAAAAACTTGTCTGTTCGCTCCAACAGAAGTCATGTTTAATTCATAAGCTTTTATCACAAGCCTTTTTGAGACTTTTCAAGAGGATTGTTTAAAATGTTCAGTACTATAAAGACATTTTGCATAAAGCACTTAATTTCATCTTCATCAGTATTTTTACTTTTTGATAATTGATACTTTACAAGAAACACAGAATGAATATAAAACTTTAATCCTTTCTTTGGGATAAGTCTTCCAACTGCAACTTTTCAAATTTATGAGAAAAATTGGCTAAACCTTAAAGATGGAGCCATTAATGCAGTCTGGTGCAGGGTTATAGGTCTGAGGTCTTAGCTACAGTTTATGC
>JACBWW010000005.1:47106740-47143894 GCA_020086605.1 Lanius collurio
GCACTTACTGATAACAGACTATGGAAAAAATGGGCCTAATACTGTAATTCTTTCTGATATTTACCCATTAATAAAGATATTTAGTACAAACTGGGTTGTGGCTCCATTCTAATCAACAAGGTTTCCTCCATGCTTAGTTAAGAAGGACTTAAAGAACATTACTAAGGTAACTGCCTAAAATTAGTAGATAATTCACATCTTGGGGGTTCATGAACCATACAGAAAGGTTCAATGGCCAGTGTAAAAACAGTCCAACTGAGGCAATTAAATTTAGAAATGAGACAGAAAAAGGATTTAAAATATGAAAAATAAAAGAAGTGTTTTCAAATATTATAAAAGTTAATTATGGCCAAGAAGATTGCATTTAAGTAATAATTAAGACATATTAAATTAAAGTCATTAATCAAACTGTGAAGAAGTTTTTAGTACCATGAAAAAGAAATAGTAATGTATCAGCACAGTTGGGATTCAGGTCCCAGTCTGGAACACATCCAGACACTTCACAATCAAACTGGTGAATACATTCTTGAAGGAAAAGTTCACAAAAAAATCCTTAGGGTTTCACACAGGTTCATCTAGAACTACTGCTTTGAGATCTGAAGGACTGGTTTTCCCAAGATCCAAAGGTTTTTAGCCTCAGCAGGTAGAGTGGATTCAGGACACGGAGCAGGGACGGGGGCCCTACAGTCTACTTGAGTGGCATGTGCAAAACTCAGCCCTTTTCCCACTGCAGCAATAACACCCACATGTCTCTACTCACTTGCATTTGAAGTTCTCAGGAGTGATGTTGTGCTGGTGAGGAAACTGGGAGTCCCACCTCTGGCACTGGATGCCACTCCAGATGGTGCTGACGGTGCCACGGTAACCCTCACCCTGTCCCCGAACGCACGTTGTCGTCTCAGCTGCCGTCTCTGTGCTGTTCACCACACTTTGATCTGCAGACCCAGACAAGAAGTGGTGTTTCATTCTCTTAAGAATGGCTCAGGATGTCAGGTTTGAGCTCCATGTCATGGATGGAGTCATGGATTACATGGTGTTCAAATAATGGTAAATGCAGTTCTTTGGTGAAATGGCCAATGTGATTACAGAGTATTTTTTTCCTCTTTACATTTACAATATTCACTAAATCCAAGTAAATGCTGAACTTTATGCTAGTTTATCCACTTGCATGCAAAGAATCTACAATATTTTCTTGTATGAGACACCTGGCCTATATTGTATCACTGGAGATCAGAAGATGTTCCTGGTTACTTTTTCCAGTTCAGCAAATATTATTCCTTCAACTTTAAAAAACTGAGTGACCACCCACATGCTCACTGTTAAACATGGTAACACATATTTGTGGGATTAAAATACAATTGGGTTCCTCTAAAAGAATCCCAGAACATCAGGTCACAAGAAAAAAAAAGATGTAGATAAAAAATAATAATAATTAAAAAAATATAAATCCTATTATAAATTAATGTTCTAAATTCTCCTAGGCAGTTTTTTTTTTTTTTTTTATGCCTCATATGGTAAAAAGAGGGAAAAAAGGCCTAGCTTTTGAAATCAAAGATTAGTATTCTCTACAGAGAGAAAAATGTTTTAAAGACTTAAAAATTCATCAGACTCAAGATCTCTTACAGATGTTGATATACTCTGCACTCACCCTGGTGTGGGCTGTCTTGAACCAAATTCAGAAAAACAGTGGTTTTTAAATGACTCATTCACATAACTTGAAAGGCTCTTTTTATTTCTTATGCAATTTTCATAATTGCAAATTAATGGCACAGATATTGCATCAGACATATACAAAGTAGTACAAAACTAAATACACTGCAGCAAGAGCAACACTTCTGCAATATCCTCAGAAGTTCCCAATACAATATTTTTAAAGTAACTCCATAACTGTTGCTAATTGCTATTCTTCACAAGACTAATTTTATTAATTATATTAAAAGTATTAGTTGTCAGCGATAAGTATGTTTATAAAGTTCCTTAATTAGTTTTCTTCAAATGGTCCAGTGAATAGAACAGTATTTGTGTGTGACTCATAATGTAGTTCACTCCTGGTAACTTGAGCCAGTTCCATGAACTTGGAGAAAATATGGATCTTAAGGAAACCAAATGTCATAACAGATGGTTTTGGCTGATTTGATGACTGATCTTTGACGTTAAAGATCATTTCCCTGTCAGATGATAACATCAAGTTGTGCAGTTGAATTATACATTTATCCATGCATCCCTTTTTCTCTTCATCTGGTTGATGTTTTTAAATCAGTGTTTCATGGTCAAATTCATTTCCTGTCCCTGCTTCCCAAGGCAAATGTTGTCCTGTTTCAATGGGATTTTGAGTTCCAAACTCATTCCAAAGTCAAAAGGATATGGCACTGCAAGTATTAGAAGGAAGTTTCTGCAGGCTGACAAACTCACTCTTTCTAGGGGATTCATCAAAGAGGCTTGCAGCTAGTAACTACATGTTTAGTCTTTATGCAGCATTTTTCAAATAATTAGACAATGAAAATATGAATTTATACAACTAATAATAATAAATAGCTGCAATATTTCAGTTTTCCATCATAAATAATGTATGAAAACAAATGGAGTTATATTCTAAAATAGCTTCTAAGCTGATTAGAGTGAACATCGCTGTGCTACATTCAAATACATATTAGTCTTTTCTAAAAATACATGCATTGCTTTTACGAAAATGAAAAAGATTTGGGGAAAAACTTGGGAGGGTGAGGAGAAGAGTTTACTAAGCCAATAAATTTCAGCATAAACCCTGGCTTCATAATATTTCCTAAGTAAATTAATAAATTACAACTACATAACTCTAGCAAAATGTCTTTTTAAATAATATTAATAATGCACAAAAAATCCACCTAATACAGGCTGTTGCAAAGACCTTATCTATACACTTATCTATAAGTTACTACTTCAACTGTAATGAACTCTATAGTGCACCTACTCTGTACTTAGTTATGCTAAAGAAAAAATAATCAGTTTTGTGTTTATACATCATAATGTGAGATTGAGTTTTTTTAAATCACCTGCCCGATATGAAATAATTAGTGCATCAATCGATTTAAGCAAGGCCATAGTAATTTTGAAGAGTATTCCTTCTTTTTACATCTGCAGATACACAGCTCATTGTTGAACCTTACACTGCATGTCTGGACAATGACCTCTATCTCTAAATCAGATTTTACAACTTGGCCATGTCAAAACATGCAATATAAAGGCACCAGAAAAACTCGACTTTCACATTGTCATGAATACTTGCACAGCCAAGCCACTTTTGCAAAGACTTACACTGTAATGACTAAGAGAGAAATTATTTCAAAATCTACAACATTATTATCTGCTAGTACTTTGTGGCAGGTCTCAATAAGAATTCTAGTAACAAGAAGGATCACTAAAATATTCTCAATTTAGTTAATAAAGCAATTCCATTGTTCAAAAAGGTCCACAGAACCCTCCCCAAAATCTCCTTGCTATACCACCTGCATATACTATAAATTTCCCCTTTTTAAAACATGAAAAATGAGATTCCAAGGTATTTCTAGAACTTAATTCTGAAATTCTGAGGGTATGTGCTCTCAGAACTAATTCCCATTCTGGCTATTGAGTCTCACAGAAACCTCAAAACTTACCAATCCATGAGAAATCCTTCATTCAGCTGGTGATTCCACAAACAGGCATGATGGGAACAGTCTCCCTGTTCCTGTTAATGAAAGTTGGGCTGGATGTGCACAGGAACAGGCAAGAGCTTGAGAAGCAGTGCTTGCCTCACCAGACCCTGCAGACTGCCAAACACAGCACTTGCCAAACTAAGTGCCCAGGCTGTCCAAGCCTACAACTTACAGAGTCATCTCCACTCAGTATTGGTCTTGTTGTTGAGGCTAATTTTTCATCACCCACATATCAAATGAAATAAATTTAATAACTCTGACCATGAACACGATATGTGCAGACCATTGGTGAGAAAGCCCTAAGAATGCACTCACCAGTTCTCTTACAAGGCAAAATCAAGATAAAAATCTGTAAAACTAAATTCCCATCCTTATCCCAGTAATTCCTCTAAAATTCAAGATCTGCAAATCTAAGGGTTTGTTCCAATGAGAAAGAGACTACAAATTTAGTTAAATTAATTTAAAGTCAACAAATAATCCTTACTTTTAAAAATAATATTTCATAGTGGAAGTTCCCAGGGTTTTTTGCTTCAGTTCAGCTTTTACAGTTCTGAACTGAGATAAGTAGTACTGTTAAAGAAAGATCACACAAAATACCATTTTATGAAAGACCACTATTTATAATTTTTTGATTAAGTGTCACTATTTACTCCTGAAGGAAAGTTCATTATGAACAGAAGAGTTTGTAATTTTTAGCAGCATTTTGCTACTTTTGAACTTTGTGGGTTTTTGTTTTCTTTTTTAAATTCTGGATGACTAAGATTAAACATGTAATTCAGACAGATACATGAGAGGATTTCTCATTAGTAGAAATACTGCTAATGTTCACATGTTCACTCTGAGTCCCCAGCCAAAGGGCAAAAATGCAAAGACATCCTTTTTCTTCCATAAAACCCTCCCTACTTTGACACTTCAAAATACATAACTTTATTAATAAGGGCCAGCTCACACACTCCCAGATGCTTAAGTAAAAAGATGAAACATTATCCAGAGCCTTAAGTGTAAAGCCACAGATAGGCTTCCCAGTTCTAGTTCTCACAGCAACACCAGCATGAGGGAATCAGCAGGGGCCTTGAGTCATTAGACAGCTGAAGTAACCAGCTAGATACTATTTCTGACTCTATTCCCAATGACCCAGAAGAAAATCCTGTACAAATTTTAGGTCAGTGGTGAGACTCCTGTTGATTTAAAAGAAGTTAGAGGTTTTGCTGGGGAATTCATGTTCTTGCATGACAACATAACCTATGTATTTTTGGAAAAAGACAGCTGGAGAAGAAACAAAGTCCTAAATTACATCATAAGGGAAAATACCTGTTCTTGCTTATATTCATGAAATATCTTTTCTACAGTGTAAGTCAATAGAAGGAAACTGTGCCCTGATTTGTAAAAAAATATTTTAAAAGTTGATTCTAAATGTGATCCATGCAATTCTGCAAATATCAGTAAGAAAGCTGAGTGACATTTTGAAGCTGCTCATGCTCAGTTACACTGCCTGCAGGCATCCCTTCCTCGAGCAATGCCATTCACAGGTCTGGGCAGTAGTTTAGTAGCAGCTCCTTTCCACATGTTCTTCAATGCACTATGGCACAGTACATGAATGGAAGACAGAACCCCACTGATTTCTAGTGTTTTGCTTTTTATCAGTAAAAACATATGAGAAAGTGAAGAAATAAATTATAGCTAAGCTCAAGAATCACAATACTGAAGAACTCATTGTCACCTAAAACTTTCACACATTTGTTCTTGAGCACAGAGAGACATTGCCAGCTCTTCCAATGGCTACAATAAGGCTTTAAATTCAAACAATTTTAATTTTAAATCTATTTAAAAAAAAAAAAATGGATCTCCTCAGGTTCAGAATTCTTAAACCTCACTTTCAAAACTCTCATAGAAATGATGAAAAATATTTGAGAAGCATCCTTTTTGAGGAAATGTGGATTAAGCTGTAGCATAAACCGAGAACACGAGACCTATTTTTTGTCTCCTTGTGAAGATGGGAGGTAACACTTTCTCAACTACTAAATACCTCTTTTCACTACTTCCTTTCTATAAACATCTTTATCTTTTTGCAAATATTAAACTTAAATGAAGGTAACTTTTATTTGTTTACATACAATGATTCCACAAATAAGTCTTTAATCAGAGCTGTACCTTCAAATGGGAAGTTGAAATCTCTGTTTCTAAAGAAGTAATTTAATATTTAATATGTAATATGTAAGTTAATATGATGGGGTTTTGTCTTCCCAAAAGCTGTAGGCACACTGCAACAGTTCATTTTAGATCTAGATTCTCAATTTTGGTGTTTAATTACTTGCTTTTCCCATCAAACTGAGGCCTTTATTGAATTTTCTCAAGGCTTTTCAAGCTCTGGCCGCTCCTGACTACTGTTGGTGATTACTGTGGCCAAGGCTAAATCCATGGTAAAGGCATCTGGGTGGGTTGGATATCATATAGGCATCAATGAAACACTGTCCTTAATGCAATAATTCCCAAAAGCTGTGCAATTCTCAAATAACTGATATAAGTATCTTTGTTTATGGGCCTCAGCACCTCTCTGATTGCCCTATAGCTCACACATAGAGGAGCTGCTACCTGTTTGGGGTTTTTTTAAAGCAGTATTAGTTCCCTACTCCTGTCTTCCCTGTAGTCAGTGTCCTCACTCATGCTAAAATAACAGCAATTTTCCTTTTTCATGTTTGCTGGCACTGCTTCCATTTCTTCATTTCATCCTACACTTCATTGCTGTTAGTTGTCCTTTTATCCTCTCTTCTAACTAAAAATTGTCTCAAGCCAAAACCACAGACACATATGTGAGCAACTTCAAACCAGTCCTGGGGTCCCCAAAGTCTTAATCCAAATACAGTTTTTGCAGCTTGAGCCATCTCTAATTCCTAATTGCTCCTGTCATCTCTTTCTCACAGCCCTGGCTGTAAGCCACAATGTTCTATGCTGCATTCTGTGCTTGGAAGTAAAATTACAATGCCCTCTCTCTCTTCAGTCTTAAAACCATATTTATTTTCTAAATGCTTCCTTCCACCAACTTTTTTGCTGAAAATTTTGTATATGAGCTGTTGTCAGCATTTTGGCTATAGAGCAAACTAGCACTCACAACATGTAGCAAAAGCCACAAGCAGCATGCTGCCTTGTGGTCACTCCCCAAAGAGAGGACACCTACATTTTTGTATATGCTCCAAAGGCTTGGATTTGCAAAGCTTTTTTCCTAATTAGTATTTCTTGTAAATTAAATAAACAGTCCTCAGCATAGGAATTAAAAACCTGTGTGAGAATCCAAACCACAAAGCTATAAAGGCCTATAACTCATGATGTTCTCTTTTTAGTGTTCTGAGATTGCAAACAGCCCCAGCTTCAGAAACACAGAGCAGCCACTGAAACCCAGAATAGCCAAGTGTTTTGGGCTCCCTGCTAGGAGGTGGGAAAACAGTTTTTTATGAGCCTTAAGAAAGACAGAAAACTGAAAACAGGGGTTTGATATTTTTTGTTCGTATTCTGGCCATCAAGATGGTGATTTAACAGTCCATCAGCTGTAAACTCCCTCACTGAGCTATAAAGGAAAGCATCGAGCAGCACTGCATCTTACATAGAGGGCAATGTAACATGCCTGTGAGAAACATTCTTTGAAAATATCTGCAGGATTAAGCTTTCAAGACCACCTCTTTTGTATTTTTTCTCATATAAATTGCTTTATTAATTTCAAAAAAGCTACAGTTTTCTGCAGTGAAAGTACAGTTTTACATGTGAAATTTCTACATATTTTAATATATTTTCTAACTGAAGTAAGAATTTCTAGTTCCTTCAGTGAACTTTTGCCTAGAAATGAGACAAAAGGCTTTCATCACAATATGAAAATCATTACACTGTGTCCTGGAGGATTTTTTTATTTCATTTTAATCTTTACCTTTTTTTCAGGACTCTACTACGATGTGGTGAACAAAGGTGATAATTCAGTAGTTTGCAGGAGATCTCCCATCCAACTACTTTATAAGACTGAGGCCAGACTCTAAATACTGAAAGTTGCATGGGGCGCAAGCTTACGTGACCAACAAAGCCAGATGTGAATCCTCAGAACACTGACACATCAGCTCAGGAAATGCCAAAGGATAAAGGTTTATAAAAGTTGCATTTGTGAAACAGTCAGCTGTAACTTAGGAATACTTTTTTCATAATAATAACATATTTAGCAGAGGAAAAGAACAGTTCTAGAATGCTACACATGATTCATATGTTATCTAATAATTGGAGAAGTGTAGGAAGCACAGTTTAGTTTAGTTTAAAAAAAAAAAAAAACAAACCACAAACCAAAACAAAACCCAAACCAACACAGGCCAAAAATCCAAAGCAACAGCTCCTTACTTAATGGAGTAACTAAAAAAATTGGAAGATGATTCAGTTGCATAGCTAAGCCAGTCTGTGTTTACAAAGTGGAAGGACTGAGCTTTCCTCTTTACCAAAGATTATCAGTAAGTCTAGATACAATGACATGAATTAGTACTGCAGTTCACAGGTAAGACTTTCAGCAGGGGTATGACTTAATGGGTGCCTGACCCAAAATAAGCAGCCATCCTGGTAGGTTTCTTTTGTCTCTGGAGAATCTGATTAGACATTGCCCAAAGTATCAAAATAATTTTGTTTTTTTTACAATGGAATAATTTTGAGAGTTTAACTACCTCATACTGGAATTACAACTACATAAGATCAGTTACTCTGCGTCGGGAGGTACAGAACATTCTTACTCAACTCTTGGATTTCAAAAATGGACAAGCTAGTTAGATCCCTCCGAATCTCCAAGATATTATACTGGTTTAAGTTATGAACATCCAAGGAGAGAAAATTCTGAATTATTCTGAAAATGCATGGCATAATTGCTTTGGTAAGAATTCTAAGTGAAGGTGGAGAACATGCTCCCCCCCCTTTAGGCAGCAACCATTCACAAGGCTTCATGTCAGACCTATTACCTCTTCCCTGCCACCCATCCCAATATTTAAAGTGTGTCTCAACAAAACTGATTCTACCATTTACTTTAGCCCTAGTATTACCATGAAAGTATAGAAAAAATGCTTTACACAAGTTTTCAAGGAATGTCCAAGTGTTTTATCCTCCTCATTGTCCTTTTACTTCTCATTTAAGACATCTAATTATCATCAAAATAGATCTGTCAGAGCTATCACCAAAGTTAAGATAATCTGGGCTTTGAAGACAGAACATGCTGAAGGAAGTCTAAAATGCTAAACCAAAGCATCTCAAAGTGAGTATCTAGTACTGTACACCTTAATGTCACTTTGGTTCTATTCCTTGTCTCTAAACTGTGGTTAACAAATGCCACCATCTTGTACCTGATGGATGAAAAGAAATTAATTGCCTGTGGAGTGCTTTCATATGGAGTGCTGAATAACACAGAGAGACTCACGAGGAAACTTAATAATTATGTTGGCAGCACAAGTGTGAATAATGTGCAGGACCCAAGGCCTAAAACTGCAAAGCTGTGAAGAGGCGTTGGCAGAGGACACAGAGTAGGGTTGGGGGGTGTGCACCGAATGATATTTGATACTCTCAAATGACAGTGCAAATGTCCAGCATGGCCAAACTAATGCTGAGCATGAGATCTTCATGATTTTTTGCCTCACTTTTTTGGTTCTTGATTTTTCTACATTTTAATGAAATTTACATAATGTAAGACATAACACATATTCCAGTGTTAAGTAACACACAACTCTTCTTTCCTGTCTAGATTAAATAAAAGTGTTTATAGGAAAGCCTCTTTGAAAGCTGCGTTTCAAAAGTCAGTGAAGGGCAATGAATGAATGAGGGGTGGTCCTACACTGCTTGAAATATCTGTGTGCAGATTTTGGAAAGGAAAGGGAAGTAATAAATTTTGCTTGAACTCACCACACGTTTTAATTGCACAGAACTCCCAGGGGGTGTTAGGGTCAAGAGTGTAGCACCATGGTCTAGGCTTGCCATCGGGATTGCGGCAGTAATTATCATCAAAGCCCTTGTCAGGATATCTGTAAACCACAATGAGAAACGCGTCAGGGAAGTCTTCCTGGCAACACTGCACAAGGTACTGCCTTCTACAAGGTACTTAAAGGACAGATTTCAGCAGAGGCAAACAAGAACTGGTTCCTATTAACCTGGGGTCTGATCCTGTAGGATGGATGCAAATGCTCTTTTAATGCTGTTAGAAAGTTAATAGCATATCACCACTTTCCAAATATGCAGCAGAATCAGACCTCCACTAAGGGGACTCCCTGCTGTGCTAATGCACTGGGTACCAGATAGGGTAACTCCACTAATTGCTAAACTCTTGCTCTTGTGTCTGTCAACCGATGACCAGAGACTTAAGCCACTCATTTTTTTTTTTTAAATAGACCAATTAAATATGGATTATCTAAATACTGCCTGCCATGCCAGGCTCATTAAGAAAACAGGTTCTCCAGTGCAACGGCCCTGGGTTCAAACTGGAAGCTATTTTGGGTAGCTATTCTACTAATGATAGCCCCATTTTTGTAATGGAGCTGAGTTTTGGTCACGCTCTCATTTCAAGCATTGGGGGAAAGAAGGAGGAAAATAAGGAAATAACTTCCACTTCACTTTATCTCATTAAGACTAGATACTATTGTGCTATTTAAATGTTTCCACATTCCTACAGCCATCAGACAGATATCCAAGATAAGTAGGGGGTTTTTGTATAAGTACATGTTACTAACATCTGTAAGCTTGAAGGAGATAAATGCATAGGGTTTCTTTTTTTCTCTAGTGAATACAAATTGTCTTGGCTTTCCAGTTTTATTGAAATATGTTTGCAAAAGAAACAAAAAGTAGATTTGCCCCTGAGGGAAACATGAAAAGTATGTAAGAGAACAATAAAGTTAACTACCTGGGAACTTGAATCCATTTACAACTGCAAGCAGATGTGCTTCACACAAGCAGAGGAAAATATGATTTACAAGTGTATATTTTTGCTAGGTTGCTTTTTCTGTCAAATGATCATGCTAATTTTGACTCATTTGCACCTTGATCTCCCATTTCTTAGGAGAAGTCTGGTTCCTTCAACTATGCAAGGGACAAGGATAAGATTTAAGTAGAATTAAAAAAAAAAAAAAAAACAAACACTAAAATGACAACAAAACCACCAAGGAAAAACCTCACCAAACTGAGAACTCAATGGCAGTCAAGAATGTGAGAATTTTAGATCTAGCAGCAGTACCCTGTTTTCTGTTATGTATAAGACAAACTGTAAAGGAATAAGTTGTGTCCAAGGATTCTGCAAGGAAAGAGTTAATGGGCTAATAATACAGCAGAAAACGAGATGGTTTTGGCCACCAAGTAGGTGCAGTAATGAGCTTTGATGCTGGTGGAACATGTTCCATGTCAAATAGCGTGGAAATTGCATGTCACCACCCAAGAACCAAGGTGAGTTCAGGAATGGCAAAGTATCTGCAGCCATAGCTCACAAAAAGAATTCAAAACAGCTGGAGATGTAAAGAAGCCATGTTTTAGACTACAAATGTCTGTCTTAGCAGTGAATGCTCCATCCCTCCTAATATTATATGGTACGTTCTCACAGTATGCCAAAAATGTGTCATTTACTAAGTAAAACCTAGGGAGAGATGTTCTTCTAGATCAAGTTCTGAGTGTCTTTGGGGGATGGAGTAGCACCAGTGAGCCATCTTTTCACCTACTAGAACTATTTGTCCTTTTCTAGAGCAAACCAGCCTTCCCAGTCAATGGTTCTTCCCCCAGTATTCATGGAGGTTTCTGCCTTCCTTTGTACCCAGCAAGCAACAATTCCTATAAAAATGCCTACTAGCACCTTTAAGAAACAAATAATAGCAACAAGATAAAAAACAGGACTTCAAACGGTACCACACAATTCAACAGTGACGCATGCAAAATTCACTGAGAGCTTTTTGTTGTGCACACTCCTCCTTCCCAAGTACTTTTGGGCACAGACCCCTTTCTTAGACCCAAGAAAGAGCCTGAGGTTTCAGAGATCTTTCAGAACTCTACATATTTCCTTTTTTCCTCCCTTGAAACAGCAGTAGCTGTACTTCACTGCCAAAAATGAAATGAAAACTCAAGATACATATCTGGTGTCGAAATCAAGACTTTATCTCAGTTTCTAGAAAAAAGGGAGGAGAGTATCAGCTAAAGAGGTAACATTTACTCTTTTTGAAGAGGTAGATGCTGATCTCCAGCTCTCCTGGAACTAAAATGAAACCTAATATCTAAACTCTTCACCACGATTTTTTTCCCCTTTGTTTTGTTTTAAAAGACATGTAGGACTGGAAACTTGATTTTTTATAAAGTAAATTTTCATACAAAAGACATAAACCAGAGGACTAATAAAGGATACCTGCAGTTATTCACCGCCTATGCTACACTTCAAACCTACTTTCCTCCAAGCAATAAATATTTTCACAGGGTATATGAGTTTGAGCAGAAAAGGCAAAAAACCTTCCCCTCCTATGATGCTCCATGCCCAACACATTATCCTCAGTGGTCTTCCTTCCATCTTGAGACATAACTGTGCCCGTAAGGAGTAAAGAGAAGTGGAGTTTCAGAATATAATTCTGCATCCACAAACAGTCCCATAAGAATGGGCCATGCAGGAGCTGTTTTGGGGGATTCCTTCTGCTAACTTCAATCACATTAAGCAGACAGTAAACATCTTCAGTAACTGACCTCTGAGGGGAGTAAATGTGGAACAAATCACTGAGGTGACAAAAAAGGAAAAGTGAGTTGATTTACCCTAAACCAAAAGCACTGTCCAACAGCAGGTAGACTGGAGCATTTGAAAAGATTACAATCTTTATTCCTTTTCTTCATCATTGTAACTGATGAAGCCATAAATGCATATAGGTTTAATTCTATCCAGGTAGTCCTTCCTGTTTTCCAGGTTATTTTCATTACACCTGGATGGTACACTGTAAGTATCTCTAGAGACTGCTGTATTTTAATGGGTCATTTGTTCCAGATCTCTTATTTTTAGCTTATATGACTATGAAAAGCAAAAAATAAAACAAACCAGCAAACCAAACCCCCTAACATTTTAAAAACCTGGTATAATCAAAATATTATTGTTACTACCTTTAGTGACCATTCACAGAGCTAATTAACATCAGTATATCAGAAGTACACTGGACTACATTACTATTCTGAAAGCCAATACAGATCAGTTCAATCTGGATGGGTTGCTTTCTGTTTAAAAAAAAGCACTTTATTACTGTCTGAAAACTCTCAAGAATATATTCTCTGAAGGAATTATTTCAAAGAGGAAGACGATTGTTCGTAAGATTGTGGTTAGCTTGAAAAGTTATTTTGCAAACAATCAGAAATTAAAGGAAAAAAAGATATTTCCTCCTGACAGTAAAATTATTATTCTTTATACCCAGGAGTTCTATAAATGTTTCACTCCCAAGGAACAAAACTGTTTCTGTGACTTATTCTAGAATGCACAGTAAGTGCATGGCAAAACTCAGAAACAGATTATCTTCAGTCCCACTCAGCTAACACAAAATATTTATTGTGTCAGAACAATGGGATAGCCTGCTATTATTCATGAAGCAGATCATCCATGCCAAGGGAAAAAAACAGATTATACCACATAAACTCCAAAACTTCAGATCCTCAATATTTTGCTGAACAATCAGGCTTTCCAAAATCTACCATATTTCTTAGAATAAAAATAATGCTTTATTTAGCGAAACACTGTAACACATAAAAAGATAACTTCAGTGGAAGGTCTTAATCATTCTGGTTTTGTTGATTCTTGCATTCTTCATCTGGCAGTTGATTTAAAACAATATATAAATGGAGTTAAGCCAAAATCTAGAATCAAAACTAAAATGAAACTGTAATCTGGTTTGAAATGAACAGAGACCCCCTCCTGTGTGGCCTAACCCCTGCACACCCCCTCCCTCCCATAATACTTTCAGAAGTGTGTTATTTACTTACTGTCAATGAACCTAGGGAGAAAGTTTTAGTCAATGAAAGTAGTAGGTGCACATCACTACACTAATCAGGCATAGGATGTAATTAGAACTGCACCAAACAGCCTCTACTCCCCATCCTGCATCTCCATCGTGACGGTAGCCAGCCTAAACCATGGGCCAGGAACCCAAGTGTCTAAAACTGGTGAACTCCATAAATTTCAGTTGACCTAATGCTAGTTTTGCTCAACTTGTTGCAGAGTGTGTGTAATTTTCAAATTATGACCACATGGTCTTGCTTGGGGGGGAGGAGAGGTTACCTCTCTGGACGAAATTTGTGCTTGTGTGGTCTCTGAAGATCCCAGCGCTGACACTCCTTGCCTGTCTCGGTGTGATCCATTGGCCCTCTGTAACTCTCTCCATTGCAGGTCATGCATTCAACTAGGAAAAAAAAAAATACTAGCCATTTATTACACTGATAACTTATTCCACAAAATCACCCCAACAACAAACCTCAACATGTCCCTGGTCTAAAGAGGTATTTAAAAATTGTATCTTTCTGTTGGGTTGGTATATGTAATGCCCTTTGGAATATGATTGTATCTGTTAGAGTTAATCCAGATGCTTAAATTGTATATCCCTTTATAGGACACTTACAGTTTTGCAGCAGGTAGGGATGAGCTAGTAGAGGCATTCATGTTCCTATCAGATTTTTACTACTCATGGTTAGTAAGAGAGAGACATATAGCTAAGGAAGAAATATTTTTTAAAGGTGGTATAATCTAATTAAGCATCATCTATTATTCTAAATCACTCTAAGTCATAGTATAATTACAGGACGAGTTGAAGTGCAGAATAACGGCTGAATCCCAATTTTAGTGCAGTGCAATATGACTGTTTAAATACTCAGCACTTTCAGCTATATATGATACTGCACCTTTTTGGTAACAATGATTTTTGGCAGCTTAAACTAAGACACATTTTCAGTCCGGGTTTAGGATAGTAGGTAGGGCGCATGGAGGGAGAGCGGGCAAAAGTTACCAAAGGAATTTGAAAGCATTGTTGAACAAAATTTAGAATGAGACCTCTGAAAATATAAAATAAATTCACCATAATTAACTATAGACAAACTTCTCAAGTACTCCCTAATTAGAGTGATTGTAAGGAAGGATCATTTAGAAAATATTATTTTATGGAATTTAATATATCACTGTATTTCAGCTACTGCAGTCTTCATCCTGAAATGAGCTCCAGGTCTTATCCCATTTGAAACTCACATAAATTTATCTTTAAATGAGATGTCTTAACAAATTCTCAAGCTCCTTTTAAATGATTCTCATTCTCCTTTTCCTCTCTCCCTCCTTGACTCCCTCCCTGCCTCACTCCCTCCCTTTCCTTTTCCTCTCCTAATGACAGCATAACTATTGCATGTGACACATTAGCAGGAAAATTAAAGGCATCCTATCTTGAATATTTAAATAGGTTGGTTGACTGGAACTGAATTGGCTGATTAGCAAGATACAAGAGCTTAGTTTGGAGGTTAACAGAACTTAAAAGTCAACAAATTCATTGGTGCATATAAACTGTCTTTCCAACTGTGACTTGAAAGTCAAATGGGGTTGGATTTGTAAAGACTTATATTTATTTACAGTATTTATTCAAAACACAAAATGCATGTATATCTTAAGCTTTCATCTTGTAATCCAGTATCTATATTTTCATCAAAAAGATGAAAAGCTGATTTTACTATGGAATGGCACTAGATGATTTTATCACATAGTAATACTGAAATTGTTAATGCATTCACTATGGGCTAGACAAGCAAAAACAAAGGGTAACATTTGCATGATCAGCACAACTTCATTGTTCAAGCTCCTCCATAACCTGAAAAAAGCTGCTGAGCCTGAAACCTTCCAGTACAGTGGAACAAAACAAGATCTCCCTCTAAAACTTCTTTACTTGCTATATGAGTTACTCTCTCTGAGAAATCACCTATTCTTTCTCTAAAGGCCATGAGCAAGCGATTACTGGAAGTTCTGTGCAGCTGCTGTCAGCAGAGCAAAGGCAGCTTCCTGCAGAAGCTGTGCTGGGTTACCTTCTGAGCAGAGGGGGATGTCACAGACTTCATGGCGCGTCTCTGGGCTGGTGGTGAAACACCAAGGGCCTCCCTCTTCCCCTCGGGGGTTTCGACAGTAGTTTTCCCTCAGGTCTTTTCCCCGATAGCTCGAAGGCAAAAAGCTAGTTTTAAAATGACAATCATTACAGTATAAGAGCATGCAAACTTTGGGGTTAATCATACTATTTTTACAAATAGTTAGAAACAATCACATTTCTGCTTCCTTCTCCCTCCACCCTGCCTAAGCAAATCCACACACCCAAATATCTGTCCGTACACAAACACACATCTTCAGTTGGGATTACTCAACCTAAATGGCCTAAATCTGGGACAATTTGTCTAGCCCATAGCGTGCTCTAGAGAGTTTTACTCCCATCCCTCAGCTGTCCAGAACCAACCATCTAGGGCAGAGCCAGAGGCAGTCACGCACTCCCTGCCAGCCTGCACTGTATTCTCCTACAGGAGCTTTGGGTGCCCAGGGGTTCATTGGATCTGTAACCATGTGAGGTCTGCCTGTCCTGCACATATTGGCACATACAACAGGTCCATCTGGGCTCAGAGTGCACCTATGATGTGAAACCCACAAGCAGAGAAACCTCTGGCCAGGCAGTAGCAAGAGCTGATAATCAGGAGCATGTGATTGTGACCCAGTGTGTGCTACACCTCGCTGAGAGGCTTTCAGTGCCTGAAACCAGGGTCTGCTTTGCATTTCAGCACAAGGAATTTCCCCAGATGCCATTTTTGCTGCGTTGCTTCATGTTCTGCCAGAAGCCCCACTGTTGTCACCTGAGGGTCTGCTACTTACAGACCCACTCATAATTGCATTGAATATGTTCAGACATATAACAGCACCCCAGACAACCTAAAATGTCCAGGGTCTAGGTGTTGTCTTCTCAGGAATCTGTAAAAGTATGTGCTTAACTCCAGAGGAACCATCACACGCACACTGACATATAGAGATCTATAAATATCCACACATAAATGTACAGCTAGCTTATTTTCCCCACAAAATAAGGAACAGTTAACCCCATAGTAAGGAACCCAACCCCAGAACTGATTTGTTCAATGCCTCTTCTACAGCTCATGACCATATTCAGGCTGCATATTGCAGATAAATACAGCGGCATTTTGCTGCCTGTTACATTAAACAGCAGCTAAATCTCTGTAGTTACAAAACACCTTAAGTTCAGAGATTATCCTATGAAGGTTTGTTTTTTTTTTTTTTTAATTGAAATACTGGGCTAATTACATAGGGGATCGCATAAAACTTGTAACTGAATTTAATTAATTTCATTTTTGATATTTATAAGATTTGTTCCATTTTTTTTGAAAAAATATTTAAGCTTTAGTGAAAGTGTCACAAATAATGCACCTTTTATTCTGAAAATACCTAATATTTTGAGTGTTTTGAGACAGAGAAACAAGAAAAAAGTTTTGACATGTAACATTTTATTCAAGTTTTATTCCCATTAATGAAATATTTGAACTAACTGAAGTGAAAAATACCTCTGTTAATCACATTGTGGTTCTAGTTAATGCAATGTGGAAGCATTACATAAAAGTGGTTTGTTTTTTTTTTTTTTTATTTTTGGTGCTTGAAGAGATTAAATTTATGTCATTCCTGCTGCCTATAAAATTGTTGCTTCTGTTTTTCCTCTGTAGTCTTAGAAGGTAAGTATCCTAAACTTTTTTTTAATTAAAGCCCCCAGGAAAACATTTCTAATGGGACATTCCAACCAGCAGATGCGTGAAAATTGTATGTCAGTGCATATTTGAATATTTCATTTTACTTTTCTGCTCATTAGAAAATATAGGGAAAAGGCATCTCAAATTATATCATATATGCTGTAAGAACATTAAAAAAAATAAAAAGTCTAAATGAGTTGCACTAAGAACACGAGATGGGTAAGAGATACAAATGGCTTCCACACACACTGAAACAACATTCTTGAGAGAGGAAAAGATGAATTGCAGTAAAGACTTACCCAGAAATGGAAGACAGGGCCACTCCTAAAACTGATGATTTAGTTCATCTACATTAGGTAAGGAAAAAAAGAAAAAAAGCCAAAAACTGAAGCCAATAAGAGTAATGGTAAAAACAGATTCAACCACACAAAAGCCATGGAAACTAGCCAAAAGCCTGTGAAGTACTGGTCTACTCTTTGACCATTTCTCTTTGAGCCCTTTTTACAGTGGATTTATCAATTTAAAACTCTCTGAGAGTCTTCAAATCTGTACTAGTATGTAGATGACAATAATAGAAAGCCAGCTTTTGTTGGGAGTCTCTGTGTTCTAATGGAATACAAATAAAAATATGACCTGCTAGACTGAAGCAAAAGTTTAAAGTTTGAAGTTATTTCAATTCTTTCTAGAAATATAATTTAAAAATCATTAAAATACACTTCTTCCTTAAATATGAGAAAAGGATTTATTTTCCAATGGCACTTTGTGATAATCAGTTGTTGAGAAAAACTGAGCCTTTTGTACTAATAAGTTCCAAACACACCACTACTGTCTGCTTCTTCCCATCTCCCTCATGTCTCTGATGATGAAATCATATTTTCTGATGTTGAAAAACAAAATTAGCATGCAGCCATCTCATTTATCCGGTGACCTTTTAAAAATTAAACTTATTGCACAAGGCAGGAGAAGAGTCATTCTCATAAAATTCATCGTAGAAGAGTGGCTGTCCAAATGCATTGGATAAAACTGTGTATGTGATAAAACTGTGTATGCTATATATTAAAATGCAATTTAGTGATAATGTGTGCTATCTGGACATTTGTCTTGCTCTAATTGAATAAAGTCCCATGTATATGATGTAGAAAAAAATGCTCATTCTTGCTTAGGTTGTAATGAATTAGAATTCTTTCACTTGTGAAAGATGAAGGTATATACTTGAAGGTGTTAAGTCTCAAGAAGTCATTGCTTTGGGCTCTGGTGGTACTTATGGCAAGCTCCCAGTTAAGGAGAGGTCTGGTCCCAAACTGAAAAGCAGACACTGCTGTCTATACTCTAAGAGTCAAGTTCACTAAGTCCAAGCCTGAGGCTCAGCTTTGTAACACATCTTAAGAAGACAGAACTCAAGTATCCTTTGCCCTTTAATGTTGTTCCAAGATATCCTCTTGCACATTGGATTGATTTGGCCAGAACAGGACTGAGCAGCACACAGACTAGTTCCTCACTAGACATCTCCAGTTTGGCTCCTCCTAAACAAATTGCTGACACTGGGTGTCCTGAGCAAAAGGCAACAGTGAGGATAGCAAGCTTATGGGTGAGAGGACACTTTGGGTTTGTATCTTAAGGTTTTATTATCTACCAGGCGAAAGCCAGTACAAAAACATTGAAAGAGAAGTGGTGAAAGAGTAGACCAGTTCTTCATAGTCCTTTTAATAGTTTCTGGGAATGTTTGTTGGAGATGAATCTGATTTTACCTGTACTCTTACTAGCTTCAGGCTTTCTTCTCTTTTTCCTTAGCCAACAGAGCTCAATTAGATTTACCCTCAGGGTGTAGGTTTGGCCTCAGTTTCTCACCGTACCAGGTCCTAATTTGAGAAGTTAAGTCCTGTACATGCTCCCTCAGTCTTTAGTTATTGCTGGTATGATCTGAAGGGAAGCATTTCAATAGTCACTTCAGGCTTTTCCATGGATTTGTTGCCTGGCCTAAGTGTTCCATAGAGTTTAACATATTCTACAAATAATAGAGAATTGACAGTAACTATGCAAAATATGCTAACGATAATTTATAATAAGCAAATAGGTGGTCTAATATCTCCCGCTTCCTCATAATGTGATTTTCAAAATTGCTCCTTCCTTGGGAGTCAATTAGAAAACAATGATAAACTTCCAGAGCCTGGGCTGAAATAATGCATATGTTTTGTTTCTGACAGTAGCTAAAAGATCAAAAGGATATAAACATCTAAAAAAACCCAACCTAATACAGGAAAGGAAGGGATACAGACACACAGGCTAGCTTTAGGAAAGACCTCTTTGGAGAAAGTCCAAGAAGATAAGGATTTTCTGGGATCTGGAGAATGGCATCTCTTGGAGAAAGGCAAGAATTTACCTAAGAGATGTTGTTGTCTAAGGTTAGTTTTCCCATAAATTCTTATACTTTATGGAAGCTGTCTGGGCACTCTTCCCATTGTCTCTGCTCCTGAACTCTTACCTGTGCTCATGGGGGATCATTGAGTTCCAAGCCTGACACTGGATACCACTTTTGGTAACAGATATTGTTCCCTTATAGTCTGCTCCTTTTCCAATGATACAGTTTCTGACATAGTCTATTGAAATGAAAGGAAATTATGGATTTGGTTAATGTATGAAAAATTAAAGGTCATCATCAGTTTTTAAATAAAAATGATATAGTTTGTTAGCCCTTAATTATTCAAAATACTTACATGCCTGTCTTTCTTTTTTTTTCCCCAAATATTGATCACTATCTGACCCCCAAAAAATCCTCGAAATGTTTCCAATGTATCTGATTGAACAAAACTCCATTTCTGAGGACTTAAGTAGTCTAATATTAATGAGTTAAATAGGAGCAATATTAAGTAATAAATGGTAACTCATATGACTGGGCTGCTCAGTACTAAACTGAAATACAAAATTCAAACTAATATGTATGATGGTAGGTAAATATGTAGATTGGAAAACTGACCAAGAGCAAGTATGTAAATTTGCATCACAGCAAACTCAGGGTGCATGTAAATAAAACTGTAGGATGCAGCTTTCAAAATGCATAAAAGCATCCATGCCTGGGATGCTCCTACAGACAAAAAATCACTGACTGACCTCAGGGTTTTTTTTCCCCTCCATAGCTGGAAAAACAAAATCAGTAAATAAATCAGTTACCCTTCTTTTCATACAGATCAAACGCATGGTCTTGCTTCTTTCTCACACCATTTGTCAAGCTGTTGAAGGATAACCAATGGCACCGTTTTGTAACTCTGTCATAAGCAAAGGCCCTGCAAAGAAAATCTGGATGAGAAAAAAATCTCTGTGTGGTTTATAATAATGACACATGGCCTGCCAAGGAGCATGCAATGACATCAGATTTATTTTTACTGGGAAAGTCAGAGAAACAGTCCAAATTACTATTTAAACCCACAACTGTGCTGACAAGAGCAAAGAAACAAAGAAATTAAATTGATGTGGTCATTACATTAAATACCAGTTTGGTTGTTCACGCTAATCTAAGAGTTCCCTTGTCATTAAAGATCTTTATTTTAAAACTTAGATAAATGTGACTGAGACAGCATTTGTGTCCTCAGTTATACTGCTTTCTGGGAAAAAAAAAAACACAAAGCCTAGAACATCTTCCTTGCTATGCTTACAATATACCTCTGAAAAACTTGAGTATCTCAAATTGATAGTTTGAGGAAAATTCCAGAACAAGGGATCTGTTTCTTACCTAGAAAAACAGAGCTATTTGAAAACAAGATTATGTTTATTTTTACGACTAAACTAAACTGTGATAGTGTACCTAGAGTTTGTCCTTTTTTGGTTTTGTCTTCTTTTTTTTCCTCTTATTTTTAACTGCTTTCTAGTTAAAATACTGCATGTTGAATTGACTGGACATGGGTGAGGGCAAGAAAGACAAACAGAAATCAGAAGAGGAAAACCACTTTTTCTTGCTACTTGAAATTAAAATTGCAGGCCTTTTTCACCAAAAGAGATTGAAAGCATAGTTTCTAAATACAGGGAAAATCTGTTTATGGATTGTGAAAACACAGTTGACCACCTTGGAGGGGGCAACAATTATTCCAAAAATGAAATTTAAAAAAAAAAAAAGAAGAAAAAACTCCACTGGTGTTTTTTCCTTAATTTTTCATATGAATCAAACAACAAATCACTGGCATTATTTCCTCTAGCCTATCACAAAATCTACATTTCTGTCACTCATCCCATACCTTCTAAGAATTTTTATTCTGATCTGAGAAGGCATTTTAACACTACTTGATAATATCCAAAAAACGCACAGATTTCTTGCACTTCATCCATACTTTGACTGTGCCATATTCCTCGGCACTGCATCCCTCAACAAAAAGCTCCTTGATCTTCATTTATTTTGCTATAAAAGCTTTACATGTGAGATCTTACTGGCTCCCATTAAAAATACTGCGAGATCCTATCCAATTCCCAAGTCTTCTCTTTCAAACATCATCTTCATTATTGTTGCCATCACCAAACAGATTTTTCATCCAACTGCTCTCTCTTCTCTGTTGACTCCGAATGTTTCCAACCTGCTAACCTCCATCCCTCTACCCTTGTGCAGCCTTCTGTTCTCTTCTGGCTGATTCTCAAATTTGAGCATATCCAAGTGCCTCTAACTCCATCTTCACAAAAATATCCTTGACCTTTCCTGCCTTTCCAATTACATTCTCGTTTCCGCTCCTCCTAAAGTGGGAATGCAGAATGCAATGTTTACAAACAATTATTTCAGTTTTTGCCTTTCAGTTGCCTTTTGGTTTCTTTCCAGTTTGGCTTCAACCACTTCTGCACATAAAAGTTTCTAACAATCTTTTCTTGGACCCAAATCTGGAGGGTTTTTGTACTTCCAAAGTCAACATATTTGAACAAATTCTTGGACTTTCTTCTTCTGATACTGCTGATCACAACATTTTTTTTGTTTCTCTTTGTACTGAGATAGTCTGTAGATTTTCTTATCAAGTACTGAAATTCTGTTGTCTGTACCAAAATTCCTTCCTTTGTAAATACAGACACTGAGCAGATAACAGAGGATAAGACAGTGACGACTTTGCAGCTGAGGAAGGAATATACCTGCAAAAGTCACTTGCATAGCCAATAAAATAGCAACTATATTACCTTTTTCTCATTCATAGGAATTGTGAGAAAAACTGCAAGGAAAACAGTGGGAGTAATGGACTGAAAGGGTGGAGAAACAAAGGAATAAAACAGCTTAGCAGCAGCAGCAGCTTGATAAAACTAAAAGGGAAGGCAGAAAAAGATGAACAGAGATTTATGAAGTCAAAAACACAGTGTAAGTGAATTTAAGGAGTTTTTTGATGGAGGATTTTAGGAATAATGTTATGAAAAAGAAACAATTCTAGATAAGGATCTTGTAACTCAGCTGGAAATAAACAAGATCTGTGCAAGCATGACAGCAAAGGAACAGAAGAAACATCTGTTCTGAAAAGTGACATACATTAGCTTCAACAAAAAAGTGTCAGAGTTAAAACCAGCAAAGATTAATGATTAACCAGTAAAATAACTCAAAATTTACTTGCAAGTGATACAGAAATTTATAATGAAGAAAGTTGTCTGAATTCTTTTTCCCCCAGAAAATAAGGAATGCCTGAACCTTTACAAGCCTGTAGTGCCTGAGATCTGCTACTTTACCACTTTCTGTCAAAAAAGAAATCTACCTCTGTTCCCGCTTGTATACCTCACCATGCACAGACCCAGATGTTTTTGCTCCCAGTGCTATTGTCAGAATCATGTTACAAAGCAATTCCATTTTCAATTCTTACACAAAGCTTGCATCCAGAAAATAAAACATCAGTGCTGTGACCCAAATGATGGAGAACTGCTGCATGGATATGGAATATGAGGATCAAGCCATGAAAATGTCAATAAACATAAGAAATTTCAAGTCTCATATTTCAAGTATTTAAAATGTCATTTTGTGTTACTTCTTGTTTTAGAATGCTCCCACAGCATGCAGGAAGCTAATTGATTTTCATTTAAGTTGGCAACAAAGTTCACCTTGCAGTAACCATGTGCTGGTATGAAGTTAAAGACTGGGATCCTATGAATAAAAGGGAAACCATAGTAATCACTGGATCCTTTAAAAGGGAGCACATGTAAAATGTGTGTTTCCAGTAGCATCAAAGAACAGTTCACACTACAACAAGACTCATATGAGGCCAAAAGGGAAACCACAAGAATGTTCTGGGATCCCAGAAAAGAAAATCCCATTTGCTCTGCTACATAGTGGGAGCACAGGCAAGACATGACCACCTAAACCTCTACTGCTAATGCAGGTTTTTAGCACCTTCCATGCTAGAAGCCTGCCAGAGAAAAAAGGAATTCAGGGAGTAAGTAATCAGATTTGCAATCCTTTTTTATATTCATTGCAAAGTAATTTCATGACAGATTGTCATTCTGTTATCTGTGAGCAGGACTTTTCCAGGCTGTGCTCTCAAAGTCCCTCATGGCTCCCCTGTGTTGTTGTGTTGATTCATTAAGGGAGAATTCACCCCTTAAGATATCCACCAGACACTTTATCTCTTAAAAAAAAAAAAAATCTACAAAACATGAGAACACTTTAAAAATTCAGAGAGATTCTACACATTTTTATTATAAAATGGCTTTAACACATATATTAACTTTCTTTTTATTTTCAGAACACAAAAGATAGCATCCAGAGCAACTTTACCTTTAGAAAGTTTTCCTAAGCTGATGCTAGAATACAGAATTTTTGTTTGCTTGGCATTATTCAGAATTTATTTTACACTGTGATACTTAATTTTGCAATACTCCTTGTTGCTGCTCATCAGAAATCAAGGATGTCTTGCTATATTGAGTACAACCTGATCCTCTTGGCAATGACATCAATAGAAGCTCTGCCAGCAGGGAAAGGAGTGGCTTGTACCACGTGAAAAATATTAGTGCCTGGAAAATATTTTCTGTCTGAAAGAAGTAAACTCTGCTCATTATTTACACATATAAATAGTCAGAATACAGAACAACATGAAGGACATTTTACAACTATGGAATTAGAGGCTTATGGAAGAATTAAATCACAGTTGAGAACCATCTCTGCCAAGGAAGAACTTTTGTTGTCCCGTTTGGTCTAGCTTCCATTTGTACCAACTGCCAAAACTTTTCTATCTTCCAAGTTCAGACTCACACTTAGCCCAGTACTCACCAGTACAGAAGTTATCCAATGTCTCCAAGATCCTTCTGCATTCATGGTCTTTCATTGATTTCTAATGGTTTAGACTAAGAGAGGCCAGGGGGATCATATAACTCTCATACATCCGTAAAATGATAGTGATTTGTTCCAAAAAATAGTAGAGAATATGCACAAGGCAGACAAGCAATCAGCTGCAGGATGTGTTTCTAAGAGGCAGCAGATACTGAAGGATAGCTATCCACAGCCCAGGTTTTATTCCATTGTATCGGATTTGCAGTACTTGCCAGTGAACTTCAGCAGGGCTTGTATCTGTGCTCCATGTGTGAGATTCTCATTGATTTCAGCAGCAGTAATGTGCAAAGAATGAAGACAGAATATGGTCTGAAGTGGTGCTGAAATACTGCAGCTGTGATGTGTGACAATAACCATTTTATAAGAGACATAAAAATCTCAGAAATGTTCATCGAATGCTACATTGCAGCCCAAGTCATCCACATCTTAACGTGAGTCTATTTTTTCAGCTATGTTATGGAAAAGATTACAGATTGTGCAAGCTAAGAAGACACACAACTCAGACAAAGCCTCAGAAAAGACTGGCACTCTCTGGACAGGTAGAGCAGATCACTGAATTCAAAAATCACAATCTTTATTTTTTTCTCAGTACAAGCTGTCACTGATGACAATTACAGAGAGACCTTTGGTCAAAGGCTGCTATACAGGTTTCCTTAGGGAAAGAAAAAAACCACAACAGATACATAACTTACTTGCAAGGGAATGAAAGGCCCTTGTTCCTGCTGCATCTCTTTGCACATTGTTCTGTGGTATTTAACAGCTTAGTTTTTACTTCCAGTGTTTTGTTTACTTTAATGAGCATCAACTCTCCTGTTTTTTTGAAGTCGTGAAGAGAATTTCTCTTTTTTCCTTTACCCTCTAAAAAAAAGAAGCAAAGAAGAAGAAAAAAACAAGAACAAAATGAAAAATTGTAAAGAGGAGTACTGAGATTAAAGACAGCATTAGATATGGATAACATTTTATAAGAATTATAACATCTTCAGTACCAAAAACCTAGATAATCTCACAAAAATATGCTATAAGTATATACTGCAGAAGAATTGATTATTTTAGATCATTATTTCCATTTTTAAATTCAAAATAGCAGGAATTATAACAAGACCAGTTTCAAATAAAAACTTGCATAAAGCTGTAAAAGGGTAAGAGGAAAGTTTCTCACACTTTGTAAATTTTCTTCAGAATCTCCAAAATATGCCTGATAATTATCTGAGATCTTGTAAATATTTCCATGGAAAACTCAAGACAAAAACAGTATCACTTGCTGAATGCAAAACACTGTTCTTAAAATGATAAACTTATGTCAAGTTGTGAAAAGAAGTGTACTCCGGAAGTGACACAAAATTATCATTTGTCCTCTTGCTGCTCCCTTAAAGTCTCAGTGTGAGTGCTGTGTCCAGTTTAAATGTGACTGTACTAGGGGTGTTAACTCAGAAAAGATTATGAGTCAAACAGAGGCCATAGCATGGAAATGGTCTGCAGTTTTCTGCTACGGTTTTTGTGCAAATGAACGCATTGATCTGGTTTCCATGTCTCTATTGAAACATCCAGAGGAAGAGATACAAAATGGAATGAAGAAGATTGGTTAGAGATGTTTGCCTAAAGTTCAAGAGGAAAGGTCTTTGACATCTGCAATAAAATTCAAGAATTTTCCCAATATTTATTTTTATTTTTACTTTGCATTCCACAAAAATCAGTCTGCCAGCGAAGGCTGCTCCATCGTCTGTGGAGGCAGGTGAGTACATCTGGAGAGTAATTGTCCCTATTCTGTCAGATGAGTAACACAGGGAGAATAAATTGCCTGTGGATCTATCTCTCCTATTTCACTCAGTGATCCCAGATGATCTTCTTGGATTAGATGGCTTATCCAAGTAAGGTTAGGTGAATAAATTCCTCCTTGGTTTACACAGAAGATAATAGTATTTTCCATAACTTATTTCCATGTAACTCTATTCACAGCTGTCCTTCATTTTTCTCTACAGACTCTGCAACAATAATAGAACACAAATGCTCAGGTTCAATTTATTAAATTTTACCAGATTTTTTTCCAATATATAAAACCTCAGCCTAGATCTATCTGAATAGATTCTCATGCATGTGTGGAGTGCACTCAGGCCAGTAACGTTTTGCTTGGGGTACTCTGCAGAAGCTCAGAATAACTATAAATTACAACAGCTGAGGCTCTGGGGGAGTTACTGACAGCTCCACGTAGTGAAAAACCAAAGAGGGGTTAGGGGTGTTCCCTTTGCAGAACTTCCATCGTGATCACTGAGTTCACATTTTCACTGGATTCAGCTAAATCACACCTCTCAGTGGTGAGTTATCCCTAAGACACCTAGAAATATAACAAAGACATTTCAATTAGATCTCATCAAGCTTCAGCTTTAAAAAAAAGAAAAACAAAGGAGTAAAATATCTCTGCTGTACATCCCTATAAAATAATCTTCACCCCATCCTCCTCTCTTTTGAACTGATGAAAGTAAACTATGCTACTCCTCAGCATCTAACGGCTCAAAATTTTAATCCTAATCACAAAAATTTTAAGAAAAAAACCAATTTATTTACCTTTAAATATAATATTATTATATGAAGATGTTTTTGATTAAAAAATCAAATGGAATACTTTTTATGTTGCATTACGGAGTCATATCAGCTCTCTTCATTTCCAGCCTTCTATTTGTGCAGTGCACATGCACCCAAAATGAATCACTGCTTGGGGACATGTGAGAACATTCTCATCTTAAGGATCAGCATCCTGTTACTGGAAACAGTTGTGTTACACTGAAGATGCTTTATTTTTTGCTGTACCTGTGATAGAGCCAAAGTGCTGCAAAAAGGATTGCATTTACCCCTTAAGTCAACCACAGGAAAACAAATCTTCTATAAAGCTTTTATGGTGTGTTTCTCAATCTATTATCTTCCAAGACAAACTTGTTAGTTTTACTTTGTCTCAGCCAAGGCTTTATGTCAAATGGTAATAAGAATCTGTACAGAAAGTATTTTCTTTCGGTTCCTGATTCTAACATTTCTCATCTACTGATAAGTGTCATTTCTTAATTCTCAATGATAACAGCTCTTGAAACTCACCAGCCAGCATGCAAGAATATGATTTAAAAATCAAGAAATTCTGTTCTGCCTGAGAAATATCATAGAGATTTCTGCTTTTTTTTTTGGTCCTTCTTTTCCTAGCAGTTGTCCAAAGAGGATTATGAGTTTGATCTTGCATTTAGCAATTCATAACAGCCTGATTTACTTTAGCTTTCAAACAACAACATTCTATGTCTTGCCTATAATCCAAAAGGCAAAGGGCCAAGTGCATCTGTGGTGTGACTGTTAGAAATATCAGAATAATGCAAAGTACTACTTTTACAATTCTCACAACAAAATGTATAAAAATAATATTCTTTTTGTGTCAAATTAGTTGCCATTACTAATAAAATATTTGCTCAAATAGCTCCACATTAAAGGTTAGCATGCAGTATGCTATAATTAATGCAGATAATTTGTGATTGCCATTCATTTCAATTTCTTAAACTTTGGTTAATCAGGACTTCTGCCCATTTTGTGGGCCATGTCCTCTGATGTTTCCTGTAGTTTCATATCATATTACCAAGGAAGTCTGACATTCCACTTAAATTTGAAAATAATAGCAGCTGATTCAAACACAAAGGAATCCAGTCAAATACAAACCAACATTTTTTTCTTCAACAGAAACAACCACTAACTAAAAATATTTCTTGAGTCAACTTATATTAAAAAATCCTCAAAGGTGAGGGTGGTGCCTTTTTCTATATCTTAACATGAAGTTGAAAAGAAAGCAGAAGAGCTCAGTCAGTGCCCAAGGAAATGGGCATTGACACATTTGCTCAAGTAGGCTGCAACATTGGACAAGTGCTCCACAACCTCATTTGGAATTTCCAGTCAACCTGCTGGAGTTCCCCATTTTCATAAAAGGCTTTAAATATTTATTTAAGAACAAAGGTACCTCATAGGGAAAGATATTTACCTTGGACCTACAAGAACTCACCTTTCCATTCCCTTACTGTATTTTCAAATGAAGTTTCTGTACCATCTTCTCAGGTAATAATCATTGACTGAGAGTGCCCAAACTACAGAGCACCAGGAGGAAAAGATCTCCAGCAATGCCTTTTCTTGGAGCAGTTCCAGTCCATGTCAAATGATCTCAATAACCAGAGATAAAGAAATTTGTAATTCTGAAAATTTATTTTAAGAAATCTCACCAGCAAGTGCAAGTTACAGTGCCTGTATTCTAGAACCTATTTAACATTAATTTTAATTATATTTATACAAAACAGAACCAGTAACAGAGAACTGAGAGCAATGGATGCCATAGCATGAAATATCATACAAAGACACTTTTTTGATTAACTAGAAAAACAGGTTTGAATCAGCAAAGGTGTTTATATTTTGATCTCCCTTTCTCTCCAGATATTCTCTAATCACTGGGCTGATAGAAAAATGACAGCAAAATAGCTTATTTTTTCTCTTCTGGCCTTTTGTCCCACACTAAAAAGGGCTTTGGGCTCCCAAACCACCACATCACTCAGTTCTGAAACTCCGATTATGTTCCATATCTCAAAATAAAATTTGCACCTTGCAGAATACAATTGTTCTGATACTGAGCTATATGAGAGTCAAGAAATTCATTATAAATCTAGTTTCAGGTTATTTAGCATTCAAATGCCTAAGCAAGTCATATTTCACACCCTCAGATCTTAGTCAGATCACAAAATGTATTCAGTTTTGCATTATCTATTTAGTAGTAAAAAAACTAATAGTAGAACAAATACAATACCCTTGTTGTGGTAATCAAAACAGCATACAGGGCATCACAGGGCCCAAAGATCACCTTTGTCCATTCTAATGAGATCAAAATATTACTTTTGTTATCTACAGCAAAAATTTACACGGAGATTGCTTGACTTTGTCTACTTTATTGGTAATCCCTTTCTCTTTCCTCCATCACTCCAGCTGTTCCTAATATAGATTTATAATTTAGGCTGCAAAGTTATGGTCTTATGGAGCACAACTGGAGCATACTGGCTGCCTCCCCTAGAAGAAAAATCTCTACTTCTATGGGCTCATTACACACTCTACAAATCTTTTATTAAATATCAGTTATGATGTGTTCAGCATGTCAGCTTCCATGGCTTACAAATTTCACTTTAGCGTATGCAAAAGTTAGTACTTAAAGAAACACATCTTGGAGCCTCCTGGTAATGTAAGAAAGCTTATTCCAATGTTTATTTCTAATTTTGCACTCCACTTTACCATAGAGAGTAAAACCAACAAAACACCAGGTTTCCCAAAAGGGAAGATAAATACATTTAAATTAAATGTTTATGTTTAAATTTAGACTCTTAATGAAAACTTGGTGGTTTGTAATTGAGTTTTATTTCTCTTTTCTGTTTGTTTAAATTTGCAGAATTTGAGCATTTTACTATGTAGTTATTTGCTGTGTCAAGCTAGACTTTCAACTGTGTGGGGTAATGAATTTATTTTTTTCCTGTTATCACATCTGCTTATAAAAATAGATTGGATAGGGGTCTTCATAGCATGGATGGAAAATAGACCTTTAAAAACTTCCAGTTTTTATAAGAATTTGAAGACTTATGTAACAGCATCACTGTTCTTTTGTCAGATGTCAGAGACAAACTAATCCTATGGGAAAATAAAACAAATCCAGAAAATGAAGATACCTGAATTCCTTAAGCTAGCAGATGCTGTCATAGAACTGCAGGAATCAACTGCAGTCCTTCCAAATCGAGAATGAAATACAAAATAACATGGCATGAGGACAAAAATGTAAAAGTGGGAAATTGTCTGCATGCTGTGCAGGAAGCACAGAGAGGCTGAAGCCTCAAAATATATTCCAATGAAGAAAAATGGTCATATATAGTGACACAATTATTTCAGAAATATAAAACAGACATATGATCTTTCTTTAGTATCAGCTAGCATTTTAGATCTCCTTTAATATTTTGCATCATATTTGTAATGAAATTAAGTCACTTGACCTTGAGCAGTTAACAGATGGACTAATTAGAGATTGAATTATTTGTGTTATAATTGATAACCAGGTCAGAATGCTAAAATGAGATTAGCTATTAATTTAATTTTGCAAACAATTATCATTGCGAGCTAAAGTAAACTGGATTTTCCCAATGAACTAGGGAAAAAAAAATAAATTATGAGAGAAGAATTACATCTGATTTAAAACTTGGGAGCAGGGGGTGGGAAATCAGAAACCGACCATCATATAAAAAACCTTCAATTAAAAAAAAAAGAAACAAAGAAAGAAAAAAAGGTAAAAAAATCAAAAAAAGGAAAAATCCCCAACCCTAAACACATCTGAAATAAATGTAGGAAGCACAGTTCAACACAATAAACATATCAAATGTTTTATCATTAAACAAATGACACCATACTTGACAAAAAAATGCATGGTAACTTATATTCTTAACTATGTATCTGAATGGGAAAAAAAAATGGGCAAAGAAAGAATCTGCAAAACAATGTATTACTACAGTGTCAGATATATCAAAGCAGAATGTTTATCTCAGTATAAATATTGACAATTTAATACGAACATTAAAAACAAAGTATGTGTATATGCAAAAAATAGTATTTGGCAAAACTTGTGTAACAAGAAAAAAATCCATGAGTAGGGTTTGAAAAAAATCATATATGTTCTCATCATATATGGGTTGAAAATCAGTATGGAAATACAGTGAGGTGTTTATCTATAAAATATGATGGAAGGGATCCTTTTAATTATATTAAATAATGTATTTCCAAGACAATGCTTTTTAAAGGATATAAAACATCACGATATAAATATACTGGCTTCATCAAGATAAAAGGAAAAACAAACAAATTCAATCATCACCAGATGGTGAAAGTAGATGTTACTAAATGCTTTTGGATACAACATGTTTAAGTTAACAGCACGGTCACAGAAATATAAAAGAGGATGTTAAAGAAGAATGTTGATACTAAGATCATTAATAAGATCATCACAGTATTGTAACCTGTGCGAATGATTAGAAAGCACTTTTTCAAAAAATACATTCTAGGCAATTTTGGCCCTTAAGTCATAACAGAGTCACTCTGACAAAAAGAATTACTGCTTAACACTTTTAACTTACATGCATTTACTCTGACTTTTCCTTCTGCCCGTTTCAGTATCAGAAATGTCCAGATTCCTGGCTAGAATGCAAAAAGTGAACACCTTTTCCAAATGACTTCTCATTTGGGGGGAAAAGAAGAAAAAAAAAAGGAGGAAAGGCAGACCAACATAATGAGAAACTGGAACAATCTAAGTTGTGCCCAAGAAAACAACTTTGTAGACTGGATAGGCTTAAAATTCCAGATTAAGTTTAATGTAGTTATTTATGTAAGAAAATAATTTGGCATAAAAGAAGTTTACCAACCATACCCATAAAATCTGCAGTCAGCTGTGTAGATGGAAAGTCACCAAAATAAAACCAGCTGTCCAAGGAGGAATCTCTAGCTTGTGAAAACTAAACAGTTTTTGCAGAAGTACCTGGAGGATTATGTGAATATTTTAACTTCTGAAATTTATTTTCTTGGCACGAGAGCCTCATGGGGAGAAAAACACACAATTTTTAGAAAATAGTTTGAAATATATATAACTATCCATATAATATCTATATATAATAGATAATGATTTCCTTATTTCCACATTGGCTCTCAGTCTAGTTGAGCAGATTCAGGAAATGCAAAAAGATATTTCTTTTTGGCTTTACACAACCACCCATGCACACACCCCCACACCCCTTATTAGCAACTGCAAAGACTGCCATGTAACTGGGAAATCAACTTCATGTTTATGCTACATCCTGCCCTTGGAACCCACTGTAATAGTCAGCATGAAAGCTAAGGAGCTAAGGATAATGCTAACAACTGATAGTATATTCTAAAATTGGATGGTAACTGCAAATGGACAGCTCTTTTCCTTCCAAGAAAAGGTTATCTGCTCAGCAGGATGCCGAGACCCACTGGCAGAAACAAATGTGCTGCAGTTTGTACTCTGACTTACTGTATCTAACCTCTGGCTAAATTACTGAGAGGATTTTCCCTTGTAAGATTTGTCTTCTTATGCAGTGTGCACAAGTACTAAATCCCCACCATTTCCCCTTACATTCCACAACCTTTACAAGCACTTGGTGTCTCCTTCAAGGCACTCAGCATGTTGTGCCCTTCCTTTGTCATGGTGGCCCAGCCAACTGGATTGCCGGGCATGGAGCAAGGGGTAAGGAGAAAAGTATGAGTGGGCATGGCAGGGATTTGGGCCAAACAAAGAATGACAAATGGCTGAGGGCAGCAAAACAGCCCCTGTGAGGAGTGGTGAGAGCCTTGCTGCATGTTGTATACATAAAAATAGTGCCGCTGGCCAAGGCAGCGAGTCACAGGAAAAGCTGGAGCTGAGGGGGGACAGAGGGAGCAGCCAGTCCCCAGCTGGGCCAGCAACATCGAGGGCTGCCAGGCACGGCTGGGCTCATCAGACATCACATGGGTGGAGGCCCACAAGCCACTGAAAACTACAGCTAGATTTTGCCAACACATTTGACTAATCTGGAGCATGTTCCCAGCTCTGCTTCGCTGCAGCGCTGCTTTGCGTGTAGGTATGAACCACATTTGGGAACAACTTTACAACCCTGTGAGGATACTGCAACAAAAACCTACAGAAAAAAATGGGGTAACAGTGACAATGTCCTCATCCCTTCCCAGTTCTTTGTAGCTACCATTCTTTCCTCTCTGCAAGGTTCCAATTTTGCTTGCATTATGGCTGTGGTCCTACTTCCGTGTTTCCCAAGTAAGCATGGAGATCAGTCCTTTCTCACCTCCATGATCAATCCATTCTCACCTCTCTGCTTCCTTCCAGTGTCTGCCATTCCACCCCACCTCAATGCTGGCAGGGACAAAGTGAAATTCCAACACTCCTCCAGTACAAGTATTTGTAAAACATTCAGGGCAAAGCTTTTTTCTCCACACCACACTTTTACTCAAAAAGAGTCACAGTTATCTTGGTTTCAAACCTCTCTGGAAAAGTCTGAAATGCTTAAGTGGCAAACTAATATTCAGCATAAAGATCCAAAAGGGATATATTTTGCTCTCTGAGGGAGACTGAACATTTCCCTTCCAACCCTGGCCTCAGTTGAAGTATTACAATAATGACAGATGAGCTCCTCCAATAAGAGGCTTTCCTTTCCTTGACTTCAGTGGTCAGTTTTCCAGAGTTTTACGCAACATTTTAATCTCATGTCTTTCAACTCTATATTCTCCTGCTATTTTGATTATGAAAATGGCATTAATAGAAACAGAAAATCTGTTAAGCAGGGTAAGTGCTGTAGTACATGTGAGAGCAAAACAAGCAGCCCCTGGCACTGAGCACCAAAAGGATTCCATTAAACAGAAGGAATACACTCTTCCAACTGGCACAGTATCATTTCACTTTGTTGACAGTATATAGTATAATGATTATCTACAGCTGGGATGGGAAAGTATAAATCACATTAATTTTTAAAAAACATACTTAGCTATGCAGACCACTGGAACACACAACATTCATAAATTGATTATGGCTATGGGATTTGATTTTATTTTTCTTTAAGCGATAATTATATATAGGAACTCAGTGCAACTCCCACATCTTCATTAGCAACTTCTTCAGATCATCCGAACTACAGAAAGTGCTTTAAATAAATTTAAATAAACACACTTGGCTGACAGTCCTCTCACAGAAAAACATATCTTTAATTTAAATAAATCTTTAACATTCACTCTTTTGCAACATGCCAATCTACTTGTTGCTTTGATTAAAAAAATCATTTTTAGTTTCACTAGATGAACATTACTAAAGAGATACTTCCCAAGAATACTGAATAATAAGAATATCTGAACAAGAAAGAAAACTCCTTGATAAAGATTTAGCTACAGATTAGATTCTTTGTGCAAGTGACAAGAGACTTACAGGATACTGATAATGACTAGGCAAGCAGTCTATAGGAACCATACACACTTATCTTTCATCGATCACTGTCTTATCTTTTATATATTAAAAAGAAACTCAGAAAGTGATAGCACAGACAGCTTGCTGACATTTAAAATTCTCGTGTTTTCTTCACCCTCCTTTTTCTTTACCCCTTAATATAGCCCAACTGTATTAGTCAGCAATTTCAGTTACACAGGACATCGTCTTAGTACGAGAATTTAGGGCATGGGATTACAAACCCAGAATATCCATTCATAGAGAAAACTATATTCATCATTAAGTACATTTGATATCAGATTTGATATAACAGCACTAGAAGTGTGGACGTGCATTAGCAAAAGACTTCTTATGTTTTAATTCCGTTTTCATCATTTAGCTTGCTTTTCATATCTAAAAACAATCATATGTTGGCAAATCCTAGTCTTTCTTAAAAATGTCCCAGTAAAAAGAATTCCATATTCCATAGAAAGATAACTTGTATGTTTAGAAAGCAATCATTTTCAGAAATGATCCAGAAATTTGTATTTTCAGAAGGAAGTAGCACAATTTTACCTTTCCTATAGCATAAATATCCAGACACTTTTGTTGAAGATCTTGTATTTTTAAAAATAAGGTAAGCAAAATGGCAGCATGGGATAAGAGACATCTTTCTTCCCAATAAGGCAAACAATATGATTAATTATTATTAAGGCAGGTAGGGGAGGAAAATTTAGAAAGGCAGGGTTATCAAGAAACTGTCACCATGAGAGCTGGTCAGAAAACAAGTTCTACTCTGAAAAACTCTTTTAGAAATCTAATTTTTCTCCTCACCAAGGTGAACCATTGACTCCTAAAGTGGAGAGTCCATTGCTTAGGGCACAACCCTATTCATCAGCCCACTGATAAAGGCAGTAGAGAAGGTGTCTCTTGGTCTCTTGCATCGGAATATAAAATGCATCATTGAACTTGGTTAACTACAGACCAGAGCTAAGACCCTACAGTCAGGGGCAACAAGGACTTTCTCTCACTCAAGAAAAGCACCCTGACCTATCAGGAGAGCAAAGCATGACCTAGCTTGTTATGAGCTTGGCTATAGACTACTTTTGGCCCATGGAATTAAGTGTGTGTGTGGGTGTGTATGCAGTATTTATTTTGCTTGTTTTTTTTTTTCTAACTAGCCCATCAATTGATGAGTTTCTGTCACAGGTGAGGGTTTCTCAACAGCAGATTACCACAAGTTATTGGCAATGTCTCCTGCTGCATATTTCTGTGTCATTTGATTTGAAGGAAACAAACCAAAGAAAGTTTCTCTTTAACAGGAATTATTTTTGTGAAAAGTTTTGATGTATCAGCATTTTCCAGTGAAAGAAACACATTTTCTCAGAAAATTCCTAACCAGCTCTAGTCATCACTTTTCTGAGAAGCTGCATGTCCAAAAAATGGAAATTCCAATGTCCTTGGAAAAGGAGTTCAAAAAACCATAGTATTATAGTAGCTGTATCTCTGTGTCACCTGCTAAAGAATGCCTGTGAAAATAATATCCTCAATGAGCAGACTGAGCACAGAAGCTGTAATGAGATTGTTCAGCATCCTACAGAACCACACTCTTGCTTGCAAGGGGAAAACAACAGGTTTTACTTCATGTGATACTGCCAGTCTGTTTTTGACTTGCCCACTCAGATCACAAAATATTCCACTTTGAAATCCCATTTCATTTTTTTTTTTTTTTTTAACTGGAAAACATAGTTACATCTTGGAAGCCATCAGTGTTCCTTGCCATGCACTGCCTGATGCTCTCAGGTACTGCCCCAGAACCCAGCTGTCACAGTTCCCTGCTCTTGTTCTGCCTGCTCCTGGCAGATTCTTTCCCTGAATTGAGTCTGTCCTTTGTTTCTGTCTGTGCAAAGGTCTGACCCAAACAATGTTGCCGGAAGGAAGGAAAGGTTTGTAGAAACCTTTACAAACTTTTTTCCTTAAACGTCTTCCCAGAGGGCCAATAGAAAGCACAGAGTTGGCTCTTCAGACATCCAGTCCAGGGGGGACACTTCAGGAAAGAAATTCAGCTAAAGAGCATCCAGCACTTGATTACATATTGTTTGTTCCTTGCCCCCCCTTCACCTCCCGGATTTCAGCGGGAACATCTAATGAAATTACAAGTATTTCAGTCTGGAAATAGCATGTTCATGCTGTTGAACTTCAGCAAGGACATTCCCGTTCAGCACTATCCCGTGCTTTGGGTATTCCTTGTCAGCTTCTGTTATTTAACATTTATTCTACTATTGGAAAACAAGGATACACGGTCGTGTCCGGATAACGGCTGGGAGCACCTCTGGGCAATGATGAGGTTTCCTTCCCCTCTCTCCCGGGTTCCAGATCTGCCCTGTCCTGAGCGAGCCCCGTGTCCCACTCACGCACGGGGAGCAGCGGCCCCTCCGCAGCCGCGGGA
>JACBWW010000005.1:47144212-47257874 GCA_020086605.1 Lanius collurio
TCAGATGGTACCATCAATTCACCGCGGGAGGCGCGGGGCGGCACCGGCGCTGCCACCGCGCCCGGCCCCGCAGGGTGAGGCGCTGCAGGCGGCCAGGGCTCCCTGCCAGCCCCACCTGCGGGCTGCGACCTGCGGGCTGCGCCCGGCGCGCCGCCCTCGCACCCTCCCTGCCGCGGCGGAGCGGGGGACAGGGGATGTGCTGCGGCTGCGAGGCGGACGGGGGTCGCTAGCGAAGTGATAGAAGAACTGACCTGCTGCGGGGATGGCGGTGGGCAGCAGCAGCAGCTGGTGGAGCAGCAAGGCTGGCAGGAGGTGGGTGGCCCGCATGGTGCTGGCGGCCCCCCCGGCGGCTGGCGGGGAGGAGAAGGGGAGATGGCTCCTCGGAAGGACCCCGTGCACCGCCGGTCACTCGAGGAGGCAGAGTGAGCCGAGCTTTTTATTGCGATGATCTAAGTTTGTTGTGTGATTAACTGGAAAGATCTGGGTCCCAACTCCCTCTTACGGTAAGAAACTGTTTAACAACATCCCCTCTCTGCCTCTTCTTCTCCTCCCCTCCTCAGGAGCTGCCTCCCCTCCCTCCCGCCCCTCAGCCAGCCCGGGGAAAGGGCTTCCACCGCCTCATCCCCCGCTCCCTCCCTCCTTTCCCCCTCGCCTCCCTCCCTCCATCCCTCAGAGGCTCGGAGGAGCAGCCGGCCCGGGCCGGGTCTCTCAACTCTTGCCCCCGGGCTGGTGTCTCCTGCTACACGGTTGTCCCACAGCCCCCATTGCCATCTCACCTGCAGCCAGAACAGACCTCTCCTTCCCTGCAGACATTTCTCTTCACAACGTCCCACTTTCTGCACCTGCCCCTTGGCCTCATTCCCAGACAGCACCTTCATCCATAAACATTTCACTGGGATTCTCCCACCCCATGGACAATTTCACTGTAAGGAAACACCTTTCCTCCAACTTGCCCATGGCTGCCCCCAGCCACCAGCCTGGCCTTTCCATCACCCTCTTTGTCCATCTGACAAATGCCACTTCCCCAAAATTGTGGCAACTCTGGGGAATTTAAAGGTCAAGTATCAGCTGCTGGCATCACTCCATGAAGGCAAGCTTCAGTCCAAAGTGATGCCTGACCTTCCTTCTCTTACAGGCAAAGTCATTGTAATTCTTCTCTTGCACTTCATTTTAACCTCATGGAAGCAATGACATTGGGTTTTGTTTAAAGTCATGAGACCGGCCTCCGTGACATGCAAGTGTTCGAAAATAAACACTTGAGGAAAAGTTTTGCTTTAATTTAAACTCTTCCATTCTCCCATGCACCCACCTACCATCTACGGCAGGAGTGTGTGACAACAGCGGAAACAGTTTCACTCCATTTTCCACAAATAAACCAGAGATCTACAAGTGGCCCTATACCATGTGAGCCAGAAAAATGTGTCTCCTTCCCACCCCAGACTCCTTTGCCCATATTGATGATTAGCACCTTCGAGTGAAACAGCTTTTCTTAAGGAACAGGTTGTTTCCCAATACACAAATGATTTTTAAACATATATGAGTGGGATTTTTTACTCAGTTTGTGCCCAGTGACAAAAGATAAAATTTCCATTTTGGAATTAATGTCTTACTCAATGAAAGGTGGGGACATAAGCAAGTTGAGAGAGAGCCTGTTAAGAAAATATTTTGAGCATTTGGCATTACAGGAAAAACACATTTGTGTGAAAAAAAATGTTTTCTGTTGCAGAATGAGCATTATTTCTAGGGGTTTCAGTTCTTTTTTTTTTTTTTTTTGGCTGTCCTTGCTTTTCTCCCAAGAATATAAGTTAATTTTCAGGACTTGGAGATGTACAGCCTGAGAAAAAGAGAACCTGTATTCCACTGGTCAACAACCTTGTGTGGAATCCTTGTCTACTGCAACCGAGAGAACATGGATAACTCAGGTTTTGTTTTCTGCTTTTCTCCCTGCAAAAGACAGACATAAGTATAAACAAAACCAACAAAAATAATCATATCACCACTCTGAGCCCAAAATAGCCACATTCTGTTAAGCAGATGTATTCAACTTGTTGTCCATGCATGTGTTGAGTGACCTTTTTTTGCAGAGCACAGTATCATGAGCCATTGAAGTCAAGTAGACTTTTTTACCACTCACTTCCCTGAGGGAAATATTTGGCCTGTATTCAGATTCCTCCTAAATTTTAGGAAGATTACTGTTGTGTCTCTGGAGGAATAGGGTGCTCCTAAATGGAGGAAATATTTTGCTATATATATTCTTATTATTAATACATAATATTGTGGATTATTTATGATGTGTCTCAGTTCTGTAGGAGAGCTCAAGTGCTGGTCATAAGCTTCTTTGGCTACATATATTGTGCTGGTCAGGTGCAATTCCACAGTCCTGTTTCTCCATTTGTCCAATTTTGGATAGTTGCTGAAGGACACGTCTGCCTTTTACATATCTTCCTTCAGAGGAAACCAGGACACACGGCCTAGAGAGCCAGGGGTAGAAGGTACAATAGCAAGAGAAAGATCCTACAGATTCTGGGTTCTGATGTTCTATTTGTAGGCAGTCAAGACAAAGATTTGCATCTGGATCTGTGAAATGAAAATGCTTTTTGGTTCTGCATCATGTACTGGAAAGTGTAGTATGATTCTTTTTCTCTGTCTTCTTGCCTCATGTATTTTACAACTGAAGCATAATAGTATAGTTCATTTCAATCAAATTTTACCTTGAATATTCAATATGAAGGAAAGCTGAAAAAATTGCATTTTCATGTTTAAGTTTTCAGAAAATATTCCATGTTCAGTTTCAGTCTGCACATAGAGTAAATAAAAATTAAAATACCATTCTAAAGTAGTAGATTTTATGCAGGAATATTATGTCTTCTGACCTTTTGAGGGCATGTTTTTTGACCTGTAAATCTCTTTTTTCTATTTCTGTTTTTGAAGCTTATCTGAGAGTGGGGATTTTTGAGTTGTTGTGTTTTTTGATTATATTTTTTTTCCTATTTTTTTTGGCAGCTTTGCAAACTTTCTCTGATAACCTGGCTTTCAAATTAGTGTAGCTCTGTATTAGGAAAGTAGCATAACATTTCTGTACAAGTTATCTAAAAAGAAAAGAGATACTGAACACTTTACCAAAGTTGTATTTGCTCTGGACTGCCTACATGAGTGAAAAAGTTTGAAAAACTTTATTTTGGTTGGAAAAGTAAGCAGACATGACCAAACACATAGAAACTGCTATTTTTATATTCTCTTTTCTGACCATAACCACAATTGAATCTGTTTTTCAGATGTAACTTGCTATTCAGAAATGCTAGATATTCACAGTTTGGGCAGGAATCTTTACAGAACAATATTGAGTTACAAATAGATTTAAAGAAAACTTTTCTAAATAAACTAGCATCTCTCATATGAAGCACCATTTTACTTAAAATAAACATTTTTACTTCTTGATTTATCTGGTATAGGGATCACTCTGGTAAAGTCCTACTGGACAATAAGCCAAATAAAATAAGTAAGTGTTTGCAATAATTATTGTTCAAGACAAAGTTGATGAAAAAGTCTCAGGCTGCCTGAATAATTTAAACCAAGAAATTGTACTTCACATTTCAAGATGGATTAAGCTTTACTCTCTTTTTTTTTTTTATAACTTGATTTTGAGATTAGGAGCAGAAAAGATTGTAGTATGGGCCACAAGATTTGACACTGCTGGGAAAGGCAGAGTTTAAGCAGAGTTAAAGCACATGACAGGTGCCATTGCTTACTGAGGCACCTCAGCCAGAGCCCAAGCTCTGGGAACACATGGTACTTTCAAAGATAATCCCCACACCTTCTTCATGGAGAAATAACAAGGGAAATAAGGCATGAAAACTGGAAGGAGGAGCAGGAAGAAGTGGATAACAAGATCCAACTGGAATTAATGTCCAGTTGAAAGCAAAGGCTCAGAAACTTCACGGTCTACAATTCTAGGTGCAGTCCAAAGGCCTTTGCATGTCAGCACACTAAATGTTGCAGATCTGACCTGCTCCTCCCAGAGGGCAGATTCACTCCAGCAGGGAAGTGTGCAGAGCCCCGTGCAGTGGGCAGGACAGTGGCACCTCACAGGAGGCTTCTCGCTGCTTCCCCACCAGGGAAACCCAAGAGTGAAGAGGAGTTCCAGAGTGACCTGGGAGGGGGGCTTGGTTCCACCCATTATAATTCACATGTGCTCATAATATCCAAACATGCACAATTTGCAATTCTTCCTGCCCCCAGAGGACCAGGTGTTCAGGCCTGGTTGCTAAGCCCTGGGCAGGTAATCCAGCATTCATCCCTGCAGTCGGTTAATAGCATAAATCCTTTATTGCTTTCCTGCACGGGACATATGGTAATTGCTTTTCACTTACATGCTGTATGCTGAGAAAAGTTAAGATGAATAACAGAAAAAAAAATTAAGTTCTAGTGTGAAAGTTATTTACATCTTTTCTGGAATGGCACCCAATGGCAGCAGATGATAATGCAGCCCATCAGAAATTACTATTTCTAATATCTGGGAGGAGAGGAAAAAAGAAGGAAAGAATATATAAAACACAGTTATTAGTAGGAAATACCTGTTAAAATCTTATCTGATCAAAATTTAGATATTTCCACACCTAAGTGTTCTATCTACAGGGAGATGTGCATGCAAAATTACTATTTTCATTAACATTTCCAGTAATACCCATTTGAAGTTTTGTGGGATGTGCTGTACAACAGTTATGTGCATTTTGAAACAAAATATCCCTCACTCAACTCAAAAGAATTTTGTTCCTTGTATGTAATCAAAGTTTAGATATATTGATGGACAATGCTAAACTTTTTGTTTATATTTGTTTTCTTCCTCTGCTATTAGTCTCTGCAGTTCCAAGAAAGTCTGGAAAAAAATAAACATCATTGGTAATACTGGTAAATACTTTCTAATGTACTTGGTGTTACTCAAGGCCTAATTAGAACTGCAAACTCTTTACAAAAGCTTTTTTTTTTTTTTTTTTATGCAAGATTGTAAGAAAAAAATTAACATCTCTGTGACCTCTGGACACTCGAATCAAATTGTGGTACTGGCCTTTGGAAATACAACCAGAAGCTGAATATGTTTGATACAAAGCAACAGCCCTAGAAGCCCTTAATTTACATGCCACAGTTAAAGGTATTTCTCTGAGGATGTGGGTTTTTTTGGTTCAGAAAATCTTCATTCCCTTGCTTATTTAGATAAAGTACAAAGCTTGAACGTGGTCGAGGAAGTCTACATTTGCATTTGTACTTTTAAATACATTTAGACCTAAAATATTTAGCCACTAAGAAAATCTCCAAATCAAATTTTCTTTAAAATTATCTGTCTTTTAAATAAATTAATGATTTTAGATGTGTATATATGTCATTTGGACAATATATTAATGCTTTCTTTTATATGTACAGATAATTCACCTCTCCTCCTGCATTTTTTGAAATCAGTCAGTGAAAACCAAGAGTGTACTTAAGTAAAACCACTGAACATCCCTGAGTGAATATTTTCTTCATTTAACTGTCTAAATCATAAAACTTAGGACAGTTTTTCTAAGATCTTTTTACATGTTAGATTCCAAACTGGAGAATAATTTCCTAGAGCATTTTTTATTCTCAGTAATTGTTTTTATTTCAAAAATATAGTAAAGTTTTGATGGATTTCAAAGGAGGACATAGTTTTTACTTTGAAATTAAAAAAAAAAAAAAAGTTTATATAATGTTCAATAAAAATGTCCAAACAAACCAAAATTATTCCAGGAATATTTTGACAAAAACAGTGCTGAGATGTTAATGTAGGCCCATGCATTGCTTTGTTCAACTTAAACGTGTGCTTTTAAATTGGAAAATTTTTCCAACAGGTTATCTATAGGATACATTTTACCCCAAAAGGAGGTGAGATGGTGGCAAAAAAAAACAATGGACTTTTTTCTTCCAATATGATACTTCTGTACAAAAAAAAAAAAAATCATTGTCAAATAAGCTGAGAAAACACTACCAAAATTGATGCTGAGAGATCAGATACAATAAATAAAGTAACATACAGTGGTTTAAAAAAATTAAGTTTTGCTTTAAAAATACTATTAATATATCTCTGACTGGTATAAATTTTAAGAAGTGTTTTCAATAAGTTTAGAACAACAAAGTATAAAATTAAACTAGTCTTTGACTGGATTGTATGCTATGGAATAACTTCAGCAATTCAAAAATCCAGAGACAAAAGCCTTAGCTCTTTGAATTCCAGAGACTGAAGACTTCCAGAACTTGCTGTCAAGAATAAATTCTCTAGGATTTCATATCAAAGAGGAGAATTTCTACCTAGGGTGCTGTTAGAGATTTTAGAAAAAAAACTTCACAGGGGTTCATCAGTTTCCTAGCAGTCTCTCAGACACGAGAAAATATTAATAACAGCTCAGAAAAAACACAAACAAAAAAAGAACTCACAATTCATGGTCATAAAGCACTGATCTTTTCTGGTTTATGGTTTGTGACCCCAGAGACAGAAGGCTTACCAAGATATCAGAAAAGATGTTATCAAAGGAGAAATCTCAGTTTGACTTCTTTTCAAGAACAGTCCTTGGGTACTGTATTTGAATCAAAGTCTCCTTGTTTGCAATCTGAGCTTTATGATGCAGCTACTGGAAAATACTCAGGTAGGGAACAGGGACCTGTGACTGCAGAAACAGAGCTCTCAGACAAAGGTGAGGGCAGACTGTTAAACCTCTCTGCTGTGTCACTTCTTTACATCTTAAAGAAAAGCCTTTCAGCAGCCCAGCCTTCTCCCCTAAGGTTTTGCCAGAGCACTGCAGTTCTGGTAAGGAAATGATGCTGCTAACAGCTTGATTGCTCTACATCTGCTAGGCCAATAAGGCACAATCATTTTTCCAGGCTATTTTTAATATTCTATACCTCAACACTATGGTATCTATTTTTACAAAGTACCCAATACCCACTTTCCATAGAGATAAACCTTTGGCTAAGCTTTTTTGTTACAGGTGAAATTTGAGCATGGATGATTAGGCTTCACATGTTAAACAATGCCAGATTATATTTGCCTTAGCACTGCTGAGGATTTTACTACCAATTTCTGCAGTAAAAATAAGACTGAAGCAGAATTTGGATGTCTGTGGGCTGAAGTTACAATTCCAAAACTGTCTGCAGTTTCGCTGAACTTTCAATCTCATTCTTCATACCAAAAATTAAATTTACCAATTAAAAAGGTTTTGAATTTGGAACACTACTGCTAAGCAAGCTGGTATGATGGCTTATTTCAATGTTTTTTGTCACACTATTAAATAAGATTTTCTTATTAATAAAAACAGATTGATATATATAAACATGAAGCAAAAAAAAAAAATACTTTTGAAATAGTGGCAAAGAAACAACTCTGGAAAAGTTGCTTGTTTTTTTTCTTTGCTGAATAGCAGTTGTGCTCTGCGCTATTTCTGACTTTGTGTTATTACTGGAAGTTTTTTGAAGTCTTTCTTCCAGTAGTTGTATACAGATTAATACTCACTGTTATCTCCTAACTCCCCAGATCAGTAACACTGGGATTTAGGTTAGGAATCTGCAGATTACATGGAGGGACAAGTCCACATAGACAAAAAAATTTATCTAACAGTAATCAATGAAGGTTGTCTAGGGAAAAGAATAAAATCAGAACAAGTTTTCAGTGATACTTCCTTAGTATGTTTTCCAACCTGCCAACATTTGATGGCCATCCAACTTTTGGTGCTATGAAATTAATTATCTTCCCCATGATTTATGACTTTTTTCTCTCTCTGTGCAGATATGTTTCCCATGCAAAAAGTCAAGCAAAAATATGAGATAAATCAGCTGAGCGAGGAATTTTCAAATCTACAATTTTTTGAGTTTCTTTTTATTTCTGGTACAAAATACTGTATATACTGTAGAAAAATGGATGTTCAGCGTTGCATTATTACTTTTTCTTCAAGAAGAAAAACCAAACCAAACCCTGATAACCCCTCTGTCCTTGTTTTTCATGTGAACCCTTGAATAAACAATTCATGTAAACTCTTGAATAAACAATTTTTAATAAGGAAGTAAAACCGTCAATACAGAAAATATGTATACTTACATACCACATATCTGATTAACATTATTTTTACCATTCCAATATATTGCTTCATTTATTCCCAGCAGACAAACCCATTGTGGCTTCAATTCATATATTAAAGAGCAATGGCAGTGCTCTTTATTTTTGCCTGAGATTATTTTATACACATGTTCTTCAGTTATGGAAACACTTCAGATAAACCACTGATAATGTGCATTGAGCACCCACAGGAAATACAGGGCTATGTCACTCAGCTTGAGATGAACAACATTTAAACTATTTTTCTTATAACTGCTCCAAGGAATAAGAAATCTGGTATTTGTTTCCCAAGATTAAAATAGCAAGAACACTATTGACATTTAATCTGTATTTTAGGACAAGATTTTTTAATATAGTCTTATCGAAAAGACTGTTGTAGAAATCTGCCTCTGTAAGTGGGAATAATTTTCCAGTTTTTCACGGGAGACATAGTTAACCAAAATGTTGAATGCTGTATATCACATTTTTTACATAACATTGAGTGCTAATTACTGTGGTAAACCACTTACATGCCTCACTGACAGTGTATATGGAATTTAATATTTTCTTTTTGTTTCTCTTCTTTCTCTCATTCATTCTCCTTTTCTCTTTCACTTCTTCATCTTCCTGTTTCTCACTCTTTTTCCATCACATTCTCTCTTTTTCACTTTCTTTTAAAAATTTTATTAAAACCCTACAGTCTTCCTGTGTATTGCCAGTTTAAAAATACAGTTATATTGGCTAAGACTTATGAATTAAATATTGGCCTATGAAACAAACACTAGAGAAGTTTACAAGAAGTTTACAAGAAGAAAAATTAACAAAGAATCATGGCTCTGGGGACAGAATTTAACAGCTACAATCCCAAATAGTAGGCATTTTGGGTGGCATACTGAGATATGCTGCCTGCTATCCTGTCCATGGTCATCCTTCTTGACTTCACTGACACCAGAACAACTGCTAAAATGCAATTACAGTTAAACTAAAGATGCAGGAACTCAGCACTTCTGTCCAATGAATCATTATGATCTCACAGAAACTTTATACTCTCTAAAACCTGCATCACCTCTTTGGGTATCATGTGGGAACTCATAGATCTTTCCATTTTTACATAATGCCTACTTATCACCTTTTTTGTGTATTTAGCTTACTTATATATTCTACCAACTTACACAGACTTATGCATAACCTGTACAGTTCAGTTAGTTATACATAACTTACAACTTATACACCTTACTCACTATCTTATACTGTTTATACCTGTTACCCTACTTATACACTTTACTCTATTTTTACCTAACACAGCACATACACATTTTACTTACTCATACTTACTTAACACCTTCTACCTAACACAGTACTTATACATTTTACATTACTTATACCTTTTACAACTTACCCATAATACAGCACAAATACCTTTTGCAACTGCTGTGTATGAGATTACACATTACTTGATTAGTCCCTCTACTTTGTCCAAGAGCTCCACACACACTTTTCAGATAATAAGATTGGCTCCTAATCCAGTAGAGCACAGTCCTCTTTATCTATTCTTTGCTGTCTTGGTATTTAGCCTTTCAGCTTCTCCTTTCCCAATTCTTTTTCAGTTTAGCACAGTTTGTCTTTCAGTACTTGACGCTCCAGATCCAGGCAAGTAGAGTCAAGATGATGGCAGCAACAAAACCCATCCAGTGATCAGCAGCCAAGTTAGTCCAGGAAATACAAACAAGACAGCAAAGGACAAAGAGCAGATAGAAACCTGTCCCTCTCCTCTCCTCTCCTTCTTTCTTTTTCTTCTTCTTCTTCTCTCTTGACTGAACCTTCTGACTGGGCTTACAAACCCTCCAGGAGCTGATCTGCTGCAGCTGAAGGTGAACAGCCAGGTGAAGCTGGTGGGTGTAATTCCAGCCTGGTGTCACTCAGAGGGCCCCAATAGGCACAACTACAGGTGGTTTGGCTGGGGCACACTGTCATGGTTCAGAACACCTTACAACATAAAGATACTTCTCTGCTGGTCGATTTACAGAGAAACTTTTTAAGGAGGTAGAAGGGTACTAAAAGCTTGAAATGTTCTATCACATCAGTGTATCCACCTACTACAGATAAAGTTCCAGTGCTGTAAAAAGCAGCCTGTTCATGTATGGCGCTTCTCTCTGTTAAAACGGGACCAGCTTTTCTACTGCTCACGACGATCACATCTGAATAACTAGCTGTTGTTCTGGGTGATGCATTTTTAAAGAGATAACAAAATATGCTCACAAATTCGATTATCCTTGGTTATCTCCCATTCATTTCTATGGGGATATTCATGTTTTTAAATATTTTTTCAAAAGAACTTTCTTGGCTCTAAGTATATGGGACTATCTTTATGAAAAGAGAGGAGGTACTTCAAAGGATGTTGACTCCAAAATAACTCACAAACTATTGAAAAACGTCATAGAGTTTTATCCTGAGTCGAAATACTCACAAAAAAAAGAGATAAAATATAAATATCCACCTTGTAAAATCAAGTCTGAATGGACATCTAGCTTTTGTGATGAAATTCAAAGAAGAGAAATTCAGGATGGAAAATTGCACATTCAAACGGAAAATCATAGGTCCTCTGGGCACCAAAAATTCCAGTGAAGTAGCACTCATGGTGAAACAAGTACTCAATCAAATATGACATAGCTGAAACAGGAAGAAAGATAATTTTTTCAGCAGTGCATCACACTGTTTAAGCCAAGACTGATCGCATATTTGAGTATCATGACAATGACATAACCTTCTAAGTAGGTAAAAATCTCTGCAGTCAAGCAGGAACAGCAGCTGCGGAAAAGGTATAAAGCAGTTTATTTATTCATTTTATTAAATAGGTAATAGAGCACAAATACTCTTAAAGACTCACTGTGTCATATCCAAATATATTAAGTCAGTGAGAAAAAAAAGTATAGTTACAATAGTCTGTAAAAAAGTGTTCCACTTAGCATGCTTAAACAATAAATGCAGATGTACCATCTGTGTTTAGAATGGAAGGTTGCCTACCCACAAATCCATTTTAAAAGACATTTTTATATATACAACAGGGAACCAGAAGTGAAAATAAAAAACATAAGAATACTTTCAGACGTATTCTAGAGTCCAAGAAGCTTAAAAAAATACTACTAGAAGAGAGGCAAATCATTACACCTATGATTCCCTCTTACATAGATGGGAAAATGTGTATTTCTGCCTGTCACTCTGTAGTTATGTCATGTTGTACACCACGTTTGCTACACATTTCTGCCTTGTAGTCCTCCAGCCTTACCAAAGGAAGCCCAGCTTCCTGGGTGCACATCTCCTCCTGAGGACACTCCTGTTTGTCCCTGAGATGCCTTCAAGTTGAACAGCACACACACCCTTTTGCCATGCACCATGGCATACACACATTGGTCACAAACAAACAATAAATTCCATTATCACTCCCTACTAATGGATATTTTTCCAACAGAAGTGTTTATGTGGGCCTCTCACTTGTACCTAGTTATTAATTTTGGGTTGTATTAATTTGATCTAATGCTAGATGGTTGGGGTTTGAGCATTTAAATCAGAAGTAATCACTTAGGTTTCATTGTAGAATTGTTAGAAGTAAATAAGCATTTGATGTCACAATCAGTCACTCTGGATAGAATAAATTTCAGGGTGACTTTCAGATTGCCCTCAAAGTATTCTGGAAGCGTTTGCTTCCTCTTAGTCAAATGCCCACCTTTCTGAGTGTCTTCAGCATTTTTTAACTGAAATTTGCTCATTGATTTTGATTGCAAGAAGATAAGTGAATTCATAGGAAAAGTTTCTAAATAATAAGGGATTATATCCCATGAGGTAAAAAGTAGGTAAAGGACAGAAATTATGTTGGTTTAATGCACCAGAAGTGAATTAGAAAACCATCCTCAAACCAGTGGAAATGCATGAAAACTCCATGTTTTTATGTTTGTGATGTAACACAGAATGAACAAGAATTTGTAAGAAATTAACAAGAATTAAGAAAAATCGGTAGGAATTTGTAAAAATTAGAAAAGCAAAAATAATAAAAATAATTATTATGATGACAAAATGTAATTTCCTGTGTAGCTAAGGTACCTGATTAGGTAACTCATGAGTCAAGAAGTGAGGAGGTCAATGAATCAGTGTTCTGGTCATGAGGACAGCATCCTGTTATAAATAAATCCACAATTACACATTACCTAATTTTTATGTATGTATTATCTCTCTAATGTTCTGTGATTTGTGTTGTTAGTGTAGGAATCCATATGGGAACATGTGAATATAATATGTAAATCTGGATATGCATTATGTCCATGAATAAATTTCTTAATCTTATTCGTTTTAGTTACTGGTTCCAACAATTCTAACCCATAACAACCAGAAGGTGTTGTGAGGCTCTGTTCATTCATTAAAAGCATGAAATCTGCTGTGACAGATTTGCATGAGCAGTGCTAGAAGTCTATAACTAAAAAGGAATTATGTGCTCATAGGATTATAACCCATACAGGGAAAGGGTTTTTTTCTTTCTATTTGCATAATCCTGTTTCGTAGACTTGAACATTAATTCATTAAACTGGAAAGTTCCTTGTCAAAATTTTAAAGTATTAAAACTATTAATGCTTCCTGCACTGATATTGTAACTGACACTCATCATCTTCATATTCTTTGCTTAAATTATCATATTTGTTAATAGTAATCCAATATTTAGAAGATACAATAAATAGTGTTTCTGACTTCCTTAGAGACAGACATTCACTTAGTCATATTTTGCTAAGATTAGAACCTATTTCTCCCTTGATTTTCCACTACCTGTTGTTTTCCTCATATTACTTTGTAAGTTTTGTTTTTAGACCTTTTTGTTTTGCTGTGTTTTAAGTCTTCTGCAGGAGAAGAACTTTCTGGGAACAAGATATGAAAAAAAAAAAAAAACAAACAAACAAACAAAAAAAAAAACCCAGAAAACTAGGATACAAAATAAACACTTCTTAGCTGAACCACCCTCAGCAGACCACCAAACTCCTCCCTTAAACATTCTGATATATGACTGTACATGAAAATCAGATGGGCATGAGGAAGTGATTCCATTTGCCAAATTCAGTTTTGATCCATATGGCAAACAGCTGCTGCTCAGATGAGCAAACTTCTGAGAAGCTAATTTGTTAAATCCAAACAGATGAGCTTGCAGTCAAAGGTAAATACATCATAGCACCTTGCAGCTTTTATTTGCTCCCACCACCACTGATAATGCAGAGTCTCTCGTGAAATGCTCTTTCTTTCCTTGAGAGTAATCTGCAAGGCAGGCAACAAGAAATACTCAATACACTGGATCTGAGCGTGTGCCATGACTGAAACATGCAGTAAATAGGAAAACAATTACTTTTAGTCAGCAAATTACCACAGCCATTTTCGGGAATTGTGAGAATCCTGATCTTAGACGCAGGACCACTCCAGAAAGACTTGGTTTGGGTGTGTGGTGTTACAGCTGCCACTCAGCACTAACCTGTTCCTGCCTCAGTGTTTCTAGATGAAAACCTGCCAATTGATTTTATTATGATCAGTTTCAAGGGCTGTTAAAAATCACACCTTAACTTAAACTACAAATGTGAGCTGAAGTCCATGTTTCGGTGCCTGCAGCTTTTGTAGCAAGCCCTAAATTGCCTTCTGAGTCTATAGCAATGTTTGCAAATCTCTTAAGGAGTCCTTCCTTTCCTTAGAACACCCGTGCCATATTTCTTACTGTCCACAACACTGCCACATGTCCAGCATCATATTAATTTGTGGGGAGTGCTGAGGCAGGAGGTTTTGAGTTCTCCACTGAGACACCTTCCAGACATCTGAAACTATGAATCCAAGACAAAGAGCTGCATATCTTGTCTCAGGACTTGGGGTTTGAGTGTCCTCAACAGCACAGATTTATGCTATGCCTTCCTTATGTAACTTACATAAGCATATATAGAGAGATAGCTTTTGCAGGGATTAGATTTACATAGCAACAGGTTGTCACGAGCATGATTTGAAAACAACAACTACCCTGATTAGTATGTGTTTCCCTTACTTTGTCTTGTGACAGCATTTGATGTGCAATTTTTTTCGTCAATTTTAAATCACTTGTGAAGTTCAGGTCTTTTATTATAAAATTCAATAATGGCACATTCTTTTTTTCCACAGATGTGATGCACATATCTGAATTTTAAAAAGTCACAGACTGGGTGAAAAAGAAATAAGATATTTACTGCCAAATTGTTTTTGTAGTAAATCTATAAAAAAGAAAGGTGGGAGAAAATAGGAAGACTGAAGCCAAAAGGCCAGCTGAAAGGTTTTCCAGTACTAGTCTGAGCAATGTAATATCTGAGAAAATGGCTGCGGATGTTTATACACTTAGGTCAGTAATCACTGCAGTTCATTTTACTTTTGGTACTTTTTATAAAAAAGACAAGTTAAGAGGATAAAATTAATTATGTTTAACTTCTATGTACATACTGGTCAAGGATATTTAAAATTCGAGTTAGATGCCTCTTTGGTTTTGCTTACAGTTCTACTTCATGAATTGTTTGAATATATTCCTTTATCTTTCACTCTTCAAGCAGATATAAATCTGAAGACTTTTAACCTTACAATCCAATAACATTTTTACAGGATTAAATTCAAATGTGTTTGTAATTTTTGTCTGCTGTGAGTGAATATTGTTCCATGTCTTTTCCTATTACGCCTTTCGTAAATATATATATTTTTTTTTTCTTTCAACCTTTTTAGTTTTGTTGTGCAAATAATGAAACATTTGATTCTTAGTTCAATTAACCTCCATTCCACGGTAGGTAGAAATCATACTCCCATCTTCCCTTCTCTGCTTTGCAGACAATAAGATCCAGGAAATTGAATCAAGTCAGAGCAATTATTCAACCTTGCCCCCTAATCTGAATTACCAGGAATTGAGATTTTGACTCACATTGCATTCACATCTATTTTTCAATTTAGACACAACCTGTAAGAGTGCTATATATATTGCAAAGTCCTTGCATCCTTCTAAATATTAGTGCTCCCTGACAGTTTCCCAGTTGGGTCAATGACTCTAAATCAGTTTTTATTTTGCCAGTTTCCTGTTGCTAATAGAGTTGGACTACCAGAGAACTGCCATATCTCTCTGTCCTTCACTAGAACAAAAGGATTGAGTTCTTTCAATCATTGTTCAGTTAAATTTAAGTGCCTGATCTTTCTCTGCCTCTGCATTGGTGACTGTGTGATATTTTATATGTTATGCAAGTCTGGGCACACTGAATTGTTAAATTTCATTTTATTCCAAACACTTCAGTGCTCTAAGACATCATTCTTACATTGAAAATGTTTATATTTAACCTTCTTTATGTTGAGTTCTCCTAAGACTACCTCAGGGAAAGATCCAGACACACAGCAGCCTCACTTCTGCCAGATACTCAGATATCTGGACTCGAAGGATCTGTGATATGCTCCAGGTAGGTCATCAATTCAAGAAGTTAAGGAACTGGGACTTCTGGTAGTTATGAAGTATGAAGTGACACCCAGTCTAGGTACACACAACATCTTCTAACTATTGAAAAGCTCTATGGAAACATGTCTACTTTTTATTCTGTAACCACCAATTAGAAATACTGGACATTAGTTCCAAAGAATTACACTGTCTCTAGCCTGACAGTTACCTTCACCATAATCTATTGTTATCTTACTTTCACAAATCCAATAATTTTATTGTAGTAAAATTAATAACTTCCTATATGACATAGTATAAAAATGCTCTTTGGATATGTGCACTGTCTGGAAAACAGTGACATCAAAAGTTTCCTGTTGACATGCCATGATTAACTTTGATAAACTCATTGTGTATTATGTCATTTTCTGTTTATTGTGAAATATTCAATTACACTTTCTCCAGGTGTTCCATATTACAGAGGTTAAACAATTGTTCCTCAGCCACCCAAGATCTCATTTTTCTTCTTTTAAATACAAATTTTGCATTGTACAGCTTCTAGCTATGAAGTACAATCCTCAACCTGACACAATCTTTATTATTTCTTGCCATATTCTGCGTCAGTTTTCTTTAAGGTCTGAAGTGATGCTTTCCAGCCCTCCTAAATTCAGCATATCACTTCACAACGTATGAATGCACAAACTGCCCAAAGACCTGTTGATGGAGAGACAGGAATTTTCAGACATGAGTTTAGATCTTAGGGGGTTTTAGCCGCTGTTCATAGAGGAATTTTTTGTCCATTGATTTTAAAGGAGTGTGGGAAAACCAGGCTTCTGACTACTCTGCTTAAGTCTTAACATCAGGGAAACTCTGTTTGCAAACAAATGCCCCTCCCTGCCCCTGTTGCTCCCCCTGGCACAGTGCAGGACAGCACTGCAGCCCCGGAGCCATCAGTCCCTGCCCCAGAGAGGCCAGAGGACACATCTCCAGCCCTGCCACAACCCTGTACGTGGGCTCTGCTGAGCTGATGTCCCAGCCTGGCCTCACCACAACCCTGCCAACACAGCCCTGCCCAGCCGTCCTGGACAGGGACTGACCCTGGTTGCCCTCTCTGGCCTGGTTCTAGCCCCCTCCTGCTGGCCAAAGTCCCAGCCTGGCCATGGCTTATGGTTGTCCCCAAGGAGGTGCCTGAAGCCTGAGGCTGGGGGTGCCTCAGCTGATCCCTGCCCCATCCATCTCCTCATTGCAGCAGCTGATCAGTGCAATGCTGGGGTTTGGAGCTGTGTTAGGGTGCCTCTTGATCCCTCACTGAACAGGAGTCAGACTTCCACATTTTAGACATTACTAGAAGAACCTTCTGCTCACCTGTTTCATTTTCCTTTATAAAAGCAAACTCATCTTGTCTTTTCAAAATTGTCACTTTGTTCTTGCACTTTTTGACCTTTAAAGTAAAGCTTCCTTTGATGATTGCTCCTTTTCCCATTCCAGATAGACTCCTTGCTTACTTCTAATATCCTTTTTATGAGATGGCTGTTTATCCACTTAGGCCTTTAAAAAGCTTTCTTAAAAGTTATTTTCTCTATATATGAGATGTGAATCCCAGATAATTTTTTTTTATGTTTGACTTAGATAAATTGCAGTTGTGTTCCTCAATGAAGATTTCGAGCTATTTGGTCCAGCTAACTGCATTAATTAATTTTCTTAATTGTCAAAGTTTGTACTTTGGAAACAAAAACCAAAACAAATCCTTAGCTCCTGACCCATCCTGCTGAAGTCATTTAGAGGGGAATGAGCCCAGGATGGTAATACTTCCCCCTGTTTGCATCATGTATTTTCAAAGTGATTTATACCAGTCCAGTCAAAATGCAAGCACTTCTGTTGATATTGAGTTTAATTGGCCACAGTAATGACTAAGGCTTTTAAAGGTCACTGCATCCAGATGTTCAGCTATTAGTCACCATCACCCAACAAACTTTCTAAATAAAGATAAATAAAGACAAATAAAGATAAAACAAAGATAAAATAAAGAAACACTGCAACCTTCAACAAAATTAGTGTCTGGGACTGGTAGGATTATATATACTTCTGCTTTCTGATCCACTCTCTTTGGTTCCCTCAGAACACAAAACCTTACTGAAAATATTTTTTTTCCCTATAAGGAACAATATTTGCTTTATTTAGGGAAGTAGATTTTGCTTGCATCATTCATGCAATTATAGTTCAAAAATTGCAGAGTTTACAACAATTCTGACAATTTACCCTTTGGATAATCAAAGTGTTCTGATGACTGCAGTGTGTGTAACCCCTTGACTTGGAAAGTTTGAGCAACTCCTAAATGCCTCCTTACTGCAGTTTAGGTACTAATATTGAAAGTAAGGATTTTTAGGTTTCAAAAATTCATAATTTATCCTAATGGAATGAAGGTTCATGTTCTTTAACTTTGATTTATTAATAACTAATGTATTAATATTTTAAAATAATTTTTTGCAGAACTGGAATAAATCATTTCTTGAAAGAAGTTTTTATAAGCTGAAAGTCTCTGATAAAATTTCATATTTTTATGTCATATTTTCATATTTTAACCTAAAATAATTTTCCCAATTTTTTTCTACTCTCTCCCTAAAAATGCACATGGACATTTTAGATTTCCATAAGCTCTCTATATTTCAGCTTCTTATATTACTCAGGTTTTGAATAAACACAAAGAAATTTTAATCACTTAGAAACTAGTGCAGGATTTAGCCTTCAGGGAACTCAAAAAACTCCATTAAAATTGTTTTAATTTTAGGAGACTTTAAAATTAAATTATTTAAAATGTCAGTTCTCAGCCTGTTCTTATAGACATAAATTGGTGAAAATTATTCATTTAGAGAAAATGCAAACCTAAGTAGGAGCTGAAGCTGCTGCTGAACAACCATTTATCCTTGAATTCTGTACAAATGCTTTTCACATGTAATTAGAATCCACATAATCAAATGTTATGAGAAGGCAACATTTCATAGATCTTTTTGCTTATCATCTCAGAACTTACAGAAATGCTATGAGAAACCTGTAATTTAATCAGATGTATAACATGGAGCATTCCTACAGTGAAGCAGGAAAGCAATGCTATTGAATCTTCTTTTCAATCCATCTTTACCATGTTTCATCCAAAAGGCTGTGCTCCTTATTTATCAGCACTCCTCTTCCCCAGTGAGATAAACAGCATTCTTTAAAAGATATATTACCAGAATTTACAGTAGAATTCATTTGCTAAAGTGATAAATTTAGAGCTAAGACAGAATACAGTCTCATTTAATCTGAGAACACTGTCACAATTTATGTAATGGGCTGATCTAAAGGTTAACAAGAAAACATCCTATCTCTTTTTTCAAATGTCAGCCAAATATTTTATAGATTTCTCTCCATCCTCTCTTGTAGCCCCTTTAGTTAAATTAGCACAGCTGTCTGACAGATCAGATTTAAGGCTTTTCAATGTTCCCTTGATCTGAGAACAGATGCCTCAGGAGTATTGCCAGGCAAAAGGTAAAATGGACTAGTAAAGCACATTATTTTCTAAGCACATTTTCTAAGAACATTGTAAACACAGAACTTGGAGGTGGGTAGGTAAGGACACACTCTCTATTAAGAGACTTTTAAAATCCTGTAAACAAACTTAAAATGTCCAAAATCAGATCCAGATTAAATACACTAGATCAATGCTCTCTTTTATTTATAGAAACAACCAGCAGTATTTTGGTTGTTAAAAACCCAGTAAAAAAGCAGCTTAACAGGATGACTAAAATTTAGCATTGATACTGAATGGCAATGAGTGTAATTTACAAAAGAAAAGTTTGTGACTTTGGGGAGCTCAGATGAAAATATGACCTCTAGGCACACAGCAAGGAAAAAATCTTTTCCATTCTCTTGTTGTTTTACCTTTGCTGGCTGTCGAAGGGAAATTTTCTAAAATTACTCTTGAGCTCTAAAATGGAATCCAGTGTTGTTCTTTGGGCATAATGATCAAAGGTTGTCTGTCCTTTGGTTCCTCCACAACTGAGACCCTCCAGCCATAGCCAGCTTCACCAATCCATTTGAAAACAAACAGCCACTGAAGTAAGGCAGGACAAGTTTTCTTTCCTTGAGCTTATTTCCCATAAAGGCTTGCTGTACTCTAAATAAGCTGCTAAGCTCAAGAAAGAAATCTGAGTAGGAAATAAAGCCTCTTGACTTTCTAGCCACTAGTGTTGAAGCAACACATGAAATTAAATCAAGGTAAAATGTGCACTGCTGACACCACCTCCTGCAGGTGGAAAGGAAGTCTCTTGTCAAATGTCTTACCTCTAAATAAAAAAGGAACAGCATAAATATAAAAGAAAATATTTATCCTCACCCTATTCCCCCAAAGAATAGATGCAATTTTTCTCAAAACCTTCTTCCATGCAAAGACCCTTGTATATGGACTGACAATGTTCTTAGTTCTGCACTAGTCCCTAAAGGAAGTGGTCAGGGAATCATCAGATAAAACATTTCTGTATCTAATCTTTCTATGGAAAATAAGTCAACATAGATGGGACATGTATGTATTCAAAACAAAGAGCTGTATTTTCTATGTTATCATGGTTAATCTTTGTTTTGTGAACAAGTGGAGAAATGGGCGAGTGAAAGGACTGGAACAGATAAATAATTCCTTTAGCCTTTGAACTGACAGACCATAACATTTTTTAATATGTCACGGATATAGACCAGAAGAATCTCTGAATCTTACTAGTTATTTTGTAGGACCTAAGGTTTACTTGTCCATTTTCACCTGATCAGAGAAATTCAAGGACCAACAGACTCTGTATGTGTTAAAAAATATATATACTCTTTGTGTTTCAGTTTTTACATTGTAATAGTGTCCCCACTGAATCATCAGGAAGAGTTTCATCTTTAAGGATGACAACCAGTAAAATTATTTAATAAATTATTGTTATAAGCACAGAAATGTTTAATGTTCACACAAACAAGACATTTATGAACATGAGATTATCATACCTAAGTAAATGGGAAGAGAACAATATCATATAGTTGGAGCAGAAACACAATATGTCTTACAGGTACATACTGAAGTACCTACTACAGATAAAGCAGTTAAAAATGTTATTCTACAGGACTGCTGTTGGCATCAGTCAAAATAAATGGAACCTACTTTACTAGGAATTGTCATCAGTTTCCCATTTGTGCTGTAAAATTAGCAACTCCAGCATTGTTGGGAATAGGGAGGAGAAGACACACTACAGTTTAAAGTTTTCTGAGTTTTAAAAATGTTTTTTCAAACACTTGGTGTTTTACTACATTAGTTTAAGCATTGTGAAACATCCCATCCACCCTTGTAATTAAGCTACTGTTTATTTGTTTTTATGGAGTTTAAATTAAAACCATGATTTTTCCTACCTAAAGGGAAGCCAGGGTTGAGCAAACATCAAGAAAATCATAAAAGAGAAACTTCTGTATGATGTTGCTTGTTTTTTCCTATAAAATATAAAGGGTGAAATCCTAGCTTATTGAAGTCATTGGGAGATTTGTAATTGACTTTGAAAGGCCGAGATTTCACCCTTAAGAAACAAGGCTAAATTTTCCAAAAGCAGTCTCTGATTTGGAGTGCTTGTATGTGCCTGCTTGATCCTTTGGCTGTGCTGAGTATTAATGCTCTAGAACTCAGACTTGCTGATGCTCAGCACTTCTAAAATAGGCTCTCACTTGTCTTAATTTGGATGCTTAAATCATCAGTACAACAGGAATTAAAAGCTGCCTTTGGAAATTTTTAGCCTACTTCTTTAAAATGAAGTTCAAAAAAACATACTGTCCATATCAGAAACTTTGTTATTGCTATTAAAATCAGCTGTGTGGAATAAATTGAGAGCAGAAGTGAAAATTGGCAAGAGATATAATCATGCAAATAGCAGTTTTTCAGTGTTGCCCTGGTTTTTGTAACCCTGCTTCCTTGGACATGTTGAAAAGGGGGAAAGAGCTAGTGGGATATTTCCATCAGACTTTATTAAGAGATAAGAAGAGTCTGAAACAACAGAAAACAGAAGTGACATATTTACAGCACTCGCAAAAGAGAGGTAGAGAGGATGGATTTATTTAAAGGGCACATTTAAATTTAGATTGGCAGTTTCATATTGTTTAAACAATTTCCTCATCACAACCTGTTTGCTTTTTTTGCTTCTTGAACTCACTTGCTTACCATATTTCCATCAATTACTACCTATAAGAAGAATCCTATGCAATTGGAAATTAAAAATGCTTAGACACTATGGATTGAATTTTTGAAGGTGTTCCAGAAAAGGTGCATAACTATCTTTGCTTTACTGTCTGCAGCAGGTGTTAGGGGTTTTTTCTCATGTTCCTTTGCTGTAAACACAGGGCATAGCAGATGAGAAAAAGGGAGAATTTTTTAAAAAGGAACAAAAGAGAAAGAAAGTTTACAGTGCAGCTGATTGGGATGGATTTAAATGAAGATATTTCACATATCTTGATAATACTGGAAGCAGAGGAGTTCCAGCACTGTTCGAATAGGTTTTTCTTCTGATGGAAGCATAGAGTATTTGAGAAACCAAGAAGTAGCCAATGCTGCTCTTTGTAATTTTGCATTGTATCAAATATCTACAATGAAATTGGAAACACCCAGGAGTATGTTATATATTTGACTTAAAATTCAACTCCTTCTTTTTTGCTGCATGAAAAAAGACACTGATCATGTACTGGGATAGGTATGTAATGACCAGGGTAGTTATAGGGCCCAGGATCCATGGGAAAACAAGGATTGATGTGGTTAGCATCACTTTTGATTCTTTCCCTTATACAACTGAGATGTAAATGCAAGTCGAGAGCAAAGCTTATACTCCTGTCTTCAGCATCTTAGCAGATGGAACTCTTTCCTACCAAACTTCCATTCCATTCCTATTCTACACCCCAAATGCAAAGAAAGGGTTTTTCTAGCAAATAAAATGAGATTAATTGCTGTTTTTTTTAGATACAGAATACTTCTAGGAGACAAAATATACATGTTGTGGATGGCCTGATTTGGTGAGTGATTCTTCTTATGCATTTTTTTAAGTACACCAGAAGTACTGTTCTGGAAAAGGAAATAAAAATATGCTTAAGCTGATGTCTCTTTTCTTTTCTGAAACACACTGAAGAAAGTAATTAGTTTCAAAAATATTTCAGTTATGATGTTTACTCTTCAGTTCATCTCAGCTTAATGGAACATCCTCTTGTACATAATTTCTCATCTTTTAAACTGTAAGTCCTCTGAGCTCCAAAAGACAAGATTTTATTGATTAGATTGAAAATGCATATGCTTATACTTTTTATCCCATGTTAAACATTTCCACATCTTTTGTATTTTTTATAAAAAGGTCAGACCAAGAAATAGCCAGGGTTTAAAAGTTTCAACATGACATGGAATTAGTAGACACTGTACTGCAATGTACAGTCTTGTTCCAGACAAAACCAGATACATGATTTGAAAATTGCCTGATGACCACTGCTAGGACTGATGTTCTTTTTTGTTTAGGGCTTTATTGTCTCTCCAGTTCATTTCACACAGTCTTAAATATACTTGCACAGAATGAAATTAATCTGGGAGTGTGTTTTAAACCAGTATGTTTTCAGCAAACTTTTTAAGCAAAGGAAGCAAATCATACTATTATCTTTAAATTCATTCATCACTAAGATTTATATTTCAGGAATATAGAAGACCTTGTGAAGACATTACTAAAATTTTTATTGGGCAATGTCCATTTTTACACAATATAATGAATAAATCTAGTTTGAAATGTCCTTATCTTAAGAGTCTTTCATATCTGTTGCATACAACTGGAATTTATAAAAGTCCTAATTTTCCCCTAAAAAAGTAGACATTTTTCTTAATAATGAATATGAAAAAATGTTTTCCAGTGTGCACTACAGGAAGATGTAGACCTTGTAATCTGAAAATCTGCCAAGATCCTAATCCAGTCAAATGCATGCAGCTACAGCATGTTCTTGGGCTTAAGAGAAATGCTATGTAAGATCATTAAAAATATCTGCAAATGAAAAGTCAACAAAATTGGACCCAGCCACATTATACACTCTGATACTTTGGTGTCAGAAAGACCAAATCTTCTACAACAAATCCTCTATACTACTGAAAACCCTGGATGAAAATGAAATTAGAGTAAGAATAGAAAAATAACAAAAATAACAAAGTACTATGCATAAATATCAGACAGATTAAAGGCAAAAATACTTTGTTATAGAAGAGGAATTTTTAAAAGCAACTAAAATCATTAGCCTGTAAGGCTTCTGTTAAAGAAAATATTTTATTTAATTACATATTATCTATATTCTGATTGCTCTGTATGTACGTCTGCATCTATATATTTTATTATGGAATTTTCAAAGGAGCAAAAGGAAAACAGGTAGCAATGTTCAAATAATACTGACTTTTCCTTCAACTCCTTTGAAAACCCTTAGGAAAATGTGCAATCTGCTACCCTCATTAGCCTGCTAATTAGTTTTGTTGAAGACAGACAGGAATGCTGTTCTGGTTTTCCATAAAGGTATGAGAAGATGACATATTTGTGACTATATTCATGTTACCAGAAAGAGTTTTCCAACTCAATTGTCACACTGACTGGCCAAAAAACACATGTGTTAACAGTTCATGTCCCAAAAGAGACATATTGTTATGGGTGAATTTTTTTAACAGCTTTGTCCCAAAATTTGAACAACTGGACCAAATTCTGGCCTCCATTGAACTGTGGCACAATAAAGGAAAACTTTTTGTGCAATAAGGCATTATCAAGCAGATCATGGGCATTTCACACATCTCTGCTTCACAAATATATAGATATAGTCACATGTTGGATCTTAAGGACACCTGTGATGATTTGAGGAATAACATTCACAAATGGATTTAAAAAATGACCCTAATATTTATAACAACATTGTACAAGAATGGAAGAAATCAAAGTTTAGTTTTAGTCCATATTTAGAGTGGCTTGGTGTTGAAAAATGGTTATTATGGAGATAGAGTGTGGACAGCATTTCAATGGCATCTTATTCTCATATTTGTGAAAAAATAGGTAGGTAGATATTCTCCTGAGGCCACTACATATGTCATTAATCATATTTGTAATTGCATTATTAAAAATAAAATAATTTACCATGCCAAGAATCCTGTAGTATGAAGATTGATATTTTTGCCTGTCATCTCTGTTTTCAGTATTGGAATTTAAATTCCTGTTATTATACATGAATTAAATAACACTAACAAAACCAACTGATTGATAAAGTAAACAGTATTTGAACTTAGCTTAAAATGGCACAAAAATACACATTCTTACTTTGGGCATGCTCTGCAAATTTGTTAATGTTTGTTAAAAAAATGACAATTCTAGGGCTATATTCAGAGTTAGAATTATGGAGAAATAATGGTGTTTCACATGTTTAAGAGCACAGTTTCACTATAGGTAAGGAAATAGGCCTTTTTTGTACAGTGGGGACTATGGTAGAATAATATTAATTGAGATATTAGACAGATATTCTTAACAACATAGAAGTTTAGACTTGCTTTGAAGGTCAGCTATTCTAATTAAATATTGTATTCTAGCCTGTCAGTAACTAAACTTTGTTTCATGGCTGAAAAATTCCTCTTAGACAAAATATTTGTTTAAACACATCTGTATAATCTATGGCTTGATCTGAAATCAGTCTCAGTTACAATAGTTGTGAAAAAGTATCACATCAGCTGGTTGTGCTTTGTTCATGGTTGATATTGCTGGAGTTTGACATCAGCCTTGATTCTTCCAGGAAAATCATTGTTGTGATATATCTGAGTGAAACTGAAGTGGTATTTTACTTTCTGATTATTTTTCCCTTTTCAGTGATTGTGCCACTACTTTATTGGGAGAACATAAAGACTAGCAGAAGTCATAAAAACAGATAGAGAACCAGTAAAAGGCCACCCATTTAAAAAAAAAAATCCCAATCAACAGAGAAATAAAAGTAATAGGATTCAGGATGCCCTTTTACCCTTTAATTTTCCCCATGACTTGGTATCTCATGAATCATCTCTGTAAGGCACACAGCTGATGTTTGATGAGGACATTCAGTCTCTTTTTTTTAAAGGGGACAACAAAAGAAGACAGTCACACATTTCATTTTTAAATTTGGAAAGTACTGCAGAGTTGATCCAAACAAAGTAATAACATGGTACAAAAAACATCAATAAAAATACTGTCTTCACAGGAAAAAGTACCAAAGGAAAGAAAGTGTCTTGGTGGTCTATTTTTCCTCTCTTTTTTCATGTGCCTTATGAGATTATTGTAATTTAATTGTTTTAGGAATATTTTACACAGAATTGGTGAATAGAAGAGAAAAGCAATTAAACAGAGGCCTAACTTTGCCCTAATGTTTAAGCGTGTGAGCAGTTCCATAAAAATTCACTTTGAATCATATGAATAACTGGGATAGACAAGTCAGGCACTGAAGTCTTGAGCTGAACTTCTTTTCCTGTGGTTGTATCTGCTGCCAGTATTATACAGTCCTACACAGATCTCAGATCTCACTGCCTCGCTTTGCTCTCATTGAGTCCTGCTCTCCATGCACTGCATATTTTCACTTAACACCATTGAACTCCCTATATAAGACTAGACATTAACTAAAAGTGCCTACTAATACTATTAAGTCCTTCTGTCATGTTCTGTGTGAGGTCAAGCCCCCAATCAGTCCTTTGGATGAAAAGACAAGCAGAAGAAACATATAAACTTTAGTTCCATAAAAAACCAATAACCCAAGTATTAAGTGAAACAAGTACGCTTTGTACTCCTTCACTAATCATGTGCCTCTTCAGAAAAATTAACAATTAATACTAATGCTTCTTGAAGATGAAAATAGAACCACTAAATTTATATTGCTCTCCTTTGTGTTCTTTCCTTGTGTGCATTTTAAAATTCAATTTTTTTTGTTTCTGTTCCCTGGCATGAACTACATAGGGCATTGATATTTTTAGACTGAGTTGCTGTTACAATAAATTATTTCAAGGATTTTCAAATCCAAAAGGAAGAGGTATTTGAAATCTGCTAGGCCTAGGAGATGCCTTCTACATAATTCATTATTCATTGTAGAGCAAGTCTAGACATACATCAAAACTAAGACAAAAACTCAAAAGGCAAAGAAGATACAGTTTTGTTTAAGAAAAGAATTGTCCTCCAAGACCTTCTGGTGTCTTTCTGCCCAGAGCTCTCTGGAGTCCTAGTATTATGGATGCAGATTACTTAACTGGTGTTGAATGAATGCCAGAAACACCTAAATCTACATGTGCTAAAAATTAGCTCAGATGAAGATTTCTAAATTTAGGTGAGGTCAAGCCCACCAATCAGTCCTTGAGATGAAAGAACCAGCAGATGAAACAACAGGGAAAAAATAAACCAGTCCTCTTTCATTCTGTTCTTTTCCATCTTGCAAGTATGTTTGGAACAAGAGATTTTTCTCTCTAGAAAAGTTGTTAATTTCTCCTTTAGTAGAGTCTCTTTGGCCTTTCAGATATATTTCTGGCTTTCTGCCAAAGGCAACAAGGAAAACAGGATTTCTGTACATCAAGATCTTATTCATTCTCTCATTTTCACCTTCCCAGAGGGTCCTCTTAATGTTATTGTGTCTTTAAGAGATTCACAGAATCACCAGGGGTATGGTGCTCTCTCTTTTCCATCTGCTGAACCATCTGCATTATTCTTCTTTCTTCCTTACTCTGTTGTTTCTTCTTTCTCACCATCCTCAAGTGACTATTCTTGTTTTACCTCCTTAATATATTAATTCTTACTTTTCACTTCCCAGAACAAATGAATTGAGGTGATTTTGCAGAAGAATAGAGATGAAGTAGAAAGGAACATATGATTATGATCCAGGCAGATCAGTTAAATAAGTAAAGCCTTTATTAGAACCACTGTGGTAAATTGGCCTGAGATTTTGATTATCTATTTTCAGAAAAGATGGAGCACAACTTGAAAAGACAGAGAAATGCTTGTAGCTTTTAACCACTGACTTATTGTCTGGTTGGTGGCATATCTTGTAAAAAGATCCCGGTTCAAGGTCTGGTTTTAAATTTGAAAATTGCTGCTTTTTAACTAATTTAGGAGTCTCAGGCTTACCATTACTTGTAAATTTACAGCTGTTCCATCCATCATCAACTTACTAATAAGCAGTTGTGCAACTCTCAGGAGCCTGCCATAAGAAATAAGAGCAGTAGGTAGCTGCTACAGCTGGAATCCCATTCCACCACAGGAGCTTCTTAACAACATTCTCAGATGTGTAAATGATCCATTAGTAACCAGAGGGAATTGCTACAAGCATAAAAAGCTACCATCATGGAATGAGATAAACCTTTCCCATTGTGATGAGAAGCTGCTGGAACAGAGAATCCCTGTACACCAAATCAGCACTGCACAGGTCAGGAGAAGCAAATTTGCAAACAATTATCAAAGACAATTATCAAAAGCCACTGAACTTTGATGGAGAGCTATCCTCTTGTATGAGAAGTTTTACGGGATCTGTCCTATCTCTGTTTTTTTTTTTCCTAAATCTTAGAGTCCTTATGACATCTCAGTTGTTGCTTTTACTGCAGAATACTGCAGATCCAGCACATGAGCCATGGTAGCTTCCTTTTGAATTTCTTTTTCTGGCCTGGCTCAAAGCCTATTTGATCTTCCTGTTGTCCTTAATGCATTTAGTCATTTCCCTTCTCCTTGGCAGCCAGCTTCTCCCTGGCCCCCATGATTGTTCTTCACTGCTCATTTCTCTAACAGCTCTGTCAGCAGCCCCACTGGCAGCTCTGTTTCCTCATTATCAGCCATTATGCCAGGACTCCCCCTTTTCCACATCTACTTCTTCATCTATTTATATGGATTTTTGTCTGCCATGACCAGACTAACTACTTAGAATTTACATTTCTGTGCTCCAGAGCTTTTAGAATTATTGTCTTATTCATATTCTTCTCCTGTAGAATATCTCATCTAGAATAATTTATCCATGAAGACCAGTACAATCAAAGCAAGATATCTACTCCTCTTCTGTTAATAACCTTATCTCTCTAAATGTTCTGCAATGACCATCTTCTCTAATGCATCCATAATATAATTCCAACATTTCTTCTTGCTTTCCAGTCACACATCACACAGCCATTGCCAGCCTCTTTTTTGAAGTCTACATTCCTTGACAATTTCTTATAAGTTCTTACACTTTTTTTCACCCTTATTTAATGTCCCCATGCTAGCTTCTTGAGTTAGACACATTGTTGGAAAATCAGACTAACTGAAGAAAAGAGGAGGAAAAATCATGACCATTTAATAAGTTCTGCTCCTGGGTAATTATATGACCTCACTGTCATGCTTTTCTCTCTCCTCATGACTTCCTGGCTTGTGACACATAAATGACATACTCTTTAATTTTTTTTTTTTTTTTTTTTTTTTTTTTTTTTTTTTTTTTTGAGAATCCTGGAAAATTCCTGGCCATGTAATAGATAAAAATGGTAAAAGTAATTTTTCTGGTTTCAACATTAAAAGACAAAACTATTTTTAGTGACTCATGTGAAAGTTCAGAATTAATTGGTGGAATTGTTGGCTGAGGTTGCACCTATGCTATGTAATGGGGATTCCTTCTCAGAACCATCTTAAACAGTTATAAATTCTTAAGGACAATCACCATAAGGAGGAAAAAAAAACAAAGACAAAAAATCCCACTCTTTTTTTTTGTTGAGAAGACACAGACAGAGTCAGATCATATCACTTCATCTCGTCTGGTTGTTATTCTGGTTGGTTGCAATACCCAAGACTGCACTTTCACTTCCTAAACATTCTTCCAGGGGCAGAAATCTGTTGATGACTCAACATCACCTCCAGAAACTGCAACCATTGTTCTCTGAGGGCTTTAGTTCCTTTACTTTTTCTCTTTAGTTAGAATACTGCAATGTGTTTTTAATCCCTATGCCTAACTGATCCAACAACAGTGTTAACAAATATTGCTTTTCAAGCACGAAAAGTAAATATCTGTGATAAAAGATGAATTTTCTGGTATCTAGTCTGTTTCAAGTGTCATCTCTACTTTTTTTTGGTTGTTCATTTTATTTATGGAGTACATAAATTACAGAGGCAGCTTTAGCACTGAGTAAATATACAATGTGTTGAGAAATCTAGGTATGATTGATTTGACTAAATGTTAGTGGCTGTTTCTAAACTAGCTAGCACGGCCCCTGTCCCAGAGTGCAAGGAAGTAGGCATGTCACTAAGTTCATCATAAACTGGATATCTGAAATACATCAAAGAAATGTGCCCTTTTCACTCTATTTATAAAAGAGGCATATATACATTATTTCTGATGTAGACAGCTGATATACATATGTAACATTTACTGATAAAAATCTTATCTTTATAATTTAACCTTTTATTGTCACTGTGGGCCTAACTGTTGGACTGCAGCAACTCTACAGATATAGATTATTGTCACTTCCTCCAAGACTTTATTTTCTGAATAAAGACCTATCAAGAAAACCAGATGACTGATCAAATGAAAGAAGAGCAGTCACAGTTAACTTCTCTTTGCCCCAAATTCACTCCATAATTATGACATAAAATGAAACCAAACCATGAAATCTCCAAAAGCCGCTATCAAGCAGCCATAGGACAACTGTTTCCTGAATCAAAGTACAGAGGGAGAACTAGATGTACCTGCTTTCCTTTTCTTTAGCAAAACTTGCCTTTCTGCTTCACAACCCAGTATCACTACTGACTCAGATCTCAGAAATATATGCTGTCCAGGCAGGAGGACTTTTTTTTTAATCTCTCATCTGTAAGTAATTCCCAAAGATGAATTCCCAATAGCCATGTAAGCATGAATCATAAGTGATTCTGTCATTCACTGATGAATTACATTCTATATGTTCAACCAAAAACCAAGTAACCTCTGAAACTGAATAAAATAATTGCTTGTAGGAGAATACAGACACATTCTTGTGGTAGGTCTTACTGAAATGATGTCCAGGTTGCCTAGAAGGGCAGTATTGGTTGAAGGATAAGGCCAACTTTCTTCATCAACTATTATGGAAAGTCTACCTATTGTAGACTCCAAAAGCTGGCAACTACCAAACAGAATTTCTAGAGGTGATTTGCCACTGCTCATGCTTAAATCCCTTATCTTTAAATCCCTAAAATATTTATATGTTCTGCTTTTCTTTCCATTGCTACATTCACCTTGACATCTCATATAGTAATGATTTAATGTAGATGCAGTTTGAGTTGAAAATACAGTAAATCATGTTACTGTTCTGAAACTTGTTCAAAAAAGCATGTCTGTTCCGCAGACTTAGGGGATTTTTAAAAGAATTTGAAAGAACCTTCTTCTCTGCCATGGTTTATTTCATTCATTTTACCAGAATAGTGGGGTTAATGATATCTTCTTGAAATGGGGAACAGATGGAGATGTCCATGCCATGCCAGCAAAAAAAAAAAAAAAAAAAAAATAAAAAAAAATTAAAGAAATAAAAATAAGAGGTTCAGTTTTAAAAGTAAACATCCTCATGTGCTCATGTGCTTCTTCTAGCTGCATGAGGAGGATCCAGCTTCACAGATTATTTTAAGTGCAAGAAAGCTAATCAATTCCATCAATGCAGTAGAAAAGAGAAGACGATTTTGAGTGAAAATTTGTGAAAAATATCATATAACATAAAATTGAAGGAATTTTGCTTAAGATGCTAAGTATCTTGCTCTTCAGAGTTCAGACATATAGGTAGTTCTGAATGCTCTTATTTTCAAAGTCTGCCTATCAGCTTTTCTGTTGTTACTGAAGTCTCTCCATTTTTAAAGCTTGAACTTCTGGCAACTCAATGAAGTCCTAAAAATGAATCTCAGAATCTAGTTCTAGACATCTGGTTTTGAAAATGTTGGTTCAAAATGTCGTGCTTTTGATTGATATCTAGCTCACAGGGAGATTCATTTGACAATGCAACACACATTCTCTGAAGGTTCTGTACAATTTTCAAAGAGCAAAACACATTTTCAAAATTATCTTAGCAATTGGGCACGTAATTTCCATTAAAATGAATATGAGTGGGATGTCCAAATGATGTGGCATAGAATTGCAGGGCCCTTACTTTCTTGGTCTCTTTTATTACAAGCAAGAATATCATACAGTTCTATCCATCAACATATTAAAAATAGGCACCTTTCATGTCACCACAATCTCATTAAAGTTATCATAAAATCTCATTGTGCTAGCAGTTGATGCCTAACCTGACCACTTCATATTCATCTATTCTGTGTTCTGTCTACCTTTCTTTATGGCATGTTTCTACTCTCATGATAAACTTAAATAAGAACCTCTATTTGGACACAATAAGAGTAATTTTAGACAAATTAGGAAAAAAAAGATTGCATCCAAACTATGTAATTTAGGGGCCTCAGTCCTTGGTTGGAAACACAGTGACTGCAGAAGCTGAAAGTTTAAGTTGTTTTCCAGAAATATAAAAAGAGTATGAATAAAGTTTTCCAAAAAACTGTTTCCATTGTTTTAATCAAAGTCCAATTTATTCTTCCCTCTTAAAGCACAGTATCCTCATGGAATAAAAAGCAGAGCCCTTCATCAGGCATCACCTACATTACTAGTAATTCTGCAGATTAAGCAAGCTCTGTGTCATTGTTTGGGGCCATTGCAACATCTAGTTTTGTATTCCTAAAGGGAACAAGAAAACTTGATTCTTGAAAACACTCATAATCACTCAAGTCACACTTACGACCCTCCACAGTGAAATACTTTACACTCTATGTGGGTATTCAAGAGGGAGAGGGAGAGTTAGAGAAATTCAGTAGTGGCACATTTTGTATGAAATTTGGAAAACGCTTGAACTGATGGATTTATTACATTTGGCATTATGACTCCCATAAGATGATTTATTTAGTAATTGTGATTACCTTGAACAAGAATCTTTTTGAAACCAGGTAATCTATTAAATGATCTGTCTGGCAAGAATTAAACACCACCCTAATTTCAATCTTTAAAAAGTGTAGAAAATTAAAAAATACGGTAGAAAATTCAAAAATAGTTGCATTTCTGGAAGTTTTGTGAAAGCGTGGAATGCATTAGAAAAGAGAAGGAGAGAACCTTTGTGAAAGAAAGGCAGACAGAACTTAGCTGTTCTCCAACCCTTTTGGAAGTAGCTGTATATCTGGGTGTGCAGAGTTTCATCCAGCTGGGCTGACCAGACTCTGTGTATGCAAGTCTAGAACAGGCTGTGTTGGGGGTGGACCAACCCCCTACATGTGCCTCTGGCCTGATTGGAGCCTTCATATTCCATATAAATGGTATTATTCCTGTCTTGGGGAAAAATTTAAATTCATAGGAGATCAGCCTTCTACTGTTTATGAAGCAACAAAAGAATCCTAGTATGAGGTCTGAACTGCGTTACTCCTACTAACCATCAAGAGTAGGTCACTAGATAGACTTGATGGCCTAATGGTATTTCCCATTTTAATAGGATTAACATAAGTGGTTGTATGGGCCTGGGTTAGCCACTGGTGCTATCATTAACTAGAGAAGACAAAATAAAAGTCCTAAGAATTCAGGAGATTCTAAATTTTGAATTACTCAGTATCAGAGATAGACTACTCATATTATAAATATATTCAGGAACCCAAATTACCTAAAGAATTTGACACAGATATGTATTTTAAAATTAGACTTGATTTTTCCACTTTTAATGGCTTTGGTCACTATTGTATAGATGGATGAAAGGCCCTTTACCTGTAGACATTGAGCTATTACTGATAGTCCCAGAAACCTTTCTTCCTTATGGCCTTCTCATAGGCTGACACCCTGCAAATAGAAAAGTAAAAATAATCCTATTTCCAACGATTCCTTTTCAAATAAGAAATCCTGGAGGGATGCCTTGCAAATATGGAATCAAGAGAACGAATCTGCATTTTAATGATAATTTCAGTAGCTGCTAGAAGCTACTGAATTCTCTCAATATGTTTTTCATACTTTCATAAAGACTGAAAACTCTGCATTTAGGTCATTGCCAGAAATCTTTTCAGAAAATATTATCTGCTTAGAGAAATCCAATAGCTACTGTTGCCAGCTTGCTTTTTGAAAAATAAAGGAAAATTTGGAAGTCTATGTCTACTTGTTCACTCTCCTGTTCACAAGTGATCCCAGCTTTCCTAGTTTCATCTTCTACAGAAAAGGGTAATTTCCCAGAAGTGCCTATCATATCTGTATCTGGTCAAAAAAAAAAAAAAAAAAAAGACCCCCCATGATACAAAGATAACTCTGTTTGCAGAGTTTGATTTTGGTTCACATAATAATTATAGGGCTTTTTTTTTTAATTTATCCTTTCACACCATTGTGTAGCATGAAAAAAAAGAAAGGAGATTATACTATACTGAGCTGAGTTATCATTCAGATAAAAACACTAAGGAAATTCACTGGAAATGTTCTTCTGTGTGGTTACATCACTGACGTCAATTCAGAAGTTCTGTGTATTTCAAGAACAGATGCCAGTTTTCAAATGTTCTGTATTATAAATAAATTGGCTTTTGACCTGAGTAATGTGATAGCTGTACTTTGGCTGTAAATACAATTACTTATGGCTAAACAACAGCAAATTTCCAGCTCTGAGATGTGCTGATTTATGGAAATACATGACAAAAAAAAACCCAAAAAAACAACATGGTGAGAAGTATGACTGGATATGCTGGGATAAAATAAATGAAATCTTAGGGATTTCTCATTTTATCTTATATATTTTCCTTTGAAATTTGATCAGGGTGCTAAAAAATAACCAAGCCACAAACCAAAGAAACTTAACAAAACTCCAAAACTTCAAACCTGAAATGAAGTGATCCAGTCTAGAAATGCCATTCACTAGCCAAATGTTTTGTCTTGGAGAGATGAAGTAATATTGCTTTCCTGTCACTCTTTCAGGTGAGTTGTCCTTTCCCAAAGATTTTAAGGTAGTATTTAGTTGGTGTAGAACGATGTAGCTGACACAGAAGGATCTTTGATCAGTTCAGTCAAGGGCTCCAGATTATTTCACAAAGCCTTACTGAAATATATCAGTCCTGTCTTGTAGACTTGCAAAGTGAAATATGGATTAAAGCGAGGGACAAAGTCCAAAACCAATGTAAAGAAATTTAGCACTCGGTGCCAAAATCTGAATGGATCAAAATTGGCCTAATTCCATGCCCACCACCTCAAAATCAAGTGATTCTGAAAATCTATTGCTACGATTTTATGTTAAGTGTCTAAGTCACACTGACACCTCTCTACCAGCTGTCAGTCTTTCAAAATGGAGTTGCTCAGTGCTTAATTCTATTTTGTGCCTTGGACCCTTATTGGGTAGATGATCTGTTCTTAGATTTGATGCTGCAGATGAAAAAACTGCCTCCTGAGTTCATTTGCCTTACAGTCATTATACCAGTTCTGAAGATTTGTATGGATGGGAACAAAACAGTGAGTGAATTTGCACCCTCCTGCTGAGATATTGCTTTTCCACAGTAGACTTGGCTCTTACAAAAATTTTATCCTAGAAGATGATGAATCTGTTGGTTTTGGGAGCTTTGATGTCCTCCTTTTTTCTTTCTTCAGCGACTTCACAAGGGACTATCAGAGAAATGAACCAAATGTTTGCTGAGGAAAGACATTGTTCTTAAAGCAATTATGTATCTAGATTAAATGCTCTAAATAAAATTCGTAGATCTACTACAAATATTTCACTAAAATGTTTTTCTTTGAAAATAGCTGCTTCAAGAAGATATGTCCATGGACCTATGCTTTACAATTCTTTTCAAACTTTTCTTTTAGTGGGTGGGTATTTTGTTTCCTATTGAAAGAAAACAAAGCAAAAAGACAGAAAAACTGAAACCAGATAAATCAATAGGAAAGGAATAGGAAAATCTTTGTACATCTGGCTAAAATGTGTTAGCACAGAATTTCAGAGTTTTTTCTGTCTCTTTCTTGTCCCAGAGAGAATTCTCTTTGTGCCAGCTCCACTTTTGGAGAAAAGTGAAGGAGTAGAGATTCCTAAAGTCAAGCAGATACTGATAGGGCTGATAGCTTGGGTATTGCAACAGGTAACAGGATATTACAATCTTTTAAGGGCATCAGCTCATTGTTACTGGATATCTCAGTTCAAACTCTAAATCCAGATTTATCATCTATTGAAGATTATTTAATCTGATTAATTCTGGAGGAGCTGAGACTCTTGAGGTGGCTGAGGACCCACCTTAATTCCAAAGTGTCCTGAACACCTTGCACTACCTCCTTATTATGTTCAATGCCTTAAACACTGCCTGACAAACACTTGATGGAGGCACAGAGACACACATCATCAAAAGCATAGGCAGAAGAAAGTTCAAAATACATTAAAAATTCAGAATTTATACATAAGAGAAGCCACTTTAGAATAAAACTGACTGTGAAATGTACTATAGAAGGGTAATAGAAGTTTTTTTTTCCTGCATCTTGTCCTTGGTCCACGACCAGGTGTGGGCTTTCCTTAACTGTGTATCCACAAGGTCTCCCACACACAGAACAGAGTAATCTGTAAACTATGAAGTATATTTCAGCAGCTCCACTAGTGCAACTCTTTATAACTGAATTCATAGAAAACAATAAGGGGAAAGTTCGTTGTTGTTTTGTTTTGGTTTTGTTTTTTTGTTTTGTTTTGTTTTGTTTTGTTTTGAAGTTTTTGATTGCTTTTGCAAACTCTACATCTGGTCTTCACAAACTCTTACAAAAGGTGCTAGGAAGTATTAGAGGTAAAAAAGCATTAGAGAACTATAAGCTTGGAGTGCCATTTGGACCTTACTTCAGTAGAAATGTTATCTTATTTATATGGAGAAGAAATTAATAATGACAACACATAATATATATCAACCCTTGGAAAATCCCTTTTCAGGGTATTCGGAACTGACATTGATTAAAGGAGAAATCCCACATGTGTTTTTGTCCTGTTCTAAATTATTCAGGTCCTGGCAAGACAGTGTTTCATGCACATCCAAAAATAAATAAATCTTTGGAAAGTAACTGATTTTTGAATGCTGGATTTTGAAGGAGGAAAAGAGAAACTGTATGTCCATCCACAAAAATTAGGAAAATTAATTTATTGTTGGTTTGGAGAAGATTTGTTCCTTTCTGGAAAACAGAAGGATTTGCCTTGTTATCTTAATAAATTCCAAACCTTGGGAAATGTCAGAATCACAGAGGTCTGCACTCTTCTGTTTAAATCAGTTTTAACTCTCCTGCCTGGACTACCTTTACAGAATTCAATAATTCATATTTTTAAGAACCCAGTCTTTTCCACTGAGGAAGGATAAAGATTCTTAGGAGTCAGACACTAGGTAGACTGAAAGCCATTTACCATAAAGCTGGACTAAAGGTTACACTTTTTTGATTACAGAACTTCACAAACCCTGACCTACAGTTCCCCAGGAGAGTTCTCTCACTGTCTTTTGTTCAAGTCATAGCTTTGCTTTTTCTCATTATTTTAACTTTACAACATTCTCAGTGCTTCACCTCTTCAAGATGTTTTTAAGAATATTAATGAATAAATAGCATGCCATTACAAATTGCTGGAATCAGTGTAACATTTCATAGCTCCAAATAGGATTGTGATTCCTCTTAATAGATGATCACCTGCCCTGGCCCACCCCCAGTCTAACAGGACATCAGACAGAAGGTAGCACTACTGTTGTGTGATCATTGAATGGTTTATATATGGACAATGGACATGAAATTATGTGATGTTTTGCCAAAGGTGCTACAGGATATCTGTTGCTGAAACATACTGCACAGGATTAATCTGAGTACACAGCGTAGCCTGTGCTACTGTAAAAGTGTACAACTGTCTCTTTTGCTGAGTGAATGTCCTCTCATCCTAAAATGAGACATTAAACATAAGGTAAAAAATGTCTAAACCCACCACTTTGATCCAGGCAGAAAGCCAAGTTTGGAGCTCAACAGCAAATATCTAGAATACAGACAAAAAAAAAATAGGGAAAATGGATCCCACCTCCTGCTTTTGTATTACAAAACTGCTCAAGCTTTCTTTGGATCTCCTTTAAAATTCCCATTTTAAAGAGGAGAAATTGAAGAGAAAAAATGGGAAAAAATAAGAAAATATATATTATGGATGCTATTGTAACATCTTTGTAGAAAAGAAAGTATTTGAAGGAGATCCAGAATCCTGACTGAGCAGTGAAAAGGCAGGATTAGATATCTCAGAAAGTAATCAAATCAGCTCTATGGCGTTGGGACCTTTTGCAGGGCATGTCTTTTCTGTTTCTAGAAAGAGACCCCTATGTTCTCAGGGCATCAGTCCTCTACACAAGGTTTTAGCTTCCTCATATACCATCTCTTTGCAATTTCCTTGGGCAATCAGTGTTACATTTGTAATGGCATCACTGTTCAATCATGGTCCAAGTATTTTTTAGTCATTCAGAGCTCTCTGCAGTGGTAAAATATGTTTAAAAAACAAGTCCCTTCAAGGAAAAAAAAAGACTCAGTTCCCTCAAACCACCTGTCACCTACAACACTCTAAACCCTCCCTGGCTCCACCATTCCCTCTTAAAACCACAGTCTCATTCTGCCTTATAAAGCTGCTGCTTATCTTGTTATTTTTCATCTCTTTCTCTCCGTGTCTTAAAAGTTTAAGTTGACACCTTTGGACTGCAGGCTGTTGAGGACATTAAAGCATCCAATTAAAGCATTGTATTACACAAGGTGTGACATTTCAGAATACCCCTTTTATGACTGATTTCACAGAGAAGAAGTGCTATTACCTGGAACATCTTCATTTTCTTTTTTCAGTCACCAAGGAATAGATTGTGATAGCAGCTGATAGCACGAAAAACGAAGGTAAATTCCCAAGTACTTCACACAAACTGTGCCTCTTGCTGTGGAGAGTTGTTCTGACATAGGTGTTGTCAGGCTGCTGGCGGGAAGGCTTTGCAAAACATCTCCCAGGAATTCTTCTCTGACAACCTGACACTGTGTAGTGCTGTGCTCTACTCAGATCAGCTTTGGACTCTGTGTATGACTATGAAATATGGGCCTTTGAGTAAGAAAGAAGCTGTAGGCAACTTCCAGACATGTAAGCACTGTAGCTACATGGAGAGTCCTAATGACCAAATATTCAGGATTCTGAAGGTTTTCCTTTGCTTAGTATTCAATTAAGTAATTAATTTTAAGAACTAACATGAAAGCATTTATTCCAGTGGGTGTTAAATTTTGGAAGATTCTAGAGCAAATAGTTTCCTTAAAAAACAACCAACTTAGGAATTCAATAGAAACTTGCATGGTTCCTGGCAGAGAAACAAGCTTCAGAGCTAAGCTTTACTCACAACTCAAATCAAACCAAATGCTCAGCCTTTCTAATTCTGAGAAAACTTTGGCTAAGTTTCTATTATGTTTTGCCAAAGATGTAGAATACCTGAATTTTTTTTAACTAAAGATGTTTTTCCAAGACAACAGAAGTCAAAATTCTGTCCATATGTCATGGCTGAACATCACTCAATTTTTCTTTCTCATCTTCATGCTCCTTACAGCATAAATGGTTAACATTAGAAGAAGCTGCAAAATAAAGTGTGTGTGTGTCTAAGCACTGGTTTATTGAATTTGCATTTTAAAAGGCCACAGTCAATTTGAATTCAAAATATGCAATAAAGCATTCAAATTATCCTTATAGCTTTCTTCTCCTCAGTCAAAAAGCTGCACACATAGAAAACTAACGGCCTAGTGTTAAAAACTTTTTCTTAGTTTTTTTTCTTTTTTTTTCCAGAGTTTATGGGAAGTTTCAATGCCTTTGCAGCCTGGTAATCTGAAATGAGAAAGTCAAAGGACTGCTGAGCTGTTATTTCAAAATCAAATAATGAGTAAGAGTCATGAGTACTGGTGTAGCCAAGCATAGACTTCAACAAATTTGTAAAAATTTATACTGAGAAGATCTGTCTTCCTGTTTAACTGGGTCATCATCAGATAAATTGTCAAGCCATTTTTTTTCTTTCCGTATCCATCATTCCTTTTCTATCCTCTGGCATAAACACCGAGTTCTCAGAGTCACCAGGGCACTGTTTTGGATGAGGTATGCTTCCACTTTTAATGACTGATTCCTCTTCTCTTGATACCAGTACCATGCTGATATTGCTGGAGGATTAAGGCAGAAATTGTTAGTGTGGATTTCACTTATTAATGGCGTTTTAGCTTTTATACAAGACTGAAGTACTTGGAGCAAATGAGATGCCACTCACGATTTTGTGACTTGCATCTTCTTCCAGGAGTGCTGTCTCCAAAAGCTAAGTTGCTGAGGTGCTGCTTTCCAAATCCTGCCTTGTGGCAACCCAAGTCAGTGATTTGCAACAAGAAAAGCTTGCTTGTGAGCCAGCCCCCACTCTGGGATGTGGCTGGTCTGCTCATGCAGAGCCCCAGCCTGTACCAGGCTCAGAGCAGCTCCCAGCTCTCATAAACACGCACTGCGTTTTGCTGGGAGCTAATAACACATCAGTGTGGGTTTCACTGCAAGTATTTATTCCTGTCTTACACATCTGAAGTGACTTAGCTGAGCTGCCTGCTTAACCTTTCCTGTTCTTAATACCTGGGGGAAGTGAATGGACTCAGTCTGTGCCATAATGGTTTAATATCATCTCTCAGCTCTTTTTGTCTTTTTAGGCAGACTCTAACTTCAGCCTCAGGCCCAAACAGTGCTGTTAGGGAGAGTCCTGCAAGTGTTCACAATTGCTGTACATATTTCCAGCACAAAGATAAAGTAGCCCTGAGCTATGTCTGTAGATAAAAGTAGGCAAGCCCTGTGGGCAGGGAATGCATTGTCTCAGTACTGAGTGTGAAATAGGAAACAACATTCCTATAAAAATATGAGAAAATAAAAAAAAATAAAAGTAAAAACTAAAAACCAGGCAGTAATTAACTGTGTAGAAATGCCAACAAGTTCTCAGAGAGATACATTTTATCCCAGATGAGAGGCGAATATAAACTGGGAGTGTGACCCATAAAATTTAAAGCCAGAGATCTCACCATAAACTTTTGGGTCAGTCACCTGCCTTATCTAGGTTCCCCTTGTGCAACATGGTCATGCATATTCATGTGGTTGGGTTTGGGCCCATTTTTTAATAGGGCCTCTCTTGTTTCTTCCCTTAGGCTGATTGTAGTTAGAAATGGGATCAAGGCTCTGAAGTACAGAGTTGAAGTACATATGACGTACTCCACATCCACAGGATTTTGCAATTAGCATTTGCAGATGGATCCATCCACCAGCCTCATTTTTAAATTCAGTCTAACTTCACAGAGTAACTAGATTTGTCCCACATAGGAATTTGGCTGGTGCTACATGCCTTGTGAAACAGCTTTACCCCTGCAGTCCCACTGTGGAGGTGTACCTTCAGCCAAGGCTGTAGCCTGTGGTGAGGCATAGATAATGGTTTAAGGAAATTTGCCTCTAATCTAAGAATTTTTATTTATTTGTTTTAATGTGCAAGCTTTTGCCTGAACTAATCTCACCATTGAATTCTTACTTCCCATTCACCACAATTAAAAGAGCAAAATGTTTGTGGTTTTGAGATCCAGACTAACTGCTTCTGGCCTACAGGAACCCTGCAGTCCCTTGGGTTATGTTAGGAGGATGCTGAAGGGACTGGGACCTCCTCTGCTGCTCTACACAGATGGCATTTTGGTTAAAGATCAAAGGATGTGACCTTCGTGCTGTAAAATTTTCCTCCTTTCTAATCTACATGAAGCAGTTGTCTTCTGATACATCCCATAGCAACCACTACAGCCCAAACTGCAATGATAAAAGCTGGTTTTATGAAACTGAAGAAGTTACTGTTATTATGGACAAAGCAGTATCCCATAAACACTGAATTTTTTGTTGGTAATGGCTCTTGATAGCTTAGCCATTCCCAAATCTCACACCTGTCATTTCTAAGTCCTACATAGGTACTTTTTCACTGTTAGGAGCAGTTCTCTCTGCTGTTATAACTGAGAAAACCTAATAGCCATGTCATAATCCTGTCAGCATAGATGTAAACCAGGAAGGAGATAAAGATTTGATCCAAAAGAGAAGAGAAAAATAAAATTTCAAATCTGCACAGTTTGGATTAATCGATATTATTTTGGAAGAGTATTCAAAAACACTAAGCTGGTGCAAGGACAATAAACATGATTTTATTACATACATACATGTGTCTTTTTTTTTTTTTTTTTTCTCTCTTTCACCAGGAGAAACTATCAGGCTAGGACTGGAAAGAAGAATGAAGGTTGCCCCTATACAACAGTTCTCTAAGTAATTTAACAGGAATTAAGGTCTTGACAAGACAGGCAGAACTTAGAGCCTGGCTTAGGAAGAAAAAAAGGAAGGTAAAGGTATCCACACATCCCACAAGACTTAGGTTGTTACTAGCAGAACCATCACATAACAAATTAGCAGTGATTGACCTTCTGAAGAGATATCCAGGGAAGTTGGACAACTCTTAATTCTGTTACCACAGTCCTGTCTGGCTTTAATGCAATATCAGGTTGGAGTTTTGGTTTGATTTTTGGGGTCTTTGATGGGTTTCTTTTCTCGCAACAAAAAAAATGGTCCTTCTCTAGTGTGTGTGTTGGAAACAGTGAGGAGCAAAGATCATCCTGATCTTTGGTAAGTTCTGCAAGGAGGGAAAAGATCCACTTAAGTTCCCATGTTGACTACGAACCCTTTACTTTTTTATTTTACCCTAAGGAGAATATTGGCAAACTGATGTTTAAAACACTGCATGTCAAAGCAGATGAGATACTCAATGCCACACTTGATGAAGCTCTGGCATTTTCAAGGGAATGCAAAGGAATAACTACCAAAGGAATGATAAAATGCTGAACTTGGAAAAATTACCTCAAAAGTGTACAAAAGAATAAGAGTTTAATTTCTTTAAATTATTATTATTGTCTCAGAGCATAAACTTTTAAGAAGAGGGAGTGCTCTGTCTCCAATGTCTCTTCTGCAAGAACATGCAGTCCTCAAAGAGAAAGAAGCTAAGTATATACTTTAAAGCTATTCCCGTGTCTAATGCAAGAATTTAAGTTTAGATAATTCAACAAATCACGTGAACTTTCCACTGAAGCCAGCAGGACAGCTCACATGAGATGCTCACATGCCCTAAGTCTGCAAGATGCTGATCTCATATATTCATTATTTATTTATATATTTTTATGACTTTCTTGTTTCTGTCTCATATTTTTTGTCTTCCCTGAACTTTAAATAAGACCTCTCTCCACTTTATGTGATTTTGCATGGAGAGTAAGACGAGTATTGGGGCATGGATATGGATAACAAAAATATAACATTAATCCATTTTCACAGATCTCGGTAAAAAAAAAAAAGAGTCACCAATAAAAAAGAAAATCACATGTCTTACATCATCCCACATTCATCTTCCTAGCACAGAGTGTAAATTCTGACCTGTGGTTATGAATTATATTAATTTATTTGCTGAAAAAGTGTTCTGAGAAGCTTCATAAGTCACTGTACTGTTTCTGGTGATTGCCGGAGCATATGTTTTTGTGACAGGAAACACTTAAACTACTAAACACAGCTGTTTAAAAAACAATGTAAAACATGCAGGTGCATGAAGAGAAAAAAGAAAAAAAGAAGCCCCCTTCCCACCTCCAAAATTTTTATTTTCATAGAAAAATAAGAAGAAAATGGTCTAGCAAAGCTAAGAAACCAAGTTACTGAACAACAGAGAATCTCAAATTTAGCTCATAATTTTTTTTATAAATATAAACCACTTTGTTTTTATTGGACTAAAGTACTGTACTAGCACTTAATGTGAGAATGAATTTAGCCTAGAAAACAGGACCTACTATTCTGCATAGACAATAAAGGTCCAAACAAAGGTCCATGTTTTCAAGTTTATTATATGGGGGTTATTAACAGTCATTAAAACAATAGTGCCTGGTATTAGTCTGTAGTGATTTGCTTCAACAGAGGTTTAACACTATAAATTTCTTATTTATGAATGTGATAGTTTATATTTCCAGAACTGTCTTCTTTGGTTAAGTGGTGAGGGTCAGACAGACACTTTAGGGCATGCCATGGAATAGCTCTCTGATACCATGACCAGTTAGCAACTGGTCCACTGATGCTCTTAAAAAGCACACTCATATCCATCCTTTCATCTTCCACTGGATCAGGGCCCCACCCAACCTGGCTTTGAACACTTCTGGGGATGGGGCATCCACAAACTCTCTTGGCAACTTTTTCCAGTTTCTCCCCACCCTCACAGCACAGGATTTTACTGTACAGTTTTATAAATGCTTTTTCTAAAAACAAACTAACAAACAAGAAAACTGGAGCAGTTATTTCATAGCCTTTACCTTGCAAGTCACAAACATGGCAGCAGAGTTGTTGGATATGTCAACAACTTTCTTTTTACTGCACTCTAATTTCACTTATTATTTATCATCTTGTATTTGTGGATTACATCAGACCTCTGAACTTCATGTAAACTAAAATACATTTATTTCCTCAGATGCTTTAGAGAAAAACAATATGCTTTAGAAAGTGAAAGGAATATGATTAGTATTTTCTTTACATTCTTTGCAATAGGAATATAGACTTTTTACAAAGAACAAAGCTCACAGTATTTCATCTCAATTTTAGTAGTTATTTCATTTACCTATGAAGGTTTGATGTGTCACCAAGTCATCTCAATTTTAGTAATTATTTCATTTCCTTATGAAGGTTTGGTGTGTCATCAAGTATCACATAAGTCCTGAGATGTGATAATGATTCAAATAGGTTTTTATTGATAATATTGCCATTTGTCGAAATAACTTCAAAAATTCTTTAAGGAACACATTTTGTCCTTTGAATTTTTTTTTTTATTTTTTTTTTAAATTTTATTTTATTTTTTTTTTTTTTTTGTATCAGGAAAATGCCATTGGGAGCTTAAAGTGTAATTCCTAAAATCAGTATTTTTTAACTTTTTTTTTTTTTTAAGATTAAATATATTTAGTACTAAAAAAAGCTGTGAAGACAAAATTAGCAGACATATCTCAAGTATTAAGTAACTTCAAAAAGGAGCACAACAGAATCCCCACTGTAGACAGCAATATATTATTTGTTAAATACTTTTATTCAGTGAAATTATGTAAACACATACTTGGTTTCATGCATGTGCAGTGTTGCCCCCAGCAATATAGTGAAACAAGTGCTAAATTTAATTCAGAAGCTTCAGTTCTATGGTTTTCAGATAATTGCCTGCCCTACCAGAAACCTCAGAAAGCTTTTCCATAAATTCCATTTTTCTTTCAAGACAAATGTTTCTTCAATTTCTGCCACCAGAAATAAAATGAGAAATTTGTCCTTTAAATATTATAACATACTATTAGTAATACAAAAAGGAGACAGAGACAGCCTGCTACATATATTCTACCTCTACCAATCACAGTTGTTGAGTAGAAACTTGTTAATCTATTTGGCATAGTTTTATCATCCACAGCAGCATATTCTTCAGCTTTACCCTGGTTTTGAGAGAAAAATAAGAAAAAACGAACACGTAATTTTCTCCTAATATCCCTAATTTATAATTGTACGGACTTTAATTCATGTTTTACTAATTGAAATATATTTTAAAAATATGTTCGGCAAGTGATCTTCCTTCTCAAACTCTATCACACTTTCTTAAGGTTAAGTCAACAACAGTGGAACCCAAGATGAAAGATAAATCACCTTTAAAAATATTAATCATGAATTGTAAGAAAATATGAGACAAAATATCAGTGAAGTAATTGAAAAAGTATTCAGATCATTTTATAGTCTGCATCTGGTTCTATTTCATATAAATGCAAGTTGGACATCTACCACCTTTGGGTTGGTAACAGATGCTGTCATGAAGTTGATCATTTTTGCATAAGCAAAAGCCAAACCGAGTAATTGCAGGCCACCCCATGCTTCCAAAGGCAGTCACCTGGCACAGCCAGGGATTGCACTGGTCCGTGAAGAACTATATCCAGACACTCTAGAAATACTTTTCAAATTTTGTCATCTGTGGCTTTAATTATGAATTTCATCAGTCAGGTTTTCTTCTGACCAATGGTGAGCAATGCCCTCAGAGGCAGAGGGTAACTCTGCATGCAGAAAAGTTGGAGAGGTGCCTGTAGGTGCGAGCAGCCCTGCTGGAGCTGCACTGCTGAGCACAGGGGTGAGGTCTGTGAGCAGCCTGCAAGGGCCGGCGAGGAGGAGAAGGGAGTCAGGCATGCAGGCGACAGAGAACAGGAGTCACTCTCCTAAATGCTGCAGTGAAGCATATGGATGCCAGCCTCACTGGATATCAGCACCTCAGTGTCTCTGTTTGTGCCCTGCACACTGTGCATAACCCACACAGAGTCTGGCATCTCATGGCTTTGTGCTCTTAAATGACTCTTGCTGCCATTAGTCCAGAGAAAGAGCAGCTTTCTTTTCTAGTCTGGCTAAGATTCCCCCCAAAGAATGGTTACTATCCTTAATTAAGTATGTCTGCTCTTTAGAAGTGGGTAATCCTTCAATCTGCTCTTTCAGTTTCTCCTCTTGAGAGGGAAATATTGAGCAGTCTTGAAAATACAGTCTTCCTTAGTGCATTATGATGCACAACAATGTCAGAAAAAACCCCAAAATAGAAATCCAAATCCAAACCTAAACCCAAACCAACCAACCAACCAACAAAAAAAACCCCAAACAAATTAAAAAAAAAAAAAAATAAAAAATCACAGGACAACTTTAAGTATTTAAGTATTTAACTCTGGACAAACAGACCTTTAAGTTTTAAGTAGACAGTTCATCTATCACGAACAACATCGTAAGAAGGAACTGAGTCTAACCTACTATTTAAATACAACCTCCCTGATACAGAATCACAGAATTTTTAAGGTTGGGAATGACCTCTAGGCTCATCAAGTCCAAGTGTAAATCCAGCATCTCCGTGTTCACCACTAAGCCATGGCCACTCTCACATGACTTTCAAATTCCTCCAGGTATGGTGACTCAATCACGCCCTGGGGCAGCCTGTTCCAATGGTTGGCAAGCCTTTTGGTGTTGAAATTTTTCCCAATAACCATCTAAACCTCTTCTTGTGCAACTTGAGGTCATTTCCCCTCTTTTTTTCACTTGCTACTAGGTAGAAAATACTGACGCCCACCATGCTACAACCTCCTTTCAAGTAGCTGTAGAGTCTGAAATATATATGGAGAACAATATACTACTGATTGGACCACTTTAATTTTCTTATTTGATCAGATTTTAAAATAGCTATTTGGTTTGACAAATCTGACTTTAATTTTAACAAAACTTAAAGCTGTGTCTGATAACCTATAAAACTATCACTATTAAATTCTCTATAAAATGAATTTTAATAAAAACTTCTGTAGCTATTAGAGAAAACTTATCTCCAATATAGCACTCATTTCACATTACACTTCAAAATGAACAAGCTGGGCTTTGTTTTGATACAATTTCATTATATACAAGTCATAAACTTTGGGGAAAAAAACACCAAAACATAGTGAAGAAAGATACTAATATGAAACAAGGACTAATATTGTGTTTCCTAATGGCAACCAATGAAATCATACATATTTTTTACTACTTTTAAAGGTTTATAATCTGGATGTTCTGGGTGGGTAGACATGTTTAGCTGGGGAAAAAAGCCCCAAACAAACAAAACTATTCCACTGTTAACTACTGCTATCCTCATCTGCACTGTTTTGGGACTTGATTCTGGGATCCACTGGATTGTGTAAATCAATTGAGTTGCAGGCAAAAAAGCCTCAGAGATGGTGAAGTCAGTCCAGGGTTAGTTACAGCAGGGTGAATACATCTAAGCTATAAAATGGAGCATTCCACATTATTCTGTTATTTTTAAATGCCTATAATAGCTATTAAAAAAAGACCTCTCTAGTAACAGAATATCAATTTACATGAGACAAGTTCTTCTGGAAGCAATAAAGGTGCCAATCTGTGCTGTGCCTAGGATAGGTTTTCATTCAGAACAGGCCAATTCTCTATTTAAGGTATTTCACTCAAGTAGAGATTCTAAAAGATCAAATATCACACTCTAGGTTCTCCATGTTTTGCAAAGGAGGCCTTACATGCAAGCTGCTTTAAAGCCCAGCTTTACTCATGTCATCTGCCAGAATAAAGCACAGTGGGCTCTTTGACCTTGGAAAGCAAAGCACACTGGCAGGTTGCAGGAAGCCCATGGGTAGCATCTAAAAGGCATAAAAATATTTATGTCTGTGTGCATACTTTCCCCTAAAATCTTAATACTTCAAAATCTTAGTTTAACACCTAAATCCCTCAAGAGGTGTGGAAGCATTTGGAAACTATTGTCGCTGACTTACACATGTTCTCAGGGAATTTTTAGGCAGCTGACAGCTCAAATATTATGTAGTTTGTTGAATTCCTTGCTGCTAATAAATGGAGACAGGGAAACAGATACAGCAGTTTTCTCCACTGAGGGGCACAGCTCTTCCCAACACCCCCCAAGAATTATCAGGCAGAGCTGGCGTTGCTCAGCAATCACCTCAGCCTGGTGGGTGCACCTTGGGGAGAGCAGGAGGAACCACTCTGGTGCCAGATGTGCCTTCTCTGTAGGATGTTCTAGTTGCAATTTACTTTCCTCTTGGCCATGTTACCCTAACAATTTTGGTTGCACAAGTCAGGTTTGAGAAAAGGAAACTTCATGAACTGTGCCAAGATCTGAGAATTAAAGCAAAGTCCAGCTGAAATACAATAAATCTGTCACCACTGTTCTTCCATGCTACTGCCTCAGCTACAGGGTTATGCAAAGTTGGATATAATCACAAGTGGTTATGGAATTTTTGGATGATCAATGAGCAACACATTTTCCAAGTCACAAAATAGTGTACTAAAACCAAATCTGGGATCAATAATACTTCCTAATCCTAATCTCAAATGCTTAGATTTCAGCACAATTACTTTCCTTGTGGATGGTGAGACTTTCCATTCACTGAAAATTAAGGATTTATATTAAAGCTTGACACTGTATGACTTGCTAGATTAGAACTGGACATAAATATAAAAAATCAGAAGGCTAAATTAAAGTGATTAATGATATAAATATCCTTCTCAGAAATGTCCTAGAAATATTGCCTAATTTCATTGCCTAACTTCCTAATCCCAAATTTTAGCATTTATTAAGTTAAATGTGACTTAGTCAGGCTTTGGGACCTGAAAAAAACAAAACTATGGTATCTTGCTCATAGTTAGAATTACACAATTAACCTTTCCAGAACACTCTACATCTTCAAGTTCTACCCATTTCTTAATTTCTTCTCATTCTGTAATGAAATAATAACAATTTCTAAAACATAAAATTTAATTGCATGAACAAAAGGAAAACAAATGCTTAAAGCTTCTTACTCTTCTTCTTATTGTGGACATGTCTTCAAGAGCCTGATGGCAAGATCATTCAAGGTATCCAACCAACCTGTAGCCTAGATTTCACTGCTGCCTCTAAATGTAAGTGCTCAGATTCCCTCTCCCATAGATACACTCAGACTAAAGAAAGACTAAAACCAGAATTTACACTTTTGAGACAAGTACTGTACTTGGAAGTACATGATGCAAAAGATGAGTAACATCCCCTTCAGCAGCACCACTATGTCCCCTCTCCTTTGGAAGGCATTCAGTGTCGGCTCAGACTGTGCTCCAGCCACAGACACCCAACAGGCTCCTCTCAGAGCCTGGAGATTGGCCTCTCTTCCACTGTGTCTGCATATGGACACATGCAATTGCAGAAAGCAGCGGCCTTTAGAGCAGATGTTGGCCTGTATCATTCCCTGGTAGCCACGAGCCTGGATTTCACAGCTGCCTTGCCTTAGAGGGAATTCACTGAGCCCAGACATTGATCCTAGAAAGTAGGTTGATCCAGCAAAGCAGAAGAATCAAATTTTGAATGCACATGTCTCCATTGCTTGCTTTTTCTCTGGATCTAGCACCCTCATGCCACAATTTCCATAGGAAGGTGTGCATGCAAATGCAACAGCAGTAAGACCCCCTGGCTGGTCATTGGGATAGTTCTCCCTACTCCATGTCTACATGGCATGGATCTCCCCTGCTCAGCCCAGGAACAAAGTGCTCACCCAGTGAATCCCACTGTACATGACTTAGCCCCAGGTCCTCAAAGATTCCCTGCCTGTTATTTCCCACACTGGTATTCCCAAAAGATGTCAAAAGCAAAACCTATCATTACACGGGGTCTTTTCTTTTTTTGTGCAGACTACAGCAGGAGAGAAGAATGTTCCTAATTTCTAGCCCAGTTGAAATTAGGTATTACTGTATCTTTTTAGGAAGAGCATACCCTCAGTGTTGGGAATTTTCTCCTAGAGTTAATTAATTCCTGTAGATTAATTAATTCCTGAATATCCCAGAGCTTATATGGCAAACTTACTAACCCTTACTGTAATGAGCACTACTTGACTCTCAAAATAGTCTACAGGAATCATACATGCTAACCACACATACCAAAACATTTTGCTGTTAGTCAGTGTTCCAAGCATGTTAATTAACCTTTCCCTAGTGTCTGTATTACAATGCTCAAAAAATTTATTTTTTAATAATCAAGCCACAGAGCAGAGGCTGAGATCATAAGCGTCTGGGTCACAAGAAGAGTGAGTTAAAGCCACAAAAGTTAAAATGGAAATTCTGAGCGAGATTCCATTCCCAACTTCACCTTTTATTTTGTTTATGAAATAACTAATTCAGTGGCTGAAAAAAAATAATTGAAAGATACCTTTGAAAAAGAAGAGTGAATACCACTGAAGTCCTATATTTCATATTTCCATCTCAAAACAGCTATCAGAAACTAGCAGTGCTAAAAAAACCCAAACAAAAAGTAATGGAGGAAGTAGAAGATGCAGATCTTACTTAATATGTTAAGTCCTCTCTTTGAAAAGACATACAATTAAAAGAGCAGTAGAAAAGTGTTTTTAAAGAATTCACCTTTCAATGACTCATACAGGTGGTTAAGCCTGGCTGGGACTTGTAGCATAGGTAAGTAACTCCTGAACTCTGTTGACTGTAGAGTAACTCATGAGCAATTGACAACTACAGCTAGGTTAGACAACTCCCAAACACGTTTATCATTTCTCCAAAGGAAACACTTATTATCAAGTTCTAATATCTGTTCTACACAATATGGGATGTACACTTGGAGATCTATCAAGGAAATATTTTTAACATCCAGAGGAAAAAATGAGATTCAAAACCCCAAAAGAAAGAGAAAGATGGATGTTCTATTAAAAGGAACCACTTTTCTGAAAGGTGTCTGTGTTTTTGAACAGGGTTTCAAAAGGAAAGGCCAGCTTCTGAAAATGTGATATTTTCAATCAGAAAAAGAGGGAAATTATTATATATTTAAAACAATTAGGAGAAATACAGTTAGATTAAATGATTCTCCTGAAAAAAAAAATCTCATTTTTGTTTCTCCCTCCCCCATATACACTTTGTGAACAAAAGCTCCTAAGAGATTATTGGAAGGAGAGTCACTGTTTTCATTGTCCTTTACAACAGGCAGAGAAAATGTTGTACCATTTAGGGTGGGCATATTTTTCAGTCAAGCACTACAAGGAGCCTAATAGATGTGACAATGAAGGCATTTTGTAACACCCATGTTATATGTCTTAATTTCTGTAGATGATTAGCAGCAACAGAGCTGCATTGGACACTGTGAAGTCATCTCTCATAATAATATAATATGACAGGCCAAGTGCATTCTGGTTTGATTTGCACAAGGGATGAATATAGAATATCTCACTGCAGCACAGCAATTCCCATATCAAAATGATGAAGTCAAAGATGCTTATAAGTTCCAGAAGTGTGGGGGAAAAACCTTGTGCTGTCCAAGAGTGTATTCTCCTTTACTTAATAACTAGTGTATTGTAATAAAAACTAAACATGTACAAGAAAGGGATTTGGGGTGTTTATTTATTTCTACATCTCAATGGCAGTCAGCCTACAGAAAACATGATAGAGTGAGTTCAGCATGTGGAGATAATCATGTAGTTAGGAAGCAATGTTTAATCTAGTTGAGGCTGGTAATTACTGGATGTTGATGCCCAGTGTCATGCACTGCCTTGTAGCATTTCCACATGGGTGATCTACTACTTTAGAGCACTAGAATCTGCATTTGATTTCTTATTCTCTTATCTGCTCCTCAGGGATTCAGTAAATCCATCAGAATTTTATGACTGTCATTTTCTCTGGGCTGTGACACATTCACAATCAAGGATTAAAATCAGGCTCCTAAAGCAGTTACCACTTTCAGCCCTTTGCCTTGCACTTCTGACAGAGATTGCCAGTGCCACTGCAGGAAGTCAGAAACCCAGCAAAGCACCTCCTGAGCACCCCAAGCCTGTTTATTCAGGTACAGACATCCACTTTAAATATAGTTCTTAGCTAAGACCAGCAGCAGTACAGAGGCTGACTGAATCATGGCTCAGCCTTGGTCAGAGGTGGGGGCAACAACTTGGGAAGGACTCATCTGAGCCATCTGATTTTAGTCTGCTGCTCCATGTGAATGAACTCTTGGACTTCAGCGGTATTTACAAGCCAGCAAATGGCAACCCTTCTACGAGCAATTGTTTCAGGACAACAGGGATACTTCAGCTGCTTCAGACTTATTCTACTGAGAGCTTTACAGAGCCTCAGTTTTAATTGGTTAGATTTTTTTCACTTTTTGAAAAAAAATTTCACAGTTGCAAATGAAACAGAAATGAAGGTTTGCTGTGCATCCTTCTCTGAACCCCATAAAGGCCTGCATTAAGTCACTGTCCTCACTTTCTTCAGGCACTTGGGTATAATTATATGAAACTCAAAAGTATTATATAGCAAATAATGTAGGCTCTTATTTACATGTTTTTATTCTACAGAGTGAACAGTAAAATAGTTTTTGATTTTAAATGATAAACTTTTATTCTGAATATACTGTTTTTGCACAATAATTAACACAACAGTTCTAGGATTATAAACTTTTTATAACATTATTGTACAAATTTTTACAAAAAAATTATTTTTTTCCAGGCTTGTCAAGTTCCACAAAAGTGTCAAGAGAACACAAGAAAAGGGAGAAAGACCTGATTGCCTGGTAAGAGCAACCAAGCCTTTTTTTGCAGAAACGCACACTGAGCATTTCAATAAAAGTATCCCAGAAAGCATGATCCAGACATTCCATACAACACAAGAAGAGAAGACAGCTTTGTCAGATCACAATCGCAGTTTCATGGCATCTGAACAAGACAGTATCCCTTTAGCCTCAGTGAAATATTTCTTCAAGATGATGTTTTTCTTTTAAACCATAAACAGGACAGATGCAAGTAGCTGGGAAGAGGGCGAGGCTAACTTTTCAAATCTCTTGAATTGTTTTCAGACACTTTGTTTTAATCTTTTTACAATAGTGTACAATGAGTATTAACAATATTAACATTGTGGTATGAAAAAATAATAATAAATCTGGCCCTTGTTAAAGGCTTGGATGTCTGATGAAGTTAAATTAAAATTTATCCTAAGAAAGGAGTTTTTAAGATTTCACCTTAGGTCGACATTCCAAGAACACCCAAGTGCATTGCAGTGCCTTGTAGGCATTCATGTATTTCTTTATAACCAGTGTGCTAGCATTTGAATTTTTGGATCAGTGGTACTGAGGTTGTGTTTTGGAATTAAGTCATATTAAGCATGGTTTTTTATGTGTTGATGGGGAAAAATAAAGGTCTTAATGTCTCTTCAGTGACACCAAAAAGCTCTCAACCACAGCAAGTAACACTTGGGTTGCAAAGGTCACTTAAAAGGGATACTGCCTATTTGAAACCAGTAAGGCCAGGTTTTAAGTTAATAAAAGGAATATTGTAGGAAAACTTACAAATGGCAGCAACACTGTTGTTCTTGTCAAGTTAAGCAGTAAAGCCTCAAGCATTAGAAACATGAAAAAGATTATACTAAAGTCTTAAATGTACAGGACCTAAAAATCTTGTCAATCAGACCTGCTATGTCATGTTAAAAACCTGTTACAAATATGGACCACGGTCAGTGTTTTGGCAGTAATGCTGGTTGTTTAAATGAAAAAATAGAAAGAAACCTTTCATGTTAAGTCCTCAGATCATGTTTTGAATGGTATCATAGTGTAACAACTTTAATGGTTGTTTTCTGTCAGATGTACAGTACACTGCATGACTTCTGTGTAAACTGAACCAGTCCCAACAGTTCCCTTAGTGCTATTTAAAGGATTTGAGCAACCATTGACAGAAAGTTTTATCTGACTTTAAAAAACACAAATTTTAATAATATATTGTACGTAAAACAATTTAAAGCTTAGGATAAAGGTTTTTCTTTCAAAGACAAAAAAAGATGACTATGATGCACTGTGAGAGTAAGGATACTCTTCTGCATGAGAATTTATATTTATTCATGCGAGTTATTTCTATCAGACCGGTATTCACATTTTGAGACAGCTTAAGTTCAGATTGCATTTTCGATCAATGTTTGCATTTTGCAGATATCAGGGTATTTAAAAAAAAGTCTTGACCAGCACTTGGATATAATCCAATATATAATTTCAAAGTATTTAAAATACTTATTACTTTCTAAAGTATTAATCAGATGGGTATAATGTTGGCTAAATGTTTATATAGAATGTTATAATGTTAGCTGGACGGCTAAATGTTTATGTAGGAACATATTTCTTCAGGTCATATAGAGGGCCAAAGGAGAGGAACAAAGGATGTTTCCCTCTTTGGATCACCCAGGAGGGCTATGTGTCAGCATGGCATGGGCTTCTCCCTCCTTTTGCATTTGAGCACTCTAAGGAAAGTGGGATGAGAGCAAAAGCCACAGATGTTTTCTGTGGCAACATGACTTTGTGCCATCTTTCCTTCTCCCTACAAACACTAATCAAATGCTTACTAAGTAACTCCAAGTGTGGCCTACTAGCATAATGAAAGTGTTTTAAAATGTTAAACAGAGTACCTTGTCCATGAAGGGTTTCTTTTGGGAAGCTAAGTGAAAACTATAGAGAACTTAATATATTAATAATCTTTCAAGAAATTAAAAGAGCAAAACACAAACTAATGTGTATTTAACGTAACCTCAGAATAAAAGCAGTGAGTGCAGTTAGTATTGGCCTAATCCTAAAAAACTTGCTCCTCCTTTAAAATGTCAGTTGACAACATTAAGGAAAAATACTGAATGCAGTCTTGGCATTAGAGACACTCAACCAATTTTTGTGTCAGGTGGAACTGTAGCACTATGACTGGAAGGAAGAGCTCCAAGTTTATCTTCACCCATATCATCAACAATAGCTCACCTTCCCTGAGAAGGACCTGAAGTCATCCTATGACATACTTAATTTTACTTTTAACCCCCTGACATTCCTAGATACGTATTTTTGAAAAATCTAGGTTTCATCACTGAACGAAAGGTCAGGGTTTATTTTTTTTCACTCACTATATTCCCAAACATGAGAAAAGACATAGCTGGAGCCAAGGTACATGAGAAACAATGAACCAGCCATGAGTACAACTACAGTAGACATCTGATCGTTCAAGCCATGCCATGGCTTTGATTAGCTTCTTCAGTTTTCATAGGATATTAATGCATGCCCAATCATTATTTAAGCTTTTGGCATGATCAAAAATATATCAATCAATTGCCAGCATATATATACTGATGATTTGCATTTTTTTATCTTTTAAAGAGCTAGTGTATTGTGCCATATTAATATTTGCATATTGCAGTTGTTAGCAGAACTGTACAATACCAGCAGAGTTGCACATTCATTGGTTTAGCTGTCTTAGCTGCTTAGTTCTGAAAACTAGGAAAAAAAGCGCAAATCATATTTTTCATCAACACTATGCTACACTGTAATATTGTAATTTACTGCACCAATCTTTATCACCAATGAGGTTGTATAAAAACAACTTCTAGAGTTATTATTCACAATCAAGTATCAATGTGCATACATATAGATTCAAGGCTCCCCATTTGTTTATATTCTTTTCTAATCGCAGCAACTAGGTCATTTTGCTGTTAAATATGCTATTTTCAATAATAAATAGCAACAGCATAAGTTTTAATATTATGAGTGGGTTTATATGAAGGAAACAAAGGGGGAACCTAATACAAACCTTAGAGAACATATACTTCCAAAAATAAATGTGTTAAATCTGATTTTTTATATCCTTAAAATATCTGTACACAGATTTTCATGTGAGATTGCTATTCCGTAAAAAACTCACCTCAACCTTTTGTTCCAATAGCTATATTTACCCTATTTTCTCAGCTTTTTCATTGCACAGTATATTCAGAGCTCTGTTTCATAATATAATTTAATATTATTTGATTGCAACACATTGCAATGTTCAATTTCTCACACAATACAAGAATCACTCAGTTATCTTTTCAATGAACTATACTCTACCATCAAAGAAAACAAACTGAAAAACAATAATATAGCATCATCATCATGCAAAATACCCCTGGAAACCAACGTTCAATTATCACAAAGACATTTTTTTATTCACAAGCACTTTTTTTCAGCCTTTGAAGAATTTCTACTTGCTTTATATGTAACTGCATTGTGAAAATAAAGTGAATATTACATTGAAATTAAATTTTTTTCTAACAGAAGATGACACCAGGCTTAAGACGAAAATCACTTTTTAGTTACACTTTCGAGTACCTCTGTATTTTGAAATACAGTAGTTTTCTCCCTTCCTTTCTTTCTACATACAATATCAACCTACCAAAACTTAGCTGGCTGCATGATTCCTTTTGGAAGAATGAACTACTCATCATAAAGCATTCCAATCATGCTGAACTTCTGGTGAAGATTGGCCAATATTTTCACTTTACTCAACTAGTTTGGAAAAAACTGATGCTAAAAGCAGCCATCATGGTGCTAGTAATGTATATTGGGGAGAGCATTTTCCTTTTTCTTCTTTTTTTTTTTTTGTTTTTTTTTGTTTTTAAACAACTGTTCATGTAAAAGAATATAAATCTTCAAGATATCCAAAGCTTAAAAGAAATGAAAATCATATACATAAACTATTGTTAGGGGAGCCCTTTTACATGAAGTCATCAAGATTACAACAACAAACAAACAAACAAACAAAAGGTTTTAGATTTCCCCAATGGAGCACGTACAGAAATCTGTTTGGATGGTGTAGATGATGCAGCATTCACACACGGGTAAGGATCCCACACTCCAACATGCAGGCATCGTGGTGCCTTGATGAGTCTCACAACGCAGGATAACCACACGAGCACTGCTGTTCTGCTGCCGTCTCAATAGCTGACCCTTTCGAAAATGGAACTGAGGCTATCGTTTTGGCCAGGTCTTGATTAAGTTATGCAGGTTTTGGTTTAGCAAGGTCATAACTGGCAGTGTCTGCTGCCAGATAACAGCCAAAGCAGGACCAACTGAATTGGTACCATAGACCACAGTGATGGACTCAGACCAGAGGCCCCACCGCAGTCAGCCGAATCTTCCTGTCGACAAGAAAAGAAGAAATCATTTAATATTAATTACAGTGAGGTTGCTTGAGAAGTAACCTACAGCTTAGTTTGCAATATTTTGAACTATTCCTGAGGCATCCTTTTTTGGTCTTATATGTGTTATTTTGCTAAAATAACAGTAAAAGAATTCCTGGAAGTTCTTCTGATTTTTGATACAAAGAGTTACTCTAAAGTTATTTCTTATTTAGTTACTTAAAGTTATTACTTTAACTATAAACATGGGAGGATTGAATACTTTCAAGGTTTACAGCAGATACTTATGAACTAGATGGGATACTTACACCATCAATCAAAAAATGCTATGGGATATACCTGGGGGCCCCAATAAACACCATCTATATTCCCTAAAATTACATCAATTTTACGATTCTGTCTTTATTGTGAGAAAAGATAGAAGAACAGGTAACTTTTCAAGATGAGAAAACAAATACCAAAATATATTTACATCCATTTCATCAAATGATCACACATTAAAATGAATATGGTCTGCAGGTGAAGATATGATCAAACAGAATGAAAATCCTTTCTCTGCCTCTGATGCTCTATTCAAATGTGAGAAAGGAATTTTCTATTGCACTACTTGTACATGGTTGATTCAGTTTGAGGGCTCTGAGCTGCAGTGCTCTGTCTTGCATCAGTAACTACTCCTTACTCCACGCAGCAATCACACCGCTTTTCCTCATTCCTCCCTGCCATTAACTGCTGCTCTTTGGTACCACTTTGTCTATAATGCTTTATACCTTTCAAATGATGGACCTATTCATTAGTCTGCCTGAAATACATTTGATACCTGTTCTGGAGCCTGTAACACCTTAGACCTTGTTTCTAAGCACTGATACAAACTCTGATTAGTACCTAAAACAACAGGACAATTTTCCAGCCATGCCCTCAACACTTCGTCTGATGAGTCTGAGATTCATGAAAAGCTCTGAAGGCTGAAAATATATGGTCTTTCTCTTGTTTTCAGTATATTCTGTACCCATAGCATAAAAAGACACTTTCCATTTTCCAAGAGATCCCAAGCCTCCAAGGGCAAGAAGATAGTGCAGGTGGAAAGGAAATTAGGTACATTAGCAGCTGGGGAAACATCTTGAACAGATGCAATATGTGCAGGAAAGGACAGACAACTGAATCTGAACAGTAAAAGAGACTGGCTGCTGGCACAGAAATCTAAAAGATTTTATAACAGAAAGCAGAAGAAAGCCAACAGGCAGGAGAAAGCTCCTGGTTCAGACTGACATGCCACTGAGGCATATGCAATTAATACTTAATATGTCCCAGAAAAGGCTGGAGTGTGTGTGCACATGCGTGTGTGTGTGTGTGTATAAAAAGCACAATCAGGGTAAATAAGAAAGAGTCATTAAAAAACTTTTGACTTATTAGCACATCATTAAGCAAAATTTCCCAGTGCTTCTATGCCAATGCTACAAACATAAAAAATCAAGACAGAGGGATGAAGAGCAATCACCAATGAACCATACCAAAATAATGCACATATCCATAACCTGTGGAAGGAGAATAATGAGTAGGACAGAGCATTTTTTCTTACAGCTTTTTAAGAATGGCAGTGCAGGACATAGAGCAAAAGGGTACAATGGAAGGGATGACACAAAATGCAACAGCATAAAACTAATATAGGAGAAGGGAAGTGTGGTGGAATCTCTGTGGGTAAGAAATTTCAGAGTCTCATAATAAAACATGTAATACCAGGTTTACACTGCTGACCAACTGATCAAGGGGACAATAACAATGCCATGAGAGATTAGAGAAACCACACAAAGATGGGATTGAAGACCAAAATGCAATAGCATTTGGCCTTATTGTGAGAGAGATAAGGCCAAACAAATCCAAACCAAAAGATTTCAATTTAAAGAGAGGTAACTACCTGAGAGTTACCAAAAGCATTAACACTCCCCACCACCACCAACCATGCAACCTCAAAACCAAAAGAAAACCCCTTAACAAATTAAAAAAACCCCAGAAAACATAAAACCCCCCACTCCTTGAAACAGTATCACTAAAAACAAGTTCCTCAAAAGGATTCAGAAGAATATTTAGAAAAATTGCATTAGCTAATCAGGTAAAAGTAATGTCACAATAAGAAAAATCAACCATCCGCCACCCACACCCAAAAACCCAACCTCCAAAGAATGACAATACAGCATCATCACCCGCTACCAAAAACCACCCCTGCATGAATCTGTAGGGAATTTAAATACACTGTCATAGAGAAAAGGTTTGTATTTAAGAAATGATGTTTACTCAAATGGGAAAGAACAAGAAAGTACATAGAAATGGCAGATCAGATATAAATAGGAAATAAAGGGGCTAATAAGGTGTTTTTTATGATCTCCTGTTTTTTATGATCACTGAAAATTATAATAGAAATTTTTGACTAAATCAAAAGCATAAAACCACATATGATGTTAGGGGAACTGCTTCCTAATAGAGGTGTAATGAAGGAATTTGGGAATTACTGGGCATAGAAAAGGACTTCAATGAGTTCTTTAATGGGTGAAAATTTTAATGGCATTTTTTCTGTACACAATCTATTCTTTAAAGCTGGTTTCATAATAGTTTGGACAAACCATGGAAAATCAGATAAGGCAGACAAAGGACACTCAGTACATTATCAGGAATTATAGCATTCACCAAGAGTCTCCTTTAAAAACTTGGAAGTAAAAAAACCCCAGCAACCTCAAGCCCAAATAAAACCCAAAATCAGCATTCAATTTCCTTAGAAAGAAATAGAAATTCATTTTGTCCTAAAGCAAATGCCTCATGATAGCTGTCATTCTTTATTAATAATAGCTTTTTCCAGACGTATCTCTGTCATGCGTTAGCTTTATAATTTAGTCATATAGCTTTGGCTCACCCTTCTTGTTTTGTTTTTTCTTGTTGTTGTTTAGGGTTTTTGTTTGGATTTTTTGGTGTGTTTTTTTGGCTTATTTTGTTTTGGTTTTGAGGTTTTTTTTTTTTCTTTTGGTTTTTTGGTGGGGTTTTTTTTCAGTATTTGGTTTTGGTTTTTTTTTTTTTGGTTGATTGCACTCTACAAGTTCAAAATTCCTAAGGTTTCTGGTCAACAAGGAAGTCCTACGTGAACTCTACTGCACCAGATTTGGAAGAGGATGCTAAGATTTCAAGATGCACTGAACTTTCTGGTTTATTTAGTTTGGCTCTGTCACTATTTGCATCTGCATTGTGTCTTGTCATGCAGCATTATTTTATTTAAAGCACTTAAAAATAAGCCTGTTGCTTCTTCCTCACAGTGACTCCCATTAAAAACAGAATTATCAGTAAAGGTTTCCTCTCACATGAATTCAGTGAATGGCACTCAGTGTTACCTCTTGGTATTTATTATTCTTATCACTGAAATTACTTAGAACAGTTATCTTTGAAGAAAGAGTTGAAAGCAAAGCAGGAGATTTAAAATTTCCAACAGACAGGAGATGTCTGGAGAATATAAGAAGTAAACTGAAGGTCTTGAACAAAATTGTGCATAACATGAAAGGAAATATTTTTAAAGTGTAAATGACATCCAGCACAGATACAAAGCAAGTAGGCCTCCACATACAGAATTATACAGTACTCAGCTTATATCACCTTGCATTAGGTCAAGTATTGCAAATTATATTGATAAATTAATCCTATCTCCACAGGTACTTGAAAACACCCTCCCATTCTGTTGTCCATTTCTATTTGCTCTGAGGTTTTAACTACATCACAATCTACCAACTGCTCTTACATTCAACAGTCATAAAATGTAATATTCTTATTAGGTTGAAAAGAAGTACTTTAATATCTTTTTCTCTCTCCCTAAGTCTACACAGAGTTTTTAAAGGATTCACAATTCACAACAGTAGAGAATATCTTGAAAGCCTTATGCAGGAGAGGCATTGTCTTATTATGAACGACAGCATTAAATTGCACTACACAAAGATATACAATATTTATACACATACTTCAAGGTTAGTGAGATTTTAACCTCATATTGATGAAGTTCACATTGATTTTGTGAGGTTTTTAGACCAACTTGCAGTGGTAAACGAGCAGCTCTGTCAAGAACAACTTCTAAATATTGTCTCTGGAATCAGTTAATTCTTTCATGTCTTAAGCCAAGATAAAAACAGTAGTGGCAAAGAAGGTACAGTAAATCCTATCTGAATTATTATTTTTTCTTCACAGAATTTCACACTCTTATTTTATGCTTTAACTGTTGTCAAAATCACAGAAAATGTGAAAATATAAAATCAAAAAAGAGGAGGAAATCTGGTAATAAGTTTATTTACATGAATCACAACAATCAACAGTCCCCTGGAAATAAGTGGGATTCCATCCTCCATTTAAAACCAGATCAAGAAAAATGTCACTGTTGAATGGTCTTCAAAATGCCTTTTTTGAAAACACTTCCCCCCTTCTTGAGTTTTAAGAAAACTTCTCAATTGTTTCATGTTATTATTATTTTTGAGATTTCTTTTAAAGTATCTTATAAAAAAGATATACAGCATCATTTTATCTTCTCTTTGCATTATCTTTAACTCTACAATTAGAAACTGAACTATTTTTAAGCAGTTTCACTGCAATTTCCAGCCCATTAAATTAATTACACAAATCCTGAATAACAGATCAGCTGGGGATGTCCTCTCTTTGTTGTCTTCAAGATTATGTCTGTTTATTAATTCTCTTTGAAGAGAGAGAAAATTGTAAAAGAAATTGGAAAGAGTAGTTGTAAGCCACTTTCATTTCATCAGAAGGAATTTCTTGCATTAATAAATCATGTCAAATTTCCTTGCATGCTTGAGGTAGAGAAGTGTCAAATCCAAATGTCATCTCCTTCATGTCATGCCTTACTATGACAACTCTAGATAAGGCTATTTTACAGCATCACGTGCTGTGAAAAATACTCAGTACTTTCAGAATGGAAATGAGTGCTTTTATAAAACCATATCTTCATTGCTAAGTATGAAACCCACATATTCATTGCTATTTATCAACATTTCATTAAAGAAACTGCCAGTCCAAAATTTTAAAAACACACATAGAACTATAAATACATATACATAAGGCTATACATATACCATATATATGTACACTACATATACACTAACACTATAAGCATAATTGATACTCCTTTAGAAATGCACTATAACTATTTAACGTACTAAAACTTAGTTTTTAAACCATAATAATTCATCTGAACCTATTGTGCCACTCTGACTTATAAAAGGATAAAACAACACCTGCCCAAAGAGCTTCTGAGCGGACCTTTGATATCAATTGATTACCTCAAAGTTACAGCTTTCAAGCATGTATTTTAAAAGTTTCATATTACATGGAGAATACCTTTGCATTACTCAAGAGTCATTTCCAGTTCCAGTGCATGGACATTCACAGATTTTGTGTTGCCCTCCTTTGTCTGGACTACCACAGGGAGCTGTCAAAGGAGTACAGCTACCCCTGCACAGATCAGGGACTCAGGCAATTCCAACAAGCTGTGTCCAGTTGCCTGGACTGCTAACCACTCTCAAAGCTCCCACTGACGTCCCTGGAAGCTGATGGAAATAAGACATTCCCAGTAGGGGCTAAAACTTGTACAGTTCTTTATTCTCAGGCATGGCAAACAAAACCAGTGTGCATGAACAAACCAAGTTAGGACCAAGCCATTCGAGGCACTGATAATGGCTGTTTTGTTACTCTTGATGAAAAGTAAAAAAACCCCATCAGGTTAGTGAACCTGATCAGCTGGATTGTATCTGTGTTGGCTTCAGTGATTTTAATATAACTACATAGATTAATGTCCAGAGAGAACCCATTTCCAAAATCACAAAGTTATTAAAAACAGGATGGATGAAAAAAAATACCTTTATAAGTTTCTGCTGCCAAAAGCTTATCAGTTAAAATTATATTCTGTGGGTTTCTCATCCTACATAGAAAGCACATTTTGGGCATAAAGAATTCAGCTCAAGGTGAGTCTCTGCTTCTTTATGTACATTGGACAGTATCTTTTTAATTAAAAGAAAGCTGTGTGCAGAGTAAATTGCATGAGCAAGATCATGAGATGTTAATCTAGATTTTGATGTGAAATACCACTGGCTTAAAGAAAGGCCTTTCACCTTTCCCTACAACCTTCTGCCATGGATGTGCAAGCTCCTAGGCTTGCAGGAAACTACATCACTTTGATACAGAAGAAGAAACTTCAAAATGATTCAAATAATAAAATATCAAACAGAATTCATTTTCATTTTTTTTTTTCAGTTATGTTCAAGAGATATTAATTGAACTTTCCCTTAAATGCCGAGAGAACATAGATTACTGAGAAAATGACTGTTCTAAATTGGTACAATTTTCAGTGTTTCATTACACTAACTCTGAGAAAATGCCCTGTAAGCTTCCAGTTCTGCCTCAGTTTGCTTTGCTTTGATAGACATGTGAGTATCTCCCTCTAGTGGTTTTCAGAACAAAAATGTTGATCAGAGCCCCCTTCAGTCACACATTCTATGCTTTTTAGCTCAGCAGTTCTCTTGCAGACATGTCACTAGCACAGTAACTCATGACACAGTCCCACACCATCAAATGCAACACAGTCTAATTTCCAAGGCTTTCGTTGTAAACCCCAGTCTGCACTTGGTCAGTATACAGCAACTTATGTAGTCAATTAGAAGAAAAAACCCACCCTCCACTGTAATCAGTCAATTGATATGTTTATGTTGCCAAAAAATAAGAATAAAAAATATTGCTTTACTGAATCCGTAGTTTAACCAAATTGGTGCATACTATTATCTTCCATCATTAACTGTTGAGTTTGAGTGCAGTGAAAACTCCTAACTCTCCTCAACACTCACACACAGCACTCATCCTTGCTACCCGTAAGTAAAGCTTTATTTTTCAGAGGTAGACTGTCTTTTCTATTTGCTTTGTATCTTTATTTGTCTCTGTGGAAAAAAAAAAAAAGAAAAAAAAAATTCTTCTGCTCATTTTAACAAGGACAAGGGAAAAATGCTTAGAAGTGAAGGATGTGGACTCATCTGGTACATGTGCAATCTCAAAGAGCCAACCTTATAAACCCAACAGGTTCCCTTGTCTTGGTATGTTCTATGGGAGAGGCCCTTGCGTTTAGTAATTGTGATTTATAAGGCTCCAGACAGGTTTTTTTCATATTTAATTTCCCTTAATATTGCAATAGTAATTTGCTCCAGATTGTTGCTTTTGAGACTCGCTTCATTCTGTTTTCTTTTGTATGCTCAGTAAGTAAAAAAGTCTGCTAATTTTTTAAGCCAAGAACAAAACAAAAAATTAGAGAAAGTAACTGACCATCCACACCACATGAAAACTTGCAGAAAAATGAAGATAGGAGCGGACGTCATGGCAGAGGCAAGACTCGTTGTGCATATAGGCTGATCCTATTAATAACGGGCAAAGTAGCAAGTAGAGGAAAGGAAAGAAAACACAGAAAAAAAGACATACAAGATGAGATATCATGCAGATTGCTGGCAGTTAGCAGAGTTAATGTGAAAGCATCCACCCAAGAGCAAGAGATTCACAGCAAATTTTGCAAATAAACTTAACCAAAACAATCCACTGTTACAAAACACATGACTTACACACTGATCAGCACATCAAGCTAGTGAGCAAGAGTTGTACTTTCACACACAATCATATCAGGATGATTTGGATTATTTACAATGGCTGGATAGCTTTAGATGGTTTTTCAGCTTCATTTAATCTTTGTTGGCCAGTAAGAAGACTTCCTTTTTAAAAGAAGATTTGGTTACTAGAAAAACACATTGAATACCAATTCCCTGGACTTTTTAAACACTACTGACATCTCAGTAATTGTGCCTCATTACAAAAAAAGCAGAGAACACACTGGAACAAATTTTGGTGTACAGCAGTTATAACCAGCTAAGTGCAGTGGTTTGCAACAATCTTTCCACTGTAGAAATTGCAGAAACTGAAAGAGGTATTAAAAAGACATTTTTAAGTACTTTTTGTATCTAATGCCAGGCACTTCCTTTTTCAGCACTTTTTGTCTTGAATTTATTGTGAACAACTTGAATTCAGCACAATCTGTTTCATATCTTTGAAAGGTAATATAGAAAGAATATTAAAAATAATTTAGATACGTAGCACAGTTATATTTTTTCTTTCAAAACTTATGCATTCAATGCAAAAGTACTGAACAGCACAGTTTTGATGATTTCAGTAAAGCAATGCACTTTCATACCTGCTAAGAACATGACCCAAGGGCAGTACAATTTGCCGAATTAGAAACAACATCCTAAACCACATATAACATTTTAATAATTTAGCAATATTTAAATAAATATTTAGAAATATTATTATAAAATTACTACTTCTAAACCAAGATTATAGTCTACTTCTGCAAGCGATTGAATTCTGCATTTCTCAGCACCGTACAGAGACCAACAGTTTTATGCTCACTGGTGATTTTTTCATAGGAATCATGTGTGAAAGTGCAATGGTTATAGGAAAGGCAGATAAGAAAGCAGCAGTTAATTTTATGTTTATTGAAATAAGAGTGGCTATGGTCTAGAGTGAACAGTATGTTTAGTGATAAGAAGGTTACCAGGCACCAAGGTACATTTAAACACAATTTTCACTGATCACCTAAAGCTGCTCTACAATTGTTTTTAGAGATGGTCCTAAACGTCAGTTTTACCTGTTTGGCTTCATCAAAACAGATTTCAGGACCTTTTCTGTATCTAGGTTGTTTGACCATCTCACATGGATTTGGCCCTTCATCTGTTTCTCTGGTTAAGGAGTGTGACTGTTTTCCATGCACTGTACGTCAGCAGGATCAACAACATTCTGTTTTTATTTTCATGGTAGGAGAGAAGATTTATGTTAATTCACATGGTACTGAGATAAACATAAATATTTGTGGTTCCTTGTTTAAATTCAAGAAAACAAACCCAACCGTTTAGATAAATCAAAATGAAATACCCTTTTTTACACTGTAATAATCAAGAAAATAAACTTTCTGCAAGACTTTTTAGAATATTTTCAGAACCATAAGCAGAAATAAAATAAGTTCATTTAACATTTTCTGTATTGTTTTTATTATCATTGCACAAATATTGCAGAAAATATTTCATAAAGCAGTAAACTTTCAATGGTGTTATATTACTTATAGTTAGTTATAGTTATAACTAAACTATAATCAGCTAACTTATATTTTATATTACCACTGAGTTACTCTGCTATAATGAAGATACACAGTAAAAGCAATGAAACTTTGGAAAAGTAATGCCATATGCAGGTTGAACATAGTGGAAGCCTATAAAAATTACTGGTTCTATTATGTGTACACTCGCATTACCCCAAATATCATAGAAAAAGATCATGCCACTATAGGCTTTGTAGTAAATAACAGGAGAACTAATGAGATCCCATTAGCATTTCAGTGATGAAGGCAGACAGAGAAAATGCTGTCCATACTAACAGCAGGAAAGAAGGGGCAGCAGTGCCATGCTATTAATTAGCTAACTGCAAATGCGAGGTAATTAGGTGTAAACACTCTACTGCACATGGCCACTGGCTAACGAGGGGCACAAGTCATTGCAGCAGACTTGAAAGGCATGGATATGGCAAACTGCAAAACAGCCTTCTGGCAAGAGCTGCTAATGTCACCATTCAGTATGTTAAGCATTTTTTTTATTCCACTGCAGGTAGTACACATATTAAAACTCTTAAAATAACAGAGTGCCAGAATTTGTCTTAGTAGCTCTAATTTACACTTGAAGCAATCCTATTCATGCACTACCATGGAGAAGTATGGCAGCTTCAGTGCAACAAGTGGAGAGGCCAAAGGGAAGAGAAGGCGAGGTGATGGGGAATTTATTTCTAAAGATCTGCATCTGCCTTCATTCAGATGTTATCAGTCATCTCCCCTTTTCTCTGCTGTGGCTCAACTGAAAGGGAAATCGATATATGAAAATATTCTCAGAGACCATGCATAAGCAAGCTGTGCCAGCCAAAAGGAAGCAAAGTGTAATAATAATCATCTAAATAGCACCCAAAGGTCATTTTGTCTGCTTGGGTGATGTTATGCTACATCTGCATTTCACTATGGGCCTTAGTTACAGAAAAGAGAGTAGTTCAGAAGTGCATAGTTGAATAAAAATAAAATAATTCCTTTAGTCAATATAAGCCCACCCAGCTGCTCTGGCTGCCATTCGAGGTCATTTACTGCTTTCTAGAAGTTTTGGGCTTCACAGGGAATGCAAGTCATGTGCTCTTTTCCCATTCATCATACTTCATTTTCTACAGTGAGTGTTGTCTACAAATTCAGACAGTGGAAACAGTTAATCAAAGTCTCAGGGACTGAAGCCAATTAGAATATTAGACTATGTTTACATAGTTCTGTCATGACACTCCAATGTAACTTCCCTTTCAGCCCAAGCGTAGATGGAATTCCGGTTTTATTAATGTGGCAATGAATGCACTGCTTGTGCCAAAGAAACACAGTCATCTGTACTACCATCTGCTTTTCTTAAAGAAGTGGGAGAGGCTGTCTCAACTAACTTCCTAACATGGACAGAGGTATTACTAATTGTTTTCCCTGTTCTGTCACAGTAATCTAAATTATAGTTTGATTTACCACCTCTGGCATGCTGTCCTCATGCCTACGTAGAAAAGAATGGCTGAGGCGAATTTCTCCTGACCTAGAATGTGTTTGTTGGTTTGATGTGTTTCCATCACCATCACCTATGGGCATCTACTGCAGTGAACAGGCTAAAGCAGAGAGATTTGCATGAAGGTGGTTGCAAATTAAAATAATCTTTCATATGGTTTTAACTTCAGTGCTTGTGTTGTGAGAACTTTGCCTAGCATGTAAGCCATCTATGTCTCTAGCCAGCTCTGAAGAAATTCAATGCAGCTGGATGAACTCTAGGCTTTGATGGCTAATGCAGTTACCACAAGCAAGCTTTTTTGTCTTTGAGCACACACTAAAGTGCCTTCATCAACTAACTATCAGTGCAGCATCTCAACTTTTCATAACCAAACACTCCTATCCTGGCTTTTTTTGTGTTATTTCTCTAGACAGATATACCCTTGTCTTTTCTAAAGGTTGAATAAACCCAGGACACTCAGACTTTCCTTGCCTGTGCTCTCAGATGCTAACCTCCTTGGTGGCCCTTCAATAGATTTCCTCCTGTGTGCCAGTGCAGTCCTAGGAAGCACACAGCACTCCAGATGTAGCCTCACAAGTGCTGAAGAGATGGGATGGAGCAGTTCTCCCAATCTGCTGACTACACTCTTGCTATCATAGCCCGGGATGTGAGCAGCCCACCTTACTGCAAGGCACAGTGCTAACTCATGGTCAACTTCTTGCTCACCATGAACCTCCAGCTCTTTTCTGCAAATCTCTTTCTGTCCCCAGCCTGTCCAGCTGTGTGCAATTATCCTGTCCTGGGCCCAAGACTTTGCATTTGCTTTTTTGAAACTGCATTAAGTTCCTGCAAGCCTATTTCTGTCTAAATTCTCACAAATAACTGCTTTGCTCTCTACCTCAATGACTGCTGCATCACAGGATTTGTGTTATCATCCACAAATACCTGATTACTTCAAAGTATTCCAGTGGCAACCATGTTAACAACATGATAAGTAGATAAGTGGGTCATTTCTCCCCAAATATATTGCAGTATACCACAGCCAAAAATCAATCCACACTACTAAATAACATGATTTTTAAAGGATACCCGGCTTCTCTGCTTGCATCAGTGGCTTTGGGTCACAGGAACGGCACAGCAGTTGGCTGTCACTAATAATGAACACTAGATTGGTGTTTGAAATCTTCTCTGCATGATAAAGTCTGGTAAAAAAAAAAACAACAAAAACCTATGTTTAAATGAAGCAAGGAAAACCGTATTTGAGAAGGACACACAGTTTCAGAATAAAATAATCCAGCTTCACCAATTTAGTCTGCCTGCTACTGTTTATCGTTTTCATTAACAAACAGTAATAAACATTTATAACAAATTTTGTAATCTTTTTGACATTTCCATCATACCCTCTTTCAACTAGACTTGTTAGTGGAAAAAATGGAAAAGAGCATAAAATGACTTTAATTGAGTTAATAGCTAGCTCTGTACTGCTACCACAGTAGCTGTACTGAGAAACAGCATCAGTTCAGCTTCAATTAACACTGAAAAAACCCCAACCACAAAACCAAACAAACAAAACCCCAGCACATAAACCTGTCTGTGAGAAGGGTAAGAGAGAAACATAGGGTATGCATGTCGTGTATTGGATGTGTATTAGTTGTATTTTTATGTCCATACAGTTCTGCAAATGTTAAGTTAGTACGGTTTCATTTTATAAATAAAGCAAACATAACACGGAGGAGGAAGTATGGAAATGAAAAAAGTGTTTGTGTCTTCACCATTCACTAAAGCTCTCTTTTTTTGCTGAGTGAAATATTGTCTTTTTTCATTTGAAATCCAGCTGTTAATTCTAATTTGTAAGATATTTTCAGAAGCTCAAAATGTATGCAAAACCCCAGCAGGCTCTTGTATGAAACAGAGATCGAGGTGCCAGATGCTATGTTTTGAAGTTTACAATTTTTTCACATATTATTAAATATTAGCTTCAATAGGCCTCCTTATGTTCTCTAGAGAGTAATTCTTCTAATAAAAATATAGATTAGCTTCATTTACCTTATAAGACTCACCGTTCTTAAATCATGAGCACTATCAACTAGAAGGTAAATTAGAAGATAAATTTCATAATTTTTTTGACCGTCAAAACTTCTGATATCTAACCAGACTAAAGGAAATCATATCCCTTGCAGAATGTTTTTTAGTTGACATAATAAATTAAAAGAAAACAAATTGTGACAAAGATAAAAATGCAATTTTCATGGAGCAGAGACTATAAAACAAAAATTGACTGAAACATTTCTACAGTTCTTTAATGATTACAATTAAAATTAATTCTAAACAAATAAAAAGAGAATGCAATTTGCCTGCCTATATTCTTCTCTTTCCTGCTTATGTAAGTTTGGTGAAATTAATCCAAAATATATTTTTGCTTCTTATAACAGTGTCCTTCTCTTTTGTAAAAATAAATAAAAATCCCGAAGTTTTTACTTATGTGGCAGAAATTTTACCTGGAGCAGTTTATACAGTCTACAATCCCACCAAAGGATTTATCATTGTTTTCAAAGAAATATTGAGTTTGCTCAGTGATACAGCTTGTTTTAGGCAGGGCAGCACCAAAATCATCATCTTCCATGTCAGCTGCTATGAAAAAAAAAAACAAAACAAAAACAAATCAATGACATTTTTAAGTTACAGACATAATGGGGAGACCCAAATATGTCCCCTGGCCTAGATTCTTACCTTCTACTTCACTCAAAGTTGACTCTTTAACATTCTCTTGACTTACCTGCTTCAAGGAACCGTGGAAAAGTCAAGCTCAAAAACAGCTGCTGTAAGATAGACCTGAACACAGAAAGACAAATATATATATATATTTTAAAGGCTCTTTTTCTTTGTATTATAATGGATACTTAAAAACTACTCAAATATAAGTTATTAACAACATTTTTTTTTTATGCTTTTGCCACTGTTTCTTTAAACTTTACAGGTTGACTCTTGTTTTTTTTCCCCACATTCTCACAGGTCTTTCACACTGATCTATTATTCTACTCTTCAGATTTGCTATAACATATGCCTACAATTCACATAATGGAAATGTTATCATGCTATCCATGCCCTCCTTTTATACCTCTGTGGAAGGTGGAAGAGGTAAGTTGGTGTTTCTGAAAGATTTAAACCAACTGGAACTCCTTTTTAACGCACTCAGGGAAAATGCTCCTGCATTAGATACTTTACACTGATTAAGGTTCATGAAATTTCTGAGAAGGGGATCAACAAAAGAATATTATGTTATAAAAACCATTACTGTAACAGTTAACTTTTAAAATCATCTCTATTCTTCCTCTTGAGGTGTGGAGTACCTTTGATTCCCATATGCTACCAAAATGCTTAAGCTTAAAGAGCTCTATTTATTTAATTCTTTTTCTTCACTGGTGATGGCATTTTTTCTGATTTTATTTATTTAAAGCAAGTACCAGTTTGCCACACACACACAGCCCCTTTCTCCTCTACCAGCCTTTCAAAACACAGGAACTGCAACAGGTATATTCTTTGACTCCCTGCTTCTCCTTAACCTAAGTTGTGTTTTCCAGTTCTCATGTTTTAGGCTTGCTTCTACCCACAAATATGACCCAATCTCATCTCATTGTGTTCAAACACTTGTTCTGCAGAGAGAAGGGACTGTATAACTTCATTCAACCTCAAAGTTTTGGTTTTTTTTTCTCCCTTTTCTAGTGTGATTCCTGTGCAAAGAACCTGAGTATGCCTGTCACCTTCCCCATGGAAGCATTCCCTCAAGGCGTTCTGGGTTCACACCCACAGCTGTGTGCTTTGAATCCTCACAGGGACAGCACACAGCAATTATGGATCAGAAGAGACCTGACGCTGTTCTATAGTGATTCAATTTGCTGACAGAAAACAGTAATCCTTCACAATGGCTTACCAGAGAATTTACGGGGAGCTGAACAAAAAAGGCAGCCTGGGAAAACTAAATCTCCTGACTTAAAGGAGCATGAAGGAGAAACGATACACACTAAATGCTGATGCATCCCATATAAATTTTGAAAATGATCGCTCACACCTTTATCTCACATTTTTTGCCTGAAACACTATAGCTTTCTTTAATAACCTGGTTTTTCTTATTTCTCAGTACTTTCTTTTGCCAGGTGCCTCACTGAATCCATTTTTTGGCCATCCCTTTTCACTTTGCTTGCTTAATGGGCCTTCTCTGCCTGCTGCTGACCTAGATTTCATTAAAAACACGGCCACAGTAAAGCACTTTAATGTTGAGCTTTCAAGTTAAATGTCACAAAAAATAAACCTCAGGTCTAAATTGAGACCAGACCACTGAGTCTGATTTGAACACCGATAAACTGAAGTTTCTCTGTTTGAAAAGAACTAAAGTTTCTCATCTGGATTACTGCCCATTTTCAATTTTTGAGGTTTGCTGTTGTCCAAGAAAACCAAGATTATTGCTCTTCCTGTTAACTAAATGTAACCAACAATAAAACCCAACATATAATCTTCATAGTGCTTCTGTGAGAAAATTATTATAAGTTATTTCAGCTGCTACATATTTGAACTCTTAACTTTGTAAAGTAGGTAATTTATTCCAGCTTGGTTATTATTATTAGAAAAAAAAAAAAAAAGAAAAAAAGAAAAAAAAAAAAAAACCAAAAAGCTTTAGAAAAAGGACCAGTCTCCAAGGGTGCAATTCACACCACAGCAAAAGTACCACATCAATCCCAATTACCTATCCCAATGTGGTGCTGAGGGAAGGAGCTGATATGGGTGTCAATCTACATGGCTCTGAAACAGATAAAATACCCCACCTGAGTACTGTGTGAGCTCTGGAGTCCTCAGCACAGAAAAACAAGGACTTGTCTCCCAGGAGACCTTTCAATACTTAAAGGGGGGTCTTAAGAAAGATGAGGACAAACTTTATAGCAGGGCCTGTTCCAAAAGGACAAAGGGTGGTAGTTTTAAACTGAAAGAGGGCAGATTCAGACTAGATACAAGGAAGGTACTTTTTTTACAATGAGGATGGTGAAACACTGGCACATGTTTCCCAAAGAGGTGGAGATACCTCCTCCCTGGGAACATTCAAGGTGAGGGCGGACAGGGCTCTGAGCAGCCTCATCTAGTTGAAGATGTGCCTGCTCATCATAGGGGAAGTTGGAATGGATGACCTTTAAAGATCCCTTCCAACCCAAATGATTTTATGATTCCCATGTTTTGTAAAATGATTCACTGAAAAGCAAACACTAACTTTCTTCAGACTTCTTGCTAGAAAAAGGCAAAGACGATATTCTGAAATAGGGAACCAAGTGATCAATAATTTGAAATGGGGTAATTTAGGCTTCACAACTGCCCATCATACTCAGATCCTTAATCCAAACTCTGCTTCCTGAAGCTGTTTTTGTAGTTTGAACACATAATCACAAAAACTGGCAAGAGCAGCTTCAAACCAAACTGTTGACAAAACAGTCATATTTAGAGATATACCTAAGAATTTTCATGATGAGAAACTGCAGAAACAAAGGGTCCAGAGCACTTTTATGGAGGAAAAAAACCCAAGCCAAATAGAGTTTCAATCCACTGAATAATTATAATTTGGACATAGAGATTTCCTACATATTTGTACTTACCAGGCTGCTGCTGATGCCCACCATCCAAGTTGCAAAATATCTGTTATTGTAGGCTGGGAAAAAATACAAAAGACATTATTTTATTTGTATAAACACCTGAAGACTTTTAATGAAATGTCAGCCACTGCACATGAGACTACTGACCACATAAGCAGAACGAAGTCCAGCTCCTTGCTTTGGTTCTTCTTCGGGATCACAGACTGACTGGTAGTCGTACGACTTGTTGAAGGCATACAGGGACATGTTAATCAGGTTTCGCATCAGGCCAGGATCAATTTCACCAAAGAATCTTCCAATCTGATAGGGGACAATACAGAGAGATAAGGTATAATGTTTCCAAGTATTTTTCTCATAACAAAGTGCACATTTCTGGATTCCCCAATTAGACAATAATTGTTAAATGCAGTATCAATGAGACCCTGCCTGGGGAAGAGCAAGAAGAATATGAGAAAGAAGGTGTGTGGATAACATACTATTTGTCCTCACCATCTTAAGTCCATTGGAAGCCTACCAGCCTAAGCACAAAGCACAAAGAATGCAACTTGGTAGAAGTTTGGTGTCTCCATCTGTAAAGAAAACTATAAAAAAAACAAATCGCCTAGAATCTCTGATCCAGCAATATTTTTGTGATTCAGAAATGTTATCTTTAGGGTAAGCTGAGAGTGAAATGTTTTTTTTTCCTCTTAAAACTGCATGTTCTGCTTGTAAATAATATACATACCTGTTGTGTATATTCGTCTCGATTGGACATCAGAAGAAATCCACCGTCATCAAGGATAACACAGTCCACATGCTGTTGTAAGAAAGTGAAATATGTTTCACAGGAAAGATTTGTCAATAGAACACTCTGTAAGAAACTACTTTTTTTTCAAGACATCAGAAGTATCTTCAAATCACAAACCCATAGCCAAGGGCCAATTTTAAGTTATAATAATTAGCATTATCAGTATAATAAAAGTTTGAACAGATCAAAGGCTTATTTGTGGCTTAATTTCATAAAAGTTGTTTTGCAAATTCTTATTTGCTCAATACTTTGTTAGCTCCAAGAGTGCTATATCCTTATTAGATCTGATTATAATTGGAACTCAGTTCATAATAAGGGGCTACAACTTCTCATGTGCTTCAGCCATGCTTAAAGTCCTTTTCCATTTGCAGCTTTCAATGGTAAAAATCTTAAAAAGCAGGCTCCCTGCTAGCTAGGCATGATTATTTTAACTTGCCAAGAACTGTAGTGAGATTATTCCAGGTGTCAGGTGCAGGAATGGGAAACCCACTAGTTCCATATGCTCTGTACTTCATAACAGATCCTTGCAGCCAGAGATTGAATAGATAGCAGGGAGATCAAATAGATAACCTCCCACAGTACCCTTTCTGCTGCAATTCTTGCTTTTAATGATCTTCAAATTCCTCAAAAGAACAAAGACGACCTGAGCAGAGGAAAGCTTTTAAGCACATGACAGAACCTGATATGGTGACAGTCCCTGGATCTGGGCTCTCCTGAGTGCTAGCAGAGCTATGGGGTCCCCTAATCCTGAATGTGCTGGGAACCAATGACTGTGGAAAGGCATATCATGGACTATGGTGCTTCTAAGTTTGCATTTATCCTTCTCTGAGGTACTCTTTCTTTTTTAGAATTTTAAAAATAATTCTTTTTTCTCAGGATTTGTCTCTTGTAAATTACTGTCATATTTTAATTACATTTTTCTTCACATCATTCTCTATTGCCTTTTTTTTTTATTTTTTCTATACACTAGTTCTCATAACTTCGTCTCCATAACCACTTCACCTGATTTTTATGTCCTCTTTTTCCCTTTCCCTCCTAACCTTCATCTTTCTCAAGATACAAACAACTAAGCCCTGCTTTCTGCAACATTAACACTCAGTAATAGCAATAAAATCTGTTTAAGATAAATCTAGAGAAAATGAGTGAATTTTCATACTCTGTCAGATATTCATAAACTGAACATATTCTTACCATGCTATTTCTTTCACAGCCACAGATTTCACTGTTGCACTAAAAAACAGAAGTATGGTAATCTTCATAAAAATGTTACCAAATAAACTGTATTGTGCAGTTATATTCATCATTCAAGACAAGAACAAGTGACTCTATTTTCAATATCTGTATATAAATTAAAACTAATTTTGAATGTGTGTCATTTATCACAAATATCTCTCTGATCAACCTGTATTCATTAATTATCAATAGCACCATCATGACTGACTTTACCTAAGACTGTGATACAGCTCCCTCTACAAGTATGCTCAATATAGATAAATACTCTAGAGGACTGGTCAGAATGTCAGTGTTGTGAACAAAGTAAAACAGAAAGAATAGGAGCATTTCCATGTGTTTGGGGTTTGGAAGGAAAGTCTTCAAAAGTCTCTTTTTGACCATGAAAATCTTCACCAGTCTCAAAGCATGGGGATCCTATATGATAAAGGAAGCCCATCCACCCAGATAGCGTTCAGGGCTTTGATTCCTCATATGGTTTTGTCCTGTTCCTGCAATATGTGTACACATACACACACAACTGTCCTTGCACTATGTCCTGAGCAAAACAACCACCAGGTAATGCTGCAGTCATCAGCATTCCATCAGAAATATTCATCTTACCTTCCAGTTTTCACTTATGTATTTCTGTTCTTAACTCTTCTGACACTTAGGCTATGCATTTGCCTACCCATTGTTTTTCAGCTCCAATACCTAAATCAGCCAGACTCTCTTATTGATTCTCTAAACATGCAACCAACCAAGCAATATTGCCTCATCCATTAAGAAGCTTATGCTTTAGAAGTTTCTTATTGTTGTGCCTTTCCTCCCCCAATTCACTATCAATTCCATATTTTTCCTTTCATTTAACCTTTTCTCCTTCCCATTTACACCTAGGATGTATTACACATTAGGTGCATGGAATGAAATGGTTAAGCACCTATTGCATCAAGTTCTGCTAAAATGCTGTTATGTTGGTAGCAATATAAATCCTTACTGTTCATACTTACCCATCCTCGAAATTTAATAAAAACAGATTCACCAGTTCTTTTGCAGGTTTTACTCACTGCTAGAGCATAGTCTTACAACTAGCTAGAACATGTAATTTTCTTTGTCTTTATCCATGTTTTATAATTATGAAAGCAAGACACGTACAAAATATGGCCTATTTCAACATAGATTTATTTTGTGCATTTGAATGATTTAAATACCACAACTACTTGGCAACTATGCATCAGTGTGACTCTGGCACAAAGAGACAGTAAACCTATTTGCATCTGAAGCTTTGAGAAACGCAAATAAAGTTCAAAAAAGACTTGGTCAATTGCTTACCAGACTCTTGATTGTGGTTTTTGTGAAATTTTCCATCCAGCTGGTTGCATCAATTTTTATTCCAACAACTAACAAGAAATACATGAAAGACTTTTTTAGTAAAATGAAGGAAAAAAAAAGGTAGCTATATCATCCTAATAAAGGAGGAAAAATAGAATGACATCTAAATCATTGAACAAGAGAATAATAAAATATGATTTTTTTCAGTAGTCTAATCACCAGCATTGTTCATGAGACTAATAAATTAAACACTCTGACTCAAATGCAAACAGATTTCCACTAGTAGGATTAAAATTGTCTCAGGCAAAATAATGTTATTATAAAGTGAAGTCCCTTTGAAATCCCAATTAAATTTCCAATTAACTGTTGAGCAACAACCAAATAAAAAAGTATTTTGAGTTTCAGCACCACTCTATCTTACCTGCTGGCTTCAGAAGCTTCCCATCAATTTCTATTTCCACAGCCTTGCTTACCATAATACCTGATTCATAGCTATTGGCACCACTTTCTGACAGTATAGAAGAGAAAAAAAAGAAAACCAAAAAAAGAAGTTAGGGTAACATAAAAGCCTCTTCCTCTGAAATTTAGGTTAATTATTATTCAAATACCAGAATGATTAAAGAAAATCCTTGTCCAGAAGCCTGGACTCAGCTGTAGCACAACTGATCACAGATCAGTATCATTGGCATGACTAAGGAATATTTGTGTTTACTTTTCTTCTTTTTGTACCCTGTTTGACTGCAACAATAAAGTTACTGTAGCCTTTTCTTCTTTTGCAAACAGAGCCATGAATACCTTTACACATGTGAGCAGCTCTGTTAAAACCTGGATCAGAGCCAAAGATTTTATTCTGATATTGTCTGTGTAATTTTTAATGCAGGGTATATGACACCACTCACTAAAGCACAATTTCTGCTCTGACAGACTTCAAACTGTTTTCAACACTGCTTAGTATGAAAAGGCAGGTTAAAAGTACATTCCCTGTAGCTGTTTGAGGAGCAAAAATACCTTCTGGGAATTTTGTTAATTGCTGTCATTATATCTTCCTGGGAAAAAATGCAATAAATAATTATGAAAAACCAGCAATAAAAAGATCCTATATGTCATTTGTTGTAGCACCTGCTTTTACAAACTTGAGAAGGTTAATATTGCTCACATCAATAATGAGAACTTGCTCTTGAGCTTATATAGGTTTTAAATGTCACAGTACCTCAGATCAACTGGTGAGTAAGGGCAATTGAGAGTAGAATTCAAAAGCAATGTTTAAACTAAGTAGTGGCCCAGAGGATGGAGTTATGGACTCTGGACACTATGCCTGCCCCCCAAGTCAGTGCTGAGTCAGTATACAGAACTCAGCTCTATTAAGACTTTATGTAGTGTTATTGTCTACGAGTGCAACTTTATTTCACTTCCTGTTAAAACAATTCTGCCAAAGTATGTCTGTAAAACGGGGTTTCAGTACACTGAATAACACCAGTACTCTGTGTGTTTTCACTTAGGTTCATTCTGAGCACGCAGGGCCACCAGTGTAGTTGACAAATGATGATGACCTTGTTTAGTGCCTCCTAGCTTTTCCTCAATAACGGGTATTATCCCAAGATTTCTTTCCTTATGAAGTGGCACGTTTGCATCTCTTTTTAGTGACCTCATCTGGTATGGGAAACTTCCACTTATATTGGACTAGCTAGCTCTGACTTTTCCAAAAAGTGATGACTTACTGTTGTAGTATGGAGCTGTGAAAATATAGTTGTCGTTATCTAAACTCCTCTTATAGAAGCTGACTTCATAAGTTTCAGCATTTTCCAACCAATCTTCTCCTGCCCTAAATTAAAAAAAAAAAAAATAAAAATAGGGAACAAAAAAGACAGTTTAGAGTCTCATTAAAGCTGTGCTGCAGGTTGTTTTCTTTTAATGTTTCACAGTTGGGAAAAATGTGAGATTCATTCTTACAGTCCTCAGGCTCTGTCAGCTTTCACCGGTTAAAAGATAGGTGTAATCATTAGAAAAAACCCAAAATAAACAAACTTTGTGGAAAAAAAAAAGAAAATAGTACTCTTGAAACAACACAAATTTAATCTCATGTTGAGACAAATACAACTGCAACACACAACAAAATCTAAATGAACCTTTACATCACATGCTATACTTTGAGCTTAATCCTAAAATATTTAATGTCATTAATAATCCCAAAATAGCAAAGAAACTGACTTGGGGAGTAAAATTCATTGTCATTTTCACATTTTAGGGAAACAGAATAACCTAAGGAAATAGATAAATTTTCTATTTACCAGTAGATCTGTACTGGTGCCCTCACTATTCCCAGTCACTCATGGGGGTGTCTAGTTTATTGTATGTCCAATTTCACATTCCCTTTTTGTCCTCTGATAATGATACATTTTTCTCTCTTGAAGTCCCTGGACCATTTGGTCTGAGCTTAGTCTAAAAAAAAAAAAATAAATCACCTACTGCTTTCCAGCATTTGCAGCCTGCCAGCCAACCAAGTGCTTGGGAGCACCTAGGGGTTATCATGGCCCCACCACCAGCAGAAAGGCATTGCTTTTACTGCTACTCTACACTGATTAGAGACTTGGATTACAAGGGCCTGTCACAAAAATAATGTGACAGATCACTTTCAAGCAATGGCACAGGTAAAATGAAAGAAAAACAAGTCATTCAAATTNATAAGGGCATGGGTCCCAGTTTGCAAAGCCCATAAATCTGGCAATTAACCTATTTTTAATGTCTTCATTAAAACATTTCTAATCTGAGTTGTTGCAAGGAAACAACCCAATTCCTAATTATACTTATTCTTACGTGTTACAAAATGGAGATAATTCAATTAAATTATAAATATATTTAGATAATAAAGTCCCAGGCTCTCAAATAAAACACAAATGCATTCAGGGAAATAAACTAATTTTTAATCTGAAAATGCATACAGGGAAATAAACTAATTTTGAATCTGCAGCTTATAAAGAGATGTCATACATTTTTTTGAAAAAATGGTTTGAAGTCAGTGCTTCTCAATCATCTTCTTCAGTAACACTTTAGAAGAGATACTGAAAATTATTTCATGGTGGTGATTTTATTTGGTATTCCTTCTGAAAATAATTTTTAACTGAAATAATTTCTACAGCCACTCAGTCCTTTAGTTAACTCTGTTTACTTATTAAGGAGATTATTTTTAAAGTAACTTAATTATGAGAAAAAAAGAAGGAAAAAGAATTTGCTGCATATTGCAAAATGAAATACAGTAGTAGGTAGATAACATTTTGTAATAAGTACTTACTAAGCAGTAGCGTATACTATAATATCACTAAATGTGCCATCAATATTTGCTTATAGGGAATATTAGACAAGAATTTTATTAAATTTTACTAAATTAACATTAATTGCTTTAATCACTGGAGGTGAATGCTTTCATTTCCTAAACTGTGTCAAGGGAATCTAATAAAAATTCACTCAATGAGTAATGTGCTAATGAACAAGATCACTGTATTAAAAGAACAGCAAACACCCACACATGAACACAAAAACAGTGTTTTGTGAGAAGACACCATATCTAAGTGGACATTCTTTCAGTTACAAGGGCTAGCAGAGAGATTGTTTGTGAACTGATCAGTTATCCTTCACAACAACATGTCAAAAAAACTTGAGGAAAGCAAGACAAAAAAAAAAAAAGTTATTACAAGTATTTATAAATTAATAATAACACTGAACAGATGTGTATGTATCAAACCAAATCCAAACGTTGAATTTTTCATGAGAACAAGGCTTTAACACCATACTGATGGTAATAACTCTTCATTTATTCTAAAGAGAGGTTAAAGCCAATATCAAAACATGAATTAATCCCTTTGCAAAGCCCTGTGCTCACCCCTGCAGCAGTTACATGGATCTGTAGTCCTGTGAGATTTCTTTAACCAATTCGTGAATGAGCAAAAGAACTTCCTTGTATTTTATTCTAGTTATTGTTTATTTCAGCCTTGGACTTCTTTCTTTACTTATTTTGGAATAAAATGACAAGAAAGCGAGTTGAAGATTTCATTACAAGGTTCTGAGTCTGTTTGAGACTTTGGCTGATATGCTCAAGCAAAAAACATAAATTCAAAATATTTGGAATGTATTAAAATGAACAAGTAGTTATTTAATGCTTGAAAAAAAAAATCTGAGAGGAAATATGGAAAACACTGTATGCATAACACCCTGCAAACTTTCTTAAATAAAGCCAGAAACTTGCAAACTAATTTTACACTCTCTATCTTGGATAGAAAATCCTGACACTAGATATATTTCTACTAAAAAAACAAACCCACAAAATTTGAGCATGAACTCTCACTCATGAAAAAGTACTTTCCTAAGGAATAATTTCAGTGAGCTGAGAAGTGTACTTACATGATGAACTGCTTGGAGTATTTCTGTCAATAAATTCATTGAAATTTAATAGAAATTCAGTGTTGTTCTCTGATTTCTTTACATCATTACAGTAGTCTCTGAAAAACAACAAAACATCAGTCTTACACTTTTTTTTCTTGTGCTACTAAAGCAGTCAGTTTTAAAGTCCAAGCAGGCTTGCACAACTATGATGAAGTAGCTGGTACTACTGTGTCAATTGACTGCCATCATCAATATTGAAAGATGACCATACCAATTATTTCAGACATCTGCAGGAAATAAGGTGTTCAAGTGTCTGCCTAAACATTTGTTAAGGTTTGGATTATAAGAAAGCTCCATGTATGAAATAGGGCATAGATTTGCAGAAAAAACCCTGAGGACTAGTGTAGGCTGTAGTATTAGGAGATCATAGTCTGGACACAAAATATATGCCGAGTGAATTTAAATAGACTCCTGGGCTCAATGACACTGGAAAGAACCTGGACTGCTGGGGAAACATAGCCACGCCATGCTCAGCTAAGGCCAGATTTATAGGTTAAGGTCCTCTCCTCTGAGAAGTTATAAATGCAATTTTAACAGCACATAAACATATAAACACTCCTTGTTTTGACATATGCAAAACATGAACAGTAAACTCCTGTCCCTTATATAATGTAATAAAGCCATATATTATTGGTCAATTCACTGAATGCAGGCAAGCAAAACAAAAGTCACTGGGAATTTTGGAGGCAAACATTATGAGTGGCATTAAACAACTTTAATTAAAATGTAGAGAGTGTTTAGCAGTAAAGCATGGGGCTCTCCTTTTTAAATGAGCTTTTTTATTAAATTAATTTTACAAACAAAAGAAGTCTGTTCAAGTATTTCATAGGACTAGGATATCTTATTACCCTTTATTTACCTTACTGTAATCCAGAAAGACTACAGGCAGAATTTACCTTCTTATACCAATATTCACATTTAAACAGAGCTACACATCAAACAAACTTTGTTAATGCAGGATAGTAGGGACTTGCTGGAAGCTGCTAATTGGTACAGTTGATTCTCAGTAACTTCAGTCTTTCAGAAAAATGAAATTAAACAGTTAAGCTGGGATACATTTTAAGATAGAAGACTTTATATAAAATCAATCTAGGCATTGAAACCAACCTATTAATTGAAATTCAAAAGTATACTGAAGTTTATTTGATAAAAAAAGAATGCAACAATTCTCAACTGATCTTAACAGTACAGCATTTCCTTTATTTAGCATAACTTTCTTTTAGAGTAACTTAATTTTTAGGAACTGTTTATCATACCAAGTTTCCCTTGCAAACATAGTTTTAAAAAGGAAATAAGAACTTCAAAATTTCACATAATAAAATGTCAGGGAACTAATGAAATTAATCAATTTTCAATTAATAATTTCTATTCTCAATTAAGTGAAAATTAACTCATACTTAAGTGATAGAGAGCTTTGAAACCCTTTGTCTTGAAGTTGGAAAATGTTGTGCTAAGTGTTATGAAACCTATTTGAAAAATAGTTGTAACATCTTAAAAGTCAGAACCACAAGAATTGCACAGATGTGACTGTTTTCCATTAAAATATCAATATCAGTTTTTACAGCTCTCTTTGATTAATATGAAGAGAAATCAGAGCCTGAAGATGCAATTTACATTCCATCATGAAAAAAAGACTGACAGTTTTTTTAACAAATGAAGCTTTATTGGTCAAGTCTGTATGCTCCATGCACCATTACAAAGATTAGACAGCTATTTTGTGCTGAATTAACACTTACTACAGGGAAATCAACCCACCTTGGTGCTAAAAATGTATAGCCAGATTCATCAAAATGATCAACCTTCAGTGATTCTGAAACTACAAAGACGAAGAGTAAACACCAAGTAAGTAAAATGGAATTCTTGCCATTGTTTCTCTTCTCAAACTATTTGGCTAGCTTTTGCATGCATCCATGAATTTAGTAAGAAATGTTTATTTTTAGACACTTTTCCACTAATAAATTCTATGCTTCTCAGTATTTCCCAACATAAGAAAAAATTACTTGATTATTATATACAACATACAACTGGTAACAGTAAGATAATATCTAACAATTTATTTTAGGAAGATATTTAATTAGCATAACAACATGAAAACATATGAAATGTTTCCACTAGAACTAGACTCTGATACAAATAAATATTTGAGACACTAAGTTGTTAGAACACGAAGAAAAATAGTCCTAATATCTTCTGCAATAAAGTTTAAAAAACTCAATCATATCAGCATCACCGTAAATCCTACTGAAAAAAAATGACTTTAATAGCTGATATCACTGAATACTGATAAGATCAGATGAAAAAGGATTAGATATTAGCAACATATTGAAATGTGCATGAAAACAGAAAAATACTTCACTTTTGTTTTTTCCCTTTCTATTGCTATGGTACCCAATGATCATGAAGAAAATCCCGAGATGAGGAATACAGAGGAGAATATCCAGTAGGAATAGAAATATAAGTGAAAAATAGCAACTGCAGTAAACAGAAGGAAATTGAGCAACAAGAATGTACTTGCCATTTTTGGTTGTCCCTATCCATCAGAAAGAGAAAGCAGGGAAACAGAAAAAAACAGGGTAAAGCACAAGGGGTCACAAACCAATATTTTATTCAAACAGCCCCTTGAATAAAAATATTGTACATAGATGAAAGGTTCAATTTACATACAGTATAGTCTGGAAAGAAAAAAGACAAACATCCCTGAAGACTGAAGCATAGGTCCTACTCAGTTATTTCTCAGTACCTTCTATATACTGTGCCTATTTCAAGGGTCTGGTTTGCAGGTTATATTGATATAAGTGCAAAATCAAGAGAAGCATACTCCCTGCTTAAAAATTTAATTTTAAAGTACTTGTTTAAGTACTTGGAAAAAGTTACAAAATAAATCATTGATTACTAAAAGTTGCCCAATTCTACTTCTACTTCATAAGTGGGAGCAATGCTAGAGGAGAGTGATGCGGTGCTAACGAAGTTCCCTAAACTAACAGTATCTACACCTGAGTTTTTTTGTTTTTTTAACTTTCTATTTAACTACACACTTGTTCTAAATTTGTCATAATATCCAGACATATTTAAAACTCTGTGATTGGTTCTATTTTGTGTACTACCTAGACTACAGTTAGGCTACACATAATAAATAAAAGACCTTTGAATACTGACAAGTATCATTTCCAGTTATCACTTCAGAATCTGTAAATTGCTTGAAATTTGTTTGATTTAAAAATACAATGAAAATATCCACTAAAACTACTTGGAAAAGGCAACATAAAAACCTAACTGCATCCCAAACCAAACAGGGCTTTCACATTGTTCTATTCCTACAGGCAGCAGAGATCATTTGCTAAATATTATACTGTAACTAAAATACAAAAAAAAAAAAGAAAAATGCTTTACTCTTATAGTCTATATCACTACATTTTGCTAATAGAATGCAAAAAATAGTATCCAGACCCTTAAAATGACAGCAACAGAGGATACACAAAGCAATGATTCTACAAGCACAGAGCAAGGGGTAGGGATTGTCAGTGCAACTGGGGTACCTGCACATATTCTATTTTTATAGAATATTTCTTGCACCTTGGATGTTGCAATGGGTTAGAATCATTGCTGAAGATTTTGGGTACATCATGATAACATCAGTGAATTCCACACAATTTATGGATTTCAAACATAGTTTTCAAGTGAATCTGAGACTTCCAGACAAAACCAGGGAACCTTTACAGTACTTACATTTGGCTTGAGTTATAGGTTCCTCTATTTTAGCTTTAATATAATAAAAGCTGTATGATGGTAACACCAATGCCAAACTGCAACAGAAATGAGACAAGTAAAGCAATTATGTTATTTGCAGCAGTTTTCCACTTTCAGCTTCTTTGTGTTTTGAAAGTAATTAAGAAGTTTGGAATTTAGATTGTCATGAGATGAGACAGCTGCACAGTGATATACCACCCTCCCACTTTGTAATAGACACAAGTAGGTTTATGCCAGTCCTGAGGGTCCCTGTGTTTATTTTGATTCTTATTTACACTTTTAAGAATAAATGCACTTTTTAGCAGATAAGCAAGGAATTTCCAAATAACTGCAAATAAAAGATCCCATGATTTTTGTATCTTCCTCTGACATATTTAGCATCCTGATGTAAAACATCATGGTGATCAGTGACTGCCAAAATACCAGTCAGTCCTGTGCTAATTGTGCAGTCATCACTAACAGCTATTGAACATAATTGTGCAATAATATTTTAAGATTTGCACAGAATTCTCAACATGTTTTCTTTTATGTGAGAATTCTCAACATGCTTTACTTTTTTTGGTTGAAAATATATAAGAATTCTTTTTGCAGCTGAATTCTACACATAAGTAGAATAATTCAGTTTTAAAAAGCCATATAAAGGGCAGGAGGTATGAGCAATCATTAAATAGGTATCATCATCTCCCAAGTTGCATCCTTAACTTTTTCACTTGGATTTCACCCATGTAGAACTGCAACAGTTTCTAATGAAGAGCTACAGAAATTAACATTAAAAGTGTTGTACAGTTGAGCCATAAATGAGCTGACCTTTAATGACACATCTGCCATTTGTACAGAATATAAGTGAGATTGCTGAATATTTAGCAATAGCTTTCCACCAATTCTCCTCCAGGGAAATCAGTGGCAGTTTACCTGTCATTAACAGCTACTGCTAGCAGAAATTGCTAATTAAAATCTATAATTTTATGTTTAATAGGTTTTCTGGAAGGAGACTCTGAGGATTTATTGCTGTATCTCTTGCCAGGAAGCTCAGGAAAAATTAAGAAGTCATGTAAATGAAATGTATTTCTCTAGTGATTGCTAGATGGCAGTCTGATAAAAACTTCCTTTTTTTCACAGAGTATAGAGGCAGTAAAACAGAAAAATGGAATGGTGAATAGAACATCCTAGGTCTGCATTCTATTGTTAAAACCAATTTTTTGGTTTTACACTCAAACTAATGTTCACATTAACAGTGACTGTACACCTGTGAAGAAGATGACCGGAAATGGAATCCAGCTTGGCTGAGAACTACTGAAATTCACCACAACAAAAATAGAACTTTGGTCAAAATTTGACTCAGTATTAGTACCATGTAGTTTTGAACTATAGTAGTTTAACTTTCCTGAGACTTGGAAGAGCTTAACTTGTTTTGTGTAATGTTAAAGAACGTTTCTACATCCCTTCTAATGTTACAAAGTTGTATGCTTAAATGAATTTAATATAATATACATACCAGCGTCTCCCCAGCTACCATAGAAAGTGTAATGATAAAACTATTAACCAAAATTAAGCAAAAGAACATTTAAATAAACAAAGGAAGTGAGTGACCAGTTACCTGTAATCAGTGCCATTCACAGCAGTCCATGTATACGTTCTGTTTCCTTTATCAATATACCGCTAAAAAGAGATATTGATTAAAAATTAAATTATTAAAATCTGGAGCTTCAACAATTGTTACCTTTTTTTGAGAAATACAGTGTAAAATCAAGTACAAATCTGTTGGATTTCTGTTTAGTGTTTTGCTAAAATCATGTGTTGAGATTTAAATCCTTTCCTTAAATATTTTCAAAATTTATATTTTGCAAAAGAATCAACCACACATTTTTTATTGAATATTATCAAAATGTAAATTTAAATAGAACCAGACAAACCTGACCAATAATTTTCACTTTAAAATTAATTATCCAGACCTATGCAAACCTTTGTCTCTGTGATTTAAATTTGATTTAAAAATACTTTCTCTTTTATGGATTATTTTGCAGTTTAAGCTATGTAAAGATTAAAAAAAAAAAAAACAAAAAAAACCCAAAAAAACCCGAAACAACCAACAACCTCTCAGTCCTCTCAGTTACAAAAAGACTTTGTAGGTAAGTCTTTAAAAACAAAAACACCCAGAGCCTTTCCTTTCAGGTCTCAGCAGCACTGGCTTAATACATTTAAACTTGAATCATAACTACATGCAGAGCCTGGTAATCCTGATTGTATACACACCCCCTGCTAAACTTAACATGTGTTTCTAATCTCATTAGGAGGGTCTTGAATTTAGGGAAAAAAATAACATTTAAATAAATGTTTATTTTTAAATAACTTAATACACTAGGATAATCTTTACCATTCATTTTCTCGTGGTGTGATAGGCACAGTCCCACAGCTCCCCATAGATTTCATCATGAATGCACCTGGCTGACATGATTTTACTCAGTTTTCCACATTGAAAGCTATATGATTATGCCAGCTGCAACTTATTATTATTTTACAATCGAAATTTTGTATGTATGCCAGCAATGAAGACTGTGCAGCTGTTGCACTGCAACATTACAAACATTGGTGAAAGGTACCACTAGAGGTACCAACAGAGGTACCTCTGAGTTCTTTCTTTCTCTGTGGTAAAAGGATAGTGAGAAAATGACCATAGCTGTGGTAAAGAGGTGACTTACATGACATTCATAAACTGAAACCTTCTCACCTCCTGGCTGCTGCTTTTCAGTACAGCATGACAGTATAAGTAATTTAATAGTAATTTTTGAAAGAAAATGAAAAAAAAAAGAAAACCAGAAAGAAGATGCATATAACAGGGTCTAGTACCCTGATATATTTTATATTTAAAGTAAAAAGATGGTTGAAGAGATTCCTTTCCAAGCCTATTTATATTTAATGTGTACTTCAGGTTAAAATCAGCTGCTTGAACCTAGTGTTGGCAGTCCCTCCAAATCAGGAGCAGTGTCACGGGTCACACACCCTGTACCTCCACCAAAGAAAAACAGTGCCCAAGGGGAGAGGAGAAGGAAGAGAAGAACTAGGCTGTAATTAAATCCTGTTGCCTCCAGTATGTCGAGAATGCCTGAAAGCAAATTGGCTGAAAGCTCCCTTCAAAGATAACCCAGCAGATAACACATCCTCACACCTCAGCTCCCGTTTACCTTTGCCTACTTCCTTACTGGGCGGTCTGAGACCGTCTCATCCCCAGGCGATCACTGCCAAAGAGCTCACACATGTTATTGCAGCTTTTGTGACCCTTCAGTTTTCACTGCTGCCCACCCCGGCTGCCACATGTGGCAATGCTTTTGTTCCTATGGCATCTTCTCTGTTACTTGGAAAGTCCCTGAGGCCTTGGGAGACTCCAGCGCACCCCACCCACATTTGCTACAAGTCCAGTCTCTATGCTGTAGTATGAAGTCATCTCCCAAGACACTGCTGGGGCCAGCTGCAACACAAAAGCAAAGCAATGCAAACTTAAACCAAAAAGCAAAACAAAAAGAACATAAATTTTAAGCCCGAAGACTGCAACTGTCAGTTCAGAACAACCGACCACATCAGCCCTTTTTATAAGAAAATATATGAAGCTATCAAGTGCTAAGTGATGCATGGCTCATGCGTGGCCCATGGTTTAAAGCAGCTTTATTCTGGTTCTAGCAGCCTGGAGCTGGGAGGGTGCAATAGCCTGAAGCAGTCATCATAGCCAGCCAGCTCTGGCTGCTCCTTTCTTCTCTCAGAGAGGTCTGGATAGAGGAAGAAATCTTGGGCCATGGGGCAAGGGAAGGTGAGGATAATTAATTTCATTGGCATTGAAACATCTGGGATCAAAGGCTAGGGTATTTTATTCCAACACAGATTGTGGTCTGGGCCGCGTGTAACTGGCACATCCTCATGCACCCAGGGATTCCTCCCTTCTGCCCGGATACTGTAACTGACTTCAGCACTTGCAATACTTTCCTCCCTCTCTCTTTGGGCAAAGAATTGCAGGACCAACTGTTTCAGGTCTTTTGTAGCACAGAGCCTGAGAAATGTATGAACAGCCTGAAATCTCTTCAATAGGTTTGCCATTAATGCAGTATCTTGTACAACCCTAATCATGTTATTGTCTTTTTGCAATCTTCTAACCCTCCCTCTTCCAACCACCTACCCAGAACCTTTTTCACCCAGAGACCTGGAAAGGCACTTCTCCAACAAAACAACATAAACCTGAAAATGTCCTAACATGGAGTCTCTCCCTTCTGTAGCAATTTATCCTCAACACAGATGCCAGCAGGGCTTTGGACTCTGACACTGGCTCAGGAACGACCCAGTTTCCCTTAAGGGAAGAGACTGCTGACATCCTAAACAGAATGGGCTCCTGACACAGCTGAGGGAGCAGAACTGGCATCCACTGGGACTTATCCTCTCTGCCCCACCGAACACCTTTTCCTGCACCATTCTCCAACAGCGGAACCATTCAGAAAAAGACAATCTTTTCACACAGCAGGATTTACCCAGAGATTGTAAAGTAGCATTGTAAAGCTTGGTTTTAGCATTTTACTGTGAGAGAGCACAAAACAGAGTCCTGGCAGGAGGCAAGGGCACTGCTGATACAGACCTCTTTAGAAGAGGATGGGAAGGGAAAACCAGTATGAATTAACTGCATGTTCCCAAGCAACTCTTCTAAGGATTGTTATAGTGAGCTTATAAGCAGCTGTTGCACAGCGTCTGCTAAGTCATCAAATTAGACATCTTCAAGCAGACTTATGTTCAGAGCAAAAGAGTTTCAAAAAGATGTTGTGGAACTGTAACTGTGGGGCATACTCTGGCCAGAACTGCTCCTACAGCACACCAGTCATGATATCTTCTCATTAAGGTCCCCAAGAAGTAGAGCATCCAAGCAATGATCCATATAAAATTTGAGTATTTCCTATTGCTAGGAAACATGACTGCTTATCAGAGAAAACAGTAATAATGTTTATCAGGCGTAAGTATTTTGGACAAGATAGTAAAAAAAACTCAACAAGATGTTCAGAAAGTACATGATATAACTGTAAGTGAATTTGTTTATCCCAAACAGTCTTCATTTATGGCATAAAAATGTTATTTTATTATTTTTTTCTTACAACTTTCTTCCCATTCAACCACAATATAAACTACCAAACCCATCCTCACACATCTCTGCAAGCAAATTAAGCACTTTGTTTTGGAAATCCTGCACAGAAGTAGGCTGGGTCCATTTCCTGTTGAACAGAGTGTAAGACCTCATCAACAACTGCCTGATTAATGATGCACCAAAGAAACAAAATTACTCTCTTTTTTTTTTTTCCTAAGTACATAATATTTTTTACTATAAGCCAGTAAAACTAGCAAATCTAGAGAGGAAAAAATAGTACAAATTGTCATTACAAAATGAACAACCCAGCCTTTCACCATTTCACATTATTTTTCTGGTTTGCTTTATTCCTGTAAATGTAACTCTTTGGGTTCCTATCTTACCTCATCTTGGGACTTGACCAGTGTTTCAAATGTTTTTTCTCCACTTTCTCCATCTATCATTTTTTTCCGAATCTATTGTCAAGGAAGAAAAAGCAAAGAAAAAAAAAAAAAAAAAGAGAAAGTGCAGGTGTTGCAAGTAACATGAACAATCTTTTCAGTGATTAAAATATTTCTTTAAAACACAGAAAATGCTAATGCATCTGGAAATCACAACTCTTAAAAAAGCTTTGTTTACAATTTTCATTTTTTTCCAATTGGAAGTTGTTTCAGCCAAATATATACTGAATCAGTAGAGTTAGGAAATAACAATTCTGGTATATCTTGCATTGCAAGAAGGTGCCATGAAACTCCTCAGTGCTGGGCACTGACACGGAGTGAATGAATTCTGTGTGCATGAGAAGGAGTTTTGTCTAGCATTTCTTGTGCCTCCCAGCACATCTGTGTGATTCAGGTAGTAGCACTAATTCACAGAAACATTTTTGCACCTGAGAGAGTCTGAGAGTAACTCCCCCCTGCAGAAGCCATTTCAAAGAAACTTAAGACAGATTTTAACACATACCAAGGAATGCTGATTATTGTATTTATGAAAAAAATTATTTCAAACTAACTGAAAAAATAAGTTAAAATTGTGAAATGTTTAAAAAGCTTCCATTTTATTTCAGAAAACTAACAAACTATTCAAAATTTATCATTTCAGAATATACCAGAAGGTCAGTAATTGAAAAATATACAGACAAATTAGTTTTCTCTCTACACTTAGTTTCTCGGTTCTTCCTTGCCACAGGAACAATCTTGTGTTAATAAGAGATAGGGAAATACTTTTAAAATATTTCAGGTAATATTTTAATATTCTATTAGAAAATGTTCTGTTTCAAAAAAAAATTCTATCTTCCCTTCCCAGGAATTGTCACTTCATGAAGAAGAATTTAAGTAGTAATCACAGTGTTTTTCAAAATGAGAGGAATGTAATGCATTGCCCTGGTCTATGAATAATACTGGTATTTAATTTCTCTAATTACAACTTCATCTCTATAAAAGTCATCATCTTAACAAATTTAAAATTCAGATTTATATTGAAATAGATTCCCATAAAAAATCTAGAACATTTATTGCTTTTCAGTTATATTGTGAAATACAAGCAGCAACATGTACTAAGAAAACAGGTAATCTCACCTCAACTTTAATATCATTTTCCAATTCAGCATCTAGAAAATCCAGCGTAACAGGCTCCTGGGATTTAGGATTCTGAAGCAGAAGATGTTGAATTATCAAATAATAAAGACAGAGTACTGTAATATTACAAACTCTAATTCCTTCATTTCAAAGTAATCTACTTAACTGGGTTTACTTACCCATCTATTTTAATCTCTTGTAGCATTACTAGTGGTCCTTGCTCATTTATTTTATTTTATTGGATGGAGAGGTTAATTGGGTAAGTGAAAACCCAATTAACACTAATTGTCACTGTCTGTCCACTGCCTGTCATATTTGGGGCTCATGCTGAGGTGATGCTTCCCCTTTTCCTGGCATGTCCCAGACTGTATCAGTGGGAGGGGAATCAGGATAAGCAGAGGAAGTAAAGGATCTGAATCTCTCACTGGATGTCCTGCCTCCAAGAAGGGAGAGAGAAATTTGGGATTGGTTCTCCACCCAACCAGTAAGCTGGGTAACATCACTCTTTGCTATTTTGCCAAGCGCAAACTTGCTGTTATGAGGTGGGAATAGACTGTGGTTCAAGATTCAAAAAGTCAGCAATTACAGCAAATTGTAATAAATAAACCTCCCTTTTTTTGTCAAGATGACAGAATTTCCCCGAACACCTTAGGGTTTCAAGAGCTTTTCTCTTGACATCGGTACTGTTACCTCAGCTTAGAAGATGGAAGCATTTCAGTATTTCTGTAGTACAGAAATACTGAAGTCCAAGCTTCCAGACCTAAGGAGTGTTGATGATGTCAACCCTCAAGCTTGGAGCACAGAGAACTTTGGTGGCCTGCATGTGTAGCAGCCCTGGCCCCACAGGAGTGCTGGAAGATCACTGTAGCTCTGCTGAGCTACATCAGACCACCCTCCAGCATCTGCTCCTTTCTCAGTTGCAGTCTGCATTTATTTGGCCAGAGCCATCTGTATGAGTTGTTGGGAATCCAACTCTTTTTCTGGCAATTTTGCCTAAGCCCCATTGACTTTCTATTGCATGTGGTGTAAAAATCATCAATTGTTATCATCCAGTAGTTACTTATTGCACCCCTAAAAGTGAGCGTTTATTTAGAAAAAGGAGCAGGGGGATGTATTACTTAACCATTTAAATCTGTCAGTTCAGCGTAGAAAATGAAAAAAAAAATCATTTTTAAGGGATTTCAGCAATGCTCCTATACCAACATTTACAGGGCAAGTCCCTTCCTTCCATTATAATTATATTCCTCCTATCATAACAATCTCTGGCAAAGTTACCTGACAAATGTACATGTGACTACTCTATCAAGGAATGCAAGCTTGTTTTATCTCAATTTATGAATGTACTGGAAGAAAGTAATGTCCTGAAAAACTGGTAAAAGATGCCTTCATGTAACAGTCTGGAGCACCAAGAGTTTAAGAGTAGCTCTTATTTTCAAGACTGTAGTACAGAATAGTTCCGGAAGACAAAAGATTAGTTCTTCATTTTCTTGAGGGAGAAAATGTACATATTTCTGGGTATATGGAATCATTCCTGTTCTTATTAAGAACTGTCTGCTAAGAGAAAAACCAATAAATTAATTCTCAGGAGGAGAATATGCACTGAAAAGACTGCAGAAAAATATTCTGGGTATTTCTTTAAAATATGTACTGAAGAGTTCAAGAACATTTTTCAATTTCTCTTTACATATGATAGATAAAACTAGCAACTTTAATATAATGGCATTAACATGCTATCCTCTAATTCAAAATTATTCAGTTATTTCTATGCAGCTGCTTTTCCCTCCCAACAAATACACACACTCAAAATAAACTAAAAAAAGGCTAAAATGTAAAAATAAATAAAATTTTACATATCTTACATGCAATGGATAATGAATAGCATGGTCAAACCCAAACAGCATGCATGAAGGCATTGGCATGGCAGAGGAGGCATTTATGAAGTTCATATTCCATTCCAACACACAAAGGAACAGAGAAGAAAAAACATGGTAAAAAAAAAAACAAAAAAAAAAGCCATCACATCAAATCAAGGTCAATATACATTTCAAATGATAACCTGGGCCAGTCATAGTCAAGGAGTCCCAAAGGCAAAATAGAATATTTTAATTCTGTGAAAAATCAAGTATGTATTAAGTGTTTGTTCTTCTTTTTAAGACTTACATTACATCATTTCACATTTCTTATATGATATTTATTAATGACTTTTAATAGGCAAAAAGCTTAAGCATCTATATATTAATTCTGAGATGTGCCTGAAGCACAAAGACAACCACTAAAAATCAGAGCAGAAAATTCCTACATCTGTACTTTAAATGGAAACTATTTCCCCCTTATGTCTCTTCCCCCAAGAATGTTTTTACCAGTATTTGGGCTCCACAATTTTTATTTCCAAGGTTGCCATTTTGTGGGGTTTATTCCAAGCCACGAAGAAACAAACTTACAGTTCAGTTTGTTCTCCTCTTTATCCAGTCATGCATGTAACATGACTGGAATAAGCACACTGCCACCACACTCACCAGCACAACTTAACAAAACAGAACAGAAGTAAATCACTAGCAATGAAGCATGCAAACAAAAGGATTGCAATCCATTTTCAGCATGACAAATAAAGGCAAGGATCTATAATTTCAATGACAACTCAAGAAGGAAACAAAGAAAGAAAGAACTAGTGCAGCAACATAAAAAAATATTAAATAAAATGTTGTAGTGTGTTTTGGGAGGTCAGTATTCTGACAAATTCTGTGGATGGCCTTCTTTGTTGTATTGCAGGAGCCTTGTTCCTATTCATACCTGCAGTACTAATGAAGACAAAAGCTATTAGGCTTTTAAAAGAAGTGATGGTAGGAAGTCAGCAAAATCCTGGGCCACAGATGTAAGCTCAGGAGCATCTGGAGTGGATGGGAGCCCAGAGCCAGTGGTGCACCTCGCTGGGCAGCAAGCACTGCCAGCCAGGCAAAGCCACCAGTAGCCAAACCACACCATGGCAAGCTGAGGAGTCAGGCATGCTCAGAAAACTGAGATTTTTTAATGATTTATTGCTGCTTTCTCTAGTGCACAAACAGAAAATCCAGTCCCGAGGTGGCCTTCTACACGTGTTATAAACACAGCCACCTGACACTTGGTGAAATCACTGATTTAGATCAGGGTTTTACACCATGTTTTACTGGTGTTATGTAGGCCACAAGTGTTGCATAATAGATTTCCATATGTGTAAGAAATCAACATGATTTACTGTATTTAAGTTTACTATTTTGCTAGTTACATTGTTACTCTATTCCTTTAATGATTTTAAAGTTTTCATTACACATTTTCTGCTCAGAGATTGCATTACATAAACAAGACTGGTTACCCTGTTCAGGTTAATGGCAGGTAATTCTGGGGAGTTGGGGCTGCTAAGCTGAGAAACCCCATGTAAACAGCAGATAGAACATATTATCTATTCTGACTTCCTCAGGAAAAATTCATATTCAAATTCATATTCTGTAATTTCATGCTGCATACACTGTACAATAAAACTTGGCAGTAAAATCATGAGAATGATCTTCTGATCTCTTCACTTTGGGTTTATGCAAGCCAAGCCAGTAGTCTATTTTTATTTCCAATCATCAAATTAATTTCAACATCTGAAGAAGAATTTTTACAGCACAACTCTAATTAGCACCTATTAGTAAAGCACCATAATTTAATGGAATGCCCTTCACTACAGCCAATAGCATGTTTTCTATTATTTAAACAGGAAAGGATGCAAACTTCATGCTTTGGAAAATTTTGTCACAATAAACATTTCTCTAGTTAGATTTTTCCTAGTAAGCAGGGCAGAAGCTTTCTAATTATGTTTCCATGTCTATGCATTCTAATGCACTAATCACCTCCATCCAAAGTTACCTGTACATTGGGTCTCCTTTTTCTCAATTTAACTTTTGGTATGCCCACACCAATTTGCTGAAGTAACAAAAAAGCAGTAATTTATATTTTTGCACTATTAGTAAACAGCTTACTTATAGAATGGAAGTGTTCTCTAAACATCTGTGCAGTCCAGAGTATGCTCACTGCAAGCAGAAACTACCCCTCATCCTGATCATGAGTTCTGAGCTCTCTGCCAAAATTGCACACAAGTTTTGTATAGGCAAACAAAAATCAGACATATGTTAACATGAATTAAATTAACAGAGAGTTCTCCCTCCCACACACATATTTTACAGAATAAAATATAGAATGAGAATAGCTCATTTTTTGTTTACTTTTATATGTGCTCTTAAAACCCAGCTCCTCTTATGTTTCTTGAATAACCCTTAACAGTAAAACAGAAAACTGGACCTCACTGAAGGTGTATGGAGTTTTAGGACTGTCATTAAATGGATTTTGATCCAAACCACAGTAAAAATGAAGAAAAGGATTCTAATCTTTAGAACAGATTGGGAAATTGAATTATTTACTGTTTTCAAAATCTAATTAAGTTTGTTAACACATGCTTAATGGACTCACTTCAGTGACTATGTTTATTTGGTGGCTCATCCACCTGTTCTCTCCCATAACAGTGGGAAAAATACCCACAAATAAAGACATACACAAATAAAATTTGCAGTAAAACATAAAATTAGGCACTTAAAAAATAAAATGCCATGTAACTAATGACACAAACATAAAAAATGTTTTAAGCTGTTTTTAAGCTTAAAATAAAAAGATTTCTCATTATGCTTTGGCATAGTTTTCATGTAGTTCAAAAATAAGAACATGATGGGGAAGTTTTTAATTATTTTAATATGCTTTTGAACTTGTTGTTTGTTAACTTTTCTCAGTTGTGCCAACTACTTTGCAAACTTCAAGATAATTTCTCAAATATTAATTGTGTTGAATGAGCAGTGATTTGAATAAATAGGTTTTCAGAAGGAAAGCAGAAGACATTCAGAAGAAGGAAGCATTGAAAGTCTAAGAAACCCTCACCTCTCCAAAGGTAATGATGTAGTTATGTTTTAGTTTACATCTATTGAAAAATTGCTGGCAAAGAGGGTTAAGACGTTTTTTGTTAATAAGTTAACGGCTACCAGGAGGTTCAACTAAAATTAACATGACATGTTAAAGAAAGTCTATGAATTATAAATATATCTGGCTTTGTTGTGTACCTTAGTTTTAAACTTCAGTTCTTGTATCAGTCTGAATAGCATGCACCACCCCACACAAACTGGGAGTGAAAAAGTCTAGTCTGTGTAACTGTTAATAATAACAACAATAACAATAATAATGCATATGCTTAATATTACATTTAGACATTTTTAACAACATTAAAATTATCACTTATAAAATATCCTGTTTTAAACATACTCTAAATCAAAACTTTGAGCAGTATAGGAAAGCATCTCTGGACTTCCATATCCTTTTAAGAAGATAACTACACAGACAAACCATGACAATTTATATCCTAATAATGCATCTCAGTTTGCCTAGACTTAGTTGGGATGAGCCAAATTTCTAACAAAGGTTTTTATTCTCCAGTGTTCTGAGGCAATGCTGCAGGATGCCAGCACACATGAGATGAACTGAGTCCATATCCACCAGTTTCTCACAAGACTAGGCCCAAAATGGGAATATTGCATTGCTTCTTTTTACATTACTGTTGTGAATGAAGAGATATTAATTTACATACAAGAGAAAGATAAATGGGCTAATCATCATCACTTAATTACTTATAGCCTCTAATTAAGAGAAGATTGGGTCAGTAATGATGCAGATATTTATCTCTGAAGAATTCACCAAGAAGAATCATCAAATCAAAACTTTCATTTTTTTAAGACATGAAAATTCAATGCAGATATCCAGAAACTGAAGTCCTTCTCAGTTATGAAGACTATATAAAAACCCTCTTTCCCACAATTTCCCTTTATAGTTTTTAAGAGTCTTTCAAAATAAATCAAAACCGATATCTCATTACTAGTCAAGGTCAAGTTATTCTTTCTCTTCTTCAGAAGCACTTTTTTCTTTCTTGTGGTGTTACACACTTGGCAAAAAGATTTCAAATATATTCATTACTTCACCAGGAAATTAGATCAAATAGTCATAAAGCTGACTTCTTCCAGCTTAAGAATTAAATCAATCACTAAAATCTGTAGATGAATTCTTAATTTATTCTACTTTCTTTGACAGTTAACGAAGTTTTTTTAACTTTGTCTTTATTATTTTACAATGTTACGAATTCAAGAGACAATTTACTGAAACCATCTTTCTAATGGAATTAAATGCTAAAAATTTTCAAAAAGCCCACTAAACAGAAGATTCTTTCATACAGTGACACTTTTCATTAAAACCAGGATCAAAATTCTCATTTCAGGGAAAAAAAAAAATCATCCATTCATGTTGAAATTTCTCACCAAAGTCAGGGAGGCAAGTTATTTAAGAAGATATATATAATGTAGGAGTCTCCACAAGGTAATGACAACAGTTACTGGATAAAGAGCTAAACTGAAATATTTGGTTTCTATTTTCCTCAGATTTGAGGGAAGTTGTGTCCTCATCATATTTAGATAAAAGTTTCATCTTTAAACATAGAACACTTTTCTCAAACTACTGAAAATCTAATGCTCTGGGAAGTTGTGCTCAGCTAAATCCATCCCAAGTCTGCAGGTTTCAGATCTGGTAAACAGAAAATAAGTAAATAAATAAATATAAAGTAAAATATATTGTGTTTGCCACTGATTTCTTTGGTTTTGCAAATACAGAAATTTCAATTTCTTAAATAACAAAGCAACACAAAAACGGTGGACAAAAGCTCCTCAGTTTGCTTCAAGATTCTTCACAATGATATTGCACTTTTCACCATGATGTTACATCCACCACCAACAGTTTTTATATTAATATGTGTATTGAAACACTTCACATATGTAAATGTGCATTCAAAATATAATTTTTTATTTTATTTTATTTTATTTTATTGATAACCAAATTCAATATAAGCCAAAGATGGTGGATTGGATGAAGCCATGTATGGATCACAGATTTTATTAACACCCACAAAACTGAGAATTTTCACTGTTGTTCTCTAGTACCTTCAGCAGATCCTAGTTTCTAATTTTTTCTGACTATATTGCCTTGTTACAGAGAAGTAAATTAGAAAGTATTTCTTACCTTTGGTTGGAGATTTGGATGCAGGAGCACATACCCATTAGGATCAATTGCAAAATAGTATCCATTTGGACAAAGCTGGAAGAAAGACATGAAGTTTAGCATTATATGGTTTTAAGCAATGAAGAAAAAGTAATTAATTGTTTTCAAGAAATGCTCACATTGTGGAAAACACACTGCCTCAGGCATCATGAAGTGCCAGATTATTAACATGGAGAAAATAATTTCTTAATATTTACTTTTTTAGGATCATAAACTTGTAGAATAATTTAGGCTGATGTGATCTCTGAAGGTCAGCTGGTAAAACCTTTCACTGAAAGCAAAGCTATACTGCAAAATAAAGCCCAACTTTGAGGCTGGACTAGGTTTCAGAGGATCTCTGAATACCTCCAGTGGCAATTCCACAACCTCTCAGGGCAGCCTGCTCTCTCTTTTCCTTAATTCCAGTTGGAATTTCCACTGCCACACCTATCTTGATATCCTCTTATTGAGGCAATTTTGAGGTCCATTTTCTCCACAATTCCCCTTAGGTCACCCATTAGGTTCCTTCTTCAGTCCAAACCCATCTCTCCCTTGCTGTGCACCAGGTACTACAGACTTTTGGCCAACTCAGTGGCTCTGTGCTGGGCCTCAGTGTATTTCTTACACCAAGATCAAATGACAGTGTGTATCCTGGGACAGGTATTCACCACACAGCTGTTTTACACCACCAGGGCACACTGCTAACTTATGTTCTACGTGTCCTCCACCACAACTCCAGGTCATTTCCTGCCCTCTGAGGCAGTCTGTCCCAGCCTGAGCTGTGGTGTCACATTATTCCAGCCTAGATGTAGGACTTTGCATCTGCATTCAGTCGAATTTGTGATGCTCCTTTTCTTCCTCAGCTCTTGTTTTCTACTTTATTTTCATAGAAATTCCACAGCTAGGTGTCTATTACATAAATAAATCAGTTGCACAGAGTAGGGTACAGACAGAAACCTATACTGAAGATATTTTCTTTAAAGAGCTGTCCTAGATAAATGGCAAATATTATCAGCTGAAATAATTGTGTACCCTAGGTAAGAACCAAGCACTTAATTAACAAGCAGTGCCTTAAGATACAGGCAAGTAATTGCTTGTAATATATCCCCTAATATAAAAGCTGACTTTTACAGAGTGCATCCTGATGGACAAATCACACATAAACTGCTGGAGAGAAAACCACCAGAAAACGTACAACAATAGAAAAGAATATATTAAAAAAAGCCTGCTGATATTTTGACTCAAATCCAGTCATTTCTGTATGACTTATGAAAGAGCATGCACAGAAATCACATATAAATCATACATGATGAGACACCACCAATGCAAGCAGCTTACCGTAAATCGGGGTGTCAGTTTTTTTATGTCCTCCAAAGAGACATCGACCCCCATTACTCCAAGAATCAGCTGATTCTGGTGAAATTCCAAAATGTTAGTATATATTTGACATATTTACAATGCAGAATTACTGCAACAGTCAGTAAATTTGTGCTTTTGCCTTCACCTCTCGTTTGACAGATACAGTTGAGAAGTTGCCTATTTAGTTAGGTGTTCATTCTAAATATTTTAAATCATGTCAAAGTGATCCAAAATAAAATTTAATAAATTCAGAATTTAGTGCAGAGTATGAAGATTTTTTTTGCAGATGGACATTTTCTGGGATGACTAAACAATATATGTAAGAGCAAAACAGGTGAAAGCAAAAGTGATGCAATTATATTGCCAGTTATGTAAATATTAAACTACCAGCACCAACACAGATCTACTGTGCAAGTTTAGGTTGGGCTATTGGTAAGTGAGGTCTCAAAACAGTTAACTCTTTGGGCTACAGTATAATGATGAGTGAAAAATATTCCAACACAACAAAAAACTTCAGTGAGTATAAGAATCATCAGCATTTTAAATCAGGGACTCAGGCACTACATTTATTTCACTTGTAATATATTTTCCTGTTACAGAAAAGGAGGGCAGTCATTTACATAGTGTCACCTGAATCCCTTCTCCATATTAAATAAATTAGTAAAATTTATAGAAGGAGGTATCTTTCAGCCTGTAAATAAATTCAGGTAAAGACATAAATTGAGCAGATCCAAGTTCTCTTCTTGCTCCTGTGTACTAGATCACGTCTTTTTTAATTCTCAGAAAGACATCCTTTGATAATCAGTATTCTGTCACTTTGAATCAGACTCAGTCAATTCCAGGCATTGTCTTGTAGATAAGATTATGCAACCTTGTTGGTTTATTGCTTTGTTTTTAAAAAGAAACTAAGAGAATTATTCTGAAAATAAACAGAAGAAATGACAGTGATCAAACACTCATTGATTCAGAGTCTATGTAATAGTTGAGAAACTGAATCAAAGAATATTTTGTCTACATTTCTGTGTATTTTGACCTGCATGAACATGAGTACACCAAAAGTACAATATTTTACCCCACATTGTAAAGCATATTACAGGTCTGTTTTTTTGATTTTGTGAAGAGTACACTAACAAATGCCATGTTAGACAGTAATAAGGATGGGCAATTGTATTTATTTAACACTTACAATTTAAACTAAAAGAATTTAAGCTCTTTATATTATCATTAAAACCAACTAATTTATATTTTCTACATCACTGCCTTTTACCCTGAAATGTCATAGCTCTTGAGATTTGTTAGAAATTTATCTGGACATTATTTCTTGGAAAGGTCTAAAGAATATTATCCTTTACTTCCCATCTATTGAGCACTTAATGAATTCCAACTGTCACTAAGGCACAGGGATAGATAGTGGAATGACACACCCTGAAACCTGGAAGGACAAAAGGGTAAAAGAATGCACTGCATTTTCTTGTTCGAAGGAAGTTATCAGTTAGATATGACCCCCTCGTTTCTGATATACAAGACAACTACACTGCAAAATACCCTATGGAAACACACATATTTCAAGGAATTTAATACTAAATTTAATTTAGGTAACTGCTGTTTGTTTTGTTTTTTTTTTTCTCGAAGGAACAGCTTACGATTTTCCCATTTTGTTCCCTTGTTAGGTTGAAGACAGGCAGAGTTCCTGTAATCACAAGGCCCAGCTCCTAGAAAGTAACCAACAAAGAAGAGCGAAAAAGACTTCTTAACTAAAAAAAGGAAATGTTAAGCCATAATACATTAGAACAATCTAGGAATTAGTGTAGCCAAACACTTACTTTCAGTTTGTAAAAAAAACCAAAAAAACCCCAGAAAATAATACTACTTTCTTGACTTGACGCATAGAAAAGTTGAAATTATGATTTTTTGTGTCTACATTTCAGTGGGGATAATGTATTATTTTTTAAAAATAGATGATGTGCAAGAACTTAAGATATAAAAGTTTCAAAGCACCTGAGTATTATGAAAACACATTTACAGAGGGAAGGGAAAGTAAGGGAAGGGAAAATATAGCAATTAAAACTACTACTTTTTCTATCATTACTACTCTTCAATGGTGTGCAATAATGCCCATCATCAGCTTGGCAAAATTACACAGTCTCCTCTCTTACTGAGGCAACTGAGGCAAGGAATTTGCATTTATTTGGGAAAATGTAAGAAATCTGGTTTCTCTTTAGCAACATTTACAAATCATACTGAAAATAGGATCCAGAAAACTACATGTTCAGATAGCCAAGAAAGTTTAGTTTAGTTTACTACATGTTCAGATAGCCAGGAAAGTTTTAGTTTAGAAAGCTTAGGGAGATTTGTTCGTTTTTTAATGTGATTGTTTGGGTTTTATTTTATTTTTTTTCCCTTCATTTGTGTTTACTCTTCTTCTATGCAGTTTATTGTGGAGTCCTATCCCTTTATTTCATTTGAAGAAAAAAGAGCTCAAACACTTTTTGAATCCACTCTGGTGAAACCTGTTCTCCATTTTCCCAGTCTAGTAGGACCTTTTTGAATTTTAAACCATTCCTCATTAACTTACATTTGTGCATCAAATGAAAGATGATGAGGTCAGAGTTAGAAGAGTTACAAGCAAAGTGAAGTGGGTTTTGCAGGAAAATAAGAGAAATGGGGATGAATCAGTAGAAAAGAGAGAGGACATTATTTAGAAGAAACATTGAAAAGATATATAATGAAGCAGGAGAGGGATGTATGGGGAATAACAAAATCTCCCATCTCCCCCCCACCCTCAAAAATAAAAAAAAAAAAGTAAAATTAGAAAGGATAATAATTATGAATAAATGATGCTTAACTAGTAAACCTAAGAGTATCTGAAAATTCTGGGATTATATTGAAAATGAAGCCAGAGCAACACGGTAACAGAATCTGAATGAACAGAGCTAGAAAAGAGGTGTGATCTGCTAAAATACATCAAATTATAAAAGACCGTTTTGAAAGCCAGCCTGAAATGAAAATATCTCTTCAGAAATTTATAACCTGAATTTATGCACTAATGTGTCCTCATGTAATACACTTTGCATTACTTTAGTTTTAGCCACAAAGCAGCCACTGGACGGTAAGAGCCAAAGGATAGGAGTAAATCCGGGCAGCCACAAGCAGGAGAAATGTAAGCCCTAAATATGGGAATTGTTTTAGGGAATTTAAGATAACAAACTAGTGTGACAACTGAGTCCAACTCCCTTACACATGCAAGAATCAGGAAAACTCTTCAGAGAGGGTTAAAATACACCTGTGCCTTTATGCTCTCAACTGTGATGAGAAAGCCCACAAATTTCAGCCTTTACCTCAATACTCTGTGTTGTCCTACTTTATTTACATATAATTATGTATATACATGTGTGTGTATGCCCACACAAATACACATATATGTAATTACATATTCACAAACACACATATATAACACATGAATGGAGAAAAGATTGAAAGAAAGACTGAGTGAGCCCACTGAATATATAAAGTAACACAAAAGACAAGTGCTTCCAGGTGTCACTTATTTTACTTGACTGAACAGATGTCTATCCCTAGTTACAAGTTTATCTTTCGCTTTACAACAGGATATGCACAGAACAGAAGAACTTTTGTCATCATATCCTTTATGTTTCCAGTAAGTACCTCAAAGATAACAAAGAAAACAGGGTTAATGAACTTCTGGGCATTGAAATTTCAATGAAAAACTGGTTCCTCTGTGTCATGCTCTGTTATATTGATGGAAAAATAATTATGTTGATAAAATTTGACAGTAATGCTGGTTGACGGGAAGATGTGCATTTTGACATGAATTTAGAAGACTATGTGAACTTGGATAAATTCATGATTCCAAATAACCATTTTGCAGCAATTATTGCCCTGTTGCCCAGAAGAGGGTCATCCAGAGCAAGAGATTAGATTGCTGCTAACAATACTTTTCCTCTGTAGTTTCCTGAATATGTTTGTTTTTCAAGACCAAAGTGATAAATTCAGCAGTAAGAAAGCATTTAAAAACATTTCTGTTAATTTCCCCATTATATACACTGTCCAATTAAAGATTAAAGAAATCATTACCTTGAGCAAGCAAGCAATCAACTACAGTAAGCATGATATCTTAAAAATTCAATTTAAAAGTCTGTGCAAATACTCAGTAATACTTATAGATTTCATTCTCCCTGGAATGTTCTTAGAAAGGAAAAAAAAAAAAAAAAGGAGGAAACACTAAGAATTCCTCACCAGAAACTTAACACATGCTTTACTGCAGTAGGTGCAACACTGCTTCTTTTTTTTTTTCTTTAGCTGAAATAACAGTGACATACACTTTAAATTCTGCAGAGGCTAAATTGATTTTCTCTGTTGAATTTCAGGATATTTAGAAGGATAATAGGCACACATAAGACCAGCACATTATAAATCGGCATCTTCCTAGAGGTTGTTGTACTGATATTCATAGATGTTAGAAACACAAGAATGCTTGGAAGTGTAAGAAATTGAATTCTTGGGAAAGCAGACCCATATAGTTATGTATGTGCTAAAATTCTTACTTTAGTAGAGATAAATACAAATCATACCAGAGCATCCAGATAGACATTTGTCCATTGGACTTGTTTGGCTTGCTCTCCAGCTAAAACCATTGGTCTTCCCAAAACATCCAGATATTCCTGCCAAAAAAGTGTAATAAACTCATCAGAAGGCAACTGTTAGATCAAAGAGCACAAACAATACTAAAATAAGCAATAATTAAATAAAAAAATAAAATATCGTGAGAAAAAAGGAAATCAAAGTTCACCACTAATACAGGAGGAGCATTTATGTACTTCTTTAAAATTTTACCATAGAATAATTTAGTGTTCAGTTTGTAGTATTTACACACAAGATAGTTCTTTTATTTCAGTCTCAGTAACACAGGCCTTACACACTCATAACCACCACTCTCTTTCCACAATTAAAACTTTTTTTTTCCAAAATCTATTGTTAATGACATAATGAAATTATACAGATTACAGAACCTTCGGCCCAGAAGAAACAGTCGACAATGATGGGTGAGTGGTATAGTATCTGGGTATGTTAAGTTCCTACAGCAACAATTTGCATAACTCTTATCAGAATTAAAAGAAAAAAAAAAAAAGTAAAAAATCAGAGTTATAAACCCTCTTTTTCCTGCCTTGCTTCAGATTTCTGGACTGATTTGGGAGTGGATGCCATCAAAATTTTTCAGTCATCAACTTTTTCTCCTTGTCTGATCTTATTAGGGATGCTTCTTGCCAGACACTGTCTGGAAGAGTTTAACAGAATCAAAGGACTCTTCTTCAAGCCAAAAAAGGACTCTCAGTTCCTGCCAAAAAATATCATGGCTGGCCTTGGAAAGACAAACAACTGCTATGATATTTCTCTGCTGTTCTGGACACGTGAGTACCTGGACTTTCAGACAACTGAAGACAATACTTTTCTTCTACACTTTTCTTCTGCACTTTGGATCACACAGTATAATCCCAGAGTCCTCTGCCTTTAATTATCTACACGCAAGTCTGCTAAAATGTTCCTGCATCCTTTTCAAAGGGAAAAAGTGCAGTCTCTCCCAGAGGGGTTGGATCCATCCAGGTACCTCTCCTACAGGCAGCACCGTAGTGTGGCACCCAGATGAGCTGCCCTAGCAGGGCTATCCCCTCACAGACACCCACAGCCTCCTCCATGAAATACAAACACTTTGGATCATGCAGACAGTAGGGCAGAAGGTGAACTCTGAATGCCTAGACACATCATAAAAATTACTGGTTTTATAGAACTTTATAATAAAATTGCTGTCATGTCTCAGCATCAAAGTTTGAGGGACCATGTAAGGCCCAGAGGAAAACTGAGCCAAAAGCACAGATCTTGTGCAGAGGCCTGCAGGACACAGAACACTTCAGACACTCCCTGGCGTGCACTTGGTCAGCCTGCTTTGGAGGATGTTAATGTGACCAGTGTGCACTCAAGCTGCTGGGGGCCACCTGGCAAGGATAACAGGGATCATATTTAAAACTGGTTCATTGCAACCACTTAAAAGAAAAATTAGAACACTTTTACAGAATAATCTGTCATATGTAGAAGAAAACATTAATTTTTTGTATTTTCTTAATGCAGTGTATCTAAGAATTGAATAGATTTTAGCAGAGATGAAGAACAAACATATCCAGGAACAGATATCACTCTACTTTGTGTATGTTAAAAATGAATCTGGACACAGCCAACTCACTTACCTGTGTGTTTATTCTTATGGCTCCAATAGACGGAATTTCATAATAATAACCTAGAATTTGAAACAGAATAATGCCATTTTACCATAATAGATTGCTGGCCACTTAATCTTGGGGAATTTAATTTATCTTATAGTTCCTAGTTTATGTTTTAGAAGATTCATTGTTTATGAATGAAATATTTTTTAGTAGATGCCACCACAACACATGGCCATATGATGGTTCACCACAGCATTCACACCAAACTACTTACTCTTAAGCAATTAGATCTTACAACATGTTTCTTTTGTCTGTTTTGTTTAAGGCCATCAAATTTACTGAGCTTGTGCTCATGAAATCCCAGTTACTATGATGTGCAAGTATATTTAATGTTTATTTTAATATGCTGTGACAACAACATAATTATATGCTGAATGCATATAGGAATGCAAGCATAGCTATGGTCTGCCACTAGAGTGAATTCATAGTACAAAAATATAAGGCACTCTGTGGAATGAAAAAAAGCTAATGGCTATTTCTCCTACACAGAGAACATGCATCAGAAATGTCTTTATTTAGCATTGGTTTTATTACTAATTTGTTGGAATTACAAATATTGAAAATATTGCCCATATAATAAGAAGTCAGGCACTGAGATCCATCTTCAGTCGAAGAAAATTTTAAGCCAAAATGGAAGGAAGGGGCAGAGGATTAGAGAGGTAAAAGTATTGAGATTAGCAATTCCCTTTGCTGTAAGCAAAATCTTTTAATTAAGGAAAAAATGAAATAAAACTGCTTCTTTGGATGTGCAAACAAATAAACACAGGAATTTTGGACAGAAGATTATGATCATTTTGCCTCAATAGCAGGATGACATAGGTGGTTATGCTTTAAACCAGCTGGTCCTCATTTGTTTTAAAACAATGGAGATCACATGCACACAGTATTTTCAGACACAAAGATGTGAGCAAAAAAAAAAAGAAATTCCATTCAAAACACAAATGTCAATTTTCTGTTATTATCTGACAATACAACCTGCTCTTCATGAAGTTGTAGGATCTCCTTCATGACCTGCCAGCATTCTGAGGGTTTCATTAGGTTGTAACACATATGCTATTCTCCAGGCTATGGATTCTTCAGCACATTATTTTTTTCTGTATCTATGCCTTTCTCTTATCTTTGGTTTATGTTATCCTTCTATGTCTGAGCATATCTTTATCTACTTCCCTGGCAGTCCTAATTTTTGAGACCTGTTGTAATCTAGCTCACCTCTAATCTCTTGCTTCTCACTGATTTGTAAAATACTTTTACATTTTCAGTCAGCTGGAAATTGCTTCATTTAAAACATGAGCAAATATTTGGTAAATTATATATTTTCTACTTATCTCTATTTGTATCTTATGTATTCTTCTAGTTATATTGTAAGATATTTGAGATACTTCTCACACTCTCTTAAAATGTTTCTGAACACATTTTTTCATATAGAAATTTCATGTAAAAAACATTTTACTTCCTTAATTTCACCTTTTTAACTTGTCTTTTTTTCCTACACACAAAAAAAAAAATCAGGGTAGAAATAGAAAATACAGGATAGTCTCAGAAACTAAGGAATCACAGTAAGAATAATTTTGATATTTTTATTAAAAAGGGAAAAAATTCTAAGTATCTGTTCCCTTGCAAGTTTTAGAGAAAAACAGAAAGAAATGTAACCAACCAACTAACCAAACAAAAATCTCTTTGTCCAGACTGCTTAATTTAAAACAGCTTTGCTTAATTTCTTATCTGTCATCAGTTCCAACTTTACATAGATGGCAATTACAACAAATATTCTCAAAACTGAATCATAATGGCTTATTATTACAACAACTACTGTGGTAGTTTTCCTACAATATAAAGTTTTAAATAAAGTAATAAAAAAGTAAATATACCAGTTTCTTGTTAACATATGATTTTCTCCATGTACATATTATGTAATGAAATAACTTCTGGAACTTTTAGTAACAAATACAGTAATGATAAAAATCAAGCTGAAAAATCTGTCATTTTTAGAAAACAACAAAAATATCCAAAACTCTAGTGAAGACCAGTTTAAAAGAAAGACACAATACCTTTATTTTCACAAGCCATCCACTGTATGGGTCCTTTGTCATAATTATGTTGACCAACAGAAAATGTGAACACACGTACCTGTGCAAGTTAAAAACCAATGCATGTAACAACTATAAATCATAGATATTTCATACATTTGAATAGAAAAATAACACTATGAATTCTCCAGTTTTTGTCACCATAATAAATATGAGAGATATAATAGATAATATATTGTGGTATTTTATGTATTCCTATAATTTCATCCATGAAGTAGAATCAAGAAAATGTTCCTTCATATATCCTTTGTACTTTAAAGGTCCTGCATTGGTGATCATTCCTGAAGTATTTTAATTTTTAGGTTTCTATTCTAGGGTGGTAATTATAACTCTTCAGGTTCTGTTAAATTATTTGACAAAATCTATCAATATTAGATGCTCACCAATTATGTGAAAAGAATATATGTGTGGCAGTAGAATTCAAAGCAATGCAAAACAGGATATTTTAGGATATATGAAATTTTCAGATACCACACAAAATAAATTCTCATATTGCTCAGATTCAGTCTTCTTTATGTAAAACCACTAAATTAGTTCAATAGACTTCCATAGAAGGGTTAAGCTGCTGATCTTTCACTGTAAGATCTTGATATTCATTTAAGCTGTGGGTTTTTTAAGCATAATTCTATTATTTTTACAAAATGCTACTCCAATCTATCTCAGCAATCATAAAGAGTTATGGCTTCAAAATTCACCAAAATCTCTCCAAGTTTTGGACTGAAAACAGACTTTTCAGCTGAAATTATATTCCATGCAAATTTTCTGTTTCAAATGAGAGAAATTTAAACCCAAAACCTGGTATTGCTTTAAAAATATTAAAAATCCTACCAGACACATAGAAAAATTACAAATACTACATTTCAGCTTCTGGCTGAATACTTTGCTCTAAATTTGAGTGTTTTTCTTAAAAGCTGGGAAAAATGTTTTCCCAACAATTTTAATGGGCTGCACATTATATTCATGTCCCTCTGTTCAAAGGTTAGACAGCTTTTCCTTTGTAGGCATCTCTTTCTTTATGGTTCTATAACTTTACCACTTCAATGTACAAATAATAGATCACAACATGAAATCAGAATACAAATTCCTTTCTGTGGATTTGATGTTTAAAATTAAAATATATTACAACTCATTTGCATGCAGGCTGTGACTGAGTAACAAGGTAACATTTTTGTTAAATAATACTCACACTCTAAAACTGGAGACACTCCTCCTTGTAAACTACTGATCATTGCTAAGTTTTTTAATGACTATTTATACAAATTTTTATCACATTCTTTAGCATGTGGAATTAGTACCCAAATCTCCACTTCTCAAAAAAACAACAAAAAAAAAATTGTGTGGCACAATCAGAACTCGAGTATTAACCAAGAGCTGTAGGAATGGCTTCACATCATTCATCAGCAGGCAACAAGTGGGGAAATTTAATTAGTCCTGGCCTTATATGCAAGAAGGGCAAACAAAGCTTTGTGCTGGATGTCATGTTTTTTACTTCACAATGTTTTGATTTACTTTATCCATACAACCTCTTTGTGTCTGCAGTTAAAAGCAAAATGAAAGCAACTACTCTGCTGTACCAGGAGCTGATTTAAGCATTTGTGTTTTAATTAACGACTGTTCCACATAGGATTGTTCCCCACTAATAGGTTAAGACAATTACGTTTCTGGTTACACAAGTATAGGAATAACTGTGTCTACATGATGGTAATATTTTTTTCTCATAGTTCATGTGAGTAAAGACTGATGAAAAGTACCTTCTATTACCCTGAAAATATCAGTATCGACAGTGCAAAAATGACTTCACCTGACCTGTTTACATCTCATTTAATACTGTACCACATTTGCCATTCCACTTTCATTCTTGACTTCTTTTACAAAATGAGAGCTATAATTCTTCCAAGGGATCTTTCTGCTTCTACTTAATTACCATCTATTTTTATCTTATCTGAATATCACCATGTTATTTTATATTGGCACCTCTCAGCTCACAAGGTCCCTGCCTACTTTACTCCCGTTCTTTTTGAACTCACACTACTCCCAGTTTATTGTCCACTAAACACTTGATTCAGAACAGATTCTTCTCAAAAGCTATGGAAAAACCCTACTGAAGGTCACTAATTAAGATACTTGAGAGACCTGATGTTTCCTTTAGATTAAAAGCTACCAAGTCATGTGTTTTTTCTTGTGTGTGTAGAAAACACGAGTCAATTAGACTGGACTGTCTACAATTTGATCTCAAATGTAAAAATGAAATACTGAATTGGATCCAAGTTCTGAAATGCTATGTAATTTAGGGAAAAGCAGCAGTGTGTTAAATCTGCAACAAATCTATGAAGAATTTAGAATTTAAATTATTGACAACAAGCAGGCGACAATACATCTGATTTACTGTTCCTTGGATAATTAACAGAGATAAAGAACTGCAATGAAAATTGGAGTTTTTAATTGTTACTTGGTTTGGCAAGAGGGTGGGATATTCAAAAGCGTATTCTTTTTCCTATTGCCTCATCTGGAATTGAGTAGAATGACAGACCAGCTGGAAAAATGAGTCAGCAAGTCAAATTAAACAAGCCAATTTTAGCAAAAAAACTCTGTGCTAAAATTTTCTGTGACAGGACCCAGAGTCAGGCAAAATACTGAGATACATTTGTCTATATGTTTCCTTAGAGACATCTCTCCAAAGAAGACAATAGACTATTGAATTAAGAAAACAAAACAAAACAGAAAACAAAAAAACAAAAAACAAAAAAAAACCAAACAAACAAACAAAAAAAAAAGGCAAAAAACACCCAAACATTTAATTACTTTTAATAAGGAATTTATGACTAATTTATGACTAAGAATACTTGAAGCAACTATACCAGACACAATGACTATGAGTACCTCTCCCTTTGCCCGTCTTTAAGCTTGATTTCAACCAACCAAGGGGGTTTCTGAGTTTAAGCAAACTGCCAAGTAGTCTTTGATCCCAAGTTGTTTTCCAACACTACTGGGGCCTGGTTATTTCTTCTCTCTGCCTCTCTGCAGCCTCTTGGGTTCTGTGAAAATTGCAGTTCCTGGGTGGTTTTGCCATGACAGTTTGTCTCCACCAGCCTCACTAGAAGATAGAAATTTGTGTTCCCCAACCCATTTCCTAAGGAAAGGGCAAACTTGCCTCAAGGCAGATCTATTTATTCTCTCTTCATAAAGAAACATAACTTCCAAAGAAGTAAGAACCAATGGAAAAAGTAAGAAAAACAAATAGGAGCCGTCACGGTTTCTGATTTTCAATGGGTCTATTCAAAGTAAAGTACTTCTAGAAAACCTACACCTTTAGAATTGAGAACTAGAGATGGGCACCAGCCTGCTCTGCCAGCCCATTCAGGTATTATCTTGGAATTGTTCTGAAATATTAAAGTCCTAATTTTTAGCACAGGGGATTTAAAACTAATTCTCTGCATTTTCCTCACTGAGACTAACCTTAGGCAGAAAATAAAAACGTTTCTTTCTATTAATGATTTACAGTATGTAGTAGAGGAATATACTAATTAGCAACAAAACAGGTGTATAATTAATGTTACGACATCCAGACAGTGAGTGGCACTGTCTGCGCAGTGAGGCTGTAAATCTGCCTCCTTGAGGGCTTTAAACACCAGACTGGATATGGCCCTGAGCAGTCTGGCTTTATCTTAGACCTGGTATAAGACTCGACACCTCTGCCAGCAACCTGGCTTCTCCTAGGAATCTGTGAAGGCCATCAAAGCAATACTTGCAAAAATCCAACTCCTAATAAGGGAAAGTGATCAACAAAAAGGAATGCTACAAAAAGAGAAGAAGTATTGTACTGAAGAATATAGTTGTCTAATTATAGAATTCATTTGCTATTTATTTGTACTTCTTTCTAGTGGAAGGAGATCATAAGCATCCAGGTGATTAAAAAAGAATCTCACTACTACAGATTTTAAGGGACAATGGCACTCAAGAGAGTTGTGATGAAGACAAAAATAAAGAGGTACCTGACATAAAAACTGTCAATTCCAAATAAATAAGAAAAAAGGCAAAAAGAGGTTCTTAAAGAAAAAAAGTCAACTTTTATTAAAATAACAAAACGCAAGGTTCAGCCGCGATAAAAAGACACTTAAGGCTGGCTAAGCCTATGACCCACAGCAGGTATGGTTTCGTGCTAGGCGCCTCGTGTCATGAGATATGGTAACCCACACAACATCTCGTAGGGGGACAAATTCAGATCTGACCTAGGTCTGACTCGAATCCGGTGGAGAGCTAGGGGGAGGCACTTAACCCAATTCCAGCGAGTTTCTAAGACTAATTTTGTAAGAGTGTTTTTATAAGTTTGATTCATGCGCTCTACTCTTCCTGAGCTTTGTGGATGCCAAGGGGTATGGAGTTTCCAATTTATCCCTAATTGATCAACTAATGTTTGCAATACTAATGATGTAAAATGTGTTCCACGATCTGAATCAATCCTATGAACAACTCCATATCTAGGGATGATGTGCTCCAACAGTGCTTTACTCACTGTGTGGGCTGTGCAACTGACAGTTGGTATAGCCTCTACCCAGTGAGTAAAGCGGTCAACAATGACCAATAAATGTTTATACCGTTGGGCTGGGGGCATTTCAGTAAAGTCTACTTGTATGCTTTGGAAAGGTCGAATTGTAAGGTCAATGCCCCCAGATTTAGATTTTCTCATATTTTTTTTATTTACTTTTTGGCAGACAATGCAATCACGTGTAATTTGGTTGGCCAATTCATAAATTCCTAGACATCCAAAAGTTCTGAGAAAGTGATCCACCAGAGCATTTGAGCCCCAGTGGGTGTTTTGGTGTATCTGATTTAGAATTTGTCTAGTTAGTTCTTTGTTCAGAATTTGCCTTCCATCCGGTAAGTGCCATCTCCCATGACTGTCCACTTTTCCCCCTATGGAGACAATTTTCTGTTCATCAGCTGGTGTGAAAATCGGTATCAGTGGTTTGGAAGGTTCATCTTTGGTAATCGTCATTATTTTAACTTCCTTGCTGTTCTGAGCAGCTTCTTTAGCTGGTAGATCAGCAATGCTGTTGCCCCTTACCTCGGGAGATTGCCCTTTTTGATGGCTTCTGAGGTGGACCACGGCAACCTCCTCGGGTAGTTTCAGGGAGTCTAAAATTTTCAGTATTAATTCTTTGTGAATTAAATCTTTGCCTTTGGT